>OZ007599.1:76306205-77506205 GCA_963931845.1 Maratus michaelseni | reverse complement strand
GAATGTGATTTCTCAGTTGCTCATTATTAAGGGTTTTTTCTTCACAATCCGGTACAGGACATAAAAGAGTCTTCTTAACAGTTGGCTCGATTTTATGGAGTCTCCTATAATGTTTATATAAATAATATGATTTATTAAATACTTTCTCACATATGTCGCACTTGAAAGAATCTTTCCTATCATTATGATCAGCATCAGCAGAATCCATCATGATGAATCACAATTCAGCCATATTATAACTTATAACAAGGAAGGACACATGAGGTATAAAAGTAACTAAAGACTAACGAAAACAACCGACCGAATCTCGCGGCGCAATTACAGCATTGCAACCCTGTCCCTGATTTGGCGTAGAACGTAGAAGACTGCTAAACGGGGCTAACGAGAAAGACGGGCTACCGCGCTTCTTAAATTTAGAGTAGTCACGTGACGCTCCTGGTCTCAGCTGAGCTAAGCAAACCAATTGACATAATATATTTTAGATTACTATTATACCCGAGTTGTTTTTTAATTTGATAAAATTCGTTACTGCCCCCAAGCAGTACAATCATGATTATCAAATCTTACATATATTTCAAAACACTGGGATAATTTTAAGTACTAATTAAAATAATTTGTAACCAGGTATAAAGTTGTTAAAACTGAAAAACAAATAATTGAACCCTTTATATCCTACAAATCATTGTGAATACACCAAAATATAACACAAACTACGGAAATATAATTTATTTAACATTTCAAAATTGAAGCACAATTGACGATTTTGGAAAAAAAAAATTGTCGATTATTTTTTTTAAATTTTCAAACAGGTATTTTATACCATAAATATCAATATTTCTCCACCAAAATTATAGACGGTCATGGGATATATATTTTATATAATATATAAAAAAAATTAAAGATTTAGTAGAAAAATAAATATTTAAAACAAAATGAAATGTGCTCAATACTTATCTCAGAGAATAAATAAAATATTTTTAACACACAAAATATATAAAAATTAATATTTTTTCAATAATTTTTTCCTACCAGAGGAATTGTGATTAAATCTTATAAAAAGTTCAAAATACTATCATAATTTTAAGTATATTAAATAAAATAATTTATAAACAGTTATAATGTCAAAAGTGAAATATATATATATATATGTAAGTATATACAACTGTACCTAGCTCTCTGTACCCTAGAAGTTACTGTAAATATAAAAAAAAAATAACACATACTAGATACTATGATTTATTTAGCATATTGAACACACACTTTATATAATATATAAAATTTTCAAAATTTTAGTTTAAGAATTTAAAAAACATATGTGAAATGTGAAATATGCTCAATATTTATTTCTGAGCATATAATATATTAAAACGAGGAGCAAAAGTCTTAATTTTTCAGTGCAAATTTGACTTTACTTCGCAAGCCTCAACTTTTTTGAGTAGTGGATAAAGCTGGGAACAGAATTAAGAAGAATCAAGACGGTTGGGGAAAGAACAGCTCGCCTATTAACCTTCACTGCTCACAACCCTACCCCTAGGAAATACTCTATCTAAATTCCTGTTCATTCCATTTTTATTCCCCCTTCCTGGAGGGAGAATCCATTCTTCTACCTGCTTTATTTGAGAGAGTGGTGAACAAAAGGAAAAGGGAAGGGATGCGCTTTCACTTTTTTGAAGGCTGGAAAGGTAAATGGGAGGGGGGAGTTCTTCCCTTCTATAGAATTTGGGAAAAGGTCATTTTCTGGGGAAGAAAACATATTTATTTTACAACCAAATACCAATAAATCTAACTGATCATAAACAAAATGTAATCGTAATAATATTAGTTGTGTAGCACTTCAAAATATTTAGAGAAGCATTATTATAAAAACTTAGTTATGTATTGAAGTTTATAGAAAATTATAAGGAGCTTTGAGAATTACTTAAAAAAAAAAATTCATTTGTAGGATTTAAATCTATATTAGTCTCTTGGCATGTTCTCTGCCGGCGTATTGCTTTATTTAGATGTATTTATTTTGGGATGGAATTTTTTCACAGTTGTTAACATATTTTTTATCTAAAAAATGACATTAATGCCGCTATTTTCAATTATTCAATATGAATTTAAATGGTATGAAAAACTGTATAAGAGAGCTTTTTAAGTTCTGTTAATAATAAATATTAACGTAGACATATATTAATAATATTAATAATTCAGAACTAATTTTAAAGGTATGTGCATGCAATTTTTTACATCAAAAGTTCTTGTTCAGTCAGACGGCAGACAGACAGACAGACAAACCGAAATCATAAACACTTTTGAACTATATCAGTCCTGAGTAATGATACATACACAAAGACAAATATAGGAAAATATGGCAATACTTTAAACAGAAATTATGGCATAAATGATAAGCATATATAGAATTAAGCATGCCGGATTTCCTTGTAAAGCAAAGTTTGATTGTTAGAAATTCATACGCAACATAATTGAAAATTTATGGTACAAATGTAAAAGTTTGAAATAATATCTGGCAATTTGTTCTTTGTGCTTCAGTCAAAATCTTAATTTATTGATTTATCATTTTATTATAAACTAAATTAAAAAAAGATTAACACATTTATTAGTGGAATTGTATTCAATTTGTTAATAAATAAATTAAAATAACATTTCATTCATATATACATTTAAAAAATCATGAATTGTTTAAAGGAACCAAAATGCAAAGTATCATATGTATAGTATTCTTAATATTAATCTGTAATAATATTACATTTTATGTGGTATTCTGAATATTAAATCTTTAAAAATAATCTGAACTTATTAAAAATTTCGACTTGTTTACATCAATAAGCGAAAAACTTTAAGAATAAATAGTGCAAGTAAATACATATTCATTTAAAATAAATTAGCTTTACTTATATTTAAACAATACAAAACAAACATTATCATATAATGCATAGGTGTCTTTCATTAAAAAAAAAAAAAAAAAAAAATACATCGCCAAGATCAGTAATGCAGTGGTGAATTCAAGAAGTGACATTCCCTACAAATGATTTCATATTTTAGATTTATTAATGGTCTAGATATGAAAAATTATCCCGAAACATTGTAATGTCCTCCCACCGAAGCTGCCCTTAGAAAAAAATATATAATCAATAATAATCTTACGATTTTACTCTGCTGTTTTATTTCATATAAGTAAAGTTACCGGCATTCTGCTAACTAAATTATCATATTTACAACGATTAAAAGTATATAACATTGCACAATTAAATGTTATGCATATTACATCAAAACGAAAAAATGGTTAATACTTACATTCGATAGATTATCCTAAGTATCTCGTCCTTTATATTAATTGATGAAACTACTTAATAAAACCTCTTAACACAATTAAAAGAAAAGAAAAGAATCGCAATGAAAATTGCGCTTGTATTTATTAATAAAGGTTGGAACGTTGGAACAATTGGTTTTTAAACACACACGAAAACAAAAGCAAAAGTAATGGAATTTCTTTGTGACAGCTGCGCGTCAAAGTACGTTTTCAGTGAGATCGCGACTGTCATGTGACTTTCAACCACGGTAGCCCTCTGCGTTAGCCCCGCTGCTAAATACGTGACGTCACGTATCTTTCCGCTCAACAAATCAGCTCCGCGCCGCGTTCGAGAATTTAGTCGCTCGTATGTTTCCCGGTCGCGATCGGATCAGACCTCAGTCTCACGCTAGCCGCGATGTATGAAGGTTGGATCTTGGATCCACTAATAAACATAGTAATCTTTTCACATCCAGTGTAATTCTTTGCTTAACTACAAACTACGAGTTAACAAATGTTTCAGAAATATATTCAAAATTTTGGATATTGTTTTTCGATGTATAGTAACCCGTGCTAAATATGAATAAAATTAAAGAGAACAAAACATATAATGTTTTAGTTGTGTATTGGAATCAGAGCCGTCCTTAGCGAAAGCGAGGCCGGGTGCAAGAACTTTTGCGAGGCCCTTCCCTTTCAAAGTGGTTAATCTCCTCCCATCCTCATCAATGTTGTCAATTTAGCTTATGTTTTTAAATTCATCAACCAGAAATTTCGAATAGTAATTTTTGCTTTAGTTAATGACATACATTTGGTGATTAAATAAAGTGGAGTAACTACTCGAAAATTCTAGTAAGTATTTGAAGTTTTAAAAAAAATATGCTAAACTGGCAACACCACCTCCCTTCCCACAGCACAATCAATTTTTGAAAAAAGCTCTCATGACATAAATAGTAGCACACCCAGGTTTACGCTTTTTTTAAGGGGTAGGGGTAGTATGTTTCAGTAGAGGATTATACAGATGGGCCAATTTCCTTTCAAAATCTCGGTCTGGGCTCGGGCTATTTTTTTTTCTGCAGATTTGGTTCTGGCCTGGAATTTATATTTTCCTTATCATGTCGGAGCGTTGATTCTTCTTCTTTGGGTTTGGTTAGGTCGTTAAAAAAGAGAGAGAGAACGCCCCTCATACATTTTAATTGCCACATGAGAGAGGAGAATGTTACTATTCGACTGACATTTGTGTCAAGTTTTGACATTTGAATACAAATTTTGAAATAGGGGTTCATTTACATTTAACTACATATTAAAAATTGCATCTGCTTTGAATTTTACAATGGTAACACCCACTTTTGACACCATTTTTTGCTTCCTTTGATAAATGTAGTTCGGTAAAAAGCATTGATTATATGCTTTTTCTTAAATCATCGTTGAGTTAGATGAGTTCAAAGTTTGAGGATGCTAATTGCTAATGTTAATTCACGTGACAACCTTTTATTTATATCTTCTGAAAAATCATCCGATTTTTTTTTTTTTTTAATGTGATACAATAAACCTTAGACCTAATATAATAAACGATAGACCTAAAGATATTTGAAACATTTTTTTTTCAATTCAAAAACAACTTTTTAATTCTAAAAATTATTATCTACATAATTTTTTTACAGAAAGCAAGCCACGATTGTGAAAAACATTGATATCTAACTGTACAGCTCATTCCAATCATTGGTTTTTTAGATATACAGGGTGTCCATAATTAAACGACCCTACTTTAAAGTTGTCTACACACGAAAATATTAGTCAGAAAGTTGTGAAATTTTGTGCAGAAGATAATGAAGGGATGGGAATTTGTTTGAGCGAAAAAAAAATTAGTTCAAAATTTCGCCACCAGGGGGCATTTTTTAATGAATTACACATGTAGCATCTATTTGCGATAGTTTACAAATTTTTTTAGAGCAAAAGATGTTCAACAAAACTTTTTTTATGACATGTTCTTAGCATTTCCCAAAACACACTCCGGACGACTGTGGAACATGCTATCTTACGATTCCAGATGGTAGCTGAAAATGATGTCCATCATGTGGAACATGTGTTCTAATAAAATTTTTAAACTATCGTAAATGTATGCTAAATGTTATGCTAAATTATCTATAAAATTATCTATAAAACGCCCTCTGGTGGCGAAATTTTGAACTAATTTTTTTTTGCTCAAACAAATTCCCATCCCATCATTATGTTCTCCATAAAATTTCACAACTTTCTGACCAATAGTTTTGTCTGTAGACAACTTTAAAGTAGGGTCGTTTAATTATGGACACCCTGTAGATAACATTTAATTTTTGAAGGACTAAAACTGAAAAATGTTGTACTTTAAAATGTTTGCTTAAATATGCCTCCAATATTCTTTTAAAATTTTTCGATTGTAGCATAATAGTGGCTTGAAATTTAGTAGAGTCGGGCTTGTTTTTAATGAGTTTTGCTCGGTTCAGGCCGGAATCGAGCATTTAGCTTTTATACCTGGTCAGAATAGCTTTCCACTGGCGCAGTCTGGATCTCAGTCTGAAATTTTCGGCCTCTGCAGACTTCTAATATATTTAGGCGACATTCGTGAGCAGGTGATCAGTGATCAGACGAGAATCAATTAAAATTATGCAAAATAAAGCAAACTTTAAAACAATTTGGTGGTGAAGTTGGCTAATTCCTTTCTGATAATTTAAATAGAAACATAAATCAAAGATAATGGTTAATATAGTTATGCATTTGACTATGGCTGAACATATACGTCCTAAAGACCAATAGCAAGACTGCCGCTAACGAATATTTTTTATATTCTAATCGTACTGCTATTTACAAAAATTTTCTTTGTGGTAGACTTCTCTTAAAATTGTGATAGAAGTGTATGACAAAGACTATTATTATTATTATTATAAAGTATTCGAATGGAAGAAAAAATACAGTTGCCAGTTGCAGCAATTTCTAATAAAATAAATATATTTCTAGTCAAAGGGTAAATCGATTAAATTACTCGATTAGTCCACTTCATATTACGACAGTAATGAATCTGATAAAGATGGAAATTTTAAACTCTATTTTAAACTGTAAACTCTATTCTTTCTTTAATTGTAACATGTTAAAAGTTTTTGATTTAATTAACAAATATTAAACAAGTTAATATTTTTAATTTAATAAAATAATTTAAAAGTAGGGAAAAATCTAAGTCAAAATCAATATTTTCCAAATTCCTCCCCCAAGAACCTTTAAAGACATTAACCTTTCAAAATTTTTGGAATCTTCGGTGTAGTCCCTTCCCTCCCGGTGTGTACATACCCGATAGGACATACGCATGCGTGTAGACAGGAATATCGATATCCGTATGTTAAAAAGAGAAACTTGATTACACGACGAGGAAAGCAAATCGGTATTGTTAAATTAAAATTAATCATAAAAATAATAGTGAACATTTTGTCAGAATCATCATCAGCGCCAACCTCTAAACAACTCATATTCTGTTCATGTGCCTGTCCAGATTTGTTGTGAGCCTCCTGGTCTGCCTAGTCTAGAGTCTATAACAATGCCTATAGATCTAATATAAGCTACAAACAAATATTCTCTTTTATAGCGTCCACTACTTCTATTGAATATTTTATTGATAAAACATTTTACATTTTATATTATAAACTAGGGGGCCTACCCCGTGCGAGCTACACTCGCCAACCCCCGCTCAGACTTCGAGGCCTCTAAAAACATGACAGCGTGCTTTGTATTAAAAATATTGGTAAATCTGTAATTGGATTGCCATGCTTTTAACGTTTTAATGGGGCATTTTTTGATTATCATGGGCCTCATACACAGATGTTGCGACAACTGACGACTGTTTTCGGGATTGATAAGTAAAATCAATTACAACTTGAAAACCAGCTTGAATAAAATGGTTAGGTTTAAATTGTGGCTACCTCTCGGATTTTTATAACAATGATCTGTATTCTATTCTTCCTTTGCGTTTAAGGATGAGAAAAATTCCATCTGCTTGTGAATAACATTAAGAACGACGGTATTGAAAAGTACTATGTTATAGACATTTTCAGTAACATGTTTTAATTTTCTCTCTATTTTAGTGCACCATCATGCATATTTTCATGTTATTTTAAATATGTAAATTATTTATTTTAATTAATATGTATATACGAATTTTCTAAAAATTATTTATCATACAAAATTAATTAAATATTTTGTGCATGCATTTATTCGGCATCAATTGATGAAATATTTAAACCAATTTGCTATCCGTGATAATTTTACACAATGTTATGTCACTTGAATATTGTCCATAAGAAAATCGGGTACTTTTCCAGTATAGGATCCTTTGCTTTTAGGTTTGGCGTAATTCGAGCTTCAAAAAGGGATAGATTCGTTAATATACACAGATTTGTTGCCAAAAGTTATGAAAACAAACCCAACGAACTTTTGGTGCTTTTCTATTATAGGGGTCTTGACGCTTTTTTAAAAAGCTTGGCGCAATTCGGGCATCAGAAAGTGAGATTTGGTGCCAAATGACATAAACTGCCATGGAAACAAATTCGACGATTTTTTTTGTTTATATCCGTATTTTAATTATACATATATTATTATTGTTTTTTCTATACAAATTACTTCCGATTATATATAAAATAGGATAAATGACATTTTACGCTAAACAAATTGTATAAATATTGAAAAAATGCTTCTGTATACGAAATGACAAAGTGAATAGGTTGACATAAAGTATGTTGCCAAATTTCCTTTTCCGCCATAGCTATTTTCTTGGTTTCAAGGCCCCATATACTGGAAAAGCACCAAACTTTTAGGCTTGTTTATACATGTATTTATATGTGTATATACAATTTATTCATAATTGTCTTTCAATTTACCTCTTTTTAATTTCAATTTGAAAATGAAGAATAAAAAGAAATCAATAATCCCTATCCGGATCCTTTTCAATTTTTTTCCCTTTTTTGGCACAAAAAAACTGAGTAATTAGTTGCCATCATTACAGAAATGTCATTAAAATAAAAAAAAAATTAATATCTCGAAAACTAAATCCAATTTCAAAATTCTATTACCAGTTTTGACATCCGCGGATTTTTATGGACAATTGGTATTAGTTTCACCATCAAGCGTTTAATATTTTATTAAAAATAGCCCTGAAACATAATCAGTCGTTTCATAAAATCGTTTCATAAAATCGTTTCATAAATTTGTTTCATAAAATCGTTTCACAAATTCGTTTCATAAAATCGTTTCACAAATTCGTTTCATTAGGATTTTATATATATAGGGTAGATAAGCACGTTCATACATATAACTTTTATTATGAAATAAATAATTCAGAGTAAAATGAATAATAAATATTTAGCTATTCTGTATTCATTTTTTTTTGTCGGGCGCGAGGCCTTCCAAGGCACGAGGCCCTGTGCGGCCGCACCTGTCGCACACCCCTAAGGACGGCTCTGATTGGAATAAATCACTATTTTGAATCATATTTTGGTTGTCCAAAGTTATTAATTTAAATAACAGTTAGTGTACTTTTGTGATTTAAAAATCTCCTATTTCTATTCCTTTATATACAGTCAATGGGAAATAATCATTTCAAGTGCATTTTGTTGATGCTACGTCATTTAAAACATGATGAAATTGATGTATAATTAGGAAGCGCATTAAAACATGCTTTTTGTAGAATATATGGTGCAAAGCATTAATTATTCATTTACAGGGTCAAACAAAAGATTTCTGTTACACATTGTTCTTTGAGGGAAAATCGTTTGCAGTGTAATTTAGTGATATTTCACTATTTCAAACATAATGAAAATTGTATGAATTACTGAGGTTCACACTATAAATTGCAATCTTGAAAGTGTGGTGTGCATTGCATTTATTTACAGGGACACACAAAAGATATCGGTTACAGTACATGTACAATATTTACAGTCTATGTGTGATAAGGGCGTTTTCAACTTTGGTTTGCATTTTTAAGTTAACTAAATTTTTTCATCATACGTGTGTGTTTATAAATTCGGTTGTTCATACACATGGCCATACAAGGGAATCCATAAGTATTACAGATTATGGGAGTGAATTGCTTAAGGGTAGATTTTAATTGTGTTATACTTTTTCTTGTTGAACTATAATATATCTAGTATACTAATATAAGTTTGTGGAATATAAATAAATTCATATACAGGGCTATGCAAACAAAAAGATACATTGTTGTTTATGCTTGGTAATTGCTGCAAGTGAGTTTCAGGTTCTTGTTTATAGATTTTTAACAAGGTCTTCTACTAAAGCTAAATAATAATAGGTTCTTAGGTAACTTCAGCTGTTTTGTGACAGGTCAGATTTTACTTTAAAATGATTAAATTTGTTTTCACAGTTTGGAGATGGAAAAGTTTTGTGAAAAGCTTATTTTTAAGATATAGAATTTTGTGATGAGTCTTGTTTTTGGATAAACATTTTTGTGAAGGGTGCTGTTTTAAATTGAAAAAGTTTGTGAAGGGACAATTTTTTCCTAAACAGGTCCCTGTTTCATAAATATGTACCTGACAACTACTTAAAATTTGGAAAATTTTATCATTAGAATGACCTTCATTTTTTTAATGGTTCTTATTTGAATCTTTATCCTTATTACTATATATATATATATTAGAAGGGAAGTAATGAAGATTAAACAAAAAGACTACTTTAAGATATGACAAATTTTTAGCATAACTGTTATTTTCTTTTACTTATTTTAAAAAAGACCTAGATATATTTATGTATGTATTTTCAAATAAGTAGTTAGTATTAAAAGTTAGCCTAAGAAATTGAACATGCATGAATTTCTGTAAGTGGATGTTTTTTAATGATTCCCCCTTATTTGTTAATGATGACTATACATTTTAGGATATATATATATATTTACTTAAAATAAGTTTTTATGTATTAATATTTTAAACAATCGTAAAATTTTTTATATTTAGGTTCTCTGTACGTTACGTTTCTTAGCCAAAGGGTGCTACCAGGATTCTGTTGGCTCAGATGTGTATGTTGCTCTAAGCCAGGCATCTGTGAGCCGGGTAGTAAAGAGAGTAACAGAAGCAATGAATGAATCGTTTCTTGAAAAAGAAGTATGTTTCCCAAATCCCCAAGAATATCCTGCCATAAAGACAAAGTTTAGGGAATACAGCAGCTTTCCCGGAGTCATTGGGGCCATTGACTGTACGCACATTCTGATAATTGCTCCACCAAAGCCATTGGAAGATAGCTACGTGAATCGGCACAACCGTCACTCCATTAATGTTCAGTTAATAAGTATGACTACTAGATACAGTGTAATTACATTCTAGTAATTGTTTTAAAGCAAAATTTCTATACTCTTTTGCTCTTAATATATTGCAAGTACTTCAAAGTTATGCTGAAGCATCATTAGATTTTTTTTGTTTTATATATAAAATTTTGCTTATTAAAAAAAAAAAAAAATCATTGTAACAAAATTAGCATTAGTCTGTAATTTGAATACATTTGCATTATAATTTAAAAACATTGCAATTAGTAGGACTGAAAAAGTCACAGTTAATTGTCTGATAATATGTTTTATTGCTACTTATATACTGAAATTATACTTGAAGTATTGGTAAGAGCAGGGGGGGGGGGGTTCTTCTTAAGGCTGCTTGTCAGTAAACTCTCTGATTCCCCTCACTAATGTTAATCCTGTGGACGTAGAGTGCATTCGTATATTTAAAATATCTTGTCAAGAAATTAATATTTTTAACTTCTGTTTTCTTTGTACTGTACTTACAGGATCTTTCAGTTTTTCTTAGTTATCAATATATTTCTCAAATATGTGCTTCATTTATAATTTTATGTGTTAAAATCTTAGCAAAACTGAATAAGATTTTAACACTTCACATATAATTAAGTATATATTTTAGAAAAATGTTGACAACTAAGAAAAAAAGAAACATCCTTTAAGAAGTATACACAGAAAACAGAAGTTAAAAATAGTATTAATTTCCTGAGGAAATAATTTAAATATATAAATGCATCCTACGTCCATAGGATTAACATTAGCAAGGGGAATTAGGAAGTTTACTGACGAGCAGCTTTAACTTCTTTCACAGGCCGGGAATATTTTTTCATTTTCATAGAAATCTGTGGACATTTTTTTTTACTTCTTTTTTTCAGAATTGCACAAAATTAGCTAATTTGTCAATTGATCGCAGAAAGAATTTGCGAATTTTGCCAATTGTTAGCAGTAAAAATCGATAATTTTCTCAAACTGCTGTGGAAAAATGTTGCGAATTTACAGAATACCAATTTTTTGTCAATCAGTCACCGAAAAAATTTGCAAGTTACAACATTCATTCGCATAAAAAAGTCAAATTTGTCTATCGGTAGCGAAACACAATTGCAAATTTTGTCAAAAGATTTTGCAGAAAATCATGAATTTTGTCTAACCATTGTGGAAAAAATCACGAATTTCGTCCAAAAGTTCCACAACAAATCACAGATTTAGTCAAACAATCACACAAAAAAATTTGAGAATTTCATTAAACAATTGCACAAAATAATCGCAATTTGTTTCAGTCTGTTTCGAAAAAGAAATCCCAAATTTCAACAAATGATCGTAGTAAAGAATTGTGAAGTTCACAAAAAATAGCCGATCCTGGCCCATAATGAAAGGGTTAGTTGTTTCAGGAGCAGGTTGGGTTTTCACTATTTTGTGTTGAACCAATTTTTCAAAGAAATTCTGAATATTTTTCAGATGAAAAAAACTATATATTTTAACATTAATGAGCAGATATGTGTTCATTTCTGTAGATAAGCGATAAAATTGTAGACTACTTTTCCATAAATGTATTAAAATATAGATTAAATTTATTTCACTTCGGGTTTGGGTCAGGTGCAACCGATGTGCACAGGACTCAAGATTCAGTCTCTGGAGATTATTAAAAGTGTACTGTATATAATATGATTTAATAAAGCAATTGATTTGATAGTATTGTAATGATTGCAGTACATATAATGTGACACTAATAATGTAAAAATCAAATATTTAAGAACTTTAATTAACCCACTACTGCCTCCATCCTTCCCAAAGAAGAAAACTCCTCTAAATTTTGGGCTAAAAGGGGAAATTTACCTCTAAAATTCAAGCCCCCTTCTCTTTTAACCATGTTGGACACAGCTGCACACTAAAAATGACATTTTCAAAACTGAGCAAAAAATACTCAAATCTGTGTATGTTGTATAGTCAAAATGGCTTCGAATCAAAATTACTCAAGTTTAAAACATGTATATACTCATTTCTGAAAAATGTACACACTCAAGAATAAAACATCATCTGCTCATATTTGAGTATGTCCATGTTTC
Source organism: Maratus michaelseni (assembly GCA_963931845.1). NCBI lineage: Eukaryota > Metazoa > Arthropoda > Arachnida > Araneae > Salticidae > Maratus > Maratus michaelseni. The sequence continues at coordinate 77,493,535 of OZ007599.1, read as the reverse complement.
AAAAATGAATATGAACTGACCTATGTGCTGATATTTGAGTATGTCCATGTTTCAAAAATGAATATGAACTGACCTATGTGCTCATTTTTGAGTATTTCCATGTTTCAAAAATGAGTTTAAACTGAATCTAATCATTTTTGAGTATATCCATGTTTTATGAACTGACCTCTATGTGCTCAGTTTTGAGTAGGTCCAAATTTCAATATTCTGAGTATTTCTGGTATTTCAGAATTAAAAGCATTGGGTCATCATATTTGAAACAAAAAGTTTCATAATAAAATGAAAACATCAATTTACTCAGGTTTGAAAGTGTCATTTTCTCAGTTTGAGAATCAATTGACAATTTTTTCTCACATATGTTTTTAAAATTAGCCAAAATACTCATTAATGATAAATGTCTCATTTTGAGAAAGTTGAAGCAAGACTTCAGAAAACATTTTTGATATTTATTAGCTTCTGTGCTTAAAGTGCTTATTTAATGCTTAAGTTTTCATTGTAATAAAATCTGACAATTTATTTTAGCTTTTGAGCAATTTTTAATTTTTTTTATCTGACCAGTGATGATGGATAAATTTTCTGAAATCTCAAATTCCCCCAGCCCCCCCCCCCTAAATAGCGCCCCTGGTAAACAATAAAAATTGCAGTTAATGGTTAAGCTCATAGTCATACATAAAGTTAAATGTGGGGTTTTTTTCATGAATTATCAATTTTCCAATGAAATAAATGGCGATTGAAGAAAATTCATCCAAAGCTTAATATGTGTTGTGAAAAATAAATTTTGTAAAATCTGTATATTGTTTTTATTTTCTTTTGACATTTCACAAATTAATTTAAATTGAAAAGTACAGAATCTTTATCAAGAAAAGGGGCTGATAAAAAAAAAAAAAAAAAAAAAAAAAAAGCAGTTGCTGTATTTTATTTTTTATTTCATATAAATAGTAGAAAATGTTACCACTGCTTCTAAAGTAACAAAACACTTAGCTGTAAGCTACAGATATAAGATATAGTTAGTATACAATTGAAATAGGCAATAAAACATAGCAACCGTTTGTTTAGAGCAAATTTGATGTCATTGAAAGCATCTAACAGAAAGTGACATCTTAAGTTAATTAATTTTGTCTTGAAATTGAAATGTCTGTAATATAGTAGACACTTTAATCCCAAATATGTTTAAATAAAGCTACAATGTCATCTTAATGCACTAATAGTAACATTTTAAAATTTTGTATATGAAAAATAAGCATTATCTAATCAGAATGATAACAATTTATTATGCAAAAATATAAAGTGGTCCTGAATTTCTATTGTCTTATAAAAACAAGTATATATATATATATATATATATATATATATGGCATAACCAGAAGTGGCAGAAAGAGAATAACGTGGATAAGAAATCAGACGAAAGTTTTTGACATCATCAAGAGAATTAAATGGCTAAAATGGAAATGGGCTGGGTACATTGCAAGAAGACAAGACAATAGATGGAGCATAAATACCCAACAGTGGTATCCCAGAGATCTAAAACGACCAAGAAGACACTTCAAGTAAGATGGAGTGACGAAATCAGAAAAGTGGCCGGTGTTAATTGGATGACTAAAGCACTAGACAGGCAACAATGGAAAAATCTGGGGGAGACCTACATTCAGCAGTGGATTGAAAACGGTTGATGATGATGATATATATATTAATTCTTGTGCCTTTTTATTAGGTGTGGCAACAAGAATAAAACTATTGTATTTTTTTTTCTTTTTTATTGTATAAACTATGGCTGGTAGTTGAAAAAAAGGTAAATAGTGGAGTGAGAAATTATAAAAGTAGCAAATATTTTTACTATGCTCTAAAACATGTATATCAAGTTTTGTCCAAATTGGTCAAAAATTTTAGATTTGTATAAGGAACTTACACTATAACATTCATTCATATACATAAAGAGAAAGGCAAGAGAAAAGTTCAAGCTTTTTTTTTTAAACCCAAGCCTGACAATTATTTAAAGTCTAATCCTGATACCAGAAGTACATAGAAGAAATTAGTTAATAATATTTTTAAATTGTTTCAATATTAAAAAAAAATCATTTAAAATTCTTTTTTTACATACAATAAATATTAATCTTAAATACTTTCTCATGTTCTCATAATTTTTATTCTTTTAAAATATTGTACAACTATAGCAGAAAGACATAAGTTCTGTTTTCCAGGAATTCTGGAAAAAAGGACTTCAAACAGAAAGCGAGGATAGACAAGAGATATCCCACAGCTTCTTCATATTACTAACTGACCATGCCAACACTTTTGAATCAGATCAACATTTTCAGATAAAAAAATTTTTTGTTTGTGAACTTAAGAAATAATTCAAGTATTTTTGTTTTTGTAAGTTAAAATTTTATTTGTTTTCTCAAATATGAACATTTAACTACTTTATAATAGCAATAGATGACACAATAGTTTAATATCAATATATTTTTATTTGTTTAGGAAATAATCACTTATTTTCTTTGTATATATGGCTCATCGATCAATTGTAATTAAAAAAAAAATGTAGATAACTTCAATTTATTTAATTGATAATTACATGAGCAAGCTTTCAATTTAAAATTTTATAGGTTGTGACAAAAAATAAATAAATAAATAAATAGTTTGCAAAATAGTAGCAGCAATATCACAATTTTTACATTTAAATATTTAAAATATCTTGGTTATACATTTCCCACCCTTATATTTGTATCTCTAAAGGAAAAATTAGAACAGGCTAATAAGTCCCCCAGAACTCATATACAGTCCTCAGAGAAAAAAAAAAAAAGGAACTATGCGGCAAATCATTGTATAAAAATGGGACTGATGCCAATCAATTAGTAAGAATATTTACTAACTTAAATTCACACTTATTAGTGATCAATTGGTACTAGTCTCATTTTATACAATGATTTGTGACAGAATTTGTAGGTACTTTTTCATCTCCTAGGACTGTACATTATACCAGGTGTGCCATAAATTCGTTAAAACTTTAAAAATTCATTAAAAAGGTAAATGATGCAAAAAAAATTGTGGTTTGCATGAATAGAATTAGAGGGAGATAAGTTTTTTTTAATAAGAAAAGAATGCAGGTCAAAGAAATTGTTGATAGATGGTGCTGGCAAGCATATTATGAAGCAGATTTATGCATATAAGGCTGTCAATAAAAAACCTCGATGCACACAGATTATTCATTAGATGCTACCAGTATGCTATTGTTACGACCACAGGTGTTGTTGGTTAAGCTTTTTTATGAAAAGGGGAATCAGCGAATTGCAAAAATTCTGAATGGCAAAAGTACTCAAGACAAAATTAAGGGTTCGTTTCATGTGCTGGGATACTGAGACTTGTCAGACACTTCGAAGAAAGGGATCTTTTACTATAAGTCTAATTTGCACATACCTGCTTCATATTATGCATGCCAGTGCAATCTATCTGTAATTTTTTGAACCACAGCTTTTTTGTTATTTAAAAAATATATATCTGATCTTCCTCTAATCCCATTCATACAAACTGCAATTTTTTAGCATCATTTGTTCCCTTTTAATGAATTTTTACAGGGCACCTGGTAGTTCTGTATTAATCACATTAATGTGACGGTTTCGCCCTTGCCAAAGGGGCTTATTGTTGCTCAATTTTTTCCAATTTTTTCTTCCAATTTTTTTAAAAATTTAATTACTGTAAAATCCCGAAAGTAAGCCCCCCTCCAACTTTTAATCAATTTTGATTTTTTTTCCATTCCCAAATATAAGCCCCCCTCCCCCCCCCACCCCACACACACAAAAAAAATTTTTTTTTAATCCAAGGAAGAAAATTTTCAATCTTTTGAAAAGTTTAGCTGATTTTCACTTTGGCTTTTATAATATTTTAATGATCCCCCCCCCCCCCACACACACACATGAAATGTCTGATTCCCTCCCCTGATTCTCTGCCCTCCCCAACACAAAAAGTTCAAAATCTTGAGAATCTTAAATTCTTCTGGCCTTGTTACTGCTTACTAGTAATATAACAACAATAAGTAAAAAATCAGTCCTCCAAACTACAATCCCCCCTCCATCCAAAATTTATGTTTCTCCCTCCCTCCTCAGCATACAAAGTTTAAAATCTTTAAAACTTTTGATTAAAAAATATATGTTCTATTTGTTGCTGTCTAGTGACAATAAATAAATACTCAACCTTGATAATTATCTCTCTACCCCAAAATTTCTGCTTCCCCCCCTCTTTGTCAACCCCTATAATTTTTTTAAAAACTATTTATTTAAAAAAAATCTTCTGTCCTATTTGTTGCTCTCTATTAACAATAAATAAATAACAAATCATCTAAATTACAAACCCCTTCCTTTGAAATTCATAATACTCCCTCATCCCCGAGAATACAAAGTTTAAAATTTGTAAAACTCTTTTTTTGAATAAATATTTTGTCCTATTTGTTGCTCTCTAGTAAAAATAGATAATTTGTCACCTACGTTTTCTCTCCACTCCAAAAATCCCCCCTCCCCCTCCCACACACACACATACAATATTTAAAATCTTTAAAACTATTTTTTAAATCTCCTGTATTTGTTTATCTTTAGTAACAATTAATGAATAATCAATCATCTAAAATACCCTTTTTTCTCCCAAAAGTTCTATTTCCCTACTCAGCAAATACTTTAAAATCTTTAACATATATTTGTTTAAACACTGTCCTATTTCTTATTTTATAGTACAGTAACTCAGTTCATCTACATAATCTCATATAAGTATCACTCATCTAAAATAATCACACCCTTTGAAATTTTATTCTGTCATTTTCTCCCAAGGAAGGGGGTAATAGGATTTCTAAATATGTGAGAAGAAAGCAAAAAAATTTCATATTTTTTGCAGTTTGGCTGTTCTTTCCTCCCTGAATCACATGTGTATATTTTATGTTTTGAAATAAATATGTTCTTTAAAATAACTCCCCTCCCATTAACAAAATATCAGCTGTGAGAACTGTCAAACTGCAAAAAAAGGCTAAAATTTTCTCTCTGCCTCCCCCCCCCCACCTCTATGTCTAGAAATTCACCCCCTTTTCTGGAGATGAGGAATGGAAATTTAAGGGGAGAGTTACATGATTATTTACTTATTGTTGCTACAAAGTAACAATAAAACATAAAAATCTTTAAAAAAATAATTTTAAAGTGTGTGTGCTGGGGGGGGGGGGGAGCAAATTGGATAATTATTTAATTATTGTTGAAAATTATTATTTAATTATTGCAGCAAAAAAAAAAAATAAAGATTTTAAATTATGTACCGGAGGGGGGGAGGGGGGCAAAGAAAATAAAGAGGACTTTTTGGGGGAGAGGAGGGGATTAATTTAGATTGTTATTTAAATACTGTTACAAAAATAACAAATAGAGCAGAAAAAAAATTAAGAATTTTAAAGATTTAAAATTTAATGAGAGGCATTTGCAGGGGGAGGGTCTTCATGAGATGAGGCTGGGGAGGCAGGGGGAAAAACCAGAGATTTTAGGAGGAGGAGTTGATTTAGGTGGTAGATTAGGTTTATTTATTGTTAATATAGAGTATTAAATAAGTCTGAAAAGAAATTTAAAAATAAAGTTATAAAGGTTAAACTATGGGGTTTTGGTACTAGAGGGGGGGGGGGGGACGAAGGGGAAGCAGTAATTTTGAGGGGGATTTAGATGATTGATTATTTATTGTTGCAATAAAATAACAAATAAAGAAAAATATTATAATTTTTTTTAAAGATTTCATTTTTTTTTCGGAGGGTGGGGGTTAGATTTTATATATTTTTGAGTGAAAATCTGCCGAAATACAGAAGATTCTCGCCCCTTTTTAGTTCTAAATTAATGATAAAATGGGTCTTTAAATGATTTAAAAAAATAATCCCAATTATAAGCCCCCCTCCCACATTCAACCCTTTTTGGTTTTGAAAAAGGGGGGAGGGGCTTACAATCGGGATTTTACTGTATGTATTTTTTTATTTACACAAACTCAATATTTGAAGCTAAACTCACACATATACAAAATGGAGACGTGTCCCAGACAGGTTCGACTTCTGGAATCCCACCAGTAATGAGCCTAACATTAGGATGCATAAAAGATCCATTCAACACAAGAAATTTGTCTGCACAGATAATCGTTGCAACACATATTAAATATTTTGATGATGATGCTACTAGATTCTCACTAAATTCATTCCACAAACATTTGCTGTGTCATTAATTTGGTATTTTGATGATGTTGTCCCTTGATTCTCACTAATTTGTTTCCACAGACAATAACTGCATTATTAATTTCATATTTCAATGGTGACTCTGCCAGATTCTGAAAAGCTTTAACGAAGAGGCATGGGAGGATTTTTTTCTTGGGCATACCTCTACATTGTATGACACAGATTCTGGTGATCTTTTCAATATGACATTATTCTGGGCTAGCATCAATGCTTGCAGGTACTAGAAAAGCAAGAGTCAGCTATCTCAGTGTTGACATGTCCAGTGAAGAAAAATATCTTGAGAACTAGGGCGGTCATGTCTTATTTTTTCACTGTTTTCCTGGGGATGGACAAATCTTTTAAGAAGTATCGGCACTCATCCCTTCCATAGGCCAGCAGTCCAACATGATCACTTGTACGTCTCTACTTAAATGCCACCAAACTTAGCCGGAAGAATTTTTATTCTCCTGACCCGGGTGTATTAACCTTTAATTGCATAGTGATGTAAATTTCCATCACTTTTTATTTAACTTTTAATAAATAAATCAAATTCTTCGCCACCACTATATCTAAATAGAAATATTAATCCAGTAAATTTCCCATGAACTATGTTGCTGAACAAAGTTAAAAATCTATCTTAAAATTTCTGGTGTCTAATATTTAATATATGTATAAAAAAACACAATTGTAAAAGAAACAATCATGCAATTAAGGGTTAAAGGCATCTAATTTGTCAGTACCCTGACACACTTCCTTTGCTGAGAGAATTTAGGAGAAGCGTGTCAAAAAGGACTTTCCTTATTCAAATTCCCACCAAAACTTGACGAAAACATCTGCTTTTCACTTGGGCCTGGGTTTGTTCAGCTGTTTTCCCGGACCATACATCTCATGGAAAAGTATGCATGATGTATACATCATGCCATAAAACTGGACTTGGCAGATTTAAAAATGTTGGTATTGTGTTGTTTACAGCCTTAATACAATTCCCAGACAATTAAAAAAAAAAAAACAGATCACCCAAGTTGTGGTGGGTGTCTGAATAAAAATTGCATTTTTATCCCCAAAGGGAATTGCACTTGTTTATACGAGGAAAAGTAAAGGAAAGGCATTTTGGAATTTAAGAAATACAAGAGGATTTAAGTTAATTAAAAATTAAAGGACAACATTCTAGTTTTTAAAATTCTTTCAAGAAAAAAAGGGTGTAATTAACTACAAATATTAAGTATTTGAAGAAAATCATAACATTCATCAAGCTTCATATTCTGTTAGATCTTTACATAAACTAGTGCTAATTAGATTTCCATGTATATCACCCAACAGATAGTGCTGCTATTATGTCTTTCTCATAATTTCCGTGATAGCTATATTTTGCCATCTACAGGCGTATGAAAATTAAAAAAGCTTAACTTTCAGAAAATTAATGGCAGGACTATTTCCTCAGCATAATCTTAAATCATAACTTATTTTGAACACTTTTGCAATTTACATTGGCTACGTGTTTCCAAAAGAAAAATAAATTGTTTCAATCTTTTTGGGATACCCTGTATACCTTGTATCAAATTTAAACTAGGCACAGTTTAAATAGAGAATTTCAAAATGCATGGAGCTAAGTTAGCAAAAAGATGTTTGCCTGTTCTATTGGCATTATTACACTTATAATATTTAAAAGAAAGATGTTTATACTTGTATGTATGATTGTGTCTGTTTGTTGGCAATGGCTAGGTAATTCTATCACATCAGAGGTCTGAAAATTTGGTTCTAGCTAGAAGAAGACAGGTCTAAATGCACATAAAATTCTGATTTTTTTATTTTAATTAAATTTTTTGTTATTGTATGCTGAAGGGAAAAATTTGTGTATTTTCCTGATTTTTCAAATTTGTCGGCTGTTTTGAGCCAGTCATTAAAGCAATCCAAATTCAATCTTTTAGCCCAATATAGTATATTTTGTCCTCTTTTTAATAAAATTTATTCGGAATTCATACAGCTATTTTTTAATTTTTTCACGGCTTAAAAATAAAAAGCCCTGTTTTGCCAAAATTGAGTTAATTTTTTAATAACTGTTTCTTATTTGATGCCTTAGCCATCCAAAGTTATATTTTATGTCCCTGTATGGAGGAAACCTTCAGGAATCATTATAAATAAATAAAAATATTAATAATTTGAATTTTTAAAACATTAAGAAATTTCGGACTATGGAAAATAAGATACACAAGTGAATTTTTCCTTGTTGGTTTACTATGATAATTTTTTATAGCCAAAGCTTATGGCAACAGGATTTCTTCGTAAGTAAGTGTCATGGGTAATCTTTTACAGACAAAGATAAGTGATGAAAATCAATCTCTCGAGCCAGCCGTTAAGCATATTTACTTTTCTCCACGAAGGAAAATGTTTATTGAAAATTCATATTTTATATTACAGATGTTTAGCATTACATAAGAGATTAAAGTAAAAATAGTATACAAAGTTATTTTATACAATACAAGTTCAGTATCACAATTTTCCTTAACATAAAAAAAAGACATTTTCGCACAACTGAAAGCCCCTAAACTATTTACTTAAAACAAGACTATGAGTCATATTGGAAAATATAAGTATTTTCATAATGTGACCTTGAGGTAGCTTTCTCTTTTTTTATTTTCTTTCTTCTTTTTTTTTGTAGCTCAATGGAATTAAAAATGAAATAGTATTTATTTCGTTCTGCCGTTTAACTTGAGGAATTTTGTTGCGTTCAGTAGAGTGCCTGCTCGACGAATCCTGAACCATGAGCAGCCCACAGGTTTCTCCGGGGCCTCAGAGATGGCGCTGTGTGCTCTTCACACAGTGCCATCTCATATGCCTAGTTTGGCTCAGGCAATTTTCTCTCCACGCCTGATCATTGGACTGTGGCCGGTCACATACTTCATTTTCTTGACAGATTTGGACAGATCTACTAGTCTATAATATATAAAGAGAGAATGCCTGACTGACTGGGTGACTCATCAACGCCAGCTGAAACTGCTAAAGTTAGGATCACGAAATTTGGACAGAAGATTGCTGTTATGACCTAGGAAAGCAATAAAGCATTTTTGAAAATTCCTCCCCCCACTCCCCCAAGAGTGTTAAAGCGGTGGTCGGACGCTTTATATGATTTTGCCATACCTCAGCAGCAGTTTTAGGTAGGACCTCGAAATTCAACAAAACGAATCTACAAAAAAAAAAGGAATTAACATATATTTCAGAGATTTTAGAAATTCACCCCCTACTGGGGTCATATCGGGTGTTGAACATTTTAAGTCATTTTGCCAAATCTCAGCAGCAGTTTTAGGTAGGATCATGAAATTCATGGTAACAAATCTACTAAAGAATGGTTAAACACGTATTTCAGCAATTTTAGAAATTTACCCACTATGGGGGTTAATGGGAGAATCGAATGTTTTAGGTCATTTCGTCATATCTCAGCAGCAGTTTTAGGTACGAGCAAGAAATTCAGGGTAATTTCAGCTATTTTAGAAATTCACCCTCTAAGAACACAACCAAGAAACACACAAACTTCCTTCTTTAATTATAGTTGGAGATAAAAAAAACTCTTCAGTCCTATTTAATCCACTTTAGTGACAATATATTATAACCCTACACTCTCCCAAATTTTTTGCTCCCACCTTTGCCCCTTCTCCAACCTTCCAGAGTTTAAAATCTTTAAAACTATTTTTTTTAAATGCAACTGCTTCTTATGAAAATAAATGAATAATTATTTAAATTGTCCCCTAATCTACCATCATTTATGCTTCTCCCCCTTTCCACTCAGTATACAAAATGTTCAGAATCTTTTAATTTTTAGTTTTATGTAAAAACAGTTGTTCCTCTGCAGTGACGATAAATAAATAATCAATTATATAAATTATCTCTGCCCCCCCCCCCTCTGCAGCATACAAAATTTTAAACTCTTTATTGAAAAGAAAAAGTGTTGTATTCATTGCTATCTAGTAACAATAAATAAATAATCATCTAAAATATCCTCTTCCCTTCCACCTGTTCTATCATAGTACACTGTTTAAAATCTGTAAAACTATATTTTAAAAAAATCACAGAGAAAAAACAAGGGGTTACTGCCTCCCAAACAACCCAGCAGCTGACGTCTGATGTCGCATGCCTGTGAACTATCCAAAGATATGCAATTGATGTAGGCCTTTTACTCAGAAATGACTAAAACGTTCCATTTAAAATACTAATAAGCATAGAAAAATGTTCCCATTTTTAAACAAGTTTATATAAGAAGCAAGAGTTTTCAAATGTAACAGAAAATGATATTCGCTTCATCAAAAACCAATTAATATTATATATAAATTTTTTTCTTAATCTTCTGAGCATTTTCCGAGATATTTTCTGACACTGTGAAATGTCCCCTTTCTCTTAAAAATGGAATTCTAGATCTCGAAATATTCTGCATAAATTTCGTGGTAGACATAGACAGAATATATGAGACTACTGTAAAGAAGAAGAAAAAAAAACAGAATGAGCTGCCCATTTTTGTTGAGAAATTAAATCACAATTTTTGCATTTCCTTTGATCTAAAAATTGCTGTATCTATAGACTGCTGGATCAGAGGTTTGCTGTGTCACTCAAGAAACAGTCATCTATCATGATTCAGACATCCCCAATATATTCTGACTTAACTGCATAATTATAAATTAATTAGACGTAAGCAAAAAAGGCTTTTTACTTCACACGTTTCTCTTTAAATCACTCAGAGTTACAAATTTATTTTTCCTAGTTTGCATTTATTCAATATATCACACCAGTATGTTCAAAATGCTAAAATCTTCAACATATATGTATATATTAATATTACTACTTACTTGATATTTATTATTGACATTCCTTATGGTGTATTTTACGAAATTAAGAACCTGATTTGCAATAAATGTGAGTAGTTTTTGATCTATAGGTTTGTATATATTCTACAATTTAGGTTAGTAATAAAATGCATAATGGATGGAAATTTAATTTAACTTTCAACAATTTCTCCCAAAAGAAAGGAACATACTTGAATTGTTTTGTACAGCCCTGTATTTTACCTAAAGATTTTTATACATGCCACATATTAAGCTAAAATTTAATTCATGCTCAAACACACTTAAAACTACTGTAATCACATTTCCAGAAATTAACATCCCTAAATCACCATGTATTCAGTTCTTTGTGTGGCCTTGTATATGATTTTATTTATATTCTACAAAAATATCTTAGTATATACTAAATATAATTTCAACTTGTAAATCATAACTCAATTAAAAACTGCATTCATGCAATTCAGTAATGCTTACAAATTCTTTTGGCTTGGAACGTTTTGTTATAAAATGTCGACAATTTTTACGCATTAGAAAATCTTTCATACTCAATCATTCTACATGTAAAACCCATTAAAACATGAATTTGTTTTCCTAGCTACAAAACAGCAAATACAGATTTGATAACTTCTCTTTTATTTGCAAAAACACATTTCAACATTTTAATGTTACAGAATGTGCTATAATACTTTATCATTAAAATTATAGTGTCACATGTTCAATGAGGACTCTGCCGAAAATTTTTCTACAAGCAGCAGCTCAAAAACAAGAAAAAAAATGTATCGAGCATAGATTATGAAACACTTTCCAAAACTTCCAGAATACTTTAACAAAACTTCACCGTTTTATAAGGTAAAGAAGCTAAGTAGACATTTTAGAAAATGCATAACACAGTTGAAAATCTGATTTTAGCAATTACCACCCATAGTCGGAAAAGACTTTTGAAAGAGATTTTTGAATCTTTTGCAAATTTTTTAATGCAATTTTTTACATTCATAAAAGGAATTCGGTTTCAAACTGTTAGCCGAATATAGTATTGTCCTCCGTGATTTTTAAATGTTTAGCAATTTTTGGTGTGTGCGTGGTTTTTTTAAAATTAATAGTAATTATAAATTTTTAAAAGTTAATGCAAGCTAAAGTAAAATAAAAAGTTGATGAATTAAAAGTTGATTCGTGGCATTAGCTGTAATTTATATTTCTATCATGAATGTAAATATATTTTAGTATACTTTATTATTTTTTTAAAACTTTTAATATATTCTTATTTGGTTTAATATTATTCTTAAAATGATTAAGCATAATTTTTTTTAAATTGTTGGGTGCAAATTGCAGTAAACTATAAAAATTTTATCCATGATAAAAATTTTGATTCATGCCTGTTTTGCTGTCATTTATATTTTATTAAAGTAATTTATTGTTACTCTGCAATAGCTCTTGTTTTAAAATGTCTTTAAGACATTTTCTTTTGGTATAAGATTTTTTATTGAAACTAAATTTGCCATTACAGTTCCTTTAACCCAAAATATGATTTATCTTAATATAATTTATAGAAAGATATTTTTTAAATAACAAGAATATTACAATATATATATTTGTGTCTGTGCACATGTTTAAATATTTTGCAATTTTATGTGTAATAGCAAATAGCATGTAAAGTTCACAGTTTTTAGCTTTAGCATGTCTCAATTAAACTTTCCATTTACAATTTACATGAATAGCAATATTTTACATGCATAAGCAGTTTTTTTTTCATCCAGTTTCAACATAATTAAATTTTAACGCATACATTTACATGTTATGTTTTGTTTTATTGGGTATGTTGCATTTTGTACATTTGGATAGGGGGGGAGGGGGTTCAAAATATTTTCAGTCTTGGCCACATCTCAAAGTTGCAACCATAATAAGAAATCTATCAATCTTATAAAATTTTTTGCAGTTATTCTTTTCATATGCTCATTGTAATAAACATTGTTCAATTCTAAATTAGTGAAAATTACAATGCTGTGTATGTATGTATTATTAAGTATGGTAATTTCAATCATATATTCTTTGAGTCTTAACTACTCAAAAGAAAAATAAGATATATATTCATGAGAAGAGTGGGTCAGTGAATAATATTAAAATCATAACATGTATTGCTCAGTATACTAAAATAAAGCCATCTAAACCAACAATTTTTTTTATTTGAAACTGATAAAATATATATATATACCAAATTACAAATAGCTTGTTTACTTTAATATAAGCCACATTACTCACAATTACTTAAACAGCACAGTTTATAATGTCATAAACAAAAAAGAAAACTTCTAGTTCCGTCAATCTTAAAGATATTTAAAGGGGTTTTTAATGATAGATATTTGTGATTGTTTTAGGTGTCATTGTAGAAATAAGTATACAATATATATTTATGTTTCCTACATTTTAGTCTACCACAGAAGTTTTATTATGGGTTTATGTTCAGTTGTGTGATTAAAAAAAATGTTTGAAAAACTCTCTTCTAACATACTTTGAATGGTCCCATTGTAAAACAATAAAAGTCAATTAAAATCGTCGCAATAGTACATCATGGCTATCCAAAAAATTCCACGAAATGATCACAAAAAAAAAATTATAGAATTGTTGCAAAAAAAAATTATAAGTACACAAAAAAGCTGCTAGGAGACAATTTTCATACTTGTTCACAGTTGGGAACAATTTTGTTGAAAAGTGATAGATGTGGTTAAAAAATGTGCTGCATTATCATTTTGCTGAAGCTGTTTCATCACTGCTGAAATCCATTGTAGATGTCATATGACTCTATCATTGAAATATTTTATTAAAAAGCAAATCTCATTTAAAATTTGAAAACAGGACCTAAACAATTTTTTTTTTCATCTGGACAAAAAATTTACCAACTTAAATTTTCAGTCCAATTCTTTCAGTTTTTGTTTTAAATATGAAATAATTGTTAGAAAGTAATGCAAATTTTATCATCATGACAATGTCTGAAAAACTGAACCAATTCAAACCTAATTGGGACAGTGTTGGGTCAAAATTGTTCAAGAGTGAAGTTAAATTACAATTTACAATGTCACATACAGAACACCAGTGTACAGTAGGAGAGATAATAAATGAGTCAAAGTGAAATGTTAGTAGATTAAATTAATTATCAATACTCTGGGAAAAGTTAGAATCCGATTAAGTTTAAACTATCATAATTTAAATTTAGATTCCCTAAATAAAATGATTCTAAAATAAAATTATTACCTCTGCCTATCTTTTTTAATAAATAGAACTGGCCACAGAATGCTAAATTAAAAGTCTACATAAATTAAAATAACACAAATTTATTTACATAAAATAAAGAGATACGGGAAATTATCAGTAAAAAAATAAAAATAATACATTGCTAAATGGAGGTAGCATTTTTAAAACAATTCATTGCTGACCAGATTGCTGGCTGTAAAATAGGTATGTCAGTTACCTTGATTAAAACTGATCTGCCAGTATCTTGAATGAGTTCGTTAATCAAATATGTATCTGTATAGTTCATTTACAACACACAAATGCAAAAAACATGAAACTTTTCATCATGCTGAAATATTGATACAATTCAAACTTAATCAGAACAGTGTAAATCTTGCAAGTAACTTTGGAAGAATGTATTAATCAAGTATTGTTTTGGCACCCCTTGAGAATCCCATGATTAAAGAACTCGCCCTTTAATGTAATTTTTTTTTCTTAATCTAGAAAAATGTAATATAATCTCATATGCAAATACACAATAATCTTTTTTGAGTTACTTACGATTCTGTAAAGCATTCGTCATCTTTAAAACTTCAGAAAGAAATATATTTTTCATATTTAAAGAATCATTATAAAAAAACAAAATTTCTTTTGCTGTCTCTGATTTTTGGAAACATTTCTGAGTAGTTTTTACAGTGTATTTATCAGTTTTTTCAACCCATAATATCTGTTTTTAGGATGTCATCCATTTTCAAAGATTTTCAGCCATGTAACTGAATTTATGCATGCAAGAGTAACAATATTATGTTAATGTTGAATCTGCCATGTCTGTCCATAAAGCATGTTTGTTGAATAAAAAAATGCTTCCTTGAGAATGGATAGCATCTAAAAAACATATATTCCAGATTGAGAAAAAAGATTTATATGCTAGAAAATCTACTTGGAAACATTTCTGAAAATCAGTGGCAGCAAGAGAAATGTGCATAACTACCCCCCCCCCGCCCCCCAATTTGGAGCCAAAGAAAAAGCCCAAAAATTCTTGGCTTATACACGAAAATATATGGTAGTGAAAAAAATTAAAGGTCACGTAATTTTAAAAAAATCAGAAAATACTAAATACCATTATTTTTTTGAATATTGGAACAGTGGAAAGTAAAATTTAACACCCAACAATATATTTTTTAAATTATTTATTTTATATTAAAAATATATAAATTAAGAGATCTAAATAAATTAATCTAAACATTTATCTATATTTTGTATAACTGTTATCAAGAAGATATCAAAAAGTATTTGATTATTTTTCGTGAAAAGATAAAAAAAAAAAGAAAAATATTTATAAAAACTATAAAAGAAATCACATTGATATCAATGGTTTGTTTAATATATAAATAATGTATAAAAATGTAAAATAAAATTCAAATAATCAAAACATGTGTATTATAAATCATTAGCAGCAAACAGTAAATTTGAAGTTCAGAGTTTTATTGTGAGGCTGATACGAATAAAATTAATGAAAAATTTTAATGGTCACGTAGGTTAAAAAAAAAGAAAATGCTAAATATTGATATTTAAAAAGAAAATTTGAGATTGTAGCAAGTAAAAATAAATGCCCTACTCATTCAGTTAGTATTTTTAGTCAAACTCCTGCATAATAGGTTATCAATTACAAGCTTAATTTTTTTTTCAATTCATTAGTTGAGTATGTCGGAGACAGTGCCATCTAATGCATTATACACTGCTCAAAACAATTAAAGGATATTGCAGTTTTAGGTGGATTTTGTATCTGGGAAACTTTTTAGCTGATCGATACATGGTCGACAGACATAGTAGGTTATATGAGAATAAATTACACATGTTTGGCAGAAGAAAATGCATTTTATTGCGCATTTGTGTACAAAAGGAAAAAAACACAATTTGTGCATATGAAAAAAAAGAATAAGAAAAGGTGTTTTCATCAAAGAAAATCATTTTCAGTAGGGGGTATGGTTTCCACGGGCGGCCAGCAACGTTGAACACCTTTGAGGCATGGACTCAATGAGGCTATTAATGACGAGTTGGGGTATTCTGCCCCACTCTTCCAGAAGAGCTCTTTCCAGTTCTTGGAGAGTTTGTGGAGGTTGTTGGCGGCCAGAAACTCGTCTTCCTAGAGCGTCCCAAACGTGCTCGATTGGATTC
This sequence comes from Maratus michaelseni, assembly GCA_963931845.1. Classification (NCBI taxonomy): domain Eukaryota; kingdom Metazoa; phylum Arthropoda; class Arachnida; order Araneae; family Salticidae; genus Maratus; species Maratus michaelseni. The sequence goes on along the minus strand of OZ007599.1, from coordinate 77,477,092 downwards.
ATGTCTGGAGAACACGCTGGCTATTCCATTCGAACGATTCCTTCCTCGAAAAGGAAATCCTCCACCAGGTTTGCACGATGTGGCCTGCAGTTATCGTCCATTGAAATGAAGTTATCTCCGATTGCTGCAGCGTAAGGGACTACAATAGGTCTGAGGATCTCATCCCTATATCGGCGACCAGTCAGAGCTCCATCTCGAATGATGTAGAGGTCAGTGTGCCCGTCAATGGAGATGCCACCATACACCAACACTCCTCCACTGCCAAATCTGACACTTTCGTGAACGAACGCAGGATTATGCCAACTGCCACGGTCTCTCCAGATGAAAATACGCCTATTATCCGGATGCACAGAAAAATGGGACTCGTCAGAAAACAGAATATTGCTCCATTCATTTCTCCTCCAGTTGACATGCTCGGTTGCCCACTCCCTGCGGTCGCGACGATGCCTTGATGTTAATCTAACATATACCATCGGTCGGCGAGCATACAGACCTACAGCATGGAGCCGGTTTCGGACAGTCTGAGTTGAAATCGTGGTGCCTGTAGCCGAGCGAAGGTGTTGTTGGAGAAGAGTAGCATTCATGTTTCGGTGTCTCCGAGCTGTTAACGCTAAATACCGATCTTCATTGGGCGTTGTTGCCCGTCTACGATCTTGCCCTGGTCTTCGGTCTGCACATCCACTCTCCAAAAAACGGTTCCAGATCCTGGAAATGACACTTTGTGACACTCCAATGGCTTGCGCTACTTCGGCTTGAGTTTGGCCCCTTTCTAACCTACCAACAATTCTCCAAGCTTCTGAATCTGTCAAATGACTTCGCTGAGACATTGTAGTCATCGAAACAAAGCAATCACTGAATGCCGATCATCCTTGTCTTCATTCTCTTTTATCCAGTTGAAAGTCAAATTTCATTCGCTGCCGCTGAAGCGACGTTTTTGACGTCGAACTAACCAGAAAAATTTGCATTTGTGATTCTCTTCTTCTATTTTCGGCAAAAAAAATTTCGTTTATATCTTTATTTTATATAAAACTTCAAATATCCTTTAATTGTTTTGAGCAGTGTATGTATAGGAATCGCTTACACTATTTAACAATTCATCAATTTTTCAATACTTAATTTAAATGCAATTAATTAAAAATTGAAACATATATAGAACTTTCAAATTGTTTACTGTCAAATATCGATGGGTACTATCTAGTAACAAAGAATAGTCTAACTCAAATCCCATGGGACACTTGCCCCAGGTCCACATTTTTAGGGGCCCCAAAATACATTTTGTCTACTCTTTGGATAAAACAAATTAATGCAGATTGCCATAGTTCATAGGAAAAAACAATTTTTCCCATTCATCTAAACTAAATCACCTTAGTGTTCTTCACTAATGACAATGAAATGCAATGCAAACTTCAAAATGTTGAGAAGAACAGATATGTAGCATCAAACATGTTTCATTTAATCCTTTAGGTTTTCAGCGTTTTTTTTTTTTTTTTTTTTAAATTTATTTTTTCTAAATAGAATGTAGTACAGAAAAATTTGCCTTCCCATAATTTTTTTAATGCCTTTTTACATCTGTCTATACAATATTCTTTTTCAGAAAGCTATGGTTTAAAATTTAAAGTGCACATAAAGGTGTTTTTCATGTTTAAAATGCAATTTGTTTTTAGAAAGGGGGCCCAACATGGTCTGTGTGTCATGGGTCCCACATAGAGATGATCAGGCCTTGCCCATCTTTCAAGTGTCCCTGTAAATGATACTCATTTCATTTTCAACATTGAATATGCCATAGTAAACATCAATAACATATATCAATTGCATACCAATCTGAGTATATTTATGTGAGTTGGAGCAATGACAAACAAACCAAATTCATAAACACTTTTCAACTATATTGGAAAGTATTAAAAATGGGCTAAAACTTAAAAATATATAAAATACTGTTTCAAAGTGCATGTTTTCAACAACATATTCTGATTAATTAGGATACATCAGTTCTGACCATATTTTCTTGATAAAGCAGCTGCCCTAATTATCAGAGGTAAAGTCAATGTTTTTCAGTTTTGTCCCAAACAACCGGAATCTACTCTACTTTTAAAGGCTGCAAACCAGGAAATGTAATCAAGGGTTGGTGTTAAACAGGTTTCAATTAATATATTTTACAATTACTTAATAATGTTTTAAATTAGATTTTTTAATTTATGAATGATTGTTAATCAAAATCATTTCAATGATAAATATGTTTTTAATAGTGAATATTTGAAGGACTGTCATATTACTTAGTATTTCTTTTAAAATTTATATTTGAGTTTTCATTTATAAAGAGAGAAAATTTTATATCATAAAAATATAACTCACAACAGTGATGAGTAATAAGGGCCATACAGAGAGGGGAGGGGGGGGGGGGTAGAGCCGGTGCAAATTACTGGTGCCCAGCTCTCCTGGAGGGTCCTGGTTTTTATATAAAATACCAGCAAAAGTAGGCTCATACTTTTTTACATAAAAATTTTAAATTAAAATAACTAACACATAATAATATTCAAAAGTCGGAATTAGCTAGAACGTCTTTAGGAGCCGCCCAGGGGGGGGCCCATACTCCTGTGTATGTATCAAATATTTGACAGGTTACGAAACATTTACGTACGACTGTAAGTTTAAGAATTTTCCTATCAGACCAATAAAAATGATAAAAATTAAATATTTTCGTCATTTCAAACCATTCTAGTCACCTCAACTGCTTGAATTATTATTTTTTCTGGTACTATTTAAAGATATAGTGTTCTATAAAATAACATGTGTTATTGAAAAAAAGTCTCGTATCTTTTCAATAAAAAAAAAATAAATATTCTTAAATGTCGGACATTTTTAAAACTTGAAACAAACATAATTTTATGAATATTACTGGAAGGATTACGTTTTTATGTTGTTTCGTATACTTACATTTATTATAAAGAGGTTGAAATTTCCTGAAAATCTGGTTAGCCCTTTTTACGAAATCGTATGTGCAATCTGCAAAATAACTGTTTTAAATAAAGTAACTTTAAAAAGGAAGATTCCTTCATATATAGTTATAGCTACATTTTGTTTTACCAATTTTTATTCTTCCGCAAAGTTCTGAATGAGGTTTTGATTAAAATATTTCAAATCAAATTTTTTATGTGAGTAAATATAAAACAGTACTTTATATATATATATATATATATATTGTACATCTTATTTTTAAAGATAAATTAATAGCACTGCTACAATTGATCTTTACTGGAATAATTTTTTTTACTTCTTCTTTTCAAAATACACAGTAATCTAAGTAACTCAACCTTTTTTTTCTTTTAGTTTTATATATTTTTTTTAAGGTCAACAGTTATCAAAAATTTTAGCTTTCAGAAATAGGACAGAAAATTAAATGTTTTATATTATTTTTTGTGAGTATTAAAAATCATAAAAGATCTGCAGATATTTCAACAATTCTACTTATTTATCTCCATGAAGTTAGTGCACCTAGAAACAATATCTGACAATTTATGAGAATCAACTACAAACTAGTTTCTTTTTTCAAACACCTTTAAATTTTCAAAAGGAACTGAAAATTTCAATAAAACCAAAATGCTACAATCTCTCTGAATGAACATAAAATGGAATAAAAATCAAAATATTCATAAGGTGCGTTTTTAATCTGTTTATTGTGCTGTAAAAAACCCAGAGTGATATGTTTAAAAAAAAAAAAATAAATAATAAAAAAAAAAAAACACTTTAGTACGTCTTTAAATGTTTTACAAAAGTCAATTTTTTTGTTTTGTTCTGTTTTTATGCACCATTTAGAATAATAAAAATAATAAAAAATTCCTAAGGAGTGCTTATTTAGTTTTAAAATAATTTAAACTAACAATTGTACAAATTTTGGCAAAACATGAGCTTGAATGATCTACATAAATTTATATATATTTTTTATGTTAAACCATTAATATGTAATAAAAAAGCTCCATTTTCAGCTGATTATGTCAAATGTGGGTTTGTTTTAGGTAACATAAGTTATTTTTCGAAAAAGTGTTTATATATATTTTTTAATTCTTATTTAATTGTCTCCTACTTTGTAATAAAGTGATCAAATGAAATATGCTCAATACTGAAATAGGTTTTTTTTTTTTTTTTTTTTTTTTTTTTAAGGACAGTACAATATTTGAATTGAGGAATCTGTCTAATTAAATGTCAGTATAACGTCTTTAGTCCTAAACCAGAAACATCTGAAATTTGGAGATTTCAGAATGTAATATTATTTTCTTTTTTTTTTTATTACCAATAAAAAATCGTAGATGGCACCACTATGCATACATTTCAAAAAACTTTTTTTTAAAAAAACAACCAGTCATACTGCTTAAATTGTTAAGAGGCTACTTCACTCTGACGAAAACACCCGCTCGCTAATGTTAATCCTATGGAGGAAATATTTGAAGATATCTCGTTTGCATTTCAATATTTTTAAATGATTTTTCTTGTATTGGATAGCTGAGGTCAATCTCTATGCACGCTCTTTTCTACTTTTTCCATTTTTGTTGCATTTTTTTTTTATTGAGGATACTTTCACTTTTGAAACCGGTTCCGAAAGTGAAAGTATCTTAATAAAAAAAACTTGTGATCAAAATCAAAAAAGTAGAAAGGAGCGTGCATAGAGATTGACTGCAAAAAAAAAAAAAAAAATCATTTAAAAATATTGAAATGCGAATGAGATATCTTAAATTATTTCCTCCATAGGATTAACATTAGCGAGCGGGTGTTTTCGTCTGAGTGAAGTAGCCTCTTAACATAATAATAATAAAAAAAAAATCTTTCATTCAAAACTATATTTAATATTACTACATTTTACCAATTTTTTAAGAGTCATAATTATCTGTTTTATATGCCATTTATAATTTTTCATAATATTAGTCCTTTTATATATTGTCTTTTAATATAAATTGTGTAACATTTCTCCTGCCATGTGCCCTTCAATTAGTAGTTCTCCATCTACTTTTACTATTGTTATTCATGCAAGAGGATAATTTTTAGTTCCTTTACAATTAAATAAATATTTTCTAAGCTAAAATTTCAAAAAACTTTTTTAAAACAACTGGTCATATGGCTTAAATTGTTAACATAATAATAATAAAATAATTTTTGATTAAAAAATATATTTAATATTAATGCATTTTACCAATTTTTAAAGAGTCATAATTTTCTGTTTTATATGTTATTTATAATTTTTCATAAAATTAGCCCTTCTATATATTGCCTTTTAATATAAATTCTGTAACATTTCTCGCGCCATATGACATTCAGTTAGTTCCTCATCTACTTTTGCTATTGTTATTCATGCAGGAGGATAATTTTTAGTTCCTTTACAATTAAGTAAATATTTTCTAAGGTAAAATTTTTAGGCCAAATTCTATCTAAATATTGTTTTAAACACATTATTTACCCTACCATGCTTGAGAAATGAGTTACAAAATATTTTACAAATGTCCATTATTGCCTTTAAATCTTAGATAAAAAATCTTTCTGTAGTGTGTTACATAACATACAAGGTTTATAAAAAAGGTCATAAGAACATAGGGTTGCAATTCATTTGTTTATTCAAGTGTACTGGATGCAGGGTTGGGTTTCTTCCCAAAAAAAATGGTTTCTTCCAGGACAGTGGAAGAAACTGAAAAAATCTGGAAGAAACTGAAAAAATCTGGAAGAAATGGAAAAAAATGGAAGAAATGGAAAAAAATAGAAGAAACCAACAGAAAACAAAACAGATGCTCAAAATTAAAGTATATTAACTTTATAAAAAAAATAAATTCCAAACCTGATTATATGAAATTTAAATTGGAAACTTTAATTAATATTAAAAATATTATTTATAGAAAAATAAGTTATTTTTTAATAACAAACTTCATGTTCAGCAGGAATATACAGGTAATGTTTTTTACAACTTTAGAGGTAGGGAGATGGGATATTTTCATTGTTTATGTCATTTATGTAAAAAATTACCAACCAATTCTTTATTTATCATATAAAAATGCAATACAGTAGAAGATCTTTATAACACAATTCTATATAACGCAATTCTCCATATAATGCACAACTTCTCAGATGTAAACAATGAATTTTCAGTTAAGAGACTCCTGAATTCCCACATTATAAATGGTTGCTATTCTCTAGAGGACTAAATTTGATACATTAATTCAACTTTATCTCCTTAATTTTAAGCTAATTACTGAAAAAATTGCTATGATTTGATACAGGTATGTTTGGACAATGTTTATAAAGTAACTTTAACAATGTGTGAAATGATCTATATTATGCAAAAAATTATAATCTGCACAACTCCTGGTAATAAAGAATGCAATATAAAGATACTCTAATGTATTTTGGTATGTTTCACACATATTTGGCCATGTTTTACAAGCTAAATTTAATGATGTGTGAAATGTGATCTATATAACACAAAATTCTATATAATGCACAACCTCGTGTTTTTAGGTTTGCATTATAAAGATCTTCTACTGTATTACAAAAACTATTGCACAACACTTAAAATAAACAAATTTGTAATAAAGTATATTAGCATGCATATCTCAATGCTGATTTTAAAAGATAAATGTTTTCAAAATAAACTCTATGTGTATGCCAAAATTCCTATAAACTCTATAAGCTCTGCAGGACATGAAAGAATATTTTCATCATTCGCATTCATCCATTCTAAGTTGAGAAATTGATTGCAGCATCCTACTTCTAAAATACATTTGTTTTGTTATACTGTAGTAAGGAAAATGGAGATTTCAATGAAATCTTTCAATACAGTAATTATTGTATATTAGTTCCCTTAATAAAATGGATGTAAATTAAAATCACTGTATTTTATTTAAAGAAGTTTCATTCTACAGTAGATAAATGATCCACATACTATTTACGACTGGTTACAGACGCTTAAATTACAAAAATATTCCTGTTGTGAATTTAATTACTTTTAATTGATTTTGTGTAGTTTAGATAAATTTATTTGGTACATTTCCGTTATACAAACACCATTGTTGACGTCAAGTGTAATAATTGGTGTAAAATGAAATTCATGTATAATAATTCATTAAAAAAAAAAAACATTGTTGGCACAAAATTTAGCAATTAAAATATAACATTTGAAAATTAGACTTTCACGAACTATTTTATTAAATCAATACAAATCTAGACTTAAAATAAAAGAACAAATAAATATGATACGATAAAATAATAAAATAAAACTGAATTTAAACTACAGGCATGGAATTTGTCTCTTAACATTGCAGTAAATATTTTACTTTCTGAATAAAGACACTCATGTTTTTTTTTTTGTTTTTTTAAATAAAACTTTTTTATGTATCTAAAGTCCTGAAACAATTTTATTGCAGCTTCCTCATCATCTGGTAACTGCCAAATGGTAAAATTCATATCAGTGTCAACAATAAATATAAGTTACAACTTAATATTAAATATTTTCTATTTGAAAAATAGCAAATTAAGATGTTTTGCGACGTTATGATTAAGTAATAATAATAATAATTAAACATATTCATGTTCAATAAATAGCAAATCACAATGTTAGCCATGGTTTGCAATAACAATACTTTGCATGTTCAGGGTTGAAATAAATGGCACATTAGCATACATTTTGGCATGGTGTTAGTATAACAGAAAAGTACCATTTATTTTATTCAGGTATGCAATGATTGGAAAGCTTTAGACAGAGGTGCTTGGCTAAAACACTGATGTAATTATCAATTTATCATATTTAATTAAATTTACTTAAGGTTATCTATTAGAAAAGTACATTTATTTTTATTGTATCTTACAAAATTGCAACTTATATGGTAAATTCCTAAAGAAAAATAGTTTCTTCTATTTCTTCTGGCCAGTTTTTTCCGTGTTTTTTTTCCACGGTTTTTTCCACTTTGGAAGAAGCTTGCCAACCCTGACTGGATGTTGCATTCTAAGCTGAACTTGGATATTCAATCATAACATTAAACCTGGAATACTACATTTATTTTTATTAATATGTCTAGGGCCTAATTATTGCACAGGCCAACTAGGCTGTGGTCTTGGGCCCACTTCTAATGGGGGCCCCAAAATGAATAAAATTAGTTAGAAAAAGTTTTCTTAAAAAACAAGTTTTCTGCAATTATTTTTTTCAAAACAAAACAAAAAGATTTTGCTTTACTTGGCAACTTTATCATAAAATCTAGGGTCACCCGGGGTAATTCCTGGTCAAAAATCATCAACATCCAATTATTATAAAAACTATGAAAGTTATTGTTTTCAATTTTTTTGTGGAATAAGCCCACTCTGATGGCTATATAAGAAAATGCTTATTTAAATTTAAATGCGCTTATAATTGAAATAATTATAATTTTTAAGTGACCAAGAATTACCCCGGAAATGGGGCAATTCTTGGTCACTTCTGGGGTAATTATCGGTCAGCATCATTTTTGATGTAAATAAAGTAGTAAAGTTAATTTCTTTAAGATTGAGTATTAAAATAAGTAGAATCAATCTTGTAAAAGATTTATTCATCGCATAATTGTAGAATAATAAAGCATAGACTTTGTTTTGGTTATAAATACAAATTTATTTGATGTGCTAAAGACTCTTGTACATTTTACAAAACATTAATTAGCCAAAGAATTTTATGCAGTTTTCCAACATTTATAAGCAGTATTTATTACTTATTTATCCACTGTGAATGGATTAATTAATACCTTGCAAATTTATTGGCCCATAAAATGTATAACTGAATGTTTATATCTTTGATTTTATCTCACTTTGGTTTCAGACCTTTTTTTTTTTTTTAAAGAAATTTTGCACAAATTTCAATACAGATCTTTATTATAATACACAGCATAACAATTAGGTTCCTCTATTGAATTATGTGTATTTTTATGCACCATTTTGACATTTTGCAATGAGATAATAATATCATAGATACAGTAGTAATCGTTAATATAGTAGAAGAAAATTTTATAATCTTTTTTAAAGATTGTGATATGCCATAGTTGAAATAAAATAAAATAATTAAAACTTTAAAAATGACACTAATATTTGTAAAATATGTAAAAATCAAGGTTAATGTTGTTTTGCAGAAATTTGAATTACAGTTTTGAATGTATTTTTTCAATATTAAATTTCAACCAAATGAATAATTTAGGCATGCATTTCAAAGCAAAGAGTTCAAAGTATCTTCAAGATTTTTTACAGTTTGATAAATTGTTATTTTGATAATGAAAGTGAAAATGATCGAGAGTTACCTCAGAAATTCAGTGACCAGGAATTACCCTGAATGACTCTACTTTATTAAGAACTACAATTAACTAAAATGTGGTAAACAATGTGGTTACAGTTAACTTTACAGTTAATGCTTAAAGCATTTACCAACAATTAAAATCCTTAAATATGACAGTAAAAAGGGACTAAATGATGAGAAAAACATTGACCAGGAATTACCCCAGTGACCAAGACTTACCCCAGTTACATGGGGCAATATTTGGTCAACTTCTGTAAATTATTTAAAATAGTGTAAGAAATATAGAGACTATTTTTTAATAGCTAAAGTAGTTGATAATTGAACTAAAAAGAAAGAAAAGAAAAATATTTAAAATTTGAATTGTGACAAAGATCTTTGTAAAAATGTGCCACTGCTGAGACCAATGTTGTTTTACAGAAACTAAGCAAGCACTTTCAAAACAATTTTTCTTCTCAAACTAAATAAGTAGTAATTCTACAATTAAATGATAAATTCTAAAGAAGATAGTTTAGAGTATCTCTATGATTTTTTTAATTTTGGTGAGGACTTTTTCAAACACTGAAAAGTACTGTGACCAAGAATTACCCCTGAAAGTCGTTGACCAGGAATTACCCCGGCTGACTCTAATAATAATGCTCAAAAAAATTTCTAGCTTCTATTTTAATTTGATGGGCCCCCAAAATATTGCTAGGCCTTGGGCCCCAGATGACCTTAATCGAACTCTGCAAGTCTGATACATCCAGGTATAAGGGTACTTCGAATAAAAATACGATATTTTTAAATGCTTTAGGAAATTGTATTTCGAAATAACAAAAGAAAAACTTAAGTTATATATCTAAAAAACAAAAATATACACAAAGAGAAATGATGGGGGTACAAATGTATCCTAAGTAGCTTTCTAAGGTTAATGAAGAAACCTAATATACCTAAAACTTTGATAGGGAGATTTTCTGTTTCAAATATTCCCAAATTATTACGGGAGATAACATCATTACTTTTCAATAATTCTTTTAGAGATTTATAATTAGTATGCCACTTATGTAATTGCATACTTGCTTCTTTGAAAATGTGTATAGACTGTAATGCAGTGGATAAGGCTTGCTCGACAGAGCATCGACTTAAAATGATAACATCTACATAAATATTCTCATTTAGAAACTCTACAGTTTCAGGATATCTTTTAACACATATCTTTAAATGGTATTTTATTGCAGCAACTAAAAGGAATGGACTACAGTTAACCACAAATAAAACTCTAGTAAACCTATATATTTGAATGAGGTTAGATTCATCTAAAGTGTCTTCCGAAAAAAAAACGGGAGACATCCCAATCATCTTCGTTTATAAAAAATCTGTAAAAATGCCTGTTTCATATCGATTGCGAAAGCAACTGGATGAAATTGGATTTGCAGCAAAATATAAAAATTTTCCCGTTACAAATTAGGACCGGGGTGAAGACAATTATTGTCACAAAGGGAGTTTAAATTATTGTCACAAAGGGAGTTTAAATCATGAGAGGATGCATCAAAAACAATCCGTAATTTACTAGTTTTGCGGTCTCTTCTTATTACTTCTCTGTGGGGTAAATAAAATTCAACATGCTCCTTATCTTCCGAATTAGGAACTAATTCTACTATTCCCTGTTTTAAATAATCTTTCATTACTTCTTTATATTCAAAAAATAATTGGGGATGTCTAATGAATTTTCTATTCAATTTAACTAGTCAAGTTTCTGCAATTTTTCTGTTATTATCCAAATGCTCTATTTCCAGTTTCTGTGGCAATTTCACTTTATATCTTCTGTTTTCATATTTAATGTCAGATTCAAATTTTTTCAATACTCCACTTTCAGAAGGATCAGAATCTTGTTTAATATTAATGTCCCAAAGTTTCAAGGTCCCCAAATTTTTAATTTTATCAGAACTTAAATGTTCTTCAACAATTACATTTTAAATTAAGGAAGATTGACTTTCAGATTTTCTTCCTTGGAGACATCAGCCAAAGATGGTTTCAGCAGCAACAGGATTTTTATTCAAATGTTTTATATTTCCTGTAATTATATTATAGTAATAGTCTGCTCCTATGAGAAGGGAAATGGGGTCCTGACATTGGGGAGATTTGACAAGGGTTAAATTCTGCAAAATATTTGACTCTCGTAATTCCTTTACTTCCAAGGAAGGGATGTCAGATACCGAGATTTCATCTGTTACTAAAATCTATATTTCTAGCTTTGACTTCGAAAGATATTTATTTTCTAATTTAAGCTTAACAACATCATAATTTTTATCAACTGGGATTTTACTTACGAATGTCAATACTGACAATTTTTTCTTTCTCAATATTTTAAGTTGTAATTTGTCAGCAATTTCCAGACTTAAAAAGGTGTGCATAGATCCTGTATCTAATAATAATCGAATGACAAGTTCTTTATTTTTATTTTTTACTTTTGCACTGCAGGTCTGTAAAAGAATTCGATTCTTTCCAATACACGAGATGGCTGAAATAATTTTGTTACCTGTGCCTCATTTTGTGCATTCGCTGCTTCTAAAATTTTATCCGAATAATTTTTATTATTTTATGAATTAGATTTTTTACAAATAGTCTGATTGTGTCTACCCCCACATGGACAACGTATTTTAAAGACACAATCTCGTATTCCATGTTTTGGCACCAGGCACAGAAAACACTGACCTTGCGATTTAAAGATTTTTTTTTTTTTCTTTTCAACATCAAGCGCACTGCACAATTCTGATAAATGATTATTCTGAGAAAAAATGCAATTTTGTTTCTCTTTATTTTATTTTTTTTGTCTGAGACTGCTGTCATTAATTCATGCGTGGATGAAAAGTTTAATTCTCGCTTCAGAGGTTTCGTAAATTTTTGTTTGTTTACTTCTAATTTATTTGCTTTTGAAAAGGAAAAAGTCATTTCTCGACTTTTAATTTCAGTTTGCAAAAATTTCAATAATCTATTTATATCAAGGTTACACGATGACTTGACATTTTGTTTAACATATTCTAAATTCAAATCTGAGGGCAGTAATTTCAAAACTACGGCTAAAAGCATAGAGCTGTAAGCCTGTGGTTCAAGTCCCAGTGTGGTTAAAAACCGTTCTATTATCTCAATGTCATCATGAAGTTTTTGTAATTTCGAAATGTCACTAGACCTGAAAACAGGAGAAAAATTTAATAATTTGTTCATGTGATGGTTAATAATCATTTATTAATTAATGAATCTACTTTCAAGAATTTTTAGCACTGTTATAATTTGATTCCAAAACTTCCAAGCCTTCTCTGGCCGTTTAAAGCAGATGAACCTAAGTAACTTTGGAATTAATTGTACTTTTCTATTTTTGTTAATGAATTATTATTATCTATCGAAACTTTGAAAGTGTTCTAAAAATTTGTGAATTGAGTATAGTCACCATAAAATTTCTGTATATCGAGTTTTGGTAACCTCACAAATTTATTTTCATTACTGGGAAAAGAATCATTAACAGAATTGTTATTCGAAGGAATGATACTTTTTTGTTCTCTTTTCATTTCTTTTCAGCGCAAAAATTCATTAAAGATATTTTATCTGTATATTCATACATTGAGATCATTTCCGCTTCCTATTCGTCAAAGTTTAATAATGGTTCTATTTTATTATTTATTTCATCTAAGTTAGATGCTTTTATTTTTAGTTGATTAAAAGTTTCTTCAAGAGAATCAAAATCTACCGGGTCATTTATTAATACAGTATTGATATTGTTTATCAATTTAGTGACTGAACTTTTCAAAATTGTTATGATTTTCTTAAATTTTTCTAGGTCAGACATCTTAAACATCAAAATAAAATCAGAAGTCAAATTCTTACCTTGAGAAGTTTTTGTACTAAGTGCTTTGAACAAGTTAACTAAATTAACAGTAAATCATTCGTATTCTATATTATCCGGAATTCGTTGTACGATGCACCATGAAAAAAAAATCAAATCAAGATCAGAAGCCGACATAAAAACTTCACAATAACATATCTCACTTTAAAGTATTTGAATCGTGAATTAAAAAACCATCTTAATTAAACATAAGCTGAAGTTAAGTAAAAAACTTCATGATAGTTAAAATCGAAATCATTGATTCTTGGCCTTGAATTATTTTGACAAAACATTTTAATGAAGGCAAAACTATTTACAGTTACTATATTACATATATCACAATATCCGGAGATTTATTACTCCACTTTCATATTTAATAATGACGATAAAACGTCATATCTTTCAATCCGAGTCTAATGAAAAAGAAAGGCTACTGCGGTGCTTTAGGTGTGTCTTTTTTTACAGACCGCGGGAGTCACATGATGCTTGAATGCACCAATGCAGGTGTACAAAAAGAGCATCAAATCACTCTAGCGGTCTGTAAAAAAAACAAGTGGAATGCACCGCGGTAGCCTGTCTTTTTCATTTACCTTATTTCAATCACAGCAAAATCATTCTATTTCTAAAGCAACATTCAGTTTCGTTCTGTATACAAAAAAAGGAGGGTGTTCTGGGAGTTGAAGTGAAAGTTGTAGTACATAGCGTATAGCGCCAATCTAACTGTACTTCTTTTTTCTACAGTATATGACAGTACAGTAGAAGATCTTAACGCAATTCTATATAATGCTACTCTCCATATAACGCACAACTTCTCAGATGTAAACAATGAATTTTTAGTTGAGAAACACCTGAATTCCCACATTATAAATAGTTGTTATTCTCTAGAGGACTAAATTTGATACATTAGTTCAACTTTATCTCCTTAATTCAGAGCTAATTACTGAAAAAATTGCTACGATTTGATACAGGTATGTTTGGACAATGTTTATAAAGCAAATTTAACAATGTGTGGAATGATCTATATTATGCAGAAATTATAATCTGCACAACTCCTGGTAATAAAGAATGCAATATAAAGATACTCTAATGTATTTTGGTATGTTTCACACATATTTGGCCATGTTTTACAAGCTAAACTTAATGATGTGTGAAATGTGATCTATATAATGCAAAATTCTATCTAATGCACAACCTTGTATTTTTAGGTTTGCGTTATAAAGATCTTCTACTGTACTTCCTCCAGGTTTAAAAATGAGCTGGATGCTACTGGTGAGAAAATTTATGCATTGTTGACATTAAAGCAAGTGGCTGAGTGACAAATTTTAACTGTAAACAAGTACTATTTTTTATTATTGTAAATTTAAAGCATTAAAATTCTGTTTCATCTGTAGATTTAAATAAATTAAAAAATATATCATTAAATAAAGAAGTATTTATTTCTTTTAGCTACTCCTTCACATTCATAAAATCTGCTAGTAAAGCAATTTATTATTCTAATTATTTATTTATTGTTTTCAATTATAATCATCTATTGTTTAATCATCATTTAATGTTATTTTTTTTCCTTTATTTCAGAGAATCTTAATATAATTTCCTTATATCCATCCAATAAAAAATTACTCTCTGCTATAGATTTTCTTATTATACCTATTATTTCATTTCCTTTTTCTCATTAAAACCAAGTTCTTGTTAAGTCTGAGCTCGTTATAAACAAGTCTAACTGTATTAATAATTTTAATATATCATAAATTGTTGAGTATGGATAAGCTAATTTTTATTACACGGTTACATAGTTATTCCAACATAATTTTGCAATATGATTTATAATAAATATCTGTAATTTCTTTCTTATCTTTCTAATATTTTGATGTACATATCTAGAAAATTTTTAGAAAAGTTAAAGATGCAGGTAAAAACATTCTACAGAATTTTAATGCTCCATACCTTATGGCTTTTTACACATGCTTAGGTAGTGTGTCATACATTACCTAACACTACCTGGACATTCTTCTATCTGGCACTCGCAAGTGTAGACTAAATTTTTTTTTGCCTCAATGATTTTCAAACTGCGACTATGCATGTCAGAATTAACTGACACAGGATCTGCAATTTTTACTAGTGATCGTGTTATGTCACTGAGCTCTCTAATATAGAGATCACAGCATCAGAACCCACAGGAGTTTATAAATATGGCGAATTGAAGCCCACTAGAAGTATTGTTTTGCAGATCTGCCTAAAACTTGCTTCCACTGTTTTGGTAGTGACTATGAATGCCTCCCTGTTCTTCCTGTTTCATCATCTTTTCCCTCGACTGCGGTCTGTGTTTGGGTGGTACAGCATTCCATCACTGCCAACCATTTCCGTTTTGTACTGGCATCGTTGTTGTTTTCATCTGTCACTAGGGATGAACAAATAGATTTTCTGTCAGTTGTATATCCTCTGTTTTCTAAATATCCCATGGTGAAAATGACATACTTGGAGGGTCCATGTTAAAAACATTTTAATTGGCATTGACTTAGTAATTCCATCTTTTCTTGCACCTGCCTTGCTTCGCTAAAATTGAGACTTTTGCCTGCTCTTCTGATCACTGATTAAAATGGTACTAAATATGCCACAGTTATATAAAATATTAATAAATTATGTATAAATAATAATAATAATAATACTGTACCTTGACATTCTTTTATATTAATTGCTTCAAAATTTCATACTATAATTCTTTGCTTTTCAGCAAAGATGCTGTTAAAGTATGATATTGTCATATCTTCTCAGTAGCCTATAAAAGCAATCCAACTGAACGTGCACTTAGAAAATGCACTGACTTGAGTGTCTATACAAACAATATCTGGCACAAAATGGATTAATTAATTGATTGAGCGATTTCATGGATGTTTTGTATATGACTTAAAGAAGTTACATGGATCTGTTATGAAGTATGCAAACAAAACTTTGAGTTTCTTTCTGTGACATGCTTAGAGTGTTTCTACTGATCATTGTTTACAATAAAGTTATTGTCATTTGTAATCAGGGCAATCATGTTGATTTACCCTGTATTTCAAATTCATATATCTGTAAAAATAATAGTTATATTTTCTGATATTTTTATGCAAAGCTCAATCTACAAAAAAGAGACAGAGGCGCTGGTTTTCATTCGACCTCACCCATCCTATACTGTAATAAAATAAAAAATTAAACTTTTTCTATGCCTTAAAATACAGATATGAAAATATAACATAACCCCCCAAAAATGACTAGTAAGAATTTAAACCATTCATATGACAGTTAGAAATATGCAAGAATTTTTTTAATACCACCAGGTGTAACAATGGAGTATTTAATAATGTGAGTTGTTAAATACATGTAGCGAACGGAGTTCAGTGGGCCCTAAAACACGAGAAAATGTGTACTTCAACATGGTGTTTTTCTTAGAAGAGTGTGGTTACAATTTCAAAGTTTATTTTTCTAACAAGAAATTGGTAAAAAAGTGAGTAGATTGTTTTGTTATAAGTCTGTTGGAAAATAAGCACTATCCAACTAAACAGTTAACCATATAATGCAGTGATTTTGTAATAATCATACACTAACCTGACATGCTGAAACCAGTCTTCGTAAACATGATTAGAAATGCGCATACATATGTCTCAAAATTGGAGGAGAGCAATTTGAACATCTAGGGCAATTTAGAACAAATAAATATGTATATGGTATTTCTTCATACTTTTCTCGAAATTCCATAAGCAGTTTTTGTAACATCTAATACAATATGTATAATATAATAAATACAAATTTAGATAAATATATAAATTTTTGTTTTTAATATTATTTATTTTTAATCTTAAAAGTACAAAATATTGACTATAATCAACACAAGGTCAAAATAAGTTATTTTAGTTTTTGTGCAATTTCTGTTTTTTTTTATCTGACCTGTTGCACTCTGCAACATCCAATTATTTGGAGGGAGTGAAAATTGCACCCCCTAGCATCTTCCAAACGGCGACCATGGATCTGACCTGTTAAATTTCTATTAAGAGATAGCACCACTTTGAAGCCATAAAATTTAAGGCTTTTCCAAGAATTTTTTTTTAAAGAAATGTGAAGTGTTTATAAAAATTCATTTACACTAATTTATTATACATATATTAAAGTAGAAAATTATGTCAAGCAGTAACCATGATAATTCTACACTTGACCTAGAACAATGAAACAAAAAATAAAATTGTTTTAAAAAATATGCATGTTTAGTGAAATGACAATAATTTAAAGTAAAATGTAGCTTTTCAACCAAACATTTCGTTACTTAACGTTACACAGAAAAGCAAGACATCTCAATATTTTGAAAAATTTCTACGTATTTCATTTGACAAAATATGTGACAACTAATTTTCAAGAAGATTCGAATGACGATGATTGATTGAAAATTGAAGAAGCTAGAGTCAGGGCCTGTGAAAGGAGATTTTTTTACATGCTAAACATTTTACATATACAAACTTTTAGAATAATTTTCTATCTATTTTGTCTAATCAGGCTGAAACTCTTTATCACATGAGTCGCAGTTGAATACAGATTGATATAAAATATTTTAATACAAAAGATAAAATACTTTCTTTATAAGTAATATATCTGCTTTGTGACTAACTCAATTTAAATATTTTAAATGTTCAGTTCCCAAGCAAAGATAAGTAAAAAAATTGAATCACCTAATAAATCCTACAAAATTCTATACAAAGATTCAGTGAAGCTGGAATAGAAAATCTTAGAGTTACAAGGAAGAACTGAAAGTGGGCAGACAAAATGAATTGCATGACAGGTTGAAATATCCTTTATAATGCTTATGAAGAAGAATAGATTTTCCTGGCACTGTAATTTCAAATCCTAATTCTTCAAATCAGAAATTTTTTCTGTCAGTTACAAATTTCTCCGATTTTTTTCTCATTTTATTCAAATTGACTTATCCAGTTGGTTAGTCACCCTGATATATATATCTGAGGTTTTAATAAAAGTTGTAAGAAAACTAAAACATAGCATAATTAAAAAAAATTTATTACATTAAAAATGATGATATAAAAGTCATGAACAAATGTCCTTCAGAGGAATAACTACTCAACAATAAGATATCACCATAAGTATACAAAGATAAACAAAATCAATAATAAACAAAGTCAACTAGGAATAATGTTTACATGGCAAGCAACAGAGAAAGAAAAATGCATTAATACAAAAATGAGCTGTTTTTTTCTTTTAAATATTAAGAGAAAAATGACTTATAAGGTCAGTTTAAGTAATTTCCATTAGATAATATTAGAACAGAATTACAAAACATTAATATCAATGTATTTTTAAAAGAGAGAGTAAGATATCAGAAAATATAAATTAAGCATTTTGAAACCACTATATTTAGTTCAACATAGAACATGAAATTTTTAAATGGTATGCATAGTATAATTTTTAACTGTTAAAGTATTTTAGGTACAAATGAAAATGACTCACTTTATGAATTGCATGTGAATCAGAGATGATGTTTTGTTTATATTAAATTATGTAGTAATATTGCTAGTAACAGGGATTAAGAAACCATTTACATTCCAAGATTTTATCAAGTTTTGAGTTAATGCTCAACTGAATTGAATTAATTTTCTCAATAATGAGGATCTGAAAGTGGCATAATTTTACATCATCTGGCTAGAGCTGGTACTAAAGTTATTATACAACTTGATTACAAATTAAACTAAAAAAACAGTGAGAGAATATAATAGTGATATATTAAAATATCAAATTAAGGCTCATAAAATGCAAAACAGACAGACAGGTATCACCAGAAGAAGTCAATTTATTAGCCAGGTTAGAAACTAAAAAAATTCTTTTCTAGCGACATAAATACATAATAATGATGCATAATTTTTTAGTAAAACAGAAATATTTTTGATAAATAAATTCTGGACAAAATTTTCAATTAATACTGCAATCTAATCAATTAACTTTATATAATTTGGTAAAAATTTATTTTGATATACAAGCTATAAAATATCATCAAATCACAAAATTCTTCATTTTAATTTACAGACATTCCTTTATTTTCTCACCAGTATGAGAGCAAAAGTGAGCATTTAAATTACTTTTCTGAGAGAATTTTTTGTTGCATATCTCACACACAAAAGGTTTCTCACCAGTATGAGAGAGAAGGTGATCCTTTAAATGACTTTTTTGAGAGAATTTCTTGTTGCATATCTCACACACAAATGGTTTTTCACCAGTATGAGTACGTAGGTGATACATTAAACTACTCTTTTGAGAGAATTTCTTGTTGCATATCTCACACACAAAAGGTTTCTCACCAGTATGAGAGCGAAGGTGATCATTTAAATTACTTTTTTTAGCAAATTTCTTGTTGCATATCTCACACACAAATTGTTTCTCACCAATATGAGTACGAAGGTGAGCATTTAAATTAGTCTTTCTTGAGAATTTCTTGTTGCATAGCTCACACACAAACGGTTTCTC
The DNA here is from genome assembly GCA_963931845.1 of Maratus michaelseni. Classification (NCBI taxonomy): domain Eukaryota; kingdom Metazoa; phylum Arthropoda; class Arachnida; order Araneae; family Salticidae; genus Maratus; species Maratus michaelseni. The sequence goes on along the minus strand of OZ007599.1, from coordinate 77,457,452 downwards.
ATCAGTATGAGAGCAACAGTGAGCATTTAAATTACTTTTTTGAGAGAATTTCTTGTTGCATATCTCACACACAAAAGGTTTCTCACCAGTATGAGAGCGAAGGTGCTCCTTTAAATGAATTTTTTGAAAGAATTTCTTGTTGCATATCTCACACCCAAAAGGTTTCTCACCAGTATGAGAGCGAAGGTGATTCTTTAAATGACTTTTTTGAGAGAATTTCTTGTTGCATATGTCACACACAAATGGTTTCTCACCAATATGAGTGTAAAAGTGAGCATTCAAATCACTCTTCCTAGAGAATTTCTTGCTGCATAGCTCACACACAAACGGTTTCTCACCAGCATGAGAGCGAAGGTGATCCTTTAAATTACTTTTTTGAGAGAATTTCTTGTTGCATATTTCACACACAAATGGTTTCTCACCAGTATGAGCACGAAGGTGATACATTAAACTACTCTTTTGAGAGAATTTCTTCTTGCATATCTCACACACAAATGGTTTCTCACCAGTATGAGAACGAAGATGAGAAATCAAATTACTCTTTTGAGAGAATGTCTTGTTGCATAGCTCACAGATACATGATTTTTCTTCATGAGAGTAGGAAGATGCTTTTCGAAAAAGATGTTGTGAAGAAATGTTTGGCTCCATCTTTCACAATTGAAAAGTTGATTGGTATTATATAATGTGTATCTGCAATAAATAGATATTAAATCATTATATTATACCATATTTTTTTAGTTAATTAAAACCTATTTAAGAAAAAATAAACTTTACATCAGAATTTAAAATTACATTGGAACACTGAATTCAAATATTAAATACTCAACACAAAATTTTATAGTATTAAAAACTGTGGTAGACTCCCAATTATCTGACCCTCACATTACAAGGGGCATGACATATATGAATATTATCAGATGCATTTCGAAACTGAAAAAGATTGAATATTTAAAATTACTATAAACAAAATAACTAGCTACTGAGAGCAGTGAAGATAGGCTTTCAAGATCTGAACAGATATTAATACCCGGTTCGTGGTGCTGGACGCCAAAATTGTAAAAACTATATCAGAAGTAAAATAGTTACATTTCAGGAGTTTTGAACATCCAACGTCCCATGGGACATGTAAGAACTATTTTTTTGCATCCCAATTCCAATTTTTCGCGTCATTTACATGCTATAGCACGTCTGTGGCATCGCTGTTTACAAGTAGAAATTCAGATTCGGGAATTTTGTGACTTGCAGGGAAACTGAAATCAAAATTTGATATAACTTTTATTTTTTTCTTGTAGACGCAGATTTCCGTATTTTCAACTTTATTTCCATACTACCATATTTTACCACACATGTACGGAGTAACTCCGGAATTTCTGGAGTTGTTGGCATCTATGTTTCCTACATTTTGGTTTTGAGCATCACAAAGAGTTGTAAGTCGAAACTGGAGATAGAGGGCGCTACATTCCCCAAGTGCCCAAGAAACCGGAAATGCCACCATACTAGGTACCCCTTTTAGTACCATAAGTAGAAACATTATCATTGTTCACCTTCTCTCTATCTTCCTGATGTGCTCTGAATGCTATAAATAATCAATACAGTGCTGCTGACTATTAGGATTGAAGAGAAGCTTAAAAAAAATTAAATAAATAAAATATTAGGGGGTGGTCCGCTGTGCCCCTAGGTCCACTGTTAACTGGTCTCCCCGATAAGTATTTATATGAATTTACTAATACAGTAGACTCCCTCAAATCCACATAGCTTGCAACCAGAGGGTTGTGCAGATTTTAAAATTTTGTGGATTCTGGTCACTTTTGTGTTTGCATTTTTTAAACAGTAATTTTAATGTAATAATGCACTGTAAATTGTAATGAATGCTTGAAATAATGTAAAATATTAAAATAATGGAGTAAAGTAATCAAAATTAAGAAAATTTTAAAGTTAAAACTCATGTAAACAATAATGCATAACTAAAATGGCATAATAATGATGAGATAATTTTTTTCTTAATTATTCAATGAAACTTGCCTCATAAAGGTACACTAATAATTTACATAAACATCATAAAACAAAAAAGTTTTTTTTTCATGCTTAGCCAAACTTAATATCCAAAAATACTTTATTACTTCTCAGATGTAAACAATGAATTTTCAGTTAAAAAACACCTGAATTCAGACATTATAAATAGTTGCTATTCTCTAGAGGACTAAATTTGATACATTAGTTCAACTGTATCTCCTTAATTCAGAGCTAATTACTGAAAAAAATTGCTATGATTTGATACAGGTATGTTTGGACAATGTTTATAAAGTGAATTTAACAATGTGTGTAGTGATCTATATTATGCAGAAAATTATAATCTGCACAACTTCTGGTAATAAAGAATGCAATATAAAGATATTCTAATGTATTTTGGTATGTTTCACACATATTTAGCCCTGTTTTACAAGCTAAATTTAATGATGTGAAATGTGATCTATATAATGCGAAATTCTATATAACGCACAACCTTGTGTTTTTAGGTTTGTGTTATAAAGATCTTCTACTGTATTTAGTTAAAAGATCATAATCACCACTGTCTTGAATTTTTTGAGAAATAAAGTTATACTTCCTAGATGAGAAAACTCGTGTTCGGCCCTATTAACGAGAATTAGATATTAAAATGTGCATGGAATGACATAATTTAAAAAAATCTTGAATTTTTCCCCTACATCTTAACTGTGAATTTCATTGGTTACATCTGCAATTATATAAGGATTTTAGGGTTTCAGATTTGAGGGAGTCGCTGTATTTAAATTTATTACCATTTATTTAAGGAATTGCTTTGTTTTTGTATAAGCTGTTTTGTCTTAAATTCTATAAATTGTAATTATTTCTAGGTAAGAGATTAAGTATTTTGTCTAAGTAACTATCTTTCATTAAAACAAATACTTTAAGAGTAAATTTTTAAAAGGATGTATGTAATTGTATTTTTTACTTACCATATATTAAATGATTAAAATATATATATGGTAGTATGGTACTTCTTCATTATCCCGTCAACCATTCTTCATAACAAAAAATTATCGCCAAATAAACAAATAGAGTGTTGCCATTAAAACCTCAAACAAAATAAATAAATAAATACAAGAAATTTAGAAATGCTCCTCTCACCAATGTGTCAACTTAGTAACCTTAAAAGATAAAATGTACACTAAATAATTCAAAACTGAACAAAAAATCTTGGATATTTATTTATATTAGTTTTCTTAATTATAATAATATTCCTCTCGGCTTGGGAATAAATGTTTGTGATGTCAGTTGAAACTGATCTATTGTACATAACTCTATATTGCAACATTTTTTCAATGTGTTTTCCCTTTTTAATATCATGAAACTGCCGTTAAGGACAGAATTCTTATTTTAATTAATGAAATAACTAATAAATCAGTAAAAGATAACGAAAATTACAGGTAAATGTCAAATTAATAACCACTTGTTGACATAGCATATATGTGTAACACTTATGACGTCAGATGAATGTGACGCAATGGTCATGCATTTTTGGCATTAAATCCTGTAGTTTGGCAATATTTTTTTGTTATGAGAAGCGGTCGACAGGATGGAGATGTACCATATATACATACTATCAATTTAAATCATAAAATAATAATAATAATTCTAATAATAGTTTAATTGATATATGATAATATGTATCATATTAATGTACTATAAGATTAAAGCTGTGGGTGAAAATTTTTAAAAATTTGTCATTGAGAAATTATCTTTTAAGAATTAAAATTCTTTGTTTACATTCATTTTTACAGTGCTGATTACAGGCATTTGTAAGTTACAGGTTTGTGGATTAGTGACATTCTACTGTATTTATATTAAATAGGTTTGATAAGTTCAATAAAAAATTATACAGCTTTTATTAAATTGTTAAACTGTTTAATATATTACTTTAAACAAAGTGCCAGATTATTTTATATCAAACAATTAAAACATTCTGAAGACTTTTTTTTATTTAAATCTTTCATTTATGCAGATGTTTATTTGACAGTGTCACCTTAATATTTTTTTTATTCTTAACATACTTTTCAATGATATCTTGAATACAATACATTTTAAAGTAACTGTTTATTCTTAAGAGTATTGAATAACAAAAAGCATATTCCATTTAAATTTTTAGAAATATATAATTGTCAACTGTTTTCTTTCAGAAAATTATTAATTAAATGTAGTTATAAATAATCCTACAATAACACATTAAAAACAAACAAGGCAAGTAATCTTGGAATGTTTATTCTTTATTTGAAATAAGATGTTATAAAATGACATCACAGCATGATTTTATTCACGTTTAAGGAAGATATTAGAAAACATACAAAACATTAAAATATTTTACTTGTTATTGTACTTTAATTTCCATTACTTTATAGTTTAACTGTACAAAAATTTCTAAAGTTAAACAATTATTGTAAGTACTGAAATATTTTAAATTTGATTACATATCTAATTTTATATAAAAAGTGAAAGAAACTGAATAACATTAATCAAAAGAAACATTTTAAAATTTTTACTTAGAACTTAAAAAGTGATTACAAATATCAAGATTCGCTTATTAACCCATTCGCAGTCAAGCTATTTTCATTTTTTTACTTCGAAAGGGTTATCCTGGGATGCACTCAGTATCTTTATAAATGGTCAAGGTTCTAACATTGTTAAAAGTTTACCAGCAACATGGTGAAATTGCTTTCCCCCCTGTAAAACACCTTTGGTAATGAATGGCCTATTGAAGTCCATTGTGGGCGCATCTGGTTAGACTTGTCAAGTTTAGTTTCTGAGCGTGATTGATTTCCTTATAATCCCCCTTCGAAAAATTCCTTGTACTGTGTAAACAGGTAGGAGACATTCTATTCACATTTACATAGAAAATAAAAAAAAGAAATAGAAAATGTTATATTTCCATTTGATTTTAAAAACTATCAAACAATAAATTCTAAACTATTTCTTAAATAACTTGCTTTATATTAATGAGTCACAATCTAATGTGTTAATATTTTATCCCAGCAGGGATATTTAATGAAACACTGCATCTCATTCAACAAATAAAACTTGATTATAAACTATATCATCACTGTAAATATAAGCTAACGAAGTAGAATCTTCTAACATGTGGTGTCAGATTCAGTTAAATTCAGATATAGATTATTTTATTTAAATTAAATCAAACCTACAAGGAATAATTCTTTATGTACCTACCTAAGATGCCTCAGATTGAAGACTTTCTAAATAAGATAATTTTAAAACAAATGGTTGTTATATTTTTTATTATTATTTACTTCCATTTCTTTCTTTTCTTTTCTCTTTTTTTCTTTTTTGAGCAATTTATTTACTTATTTAGTAGCTTCGGGATTGTAATATCATGACAGCCGAATGACGCACAAATTCTTCTTTTTAAATTTTAAATACACAGTTTATTGAAAATGAGAGCTGGTATTTACAATATTATTTACATTATGTACACTTTCACTAATATTCATAAAAATTCACCAAACCACATCACTTCTTAAAGCAACCAAAATATACTCGGATGCATTTCCGCATCCTACTTACTCTGAACAAAAAACCATTTCTTCTCTCTTCTCTTCACTTCCGTTTACTTTAAAAACAAAAAAAGGTTGGAAGGATGTTGGTTGCATGACACCCCCCCGATAAGATTGTGCTACGCAAAGCAAAGCAAAATCTCACCAATAGCAACCATACAACTATACAGCATAAAATATATATAAAAACACAATTCAAAACAGATGTATAGTTAGTCCTTGTTATAATGAATATATAATAAACATATAAAAAAACACTAACAATTCACAACAGATGGAAAGACGATTTGATATAATACTGCATACCAAAATTAAACACAAAAGAAAGTATCATTTAAATAATCCTTATACAGTAACTAGTCGTGACAGACTATCTGCATTTTTTAATTTTGCACCTGGGAAATGAGAAATATTTATGTTATATCTTTGTAGAGATAAGGCCCATCTTTGTAATTTTGCAGACTGAGGTGCAGATTTCTGAAGATATATTAAGGGATTGTGATCAGTTATTAGTTCAATTTCCGCACCAAACACAGAAACTTCAAATTTCTTTAATGCCCACACTACCGCATAAGCTTCACGCTCAATAGTCGACCAGTTTTGTTGCACCTTAGTGAGCTTTTGGCTAGCAAAACTAATAGGACACAAATTTTCTTTCTCATCTCTTTGTGATAGACAAGCACCAACTCCATAAGAACTGGCATCACTCTGAATAGTGTAAGGCTTTTTAGGATCTGGTGTATACAGCTTAGGAGCTTCACACAATAAATGTTTTAAAGTTTGGAAAGCCTCTTCTTCAATCTCAGACCACGGAATGATTTCTGGGATTTTCTTTTTTGTCAAGTCGGTTAAAGGCTTGGCGATTTCAGCATAATTTCGTATGTAGTCACGATAATAATTAAATAAACCCAATGCACTTCTGAGAGCTGTTTTGGTTTTAGGCGATTCTATTATCTCAATGGCATGTAACTTCTCCAGATCGGGCTCATGTCTACCTCCTCCTATGACATGACCTAGATACTTGATCTGTGCCTTTGCAAAAACACATTTTTTAATGTTCACCATGAATTTCAGTTCAGTTAATTTGGATAAAACAGCGTCAAGATGTTTCAGATGATTTTCCCAGTCATTTGAAAAAATAGCAATATCATCCAGATATGCTCGACTGTACTTACGATGTTCATCCAGAGCATTGTTGATCGATTTCTGAAATGTGGTAGCCGCATTGCGCAATCCAAAAGGCATGATTTTCCATCGGTATTGAGCACAATGGGTTTTAAAAGAAGTAAGATCTCGACTCTGTTCTTCTAGAGGAATTTCCCAATACCCTTTTAATACATCTAAACATGTAATTATGTTAGCACTTCCTATTTGATTAATTAATTCAGTTGCACTTTCCATAGGGTAATCAAAAGGTTTTGTCACTGTGTTCAATTGACGAAAATCTATACATAAGCGCATGCTACCGTCCTTCTTTGCGACACACACGACCGGATAAGCTATTTCAGCTTCACTTTTTTCTATTAGTCCTAGATGCTCTAACTCTTCTATTTGTTTGTCCACTTGATTTTTTAGTGATTCCGGAATTTTATAAATATATGGTTTCTTTCTTTCCGCACCTGGTAATAAACGAACTTTGTGTGCTCCAACATTGGCAACTTGAATTTTACCTGAGAATAATGGTGCATGTTTTTGTAAAAGTTTACTTAACTTGAATTGTTTATCAACCTCCAGATGACTAAGGTCTACTTCTATGTTATTTTCATTCAAAGTATTAGCTTTAATTGGTGTTGGGTGAATTTCACCAAATTCTACATCGTCTTCAAAAATGACCCCAACAGTCTGTACTCTTACGTTAAATTTCCTTATTTTATTCGCATGAACATGTCTGACACCCCCATCAGGTAATTTCACTTTATACGAATGTGGTTTTATTCTTTCAAGTATTTCTCCAGGTCCTGTCCATCTAGCATATAATTTATTGGTAGAATCAGGGATAAGTAAATATATTAAATCACCTTTCAAATTCCTTCATTCTACTTCGACGATTGAAATAGCGAGTGTAATTTTCTTGTTTATCTGCAGCAGTTAGAGAAGCAATGTCAGCGGCTCTTTCCAAATTTATTTTTAATTCTTGTAAATAGTCTACTGCTGAATTACTGAGATTCAATGGTAAGGGGATTTCACCTGACCATGATGACTTTAGTACTGCCAAGGGACCTCTAGCTTCCCGACCATACATGAGCTTAAACGGTGATACTCCAGTTGTGCAATTTGGCACTTCATGGTAGGCAAAAAGCAGAAAAGGAATATGTTTATCCCAATTAATAGGATCCGTACGAATTACATGATGTAGCATTTGTTTAAACACACGATTAAATTTTTCAATTAATCCATTCGAAGCGGGGTATGATGGAGTTGAAAAACGAGGACATGCCCCTAACCGGTTCTCAAATTCTTTAGTCAGTTCAGATTTAAAATTAGTGGCCTGGTCTGAACAGATAACTTCAGGAATTCCGGTGTGCATAAAAATATCTAATAAAGCATCACACGCCGTTTTCGCAGAGAGACTCCGTAATGGTACTACTTCCGGCCATTTAGAATTTTGATCAATTAAGGTAAGACAATATTTATGCTTCCTCCCTGACGGCGGAATAATTTCACCTATACAATCAATATTTACAGTATGAAATGGATATGGTGCGCGGACAACAGGTGTTATCGGAATTTTATCTGTTTGTTTCTCAGGGCTTTTTAACTGACAGTTCTTACATGTTTTACAATAATTTTCTACATCTCTTCAAATATTCGGCCAATAAAAAGATAATTTAATTCTTTCTTTAGTTTTTCGCATCCCTAAGTGGTTTCCAAAAATTGAATCATGAGCTAATTCTAACACTTTATTTCTATAACTTTCTGGTAACACCAGCTGATATATTTTATCACCGCAAATAGTTTCTTTATGATACAACAAATTATCCCGTATCAAAAAAATATTTTTTCCTAATCTAGCGTCCTTAAATGCATTCTTTAAAGTTGTGCAATCTTTTTGTTCTTTACAAAACTTGTTAAACTCTGAAAATTCATCATTTCGATCATTTTGTTTATTCTCTGAAGAAATAAAACAAACATTTAATTCCTCTTTCGCCAGTAGGGCGTCTGAGCTATTTTTAGCTTCGTAACCTTCGAACTCCTGCAATTGACTATTACACAACTCTTCATTTTGAAGTTCAATCAAAGCATTATACATGTCTGGAGTTATTAAACAGGGAACATTTAAGTTTTCAGTGAAAGCAAAAAGCGTATTTAAAGTGACATAAATTCCACTGTTAGGTAATTTATAATGGATAGGTATAGTAGCCAAATTTGCTTGTACTTTTTCTTTGAAAGCGGATTGTAACAAAATACTACCTTTAGCTTCGGTTTCAGATTAGGAAATAATGATGTATTTAAAATACTTATTTGGGTACCGGTTATCCAGAGTCGCTTCTACTTCTTTTCCTTCTACATAAATAATGATTTTTTTTAAAGGAAAAAGAGCAACTTCGTTTAATTGATCATTCATGTGTAAATGCATGGAACTAACATTAGTGACTACTGCATTACTATTTTTATTTGGATTCAATTTATTTGTATCTTGTTGCATTTTCGGTTTTCTCTGACCCTGATCATCATTTTGAGTATAAGATTTATCATACTTATTTCTTCTGTTTGGGCAAAATTTTACTAGGTGTAATGGGGAATTACAAATGTAACAATCACGCGATTTTTAGAAGTGTCTATTCTCATACGTAACTTGATTTTTTCTTAGTTGTGGGGGAACATATTTAGTATTTTCGTTATTCACTTCACGATAAATAGGTCGTTTCTCAAATTTTGTTTCCTCAAAAGACCTGCCTTTTGCGGTAAAATAAATGTCACAGTCTTTTGATAACTGATCGGGCAAAAGCCAACTTTCTCCTTGTTTGACTGCAATGTGAGTTGCGAGCTCATTATCCAAAGTTTCAAAAATTTTATCAGATATTATTAAATTAATAAGTGAGTCAAAATCTTTAACATTTCGAATTCTGCAATAATTTAACAAACAGGATCTTAATCGGGAACCGAACTGTTGATGGGTTTCACCAGGTAATCTTTTAGCGTTTCTAAAATTTTGTAAACAGGTAAATGGGGATGGTTCATATTCTTTTAAAATTAAAGATTTAATTTTATCACAATCGGCTAATTCTTCATCATCAATATAAACAAGAACATTTCCTGCTTTCTCACCTACTAATTTTAGTAAAATTTCCGATTTATATTCCTTAGGAACATTTTTGTGCTTAAACGCTCTTTCTAAAGAATCAAAAAAGAGATTCCATGTTTCATTTTTCTTGGGCACTGGAATTACCAAAATTTGAACTGCTTTAATTAATTTATCTAGTGATAATGACGTACTATTTTCCCCTTCATTATGCGATAAATTCTCGCTTCTCATTTGTTGTTGTAAATGCAATCTATTAACTTCCTCGCCATTTTTTCTTTCTGAAACCGTAGCCGATAAAAATTCAGTTACGAAATCTTTATCCTTTAAGTATTCTTTAGATTTCAATAACAAATCTTTTAATTCGGGTACTCTCTTACTCGCATCAGCTTCTTCGCCTATTTCTTCCAGAACAATAAGTAAATCCGCTTTAGTTACGTTTTTAAACATCTTCGAATAAAGTTAACAGTTATCTTACTACACAATTAAATGATAAATAAATAGCTCACCTCTATTTTGTAATCCAAACACTGTGATTCAAAGCACATACTTTATTATTTTAAATCGTAGAAAGAACTCTTGTTCTCGTTATGAGAGCGTGCTATAATATCATGACAGCCGAATGACGCCCAAATTCTTCTTTTTAAATTTTAAATACACAGTTTATTGAAAATGAGAGCTGGTATTTACAATATTATTTACATTATGTACACTTTCACTAATATTCATAAAAATTCAAAAAACCACATCACTTCTTAAAACAACCAAAATATACTCGGATGCATTTCCGCATCCTGCTTATTCCGAACAAAAAAACATTTCTTCTCTCTTCTCTTCACTTCCGTTTACTTTAAAAACAAAAAAAAGGTTGGAAGGATGTTGGTTGCATGACAGGGATGATAAGCCTCTTTAGGTAGCTTTCAATACAAAAAGCTACATATTGCAGCCGTTCGGAGGAAAGTAATTCTAAAAAATTTTGGTATATTTTCACCGATCATGACCCCCAGACCCCCAAAACACCCTCCGTTCAATATATATATATATATATATATATATAATCCAGCAAAAACATGATTTTGGCCTGAACTAGCACCACCCCCCTCACCAGAAACAAGAAAACACTGTAGAAAATATATGTAAAAATAAACAGAAACAAGCTGCGGCCTCATCAGCAGTGGGTAAATTCAAAGCAGCCAAGCATCCGAATAAAAAGATTAACAATTAGTGGCAGTGGGTTTCGGCCAGAGCGCTGCGTAGCAAAAATTCAAAATGTACAGAAACATATTTGAATACTACTTAACAGACGCTCCCCCCACCGTACCCTATGCCACAGATTCAGTATTGTGATATTGGTACAGCATTCGCTTATATTGTGGCGTAGGGTACGGTGGGGGGAGCGTCTGTTAAGTAGTATTCCAATATGTTTCTGTACATTTTGAATTTTTGCTACGCAGCGCTCTGGCCGAAACCCACTGCCACTAATTGTTAATCATTTTATTCGGATGCTTGGCTGCTTTGAATTTACCCACTGCTGATGAGGCCGCAGCTTGTTTCTGTTTATTTTTACATATATTTTCTACAGTGTTTTCTTGTTTCTGGTGAGGGGGGTGGTGCTAGTTCAGGCCAAAATCATGTTTTTGCTGGATTATATTGAATTTGTGTGTTCTAATATGCAGCTTCTGGCGCTGTTCACACGGATATATGGCTGTTTTGTTTGTGATGAGATGGTTACTGCTTGTATATATATATATATATATATATATACCGTATATACTCGTGTATAAGTCGACCCCCACCCCCACCCCCAAATTCTTATACAAAATTTTGGAAAAAAATTAATTTTCGTGTATAAGTCGCACCACATTTCTGGTAGTATGTTGAAAAATGATTTGTAATCGAGGATAAAAAAAATAATAATAAATTTTCATTAAATTAGCAATGGCAATCTTTTTTTTTTTTACGTTTCTAATCAGACTTTCTTTTTTTTTAATTCAACATTTTAAAATTGTATAATGAGGAATTTGCACACATGAGGTAATCGGCCAACTTTATATTTTTCTGATAATTCCAGGTTCATAAATTTCAAAAATGTAAAAAAAATCGTTCAATAATTGTTAAATTAGGTTTAAAGTTACGAGAAAACCATGCGACTTGAAAACGCTGCGTGATTGGCTATGACGTCACTGTTCACGATGTGCCAATGTTTACATTTTGTTTGCAAGCGGCGTTTTGGTTCTCGGCTTGGGTTTTGCAAGCATTTTGAATTTTTTTATCTCGAAATTTATTTCTACTTTGGTCTTTACGATATTTTTATCAATCTCTCATTTTCGTCGTATCTCGCTATTCTAAAAAAAAGTACTTAATTAATGCTGATGCCGCTGACGCAATTGAATTTATTGTGACATTTTGACTTTCTCGGCTTATAATACAGTAATTATTGCATATAACAACATGAAAACATGTAGTTTTGTAGAGAAATGTATAATAAATACGCTGAAGCAAGCTGTTTTTAAATCGAAGAATCATTTTATTAGCTATTTACTGTTAAAATTGGTCAAAATAGCTCATTTAAAAACTTTTATAGGATCAAAAACTATGCATAGCAATTTAATAATCTTTCGTAGGCATACTTGGCAAGATTGTGGTGTGCAGAATGCAAACATTTTTCTAATTTGTTAAATTTTTAAAGTATTTTTCAAATTTTTCATTCAAAATTTCATTATCTAAATAAAGATTTAATCCATAGTTTGAAATAACATTTTATTTCTCATTGTTACCAGTTTTAAAATAACCTAAATATATAATAACATTTACAAAACTTTTCAATCGAAACATTTATTTACACCCGATTGTAAAAAAATAAAGAAACTTTAAAATAATTAAATTATTATGTGCAAAAAGCAATGAATGTTAAAAATCACTCCTAATTAAAACGATATATAATTCGTCATATTTACATCATATAAACGATTTTCTTATAGCATGTAAAATAAAACTTTTTTCTAAGCATTATAAAACTTCGGGAAGCAGCGACAGTTTTAACTTAAGACTGTTAAATCCAATACTTTCTGACACATTTCCGAATTCATTTTTGTTAGGAAACGCATGAAATTAGGCAGGTGTTCTTATTCAGAAACAATGTAATCAAAGACGTTTCTCTTTTTTGGAAAAGGCAGTAGATCTTTCAGAAAACGCTGTCAAAGTCGGCGTTTTGAACTGAATTCTCGACACGGCAGCACGAGAAAAGGGAAAAACGTATGTCACGTGATACAAATTGGTTATAACTTGATAAGTAATTTATTTATTAAAAAAATGGAAAACTCATTTCGATTTCAAATAGCTTCAATAGTTATGACTGCCAATTTCATGCTTTTGCGTTTAAAAATGAATCGCGTTGTTGAGAAGGCCATTTTAGAATCCCCTTAACTATTTTATAACAGCTCATTTTCAAATTTTTAATTGATCTTTCTTAACTAATCACGAAAACAGACGTCAGCTTTTGCGACAACAGTGGATGCGGTCTGGGGCGCCGAAAATCCCCCACTCAAAGGGAAATAAACGGCAACCTGATTACAGGACATCGCCACTTCTTGTGATAATATCATTTAACTTTCCATAATCAAATAAAGTTTTCTAAACGAAGAAAATTAGCGTGTTTTTAAAGCCTGTGGGGTCTGGATGGGAGTTGTCGAGCATAACTGTTAGGAGGGCATATATATATATATATATATAGATAGATAGATAGATAGATGTGTGTGTGTGTGTTTATTTTATATCTAGTTCAAATGCATAAATATCTTATTATTTTTCCTAATCAAAGCTTATATTTTGATTTCTGCTAAAAAATACTGACGCGTCACAGAAATACATTTTTTTTTTCAGGTTAATTATAAATTTCAGTCTTTCTTTTATGCAAAAAACATTAATTATATACTGGTATCTGACTGTTTGGACACATCATATCAAATTTGTATATATATATATATATATATATATATATATAGTTTGTTGTATCAGTGCTTTATATATGTGTAAACGGATATTATAATTATGTTTAAATAAAAAGTGATAAAAAAGTATTCATACTTCTGAAATTATTTCCACCTGGTTAAACAAACAAAAATATGAAAGGTACTTTAACATTGGGGTTTGTAATGTTATGTTAAAAAAAAAAAAAAAAAACTAGAATCAATACATCTAAGTTATAAATTAAATGAACCATCATGTTTGGTGATAAAATTTATCAACAAATTATTGTTTTGAGTTAAGTTCCAATTTATTTATATTTTCATTCAAAAGATATTAATTTTATGAATTAAATTAATCAAAACAATCATTTCCTTACTTTATATTTTAATAATGTATATAAATGAATCAAGGAGTTTTGTAAAATTATTGTAACGTTAGCAGATTACCCTCAAATTCTCAAATATCTGTCACACATTACCAGAAATGCTTTTGCCTCTGTAGTATATTGAATGATTTATAAAAATAATATTTTTTCTAATAAAAAATAATTATTCTAACACACAATATCGTATAACTTATAACTGGTATAAATATTTTATATTGGAATCATTTTTTTTCTTTCAAAATTTAAATGCTAATGGAGAAAATCAAACTTACTTTAACTGTTTTTGTATTATACTATTTTTTTAAAAGGTCTTAAAAAATTAAGGAAAACTTTTTTGTAGTTTGGGAGTTGTTTAGATCTTTAGTACACTTGTATTTTCTTAAAGATTCTATTACTTTTGATAATGTAATACCCACGAATTTTATAACAAGAAGAAAATAAATCCCTCAAACGCGCTATCCACAGCGTAAACAAACGCTGCGTTTCTCTCCTTGTCATGAACTATGACGTCACAAGACAGGCGTAGTAAAAAGTGTCGTTTTCGGAACACGGTAAATAGTGCGCTATAAAAACTGTCAGAAGTCAACAATTACAGCTCAAAATTAAAAAAAAAAACATACTGTTCTTCTTATCTTTCTGTTTTCTATTATATAAAAATAAAATTAGAAAACGTGAAAATTCCTCATTATGTAAAACTAAAGAAGCTTAAACTATTTTGAAAGCTATTCACATCAATTTAATAATTACATGCTTTTTTTTTTAAAATTCTATTCAAGCCTTATTTACAAGGTGTAAACAACTTCTTAAACTGCTAAAATATAGAATTTATTTGTATTGTAGGACTTTTGGGAGAGAAATCTAGAAGCATTCTCAAGTTGAACTCTATTTAGAAAAGGGATTAAAATGTTGAAAGGAATGCCCCTGTATTGAAGGGAATTCTATCCCAAGAGAAAATGAGTGCAGCACAATTACAGAGACATTAATGTTGAGGTTTTTTTTTTTTTTTTTTTTTTAATCATTCACCACTGTCCGCTTTTATCTGTCGCTCCAACCTAAACCCATATGTGATTAATTAAAAGACTTGCACATTCATCGATTATTTGCGAAAACAATATGACTCCGGTATTTCACTACGCTATTTTTATTTTATTTTTTACTTACTCGTGTATAAGTCGACCCCCCATTTTCAGCTCCCAAATTTTGTCTAAAATTCTTCGACTTATGCACGAGTCTCTGGACGGTATCTGGAAGGGTTTTTTCAGAGTAAAGATGATTTCTAATTACATTGTAATTGTTATCTATGACCATTTGAATGCTATATTTCATATTAATTAACTGATATAAGTTTAATTTACAAATGAGAATATTATAAAAATTCATTATCCTTATTTCTATAAGTATAAAAGGTGTTTTTTTTTTTGGTGCCTTCCCGCTTTTTTCCTTTTTATTTTTATTTTTAAGAAATACATCTTTTTTATTCTAATTTTTATTTTTTTTCTCCTCTTCTTCCCATATGCGATCTAAATATCCAAATCAGTTACACGGTTTCCGTATGGAAAATGAGAAATAAGTATAAGCTAGAGAAATGAAAAAAAAATTGGAAATTTAATAAAAATCATTAAAGAGGATTAAAATTTTTCAGTGGAAGGCTAGTATACTTTATTAGGAAAACTAATGAACTAGATATAGTCATGAATACTAATTGTTTCAATTTTAGTTAATGTTTCCTTAATTTATTAATTTGAACATACGTACAAAAATTTACAAACAATAATCAATGTTGTTTGTAGAAAAAAACATTTTTTACCCGCTCAACTACGCAAAACTTTATAAAAGATTCACGGACTTGTTTTTACATATAGAAATATTAAATTTGCAAGCATGATTATTGAAATGATTTAGAATCGAACAGCATTCTTCATTTTTTGATAAGTGGATTGATTTTCGTGCATTTAAGAATAAAAATGTTTTTGTGGTTGTGTTAGAAAATAGAGAGTTTCGCCTTGAGAATATTGTTAATAGTTACTTATTTCCGTAAGTTTCAGTTTAAAATAGTAACTGCTGCTGTGTGATTCCCAAATAAATATGATTTTCTTTCTTTTTTCTTTCTTTTCTTTTGTTTCTTTTTTTTTTTGGAGTTTTAAAAAGACAAAATGTTTTCTGATTTTGAACACAGAACTTTCATTTTAATCATTTATACAGAATATTCTTTTTTAGTTAATC
Source organism: Maratus michaelseni (assembly GCA_963931845.1). NCBI lineage: Eukaryota > Metazoa > Arthropoda > Arachnida > Araneae > Salticidae > Maratus > Maratus michaelseni. Next base: position 77,441,050 of record OZ007599.1, on the reverse strand, counting down.
AAATTTTATATTTTGACGATGGCTTTTATTTATGTTATACTACCTGACCCGCCCGGCGTTGCCTGAGCCCGTGTAATAAACTGAAATCTTTTAAAAAACGAAACTCTGGCAGAGGTTTCCGATGGCTTCGACATCGTATACTGGGCACGCTCGCATGCTTCGGAAAATCTTTTATTTCCCCCTTCCACCACCAGGAGAGAAACCTCTTTCGGAAAGAATCTCTGAGACAGGTTAACGTTGTCTACAGTACAGTATAGTAGGCGTGCGAAAAAATCGAGCTGGTTTCGAGAAGATGGGAACATTATAAGCCGAGTTATTGAAATAAGGCACAATTAGAGAAATAATCATGAGTGAGGTGCCAGGTGAAGGGGATGTTCAAGTGTCCTTCAGAAAATGACTAATTAGGAGGACTACGATGCATTTTTAAAAATTCGTTCGTTTGGTTAAGCTAGAAACTTAATTACAAATTTGGCTTAAACTATTATTCGGAAATAGTAGTAGCCTCTACTCATAAATTTAGTTTAATGTTATAAAGGGTGTCTATTAAGTTAATTATAATGTTTAGAATCACTTGCGTCCAAATCGGAAAGATAGTTGCTGAGATATGGAAAGGGTGGCATAGTTAGGTAAAAAACCTTGAAGCAGGGGTCGGGGGGGAGGGGATATTCAAGTGCCGTTCAGCAAATGACTAATTAGGACAACCACTATGCATCTTTAAAAATTCGTTCGTTTGGTTAAGCTAGGAACTTAATTAGAAATTTGGTTTAAACTATTATTCAGAAATAGTGGTAACCGCTACTCATAAATTTACTTTAATGTTATAGAAGGTTACTATTAAGTTAATTATAATGTTTGGAATCAGTTGCGTAGAAATCGGAAATATAGTTGCGGAGATACGGAAACCGGGCATAGTTAGAGAAAAAACTTTGAAGGAGGGACCGGGGGGAGGGGGAGAGGGGATGTTCAAGTTCCCTTCAGCAAATGACTAATTAGGAGGATCACTATGCATCTTTAAAAATTCGTTCATTTGGTTAAGCTAGAAACTTAATTACAAATTTGGCTTAAACTATTATTCGGAAATAGTGGTAGCCTCTACTCATAAATTAAGTTTAATGTTATAAAGGGTGTCTATTAAGTTAATTATAATGTTTGGAATCACTTGCGTTCAAATCGGAAAAATAGTTGCTGAGATACGGAAACGGGGAATAGTTAGGTAAAAAACCTTGAAGGAGGGTTCGGGGGGGGGATGTTCAAGTTCTGTTCAGCAAATGAATAATTAGGACAACCGCTATGTATCTTTAAAAATTCGTTCGTTTGGTTAAGCTAGGAACTTCATTAGAAATTTGGCTTAAACTATTATTCAGAAATAGTGGTAACCGCTACTCATAAATTTAGTTTAATGTTATAAAGGGTAACTATTGAGTTAATTATAATGTTTGGAATCACTTGTATTGAAATCGGAAAGATAGTTGTTGAGATATGGAAACGGGAAATAGTTAGAGAAAACTTTGTAGGAGGGCCCCAGAGGGGGAGGGGGGATGGCAAATGTTCAAGTGACCTTCAGCAAATAACTAATTAGGAGGATCACTATACATCTTTAAAGATTGATTCATTTGGTTAAGCTAGGAACTTATTTTGAAATTTGGCTTAGGCTATTATTCGGAAATACTGGTAATTGCTTTTTAGAAATACACCTTGAAGCAATGAATGCTGAGTTTTACGATAATTTAGTAAAAATGGAACTAAATGGAGAAGTTCGGAACATTATTACTGAGATATTACTGAGAAATAGAGATTTAAAATAGCGGTATTCTGTATATAAAACAACAATTAAACGCTACGGGTTAAAATTGTTAAATATAATTAGACCCCTACCCCTCGCCATTCCCGCAAATATATAACAAATAATCTGTGAAATAAAGTTTTCTGTAATAGTAGTCTCTATCCTAATAATATATGTCCTGTTTTAAAAAAACCTTAAACCCAGATAATTATAATGAAGAAAAACGTGCCTGTAAATGTTTTAAACAGGTGGCGTTTATGTAATTTGCTGTGAGTAGATGGCGCTGTATTAGCTTGGCTATATGCAGGTAACTGCAATCAATGTTGGCACTATTTTGTTATAAGTCCTTATCTATGCATCGTTACTCTGATTTATTTAATGTGTTCTGAGAAGATATTCTACACAACCAACCAACCGATGAAAAAAAGCATATTTTTAATGAGAGTTCTTTGTGTATTTTAATTAATATTTCAGAAAGTAATTAAAATATTAAAATTCTGATGCAATGTTGCACCAGGAGAGGGTTTGGACTACCTAAATCTAAATTTCCAGCCTTCTAGGTAGGCTAGATTTTCCTAGCCATCGCCAACAGACACACACACAGAGCGAAACTTTCTTTTATTAGTATAGATTATGTCATGATATGGCTTTTTTAATTAAATTTATTTATTATTTATTAAATTATTTCTCAAAAATATTTGTCTGTATCTTTTTTAAACGTGACTAAAATCTTTTTTTTAATACTTGAATGCAGTATTAATATAAACGAACATAAAATATGTATATTGCAATTCTGTGTGATACTGATTTCACATACTTTTATTATTTAAAACGGTGTAAAAAAAAAAAAAGACGTCAAAAGATATTTTCCACATTTGTTAAAAGTCTCTAAAAGCCCAGGATTATAGCAACCTTGCCAAGTTAACAATGACAAAAGTACATAGTTGTAAAACATATTTGCTTGTTTTGGGGAGCCTGTTTGTCAAACCATGAAATAGTGAAACAACCGCGCCAGATTACAGTAAATTTCATCCGTGGCAGTGACAGTTGTACAAAGAAAACGATTTTCATGAGCAACAGCTAATCAGTTTGAGTCAAATAGTTTACAGGATAATGTTTAAAAACTATTATTTTCTAAAGCCTTTAATTTGAGTCATTGGGGAGGCGGTAAAGTGGATTTCTAGAGAGCTAACAAAACCAGAAATGCTTTACGCAAATCGCAATCTCCATATCTTTTGGAGTGAGAAAAAAAAAAAAGTTTTATACAAGGGTTTTTGGGATGGGTGTCTATGATTTCGGTCTTGTCTGAAAAAAGAATTTAGAAAAAAAAAGAAAGAAAAAAAGTTCAGAAAATTTAAAATGTTTTGATGAGGGGTCGAGTCAATCATGCTCGGACGGACAAAAAAAAATTCCAGGTCCCCCCCTCCCCCTGCCTTCCTAGCTACGGGCATGGAACTTTTGCTGAAATGTTAAAAAATTGCGAGCAATTGGACTAATAAAACCATCTACAACTGCTTGCAGTCTTTAATTTGTTCCCAACAATTATAATGGTAATTTTGAACATAGTAATCAACTGAATGTTTCTAAAAATGAAAAATTTGTGCATAATTTTCTTACATCAAATCAATTCTGCAAGATATATTTAAGGCTCCTACAAATATTGAGGAGTATTAAAATTTAATCAAGTACACATTTTTTACACGAAGTATTTTTCTTTGGTTTCATATTCGAATAAATAATACCTGCAATTTATTTCTGTTTTTAAGAGTCAAACTTATAAATTCCTATACTTTTTCAATCACTTGTTCATGTAATTTTACAAACCTGATAAAAGTAATAAAAATATTATTTTTATCAGATTTATTTATACTATACACTCTTTATATATTTATTTAATAATGCAAAATTCTGATTATTTATAAGAAATAAATTAAATTTCATTATATAATTAGATAATTCTAGAAAGTTAAAATAATTTTCCATCTACATATATAATTCTAATAAATTTAAACTAATATTCCATCAATATATAATAATTATTCTACTATGTACTCTGAATTAATTAACATTCTTGAACTTGCCTATAAATGTAACCTTTCTATATTGATACTTTTTCTGGTCCTTTCAGTATTGCTATAGACAGGTTTCACTGTTTTATTTTTAAAGTTATGCTATAATTGGTATAGCAACAATAGTAAATTAGCAAATAATTTTTGAAGTGTAATATTAATTTGTTATTATTATTAATATTATTTGAGTATTATTAGATTTTTGTTACTATTACATTGCAAAACTGGTATAAGTAAAAAAAAAAAAAACGATTTCAGTTATTTAGTAATATATTTAAACAAAATAAATTGAAATACTGTTAGAAAAATAAGAACATATAAGTCATTCATTAAAAGAACAAATTTAATAAATTTAACATGACAAAAGATTTAAAATAATAATAATTAATGTAATGAATTAGAATCGTATGGATAAGATTTTTAAAATAAAATAATAAGTAAACAATAATATTCTATGAAGTTGCTTCGTTTCAATTTAGTATCTGTTTAGAAAAACAATGTCATTCTTAGTCTGTACAGAAAACGAAATTCTCTAAGGCATTTTCTAACCAAATCTGTAAGGCATTCAACTAAAATACAATACAAATAATCCAGTTGACAAATGGTCTACCCACAGACAATAGAACCCTTATCCTATATATCCTATTCTGTGGGTCTACCTATACAACCATTGTGTATGTAGGAAGGGGAAGTGTGCCGATAAACGCCTCCTTTACCGCCCAGTGTGGAACAACGGGGGGTGTCAAAAACGCAGATAGACGGCCATGACCATTTTAAGGTAGAAAATCAGAACCGTTCATATGCGCCCATGACCATTTAGAAGTAAAAAATACTGACCGTCTATAAGCGGCCATGACCATTTAGAAGTAAAAAACGTTGACCGTGTATACGCGTTCATGACCACGAAAGGGTTAAGCTATTTTGGATCAGACCAAACTGGAAAAATAATTTTCCTACCAAAAAAGAGTTTGCAAAAATGTTCATCAGGTACATTATAAAATCTACATATTTCAAATCATTATTTTCAAGCTTTTCTTTACTACCAACCAACTTTCAAGTCATAATGTATTAGTTACATCTTAAGAAAACTAAGATTTAGGAAATACAGGTAAAGTTCTTTAATCCATACAAGTTGGGACCAAAGGTTGTGCAGATTATAGTATATTGCGTATTATGGAGTATTATGGATTATGCATCATTTTCTCATTTCTGGACAACATTTTAATTCTACATTCAGTATAATATAAAAAGATAAATATGAAATCTAATAATTAGAATAAAAAATGAAACAATTAAAAATGGAATAATAATAAAAAGGAAAATATTCAGTGAGCTATGATGAAATATGAAAAATAGCATCTTGGAATATTGAATAATATTTATAAAGTTTTTTGTATTTCAAAAATAGAACCAAGTGTTGTCTGTTTTAAAACTTTAAAAAGTTTATCTTGCATTCTATGAACAGTCATTAACTCTTGTTGAGAAATAAAATTCTTGCTCTAAAAAGTTCAAATATCATCTACCCAAAGCTAGTCCCTAAATGTCCAGTTAGCCTAGGTGTGTTCTGTAATGCAGTTTAGTTTTTACTAGTATATAAAAAAACTATATGTCATAGATTAAAAAAAAAATGTTTTATTATGAACTTTTTCTACATTTATTATTTTTTTAAAACATTTTTGGTTCAAGAATCTGCAAATTTGTTTAACAGTTTACAAATGCAAGGTAAGCAATGCAGATTATAGATCCTTGACTGTATGTTTCTATTGAAGTGCCATTGCATAAGGCAAAAGTACTCTAGCTATATTTAAAAATTATTAAAATAATATTAATTATTATGAATGACATAATATAATATTAATATCACGTTAACTATACAATTTGAGCATTTTATGTTAGCTAAAATTATTTAATAGAATTTTAACCACTTCTGAGTGGTTATAACCAATTTTGCTCAGTTTTAGATGATTAAAACCAGTCTCATACCTGGTTTGAATCTAAATATTACTTAATTTCTACTACAACTTATACTTTAAATATATATATATATATATATATATATATATATATATATATATATATATATATATATACAGTCAAACCCCGATTTAGTGCCATCTCGAAATAGCGCCAATTCCGTTTAACCGCCAATTGCGTCTATGAACAAATCTGCCAAATAGGAATTTCAATGTAATGTATCCGTTAAAGCGCCAACTCGATATACCGCCAAAAAAAAAGTCTAGAAATTACTGTATTTTCTTTGCATATCTTTCTTTTTTAAATTTTTTGTTAGAATTTCAAAGGACACTTCCTTTTCATGTGTCTAGATGTTTTCAAGCTCAATTCAAACTTTATTGAATAGCAAAGAATTTATATTGTTCTCAACACCTGCCAAAATGCACCTGCTACCCATTCTACTTGTCATTGGGAGAAGAAAAATAACGCACACTGAGTGCCGAGCAAGTAAAACTTCTGATTCAGACTGGCAAGTCACGTGATCCGATCCGCTTCTGGAGCGGGGAGAAAACAAGGCATGGCACGCCATTGGCTGAAAGGGTCTCTCCTCTCTCAGGTGAGAACAATGTAAAAAATAACTTCTCCCTGTACTTTATGTCGATTTCTTAGAAAGAAAACGGTGTGCAGTGCAAAATCTCTCATTCAAAATTTTGGTTGGACGTTGATTGAAACATCGAAGAATTCACCAGCTAAATCTGTAAAATATCATTCTGTCTCTTTATTTTAACTCATTATGGCGAAAAGAGCAGTTTTATCAATTTCAGAAAAGCGGGAAATTTGTGAATATAAAGAAAGAAATGTGAATGTATCACAGCAACACATCTCCAATCATTTTTCTACACTCTGGAAAAAGCCTGTTAGCAGGCGCTGCATCGGAGACATTTTGATGAATACAGAAAAATGGATTAACACCAACGAACTGCAATCATCTGTAAAAAGACTGAAAACAGTGAAACATGAAGACTTAGAGGATGCCCTTTGCACATGGATACAACAAATGAGTGCTAAAAATGCCACTATCCACGGAGATGTCATCAGAGAGCAGGCAAAAGTTCTTGGCCAGCAAATGAATATTACAGATTTCGAATACAGTAGTGGCTGGTTGAACAGATTTAAAAAGCGACGAGGATTCTCTCAGTACATACGAAGTGGTGAAACTGCAGGTGTTGATGAAGATATTGTGTCAAATGGTCGCAAAAAACTGAGTGCGCTGATTTTAGAATATAAACAAGAGGACGTTTACAATATGGATGAAAGTGGCCTTTTTTACTGCTTGCAGCCAGATAAAACAATTTCGAGTGGGCCTGCTAAAGGATTAAAAAAAAAAAGATCGTGTGTCTCTTGTGTTCTGTACGAATAGTGATGGATCTGATAAAAGAACTATGACAGTGATTGGAAAATCAGCTAAGCCACGATGTTTTAAAAATTTTAATCCTGCTCTTTATGTAGATTATGAGAATAATAACAAAGCGTGGATGACTTCAGCATTATGTCAAAAATGGTTAGCGAATTTCAACATAGAAATGAAAAGAAGCAAACGCCATATTTTATTGATTTTGGATAATGCCCCTTGTCACAAAGCATATCCAATGAGTAATATCCGCATTGAATTTTTACCTCCTGACTTTACTGGATTTTTGCAACCTTTGGATGCTGGTATAATAAACTCATTCAAAGCTCATTATCGAAAGTATCACGTCTGCCATATCATTGAAAAAATCAGTAAAGATGATTTTTCTCCAATCCTTTTACATGATGCTATTTGCATGATAAAAAAAGCATGGGATGAAATTTCATCAGAAACTATTGTTAACTGCTGGAAACATACTGGATTGATTAAACCTGAAGGATCTACTAAAAAACAAAACAGTACAGCACTTCAGGAACTACAAGACGAAATACACAAATTAACAGAAATTGAGCATCCTCTATTGGCAATTGAGTACATTAATATAGACAAAAGTGTTTCAACATTTGAAGATTTGACAATCGAAGAAATTGTTGCCAATCAAAATGAAAATGAAAATTCATCTGACAGCGAAGCTGAAGAAGCTGAAACGCCGCATGTTACATCTGATGAAGTTAAAAATTCCATTGGGAAAATAAGAATTTTCTTAGAAAAACATGCAACTGATAAAAAAATGATGAACAATCTTTTAGTTGTAGAAAAAGATATTGAAAAAATCAATATTGAAAGGAAAACTCAAACTAGCATATTAAAATATTTTCCTGTAAAAGATAATTAAAGTAAAATAATTCAGTGTGATATTTAATGTATGTGTGTGTCTGTTATGTGCATAATTATCTACTTTATCTAAAATTGACTATATAAAGAGGTAAGTGCATGTTAATTTCATACATTAATTGGATAATTTTGAATCATGTAGCATTAATTATATTATGTATATTAATTATATTATATTAATTTATACTATTATAATATACTATATACCATTGGATAATTTAATAAAAAGGCATTACTGATATTTATTTTTATAATAATAATAATATTAGTATAATAGTATGAAAATTAATTTTTATTGTATTTTAATTCGATATACCGCCAAACTCGTTATAGCGCCAAAAATTTCTTGAACGGATAATGGCGGTATAACGAGGTTTGACTGTATATATATATATATTACACAATGCATTACTGAAATTAGTTTATTTTTTTTATAAATTTAAATCCAATAATTAAAAATTTGATTAATTACATTAGATGAAAAATGGGAGGTTTGATCCATGTCAAGCTATCCATAAAAAGCAGTGCATCAAATATACCTGAGCAGCTATTTTGAAAAAATAAAAGGGATAAAAGCAGAGAGCAATAGTTATATCAAGTTCTAATAAACTATTCTACTTTTTAAATCAATAAGTAAAATACACTTTAAAACAAAAATACCCCTTCATTATCTTTATTTACTACTAGAATCAATGATGCCAACTTTTGAAAAATATTTGGTGGACTGAAAAATATTCTGGTAAACTGGCATGGCCAGATTTTTTTTATTTCTTACGAGGATTGGCAAGTGTGGAAATATAACTCTAAGCCAATTTATCATATTTTAAAGTGAAGTATGATAAAGTTGTAATTTAATTAAATACTAGTATATAACCCCTGTCAAAAATGATGGATTGTTGATTTGTGTTTCATTTTAAGACTTCATACAAACAAACAGCATGAAGATTTTATTATTGAAAGGTTTGTATTGTAGAAAAGTACATTTTAAAGCCAGTAGATGGCGCCAAAACAATGTTTAAAACAGAAGCATAATACTGAATCGATCAACGCAAAACCTCCCTACTGAAGAAATCACTACCATTTTTGAAAAAAAGTGTTTACAGAAAAAATTGTTTACAGAATACATGCTTTATATGAAATTATAGTATATAAACTCCGTCAAAAATGGCAGATAGTTGATCTGCGCTGCATTTTCATAAGACTTCATACAAACAAACAGCATGAAGATTTTATTATTGAAAGGTATGTATTGTAGAAAAGTACATTGTAAAAATGACAAATAATTTCTACAAGTACAAATGATGAGGATTTTTTTTTTTACTCAATATTAAATTTTTGAAATAGTTCAACGATTGAATAAAACATTCAAATTAAATATTAAAAAATAATCCATGTGTGAAAGTTTTTGTAAATAAGTGTTATCAATGAGTTTCTAAAGAGCTTGACTCACCACATAGCTCATTTTTGGATTATATAAGCAAAATTAAATGGAAATTACTCAGTACTATTTATTCCTTATATTTTAATTACGTTTCATAAGAAAAAATAATTTTATTTACGATGGAAACAAAATTTAAAAATTTATTTGTAGTATTATCTGCCAGTAGATGGTGTCAGAATATTTAAAAAGAAAGCGTAATGTAATAGTGAACAACTCTGTTCGTTTGTTTATATCTGGGATTCAGATTTTTAATTAAGAACTTAAAACACTATAATAGGATATGATATGCATGTTTTATAGCAAAATATGCTGAACAGGCATGACTTCAAGTAGACGATATTATCTCATTTAGCTGTAGCTAGTATAAGTTTTTCATTAAGCCCAACATGGTGTTTAACTACCGTCGATTTGCAGACCAGAGTGGTCGCACCTGGTATGGTTACAGACACTTTCTTGCCTTCGGAGTTTATTATAAGTAGATATTATCTTGAAATAGCTCTTATAAAGATATTATATTTACTATAATATCACCATACCATTAATATTACAGCAAATTTAAAGCGCAAAAAGCTTTAAACATCAAGCAAAATATGACAGTCATTCAAGTGATTTATGGTGTGTCAGTTAAGGTTTTAAAACAGATAGGTATTGGTTTATACTCACTAATAAATAGTAAAATAAATTTTGTGTCAGGATGAAAAATAAATAAATACAGTAGAAGATATTTATAACACAAACCTAAAAACACGAGGTTGTGTGTTATATAGATCACATTTCACACATCATTAAATTTAGCTTGTAAAACATGGCCAAAAATGTGTGAAACATACCAAAATACATTAGAGTATCTTTATATTGCATTCTTTATTACCAGGAGATGTGCAGATTATAATTTTTTGCATAATATAGATCATTCCACACATTGTTAAATTTAATTTATAAACATTGTCCAAACATACCTATATCAAATATTAGCAATTTTTTCTGTAATTAGCTCTGGATTAAGGAGATAAAGTTGAACTAATGTATCAAATTTAGTCCTCTAGAGATATAGCAACTATTTATAATGTGGGAATTCAGGTGTTTTTTAACTGAAAGTTCATTGTTTACATCTGAGAAGTTGTGCGTTATATGGAGAATTACGTTATATAGAATTGCATTATAAAGATCTTCTACTGTACATCAATAAATAAATGAAAAAGAATGAAATAATAGAAGAATGGAAATTGGGTATGCCAGAATAGTAAATTATTGGGTGGGTTGGGCTCCACGGGCCCATATAAGTTGCGCCGCTGACTAGAATGGGAAATTACAATTGGCAAATGTAAAACTTACTTTTTAGGAGGAAAATTGCACAATTCCATGCTCTTGTTTTATTATCACTGCAAATTTCTGAAAAACGACATTAACTTGAAAATAGAGAATTTATTCATTTAAAGGAAGTTTCTTGTATTTAGCTACCAAAAGTAAAATTTCGCTTCTTTAAATATTTAGTTAATAGAGATTAAAATTAGAGATGAAAAATAGCTGCAGTTTAAAGATAAGGCATTCATTTATTGGTAAAACTATGCAAATTATGCCTTTTTTTGTATAAAATAAATAATTTTCTTATTTCATGTCTACATGGTGTACAGTGCCACCTGAAAAAGGGTCTCAGTAGACCACACTTTTATACTGGTTTACCAGTGGAGTTTTCAATAAAAAACTTAAACAGATCAACAGTTATTTTTTTCACTTAAAATAAAAACTGTTCTTAAGAATACAAACTGGTATATTTGGTTCTTTTATGTTACATTTAAAAAGAGGAAAATAGTTGAATTACTTTTGCCCAACTTAAATATCTTGAAGAATATGTCTACCAATTCATATTAACCCATGTATACCTAGCTCCTCAAATTTGGGATGCGGCAATTTTTCATAAATAAGTTAATATTTTAGATAGGTATATTTTTCTTTTTTTTTAACAATTATTTTATACAATTTACAAATAGAATATTCAGATAGCATAATGTAATATATATTACATTATATATCTAGCAATTTTAATTAAAACAAAGAACTGGCTATTATGTATTATCTGAAATACAATATAAATCTACTTTTCATTAACATAATTATTTTTTATTTCCTCTCTCCAAAATAACATATTTATACAAATTTGCAAGTAACCAGGGTTGGCAAGTTTTTGCCATGGGCGGAAAAAACGATGGAAAAAACCATGTTAAAACCATCCTGGCAAAAATAGATGTTTGCCAAAAATGGTGGCAAAAATAAGCTATGTCCATTTAGTTTTTTTTTTTCCCAGAAAAAGAGAAAAAAATATTTCATGAAAGAAAAAAGAAACTTAATATGTAGTTAAAAGTCAATATTCTAAATTTATTTTTTAATTCTAAGCACTATTTTTGAAGTGAAATAGATATAATTATCCTTTTTATGAAAGAATACTAACTTATAACAAAAATTATAAATGAACAAACAAAACGTTAAACACAAACAAAAGTATAACAAAATTATAACAAAATTATAAATGAAAAAAATACTAATTTTATATAAATAAATAGAAAACGTAATTATTTATTCATGTTTATACGATAATTATTATTGATTATACACATAATATTATTGATTATTCACATTGTGAAGGCTCTAAATGTGTAAAACATTTATGTTTATATGCGTTAGAAATTCAAATAAACAATTATATTGATTCTAAATTCAATTTATATAAAATTACATTTAAAGCAGAACACTATTAAATTTCATCTAATTCAGTGATATCTCCATCACAACCTAATTTTTGCTGTTTTAACATTGCATAACAATAAACTAGTTTAGAAAGAGTATTTGTAGACAATCTATTTCGAATTTCAGTTTGCACAAATGAAAAATTCGAAAAAAATCTTTCGATAGCAGCACTACTTACTGGACATATTTTAAGATGTGCAACTAATGAACTTTACTTGTCTTTTGAAATCTCACTAAGATTTTCGATACTTCTGCACCAATTATGCGCATTGACACTACTAATCACTTTTTCTGCAAAATATGAATTGGGGAAGGGTTTTTTAGCTTGAAATTAATAACATATGATATAAAATTGGGATTAATTTTATATAACCATGCTTTGTAACTTTCTTTTTGTTCGTAATTTAAAAGTTCACCTCTGTACTTTGGATGTAACAAATATGCTACTAGATGGCATGGCAAAACCACTTGTTCAAATCACTTTTTTAATTTTGAAAAATGTGGTTTTAGATCCTCATTTTTCAAAAGCTTGTGCCATACATAACAACCATCTGCTATGGTAGTTGAATTTTTTTGTATCACATTTAAAGCGATCAATATAGGTTTACTTTGTTTTATGAGATCCTTTACCTGTCGATGCAGATTCCTGTTAATCATTTCCTTTTTAATCATAAATATAAAATAAACCTGTGTGGTTGTACTTACATATTATATATTACGTAAATAATGTACTCTTATTACATATGCCATGATTGTACTATTATTTTTTTTTATAAATTGATAATTTTTGTGAAAACATTAATTTGAGAAAATCTATCTATTCATTTAAGAAAACAATGCCAATTTAATTTTTATTTAACCAAAATTTTTAATAAAGAAACATGTTTTAACAAAATGTAAGTGTATTATGTCAGAAGCTGTTCAAAATCCTTTTATATGGTATATAATTTATTGTTCTGTGTTTTGTATTTGCTTAGATAAAGGAATGTTGGCAGCAGAAATGGGCAATTCCATGAAAAGTGAAACCAGGATGTCAAAATTTCATATTGTACTTATGTTGCTATATTATATATTGTTGTAAAGCTTAAACTGACTATTTTCAAGATATAGTATTAGATTTATAATAAATTTTAATTTATGTGTCTTTTTTGTTGTTTGAAATGGGATACTCTCTGGTTTTCATAACATCAGTAAAAAACACAATTTTTCAGATGCATAATTTCAATAGCAAAATAAAAATAAACAAAACTAATTGCTGCAAATTTTTAACAGCTAAAATTATACTACCGTAATATGCAAAGAATTTTTTTTTTTTACAAATTAAAATTCTATAATTTAAAATTTAAAATACTGAATTTTGATGTTACGCCCGTAACAAAAATATAACAAAAGTTACCATTATCTCTTAAAAAATTGAAAATATAAAAAACCTTTTCTGGTGCTTTTAGCAATTCATTAGACTAAATATTTACCGTAACTTAAAACATTTCAACTTATTTTTTTTTTTAAATAGTGTTACAGACGTAACATTTTTTGTTTCGGATGTAACAAAAAGTAGTATGTTATGTCCGTAACTCAGGTATATCTCTAATTAAATACTAAAAAAAGTACAATGGGCAATTATTTAATATATTGACGAATTTCCAGATACTTTGTCTTTGACTTTTTGAAATAGATTAGTAAGTATTTAATAATTTTATTTTTTAAGACTATCGTAATGCATATATATTTTCCTCTCAATGAAGGAATTTTCCTTTTTTTGAGTAATGCAATAAATTGAATTTGTTTTAATAATTTTACGTTCCCTTAGACCACAACATGTTCTTCTATCATCTGATACAACCACCTAATATGTGTGTATGTTCATATCATATAAATTCTGTGTTCCTTGTTTGCAGCATAAGTAAAACAGTACCCAACTTTCCTAGTAAATTCAAGGAATTATTATAAAAACTGGTATGCGACAAATAAAATGAAGTACGTATGCTAAGAACATGTGAAGCCTGCAAAGAAAATTTAGATATCTTAGCAAGCAATATTCAGAATGGATCTGGAAATGAAAAGATATTATGGTACACCTGGGATAATGTGGAAGGTAGAATATTAAAGATCACAAAAGAAAGAATGAACTCTTGATGAAGCTTTAAATAATCTATAAGGAAAATTACTTTGTTTCTAAAACATTGTTTCATTAGGCAAACACAAAGTATTTATTTTGAAGATTTTAAGAAATATTGTATTACATAAAAATTGTGTTCTTCAAGTCGATTTTAGTGAAACTTACTCTATCCTGCAACAAGATAAAATTCATAGTGCACACTGGACAAGTCTCGATATATACAGCAGTTGCTTACACAGTTTTAAGAACATTTTCTTATGCAATCATTTCAGATTACATGCATCATAATAAAATTGCTGTTCATGCATTCAATAGCAAATTGTTTGAAAACCTAAAAGAAAAGATTCCAGAACTTTAATGTGTTGATATTTTCTCTGATGGTGCCACACAACATTTTAAACAAAAATACACTTCTTAGACATAAGATATGGAATAACAGATTACAATTTATACCTTAATCAGCTTTTTTTTTTATACTTCACAGCAAAAGAGCTGTTGATGGAGTCTGATGAATGATAAAGCATCATGTATGACAAAGAGTAAAATCTATAACCGCATTTGTCAACGATGACATACACAGGGGTAGTACTAGCCCAGGAAATATTTCAGGACATACTTTTTACGATATTTCAGGACACATTTGATTGAAAACCAAACTGAAAAAACCCTTAACTCCCTTTTTAATACATTTTATTATCATAAATAGTACACCATATACACAATTTTTTTGTTGTAAAAGTATACATTAAGAAAATAGTAATTTTACCAGAACTCTTTGACCAAGCTGCTAAAAAACTGCAATTTTTGCATTACTGAAAGACAAAAATCTCGTTTTTTTTTTTCCTTCAGTGATTGACAAAAATTGCAATTTTTGCAATTTTTCTTTTTATAACTGACAGATGAAAATAGCAAACTTTATTTAATGACTAATCAATAAAAAATATGATTTTTGGTAATTGATCACCAAAAATTGCGATTTTTTCCCCCAACTTGACGAAAATCACTATTTTTAACGATAGACTGAAGAAAATTGCAACTTTCGTGATCGTTTTGCATCAGTAAAAAGGTACACCTACCCCCTATTTGGTGATTTCAAATACCGATATAGCACAAAACTTGCAAAATTTCAGGAATATTAGGACAGACTACCATATTTCAGGACATTTCAGGACGTTTTAATTTTTTTCAGGAATATAAGGAATTTCAGGACAAGTAATACCCCTGCATACATTGTGTTCGAACAGAACGCATAAATGCTGTTGGATTTTCTAAAACATCTCATAAAAGAGGAAATGTCTTTGTTTGAAAAATAATCTGTCAACAGTAGCAATCATCACCAACTTACAAATAAACTCTATTATCACCAGAAATGATTAAATTCAGTTTGGCAAATGGACCCTAGCTGAGTTAAGTCAGACAGACAAAGTGTTCTACAATTTGTTGGACAAATTATTGAAAATCTTACAAAATGAAAAGTTACTATCAAATTTTTAAAGAAATCTGGTAATAAATATGTTTAATAATAAAGTGGTAAAAGATGTTTGCAATCATAGATAAAATGCAAATTATAAAGTACTTGTAGAACCTGTTACAGCTTCACAGGAAAAAAATGACCTTCCCAGAAGCAATGAATTGATCAGGAATTTAAAAAATAAATTTCGAATTAGATCCTTCTAAAATTTTATTTCATTAACTTTAATTTTTTCATACAATGCGATTTTACTTCTAGATGCATTTACTTATTTATTACGTATTTCCACTTTGGTGATGTGCCCTGTCCCGCCCCCTAAATCTTTTAAACAAGTAGGATATAACTTTAAATATTAAGAGACATATTAATTGATAGTACTGTCCTCCCCTAACAAAAATCTTGTGTGTATGCATAATTTTATATACTTGGGGCATTTCACGTATCAGAGATGTTACATCCGTAACACCTATTTGTTACGTCCGTAACAAAAATATTTATCTCTGTCATAAATTATACAAATAAAATCTACAAAATCTTTATGATTTTAGAAAGCTTAGAGTCTCTAGAACAAGTATCCAAAAGAAATTTTAAAAAAATCCTGAATAGTTCACAGAAATATTTGCAATTGTATACCAGTATAGGATTTTGCCTGTTTTCTGAGTTACGTCCGTAACAGGTACTTTTTATTTTTTGTTATTTTTTGTAATCAAGGAATCTTTACGCAAAGTTAGGATAGCATAAATAACATCAAATTGTACATCTGAAAAAAAAATTGCATATTTATATCAAACAAAATTGTAATTATGTGTGTTTGAAGTCTGCAATTGTTACGTCCGTAACGATGGAATTGCCCAAATAATAAATATGATGACTGACAAAATGCTGTAGTTAAGAAAAAAAATATACATATCTGGTTTTTAATTTGGTTCTTAAGTTCCTATTAGACTGAATTCCATCCATTTTATAAACATTTAAAATATACAAAATTATTTTAATTATGTTTATTAATTAGCAAATTAAATTAAAAGTATTAAATGGTATGTTATTAAATCTAATTATTTATACCATTATGATCCTTTTTAATTTATAGATCACACATTAAAGACAAATAAGAATTTGCCATTTTTGCCAGTTTTTTCTATTTTTGCCCTGGTTTTTTCTAGTTTTTGCCACTGTCCTGGCAAAAATACCTTTTTGTCGGCAAAAATGCCAATCCTGCAAGTGACATTTTGAAACAAAAAACATACAAAATAAAACAAAAATTATAAAAAAAAAAATGATTATATTTTAAAAATAATAACAGATTAAGATACAGGAATGATAGCAAATAAGTTAAAGTTATTAATTACATAAAAAAAAAACCAGCACACTTTAAAATTTGGAAGTAAAATTCCAAAATACGTATGAGTAAGATTGAGCGTCGAATTTTCCTGGGATACTTTTGGGTCTTGGAGCAACATTACGATATCACTGACATCAACAACAGATTCATCAACAGTTTCTGGAAAATAAGCTGATTTCCATTCAATTTGCATCTCATGAATCTTATTTGAATAGAATCATCACCCATTAGGCTACAGTTATAATTGTCAAAGACAGTAAAAATACAAAACAAAATATTTCTTACTATGTTAAATGAATTGTTATTTTTCTTTGTTTACTTTATTTTACAGTTAAATAACTTTTTTAAAACAATATTTCTTTATAGAAAATAAGCTATTTATTAAATATTTTGACAATTCTACATTACAGGAGAAGAGTGGAATGTTGACCACTAAGAGAAGGTAGTGGGTGGTCCATTGTCCATGTTAAAGTTCAATAAATAATCATATTATATACTTGCAGCATTCTTTTAAACATATTAACTTTAAAATTGAATAAAAAGAAATATATATAAAAATCTTTGCAAAAAAGCTGTTTTTATCTTATTTATCTACAACCTTTATTTACTAAAAACAGAAAAGTATTATGGTGAAAAATTTTACTTTTAGAAGATCAAAACAACCAGTCAGGATAAAATGTTTTGTTTTGAGCTAAACATGTGCTCCAGGGAGACAAAAATAAGGAGAACAGTGAAGATAGGCTTTCAAGATCAGAACGGAAATTAGTACCCGGTTCATGGTGCTGGTGGCCAACATTGTAAAAACTACATCAGAAGTAAAATAGTTACATTTCAGGAGTTCTGGACATCAGGGTCCAATGGGACATGTAAGAACTATTTTTTTTTTGCATCCCAATTCCAATTTTTCACGTCATTTACACGCTATAGCACATCTGCGGGATCGCTGTTTACAAGTAGAAATTCAGATTGGGGAATTTCGTGGCTTGCAGGGAAACTGAAATCAAAATTTTATATAACTTTTATTTTTTTCTTGTAGACGCAGATTTCCATATTTTCAACTTTATTTCCATACTACCATATTTTACCATACATGTCCAGAGTAACTCCGGTATTTCCGGAGTTGTTGGCATCTATACTTCCTACATTTTGGTTTTGAGCATCTCAAAGAGTTGTAAGTCGAAACTGGACATAGAGGATGTTACATTCTCCAAGTGCCCAAGAAACCGGAAATGCCACCATACTAGGTACCGCTTTTAGTACCATAAGTAGAAACATTATCATTGTTCACCTTCTCTCTATCTTCCTGATGTGCTCTGAATGCTATAAATAATCAATACAGTGCTGCTGACTATTAGGATTGAAGAGAAGCTTAAAAAAAATTAAATAAATAAAATATTAGGGGGTGGTCCACTGTGCCCCTAGGTCCACTGTTAACTGGTCTCCCCGATAAGTATTTATATGAATTTACTAATACAGTAGACTCCCTCAAATCCACATAGCTTGCAACCAGAGGGTTGTGCAGATTTTAAAATTTTGTGGATTCTGGTCACTTTTGTGTTTGCATTTTTTAAACAGTAATTTTAATGTAATAATGCACTGTAAATTGTAATGAATGCTTGAAATAATATAAAATATTAAAATAATGGAGTAAAGTAATCAAAATTAAGAAAATTTTAAAGTTAAAACTCATGTAAACAATAATGCATAACTAAAATGGCATAATAATGATGAGATAATTTTTTTCTTAATTATTCAATGAAACTTGCCTCATAAAGGTACACTAATAATTTACATAAACATCATAAAAAAAAAGTTTTTTTTTCATGCTTAGCCAAACTTAGTATCTAAAAATACTTTATTAATACAGAAACGTACAGTAGAAGATCTTTATAACGCAATTCTCCATATAACGCATAACTTCTCAGATGTAAACAATGAGTTTTCAGTTAAGAAACCCCTGAATTCCCACATTATAAATAGTTGCTTTTCTCTGGAGGACTAAATTTGATACATTAGTTCAACTGTATCTCCTTAATTCAGAGCTAATTACTGAAAAAATTGCTATCATTTGATGCAGGTTTGTTTGGACAATGTTTATAAAGTAAATTTAACAATGTATGTAGGATCTATATTATGCAGAAAATTATAATCTGCACAACTTTTCGTAATAAAGAATGCAATATAAAGATACTCTAATGTATTTTGGTATGTTTCACACATATTTGGCCCTGTTTTACAAGCTAAATTGAATGATGTGTGAAATGTGATCTATATAATGCAAAATTCTATATAAAGCACAACCTCGTGTTTTTAGGTTTGTGTTATAAAGATCTTCTACTGTATTTAGTAAAAAGACCACTGTTGTGAATTTTTTGAGAAATAAAGTTATACTTCCTGGATGAGAAAACTCGTGTTCGGCCCTACTAACGAGAATTAGATATTAAAATGTGCATAGAATGATATAATTAAAAAAAATCTTGAATTTTTCCCCTACATCTTAACTGTAAGTTTCATTGGTTACATCTGCAATTATATGAGGATTTTAGGGTTTCAGATTTGAGAGAGTCACTGTATTTCAGTTTAATACCATTGATTTAAGGAATTGCTTTGTGTTTGTATAAGCTGTTTTGTCTTCAATTCTATAAATTGTAATTATTTCTAGGTAAGAGATTAAGTATTTTGTCTAAGTAACTATCGTTCATTAAAACAAATACTTTAAGAGTAAATTTTTAAAAGGATGTATGTAATTGTATTTTTTATTTACCATATATTAAATGATTAAAATATATATATGGTAGTATGGTACTTCTTCATTATCCCGTCAACCATTCTTCATAACAAAAAATTATCGCCAAATAAACAAATAGAGTGTTGCCATTAAAACCTCAAACAAAATAAATAAATAAATACAAGAAATTTAGAAATGCTCCTCTCACCAATGTGTCAACTTAGTAACCTTAAAAGATAAAATGTACACTAAATAATTCAAAACTGAACAAAAAATCTTGGATATTTATTTATATTAGTTTTCTTAATTATAATAATATTCCTCTCGGCTTGGGAATAAATGTTTGTGATGTCAGTTGAAACTGATCTATAGTACATAACTCTATATTGCAACATTTTTTCAATGTGTTTTAACTTTTTAATATCATGAAACTGCCGTTAAGGACAGAATTCTTATTTTAATTAATGAAATAACTAATAAATTAGTAAAAGATAATGAAAAATACAGGTAAATGTCGAATTAATAACCACTTGTTGACATAGCAAATATGTCTAACACTTATGATGTTAGATGAATGTGACGCAATGGTCATGCATTTTTGGCATTAAATCCTGTAGTTTGGCAATATTTTTTTGTTATGAGAAGTGGTCGACAGGATGGAGATGTACCATATATACATACTATCATTTTAAATCATAAAAAAAAATAATAATTCTAATAATAGTTTAATTGATATATGATAATATGTATCATATTGATGTACTATAAGATTAAAGCTGTGGGAGAAAATTTTAAAAAATTTGTCATTGAGAAATTATCTTTTAAGAATTAAAATTCTTTGTTTACATTCATTTTTACAGTGCTGATTACAGGCATTTGTAAGTTGCAGGTTTGCGGATTAGTGACATTCTACTGTATTTATATTAAATAGGTTTGATAAGTTCAATAAAAAATTATACAGCTTTTATTAAATTGTTAAAATGTTTAATATATTACTTTAAACAAAGTGCCAGATTATTTTATATCAAACAATTAAAACATTCTTAAGACTTTTTTTTTAAATCTTTCATTTATGCAGATTTTTATTTAACAGTGTCACCTTAATATTTTTTTATTGTTAACATACTTTTCAATGATATATCTTGAATACAATACATTTTAAAGTAATTGTTTATTCTTAAGAGTATTGAATAACGAAAAGCATATTCCATCTTAATTCTTAGAAATATATAATTATCAACTGTTTTCTTTCAGAAAATTATTAATTAAATGTAGTTATAAATAATCATACAATAGCACATTAAAAACAAACAAGGCAAGTATAATGCGACCGCAACAAGAAGGCGGGTGAGATCGCCGCTTGGAAGAAGAGTGCATTTTCTCAAAGGTTAGGACGGTGGAAGTGCAAGTATTTAGGGTTGTAACATATTCGAGCGTTCCTGCCTTTGGCGATATACATTCCCCTCTCTGTTTCTCGTCTGTCCCCTCCTCTCACTGATATAATTTCTTTTGTCCTAGAAGGTTGTTATATTCTCGTACGTCTGCTGCTACTGGCGTTCCTCTTCGAACTATCCAAAGAATTAAACCTGAGTCGAAATCTGCTCCTGATGGAAGGCTTTCAATGCCAGAAAAATATCGCAGTCGCCCTGCAAAGCGGAATGCAGTTTTGGATACTTTTGATTTATGCATCGTTCGGAATACAGTAAATGAATTTTACGCAAACGCAAATAAAAAAGTTCCAACTATTTCATTATTGTTGCCAGTTTTGCAAAGTAAGATAAATTTCCGCAGTAAAGTAAGATAAAATCCCGTAAAAAAGTGTCTGAATTCAACACTGGCAGAAGGATTTAAAGAAGTTATTATTAAAAAATGCTTGGTTTGAATTTGAGTAGCTGGATTGCATGTTTTGTAACAAAATGTTATTTTCCACAAAGATGTAACAAATTTCACAAAATATATCACAAAAATAACTTACTTTTCACAAGTTTCCCTCCCCCCTCCCCCCCCCCAAAAAAAATCTCTGCATCGATCCCGGAACCTATATGGTTTATGCAAAATCAATTTAAATTATATTGAAATACTCGTTTTGAGAATGTTTCTAGGTTGATTGGTTGGTTATTTGTTACGGCCTATTATCTGCGCTAGGGATGTAGCCCGGTGAGGAGCATGCCCTCCGTGGAGGTCTTTCTAAGGGATCCTAACCCGTATTTACGCAAGGTTTGAAGAAAACCACAGAAAACTCCAAACGGTTAGGCCGACGAGCACGACAGGGGTTTGAACGCAGCACCTCCTGTCTACCAGCTTTGAGAGCAGAACCTCTCAGCCACTGGTGGGGCAATGTTTTCAGGTATCGCATTTTTGTATTTTAATATAGGTGTATATAAAATCTAGTTAAAATATTCTGAGAAAATAATTTATAAAAACAATTTTTTAGGTAGATTTCATAAGAAATACTACCTATTACATTTTCACCTAAGTTGGAATTTTCGAAAAATTTTTGCAGATCTATGCCGATCATGACTCCCAGAACCCAAAACCACCCCAGTTTAAAACTTTATCTATCTATATCTATCTATGTCACTTTTTTATGGACACGATAACTCCCATAATTCTGCACAAATCTCTTCCAAACTGATGCATAAAATCAAGGGGCATGAAATCTCGGTCAAGTTCGTTAATGGGCAAAATCGAACCAAGTGGGGGGGGGGGTCTTTTGGCGAAAACAGAAAAAAACCATAACGTCTTAATTATGATACGTATCGAATCCGTTTAAAGTTATTATTACTTCTAGAAAAAAGGCCGAAATTTTTTGTATGACAGATTTTTGATACCATTAAAAATGGCCCCAAGGGGGACGGGAAAAAGTGTGTGTGTGTGGGGGGGGGGGTTAGAAGAAAAAAAAATTCATAACTTCATCAATTCAGAAGATATCAAATCCGCTTAAATTTATTATAAATCCTCTTAATATTATCTAATACTTTTATAGTAACAAGTTTTTTATAGGACCAACCCTTATAGCAAAAAAAAAAAAAAAAAAAAAATCCCTGCCAGCTCCGCCTGCAAACAAGTTAGGTTTCGAAATGGGCGTTTCCAAAAGCTGCATTATGGCAAAAAGGTCATTTCTTCCACAATTCCCAACAAACAGGCGCCCCACGGTCTGCGTCTTCGAAATCTACCTCTGCCTGTAGGTCGAGACGTCAGGGATTTTTTTAGAATATGATTTAGCCGAGAGATCTTACTCTGACTAAAATATCATGAATATTTCATATAACACCGGAAGATTATACAAATATCTCCATCGCAACTTAATATTTAATAATACATAATATTCAAATACTTTTAAAGTTTCGGTGTGTGAAAAAGTTTTCAAACTTTTATTTGAAAAAAAAACAGAAAAAAAAAATATAAATATATGATATAACATTATGCGAAAAGTATCTTGGATAAAAAAGCACATTTTACTGAAATTTTTTATTTATTGCTTATGGATCAGCTTGTATATTTAATTCACAATGTCTCTCACTGTGTAAAAACTGTCCTTACCTAAAATACCCTAACAAAAATTTTTCTCAACAATGAATTCACCCAATAAAAATTCACTACTTCCTATTTTCCAAGCATTTTTTGCCATATCACGATAGTAAAGAATTTCGAATTTGTATTCTTGTATAACACATACAAATGTAATCTTATTTTCATTCTACATCAAAAGGCGCTAACTAGCCAGATATGGTAATCCGAGTTCAAATAACTTATTCCTGAAGTTTCTTCTCTCAATCCTACTTCTTTCGCTAAATCAGTCAAATAGACCCGTCTGGCACCACGTGACTTTGACGTGGAGGATGTTGGAGGATGTACAACCATATTCCTGTTTAACCAACTGTTTTTAATGGACATCTAAAGAGTGTTGAGATGATTGTACCACTGTATGTTGAGATAAGTCAGTTAAGCAGTGAAACCTTCTTTATAACTAACAACACTTTATTAACAGATTAGTAAAAACACATCCTTAAGAACATTATTATTAAACTTATTAGAAGAACACAGGAAAAACATTTAAACTTATTGACTGCCTGCAGCCTCATCATAAATAAACTAAAACTCCTTTTGAGCATTGGAGTTAACTGCTGGCCAAGCAAGTACACACCACACAACATCTATCCCATATCCTTTTAAACTAACAAGTGAGGTTACAGTCACAGGCAATTGAAAAACATTAGCATAATACAAGAAATAAAATAAAAGGTTATGGTTGCAGGTTAACAAATATTCAAAAGTTCAAAAACAGTTTAAGATGTCATCATTAACTTTAGCACATGACACCAACCAACCTACCACTACTGGTAACTGTTGACATGGCAGTTTAAGCTGCTGAAATGAAGTTACTTTCTTCACAACTAAAGCATTCAGGATATATCATTTATAAGTAAGTAACTATTAAAACAGTTCTTAAAGAGACAGCAATATATATATGCATTTAAACCACATTAATTTTACTTTATGTTTACCTTAAGTTTACTTTATGATAGATGTTTGTTTACATTTAATTTTATTAACTATACTTAACTTTAAACCTTTTTCAAAAGTATTAAAATGAACTTTAAGATAAATAGTATCAATTTTAAATATATGTATTAAAAAGATTTAACAACATAGAGTGGGGGTGAGTGAAAGAGATGGGGGAAAACTTACTGGGAAAAATTAACCAAAGTTAAAACAAAAATTTCAAATTCCAACATAATGCCCCCTTTTTCCCCCAGATCTTTCCTTCAACCAAATATCCACTTACAATAATACAAAAACTTTTGACTAGGCAAAACCTTAGTAAATAAATCAGCAACATTAGCTGAACCTGACACAAAATTTAAATTAAATTTATCTAAATTATCCTTTAAAAAATATATTCTAGTATCTATATACTTAGTTCGATTATTTTCAATACTATTTTTGGAAAAATATATGGTACTTTGATTGTCACAAAAAACATTTGGCTTATTCTTTTCTAAGTTTAACAGGCAAGAAAAATTATCCACAATTCTAATCAGCCAACACAGTTCCTTTATAGAATCTGATAAGGACACATATTCTGCTTCCATACTGGATAATGCTATGCATTTTTGCTTGCAAGAGCTCCAAATTATAGGTACATTATCTACAAAAATTATAAATCCACTTATGGATTTTCTGTCAACTAAATCAGATGCCCAACTAGCATCTGAATAAACATTTAATGTACAACTTGAAATTCTAGACAAATTAATAGCTAGTTCTTTAGTATTTATAACATACTGAAGCACCTGACATAAATATTTCCAATGTTTCAAAGATGGGCAGTTTGAAAACTGTGCGAGGGCTATAACTGAAAATTGTATATCTGGTCTAGTACGTGATGCTAGGAAAAGAAGACAACCTATTAGTTCTCGATATGGAACATTAACTGCTTGCTCCCCCTCTCCTGCAGAATTTAAAACTATCCCTGGGGTTAATGGTAATTTACTTTTTATCTTTGGGATATGAAACATTTCAGCAAGCTTTTCTATATAGCTTTGTTGATGTATAAAAATTTCTCCATTTCTCTTTTCAAAGTCTACACCTAAAAAATGTCTAATTTCCCCCAGTACTTTTATTTCAAACTTTAACTTAATTAAGTTTATCACTTCCTTTAATCTTTCATTATTTTTAGCAAAGACCGCAAAGTCATCCACATAAACCAATACAATGACTTCAGATTTAAATACATAAATACAATTTGAATCAGTAATTTTATCAAAGCCCAAGTCCATAAAAGTACTATCCAATTCCAAAAACCATTCCCGGCCAGCCTGTCGCAAGCCATACAGTGCCTTGTCCAACTTCCAAACATAACCCTCTTTCGTCTTTTCAATAAAACCTTCTGGTTGTTCTACAAAAATTAATTCATTTAGTTTGGCATAAAGGTAAGCACCTTTAATATCAAGATGTTGACTTACCCAACCTTTAAGTACTACCAGAACAGTGTAGAAAAGTCTAACTAGGGAAAATGAAATCACTGGGGAGAAAGTATCAAAATAGTTCACTCCCTCAATTTGCCCAAAACCTTTAGCAACCAATCGAGCTTTAAAACTTTTCACTTATCCAGACACATCCTTTTTTTAATGTGAATATCCATCTAGTACCTAAAATTTTAGTCCCTTCAGGTCTAGGCACTAAATCATAAACTTTCCTATCTTTAAGTGTCTCAAGCTCATTTTTCATTGCTACATTCCATTCCCTCTTTTCAGGTAGTTCCTGCGATTCCTTAAAAGAACATGGGATATTTACCTCTACACAGTGTACCTCCGGTTGTTCCCCCTCATTCTCACTTACATGTGAAATTGTACTTTCTACATTAGAATCTACAGAAGTTGGGCTAAAACTGAAATCCTCTGGGTTGTAATCTATCCCTTTTTTCTGACAATATTTTTCTATGTCATTTTTACTTCTAAGCCTAACGCTTTCTTCAGTGTAATAGTACACACCTACCTTCCCAGCTGTTCTTCCCGACTTTCTGACAACTTCAACTCTTTCCCAATCTTTAGGTAAAGGGGGGGTTTCCTGAAGCTTACTTTTTACTTCTGAATTTTCATTATCCAAACTAAAGTTTACATAGTCATCATTAAAATTTTGTATACCACTTTCTATGTTTTTAAAACTGAAATCCTTTTCCACTATTTTAACATGTTTGGTTTCTACCACGGTTTTTGTACCGGGATACCAGACTCTATAACCTACTGTATTAATGGCATAGCCAATGAGAATTCCCTTCTTTGACCTTTTGTCAAGCTTAGACCTATATCTACTGGGAATATGAACATATGCATCACTACCAATTAGTTTAAGATGACGTACTGAGAAACTCTTTTCACGCCAAACATTTAAAGGGGCTTTACCATTTAATTTCTTATGAGGGAACCTATTTCTCAAATAATTGACAGTATAGACTAATTCAGCCCAGAGACTTTTTGGTAAATTTGCTTGGACTAATAAGGACCTAACACCTTCCATCAAAGTGCGATTATAGCGCTCGGCAACCCCGTTCATTTCTGGGCTAAACACATTCGACCTCTCATGCCTAATTCCCTCACGTTTTAGAAAAGCTTCAAAATAATCAGCACAAAATTCTCCTCCATTATCTGTTCTGATACTCTTAATCCTTTTACCAGTTTGCTTTTCAACCAATTGCTTATAGTTTTTAAAAAATTCAAACGCTTGATCTTTATGTTTTAAGATATATACATGAGCAAACCTTGAGAAGTCATCGATTATACTGAGAAAATATTTTGCTCCCCCCATACTAGGTTCAGGTGACTGGCCCCAAACATCCATATGCAAAAGTTCCAATATACTAGATGTTCTAATGCTGTCTAGTTCAGAAAAACTCCCTCGAGTACTTTTAGAAAAATTACAACTTTCACAAGACTCAATCGTACCCTCTAATTTTTCAAGACCATAAACATATTTAGACTTTGCAAAACTAGATAAACTTTTACAGTTTAAATGGCCGTAGCGAGCATGCCACATCATCATATTAGATGATTTTGTACTTTGAGCTTCTGGTACATTCATGCTTTTGAGATTGCCTAAAAGAGTGTAAAATTTGTTTCTTAATGGAACACATAAAAATACATTACTATTTTTACAAATATATGCATTATTGCAATCAAAAGTTACTTTAAAGTCATTTCTAGTTAAACAACGCACTGAAATCAAGTTTCTTGTCATCTTGGGAGCATGAAAAACGTCTTTAAGAAGTAAAGTTCTAAGTACAGTACCTGTTTTTAACACTAAATGCACATCACCAATTCCAAGGATATCTGTGTTGCCGCTAGCAATGGCAGCTTTTGCTTTAATACTTTTGAAGTTGAGAAAAACACTCCGGTCATTAGCAAAATGGTCAGTTGCAGCAGAATCCAACACAAACTCCAGCTTTGTAGACTCACTTAACATGGCTGAGGCAAAATGGGCTTGTCTTCCTCTTGCAGGCTGGTGATAGCGTTTTTTATTTTTCGGCTTAACCCGACAGTTCTTGATTAGATGACCCTTTAGTCCACATCGATAACACCGTCTCAATTCATCTTTACCAACATTTTCTCTGTACTTGTGAGACTCCTCAGTTGAAACCAAGGCTTGGTTTTCGGGAAACACATGATTAAACTGTAAACTTCTGTTCTTCTGTCTATCATATTCAGATGACAGGTGACCTCTAATTCCTTTCACTGTAAATTCAGCATCAGGTAATCTATATAGTTGAGTAACCAGACTTTCATAACTATCAGGCAAGTTCTCTAGAATCTGAAAAGCCACTTCATCGTCTTCAACTGTTTTTCCTGCTTGTTCAAGTTCTTTGGCAGCTTGGGTTATTCTGTTTAAATAACTACTCATAGCTTCACTTAGATCGTATTTTATACTCATGAAATTTCTTCTCAATCTAGCCACTCTTGCTCTTGAAACAGGCTCAAAAACTGATTTTAATAGTTTCCATGCTTCTGAAGATGTGTGAGCTTCATAAACAACACTCTTCAAGTCTTCTCTTATGCTGAGACATATGATGGCTAGCGCTTTCCCCTCCTTTTGTTTATCCTGTTTGCCATCAGCTGCTGGATCAGCAATTTTTTCAGCTTTATCCGATGTGTAATCATGTAGATCTTGACTTATTAGATACAGGTCGATACTATATTTCCACTCTTTGTAGTTCTCATGATTCAACTTCGGAAAGGTAAACATTTGCTCACTATAGGAAGACATCTTTCAAAAAATATGAAGATTTCCAAGAATTATTCAAACAGCTGGTAAACAGAGGTCCGTGGATCGAAACCACGCTCTGCTACCACTGTTGGAGGATGTACAACCATATTCCTGTTTAACCAACTGTTTTTAATGGACATCTAAAGAGTGTTGAGATGATTGTACCACTGTATGTTGAGATAAGTCAGTTAAGCAGTGAAACCTTCTTTATAACTAACAACACTTTATTAACAGATTAGTAAAAACACATCCTTAAGAACATTATTATTAAACTTATTAGAAGAACACAGGAAAAACATTTAAACTTATTGACTGCCTGCAGCCTCATCATAAATAAACTAAAACTCCTTTTGAGCATTGGAGTTAACTGCTGGCCAAGCAAGTACACACCACACAACATCTATCCCATATCCTTTTAAACTAACAAGTGAGGTTACAGTCACAGGCAATTGAAAAACATTAGCATAATACAAGAAATAAAATAAAAGGTTATGGTTGCAGGTTAACAAATATTCAAAAGTTCAAAAACAGTTTAAGATGTCATCATTAACTTTAGCACATGACACCAACCAACCTACCACTACTGGTAACTGTTGACATGGCAGTTTAAGCTGCTGAAATGAAGTTACTTTCTTCACAACTAAAGCATTCAGGATATATCATTTATAAGTAAGTAACTATTAAAACAGTTCTTAAAGAGACAGCAATATATATATGCATTTAAACCACATTAATTTTACTTTATGTTTACCTTAAGTTTACTTTATGATAGATGTTTGTTTACATTTAATTTTATTAACTATACTTAACTTTAAACCTTTTTCAAAAGTATTAAAATGAACTTTAAGATAAATAGTATCAATTTTAAATATATGTATTAAAAAGATTTAACAACATAGAGTGGGGGTGAGTGAAAGAGATGGGGGAAAACTTACTGGGAAAAATTAACCAAAGTTAAAACAAAAATTTCAAATTCCAACAGTCTCACCCGCCTTCTGTTCGTGGTCGAAGATTAATCTTGGAATGTTTATTCTTTATTTGAAATAAGATGTTATAAAATGACATCATAGCATGATTTTATTCACTTATAAGGAAGATATTGGAAAACATACAAAGCATTAAAATATTTTACTCATTATTGTACTTTAATTTCCATTACTTTATAATTTAACTGTACAAAAAATTCTGAAGTTAAACAATTATTGTAAGTATTAAAATATTTTAAATTTGATTACATATCTAATTTTATATAAAAAGTGAAAGAAACTGAATCACATTAATCAAAATAAACATTTTTAATTTTTTTACTTAGAACTTAAAAAGTGATTACAAATATCAAGATTCGCTTATTAAGCTATTTTGGATCAGACCAAACTGGAAAAATAATTTTCCTACAAAAAAGAATTTGAAAAACTGTTCATCAGGTACATTATAAAATCTACATATTTCAAATCATTATTTTCAAGCTTTTCTTTACTACCAACCAACTTTCAAGTCATAATGTATTAGTTACATCTTAAGAAAAATAAGATTTAGGAAATACAGGTAAAGTTCTTTAACCCACACATGTTGGGACCAAAGGTTGTGCGGATTATGGAGTATTATGGATTATGCATCTTTTTCTCATTTCTGGACAACATTTTAATTCCACATTCAGTATAATATAAAAAGATAAATATGAAATCTAATAATTAGAATAAAAAATGAAACAATTAAAAATGGAATAATAATAAAAAGGGAAATATTCAGTGAGCTATCATGAAATATGAAAAATAGCATCTTGGAATATTGAATAATATTTATAAAGCTTTTTGTTTTTCAAAAATAGAACTAAGTGTTGTCTGTTTTAAAACTTTAAAAAGTTTATCTTGCATTCTATGAACAGTCATTAATTCTTGTTGAGAAATAAAATTCTTGTTCTAAAAAGTTCAAATATTATCTACCCAAAGCTATTCCCTAAATGTCCAGTTAGCCTAGGTATGTTCTGTAATGCAGTTTAGTTTTTATATATAAAAAACTATATGTGGTAGATAAAAAAAAAAATGTTTTATTATGAACTTTTTCTACATTTATTATTTTTTTAAAACATTTTTGGATCAAGAATCTACAAATTTGTTTAGGTCCTAACTGTTAGTCCTAACTGTTTACAAATGCAAGGTAAACAATACGGATTATGGGAAATTGCAGATTATAGATCCTTGACTGTATGTTTCTTTTGACGTGCCATTGCATAAGGCAAAAGTACTCTAGCTATAATTAAAAATTATTAAAATAATATTAATTATTATGTATGACATTAATATAATATTAATATCGCCTTAACTATACAATTTGATCAATTTATATTAGCTAAAATTATTTAATAGAATTTTAACCACTTCTGAGTGGTTATAACCAGTTTTGCCCAGTTTTAGATGATTAAAACCAGTTTTGACCAGTCAAAATTTCAAACCTGTGAATCAGTTACAGCTCACAAATGGTGAGAAAGTATTGCATCGGCTTGTGACATATCAAAAAGAATTTTTGTGAACTAATTACTCATTTGAAAATTTGTTGCCCAAGTTCTGTTGCTGTTAAAAGAACGTAATCAAATTTTTCATTTATTCATTCTGATATCAGAAACAAACTTTCTCTGGAAATTTCCACAAAACTTTTTTTTTTAACATTGCATAGCAAATTAAAATTAATGCAGTAATTTCGTGCTCTGTTTGACTGTGAAATATGTCTTTCTTTATATGTTTTACTTTAATAAAATAAAAATGTAGATTTGTAGTTTTATTTATATGGTTATGTCATTTATTATTAATTGATTAATTATAAATACTTTTTAAGTTAAAAAAAAATAATAATAATAATTCATTAAAGTGCAAAATGTAAAGGGTGAAAATTGAAATATATTGTGCCATTAAAATTTTATTTTTCCACTCTTCATCATTTTTTCCAATTTTTGCCTGTTTTTTTCCTGTCCTGGCAAAAATGCATTTTGTAGGGCAAAAAGCCAACCCTGGTTGATAGGTATCCGAACAAATCCAATTCTAAATAAGATTTTCAGCAATTCACATTTAAAGAAAAAAATAAAAGGTGGATTAACAATTCTACGGCAGAAAATTATTCTTTTTTCCCTTTCTGTTGTAGAATTCATAAGAAAAAGGATAAAAGGTATTATATAAATTTTCTATACATATGTACTTTAAAAAAATCTTTCACAATTTTATTGCTGTTGAATTTAACTAACTCATTAAAAAAAGTAAAAAAATAAAAATAACACACACAAAAAAAAAAAAAAAAACCTTGAAAAATATTAAGTATATTTTCAAAATAATATGCACTATTCATAAAAAACAACAACAAAAAAATTGTATGGTATTTTTCTGCAGCTACTTTATTTTTTTTCAAATTTTATATACATATGGAATCTCAGAAAATTATATTAATCATGTTATTAATAAAATATTAAAAAAAAACACAGTAATATGCAGATGTTTTAATGCAAGGTTGGATACTCATTTTCAAAGAACAATTTCCTTGTTTGTTTTAACCAGTACAGCCCCACCCCCCAAAAAATAAATAAATAAAATAAGTAACTAAAGTAAAATGAAAAGTTAAGTAATGTATTATACCTTCTTTGCCTTTCGTGCAGTTTCAAGCTCTTCCAAAGACCTCTTCTTTTCCACATCCACACCTGCTATGCTATTGTATGTCTTCTGGAATATACTGGAATAATCCCCTGAAGGCCTGAAGGGAAGAATCAATTTTTTTTAAAAAACGCTGGCAAGCTGGACACCTTACGCCATCTTGTGGCGAACTCCAGCATCGTGCAAAACTATTCGTAGCCGTACGATGATGCACGTCGCTGTAGCCTATCATTTTCCACTCAAAAGTAGGGGAAAGGGAGTGGGACTTTTTACCGGGACGAGCGCCATCTATTGTCAAACCATTGAACAGCTAATTGCTCATTCCCGTATATCGGTAACGTTTTCTATCTTGTATTTTTGGATAATCGTATTACAAAGCACATTTTTAATTCTTAAATACTTGACTAAAAAAAAAAAACGAATGCAAATTGCAGTGCCGCAGATAAAACGTCGTCTTGAGTAGTTTTGAATCATTTCTACTGAACGATTTAGTTACTTTACATACTTTTTTTTTTTTTTTAACATATATGATGTGTAATATAACGTTGAAAAGGAGAGGAACGATTTTTACTACGCCCCTTCCATGGTTATAGAAATTCCTTCAATCTTTTCTAAGAGGGTGGCAAGAATTTAGATTATTGTTTATCTTTTTATTGATACTACATAATTATACAGAATTTTTTTCTGTGTGAAAGGGAAAAAAAGGGGGGGCGGGGGTCACAAAATTTTTGGATGGTTGACCTTTAAAGAAAAAAGACTTTTTTTCGGGGAGGGGGGGGGGTAAGTGCTTGATAATTTATTAATTTGTTTTACATTAGAATGAAATGTAAAACAATTTATTATAAATAATTTTTTTTTCATAACTCTCACTTGCATGTTTTATAAACTGTGTTACCGTTGACAATCTTAATCAAATAAGTCAGGAAACAAAAATAATGTTTTTCAGTGAAAATTTTACTAAACAAGCTAAGATCTGGTTATACATAAACTAATTCATATTTTCTATATATTTATAATTAATTCTTAATTTATATCTTCTATTAATAATTTTTAAGGAAATTCTTTAAGGATGTCCATTACTGGCACATTTACCCTATAAAATAATTAAAATATTGATCTTGTGATAACAATAATAAATTATTCTCATAAATATTTTATTAATTATTCATATCCTGATTGTTAAATTTATTTAAAAATGACTATTTTATTTCATTAAATTTTGGTTTTGAAAACAATTATCTATTACCTTTTCGTGAGGTTTTATTACTGGAATTTTAGGTGCTTTAATTTATTTTTGTTATTACAGCTAAATTTTTATTCATAATGGAAAATGTGACAATGAGATTGATTAAATATTGTTGATAAATTAATATAATAATAAAAATAAAAAAGAAAACTGCCCAGTTAAACTGATGGCATTGAGCTCACAGGCTATTCACACTAATTATATATTATACTCTTATTTCAAAGAATAATGCCCCTCGAAAAATAAAGAAATTGACAATATATTAAGGGGAATCATCCCCCATTATAATTAACCAATGAACGCCCAAAACTATTCAGAGAAGAGCCTTATTACAATGAACATATATACAAAATTTGAAGCAAATCGAATAATGGGGAAATTTCACACGGGAGGAATATGTTTTCTTTTGTGTGTAACTGATAAAGTTTATCTTGAAATCTTCAAAATTTCACTCAGAATCCTTAAAATAATAGAAAATAACTTTGAATTACTGTTTTTAATAATGCAAACACATAAACAAAACCACGTGATACAAAAACGCGACGTGATTGCTTGTGACGTCATTTGCCGCTAAACTGAAATGTTCACGCTTTGCGTGTATGCTTTTTCCCATTGCTTTTCCTATTTGCAATCTTGTTTCATCTGTTTCTTAAAATTTATTTAACGTTATCAACTTTAAATTTGTGAAAAAGTAAGATATAACTTATCTTAATATAAAATATATCATTTATTTTTTATTTTCATTAAAATTTTGATTAGAAAATGTCGATTTCGGCCTGATATGTGAAAGGGCAATCGCTCAATCTCCCAAAAATAGATGCTCTTTCCATGTTTGCTTTTTTAGGAAAAAATTCTGATTTCATGGGTGCAGAAATACGAGGAGTTAAATCTAAAAGGTATATATTTCAGTCCTACATTTCTTTGATTTATTAAATAATAATAATGATTAAAAGGTAAAATAATAGTACATGAATCTTGATTGCTGTTCTTGAAATGAATTATTTTCTTATTTCATCATATTTCAGTTTAAATGAAATTTTAATTATTTTACAATACTGATAAAGTATATTTGTTATGAAATAAAATATTGAAAAATAAGAAATGCCTTTCATTTAGTTAGTACTTAATATATATTTTCTGAGTAAACATTTTCTCTGTAAACTTTAAAATATTGCATTCATTCTTTGACATTCCTTTTTGCTCTATTTTTCAAAAGTTTCCATGAAATTTTTTGTCATGGCCTTCCTTTTGTTATCCTAAAGCATTTATATGTTTACTTATTCATATTTTTCACCCCCCCAAAAGTTCAAGTTTATTTTATTTTTTTTAAAGCCACCAATTTTTGCTTCATATATATGTTAAAAAAAAAAACTATTTTTACTTTTTTCTATCTTACAAGAAGAAATTATGGGATTCATGAAAATTTCCGACTTCCGGTTTTCGACGGATTTATACGTTTTAGAAGGTCCTGAATACGATTTGACTGTTTTTAAAAATTGTCTGTCTGTGATTCTGCGACTCTTTCTGTCTGAATGTGACAAAAGTTTTGTGGGCTCTCTATCTCAAGAACTAATGCACGAAATTTAATAAAACTTTATATCCAGTTAGTACCTGATATAATTTGGTGCTGATTAGTATTTGGTGAAAATCGTCCAACAGGCGGCGCTGCTATGCTGCATTTGTTGAGATTTCTGCAATAGCTCTATCTCAAGAACTAATGCACTTATTTTCATCAAACTTCAGATTCAGTTAGACCTTGACATAAATGGACGCTGATTACATTTTGGTGTAGATATCCCGATAGGTGGCGCTGCTATACTACTTTTTTCATTACTTTTACGATAGCTATATCTCAAGAACTAATGCACAGAATTTCATCCAACTTCAGATTCTGTTAGACCTTGACATAAATAGATGCTGCTTATGTTTTTGTGTCAATAGCCCTACAGGTGGCGCTGCTATGGTACTTGTTTAATTATTATCATGATAACTATATTTCAATAACTAATGCATGGATTTTCATCAAACTTCAGATTCAGTTAGACGTTGACATAAATTGTTGTTCATTAGGTTTTGGTGTAAATCTCCCAACAGGGGGCGTTGCTATTCTGCATTTTCCAGGATTTACATGATTTTAGGAAGTCATATCTCAAGAACTAATGCATGGAATTTAATAAAACTTTAGATTCAGTTAGACCTTGATATAAATTGGTGCTGATTCTTTTTAGTGTATGCGAAACCTGTGTGAGATAGAAGAAAGTTTTGGGATTGGCACATCCGACTGGTTTTGTTTTATAGTCAGTAGCTGAAACACTAGGGAATATTTCAGCATCTGTTATGTGTGCAGTAGTTAGTGCTTCATCATTTATGGTCAGCAAATTCATTACAGAATCTTCTGTTAAAGATTCTGAGACCTTATTCTTGCCATTTTTGGCATACTCTGCTTAAATTTCTTGTGCTGTTTGATGTAACACAGGCAAGTTATTAGAAAGACCTCATTTTTAATTACATATATTTTTTATTGGTACATATTTTGAAGATTCATTCTTTGCTTAAGAATTTGTTTGCCTGTTTGTTTAACAATTTATATTTATTA
Organism: Maratus michaelseni; assembly: GCA_963931845.1. Taxonomy (NCBI): domain Eukaryota; kingdom Metazoa; phylum Arthropoda; class Arachnida; order Araneae; family Salticidae; genus Maratus; species Maratus michaelseni. Next base: position 77,404,854 of record OZ007599.1, on the reverse strand, counting down.
AGTCCTGCAAATTTTAGAAATTTATTAGTTATTTAAAGATTATCAAACCTTCACTATATTATTTATTAATATTTAATAATATCACACAACATAAACATAACATTGAACAATATTCTTTTTCAAAACAATTCTATAGCCAAGGGTGTTTAGGAAAATTTTAAGGGAGGTTCTAACCCCCTAAACTATGAATTCTCCAATATATTTAAATTTCTGTATATTAATATAGAGCAAACATTTTCCTACCCCCCCCCCACACACACATTTTTTTTTTTTTTGGCTATGCTACTATTGTAAAAATCTTTTTTTTAAATTCAAAACATGCTTCGCTCAGAATGTATGATTTCAGTTAAAATTTGTTTTCATAAGTGATTGCATTTTTTTTTCATTAATAAAATTATACATTAAGGATGGATATAAAAATTAGAGGTTTCCAAAAAATTGCATTATGATTACTGAATAATGAATATATACATTTCAAATATGAACTATCGATTACTTGAAGACACTTCTTAATATGCATAAATAAAATGAATGACTATATGTATGATACATAAATATTTCTTTCTGTTTCATATGTGATTATTCTCATTCATATATTCCAAAAAAGAAAAAAAATGCATTTATTAAAATTTTATTTAGATTCAATCAATAAATAAACATACAAATGAAGAATAGCAGATTATAAGTTTACAAAAACATTTCTATCATGTTAACATCATAATAAAATTAATTCACAGACGCTCATAATTTCATATATGCTAAAAGTTGGATACTATATTCAGGAAAATTAATCATTTCAGAAAAAGTTAACAGTTATTTTGTTTCCGGAAACAATGAATGCAACAATTTATTATTCAAGAAAACAATACAAAACAAATAAAAAAATACATGTAAGCTTTCAAATTACAATGAACTTAAAAAAAAAGACAAATCCAATTTTTTAAGATTTGATAAATACCTTTGCATTAAAATATTGTGCAAAAAAAAAGTATACCTTATTCTATGAAATACAATAGTGTAGTACGAGTATTAACTTGTACCGATACTTTATTTCTACATCAAGATCTGGAAATGAATTTCTTAGAAACATGATGGAATAAAAATCTCACATGGAATTCACAGTATTATTTATTCATTACAGCAATTTACAATACTTTTAATTTGTTATACTAGTCATTTCTAAGAAAAGAAAAAAGCGTAAAGCAAGCCATCCCCCATAGAAAATAACAGGGAGAAATACAGCGAGGGTTTGTTTACATGGCTAGTGACGTCAGAACAGCTTTTATGACGCGGCTTTTTTCCACGACGACAAAAACTGCGCTTTAAAAGTTAATTTAATGAATTATACAAGTTTCAAATATATGTAAAAAATGGTATCAAAATGTTCGTATTTTTATACTCTATCAGATGCAAGTTAAATTGAAAAACGTGACATTTCCCCATTCTGCATGAAAAATCCATTTATCTAAATTAAGGGGGGATTAGACCTCTGTATCCCTCTTTATACTTAACCAATGCACCCCCAAAACTAATCAGGGAAGTGCCTTACAACAATGAACCTATATACAAAATTTGAAGAAAATCGGATAATTCTGCAGAAAAACACATTTATCTAATTTAAGGGAGGTTAGCTTTCCGTTTCCCCTCTTTATACTTAAAGAATGTACGCCCAAAACTAACAGGAAAGCTTACCACAATGAACCTAGATACAAAATTTAAAAGAAATCGGAAAATTCTGCAGAAAAAACTCATTTATCTAAATTAAGGGGGGGTTACCCCCTGTTTCCTTCTTTATACTTAACCAGTGAACCCTCTAAACTAGTCAGGAAAGCTTCATGCCACAATGAACCTACATACAAAATTTAAAGGAAATCGGAAAATTCTGCATAAAAAACCCATTTATCTAAATTAAGGGGAGTTACCCCCCTTTATACTTGAATATGAGATATCATGTTTTTTTTTTCATTTTGTACTTTTCTAAGCCATCAAATCGTTATATCACAACAGTATTCTCATTATAAAACATAAATTAAAAAATTTAAAGATTGTTTTCAATGATTACATTACAATTCTATAGTTATACTGGAGATTGACAATTTTAAATGCAAATATTAATCCATGACGAAGTAAATTGTATATATCTTACTGTTTAATCTAATAATGCTTAATATATTTAAAGCTTAATACTGGAATAGATGTTTTATTAAACTTATTATCTACGACTAAAAATTAGAAAAATAAATTGAAGCAGAAAATTTTGTAAAATTATAAAATTCTCCATAGACGTCATAAAGTTAATCAATGGCTTTATATATCGCCGTCAAATTTTCTCTAATAGTAATAGATACTTTGCATTAGTAAAATATGTCGGTTTTAATTATATATAATAATCATAAACGAAAATATAGCTAATTAAAGCGTCACACAATGCTAAAACGAACTCTAAGTAATGTAATTTCAACATTTGTTGTCCCCGGGAATGACGCCCTCTATCAGATTATATATAAACTATTTTCTTGACCCGTTTTCGCTTGCAGAAATCGTTCAAAATTATTGGCTTTATAGCACCGCGCATCATCCTAGGCTATGAACTATTATAAAAAGAAAATTTTCGCGGATGGGCATAAAATGCCGGGAATTTAGATGAATGGGCGGGTACAGCCTAACTAATAAGGCAGTAAGTTAAAATATCTCAAAGGTTTTATTTTAACACTTTTTTACATGTAAAGCAGTAAAATCAGACTTTAATAAAACCAATATATGACAACAATTACATTTGACGGAAAATGGCAGGGGTCAAACATCATTTAGGGGCCATTTTGAAAAAAAAAGGGGGGGAGGGTGATAGCAATACTTATATCGAGTTCTAATAAACTATTGTACCTTTTAAATCATTAAGTACAATACACTTTAAAGCAAAAATGCCCTTATTAACTTTATTTACTACTAGAATAGGAGTTTACAATTGAAAATATAAAACTTACTTTTTAGGAGGAAAATTGCAAATTTATACCTTCCTGTTTTATTATCACTGCAAATGGCTGAAAAACAACACATTAACTTGAAATAAAGCTTATACTATGGAAGCATTTCCACATTGTGCTTATCATCAAAAACATTTAAAAAAAATAATAATAAAGATACTAGATCAGACATCCCAAGTTTCTCCTAATTATTTTTTGTTTCTTAATTTCCTTATTTTTCTGATATGTTTAAAAAATGTATTTCTGATAAATTAAAAAGACACTGAAAGAAATCATTAAATGTATTTGCTGAAGTTACTGAGATACATACATAATAAAGAGTGAGGACTCCCTGTTCTGTTACAATGGATGCAGCTCGCCCATGAATATAAAAATCGATGTATTGAGTACTGCCATGCATGATATGAATAAATGCTGATTTTTCAAAATAGGACAGTTTGTAGTAAATATTTTCAAATTCAAGCTTTTTTTCCCAAATATCTGGGACAATGCTATAATTTGCATTGAATTATATATACTCTTTTAATAAAAATACTGCAGATTTTATTGTGTTTCTTCATTAAAATTTATTTATGAAATAAATTAAATTAAAAAAAAATAGAAAGTAAGCTTAACACATCAAAAAATTTTCAGTATTATAGAAATATGAGAAGAATGTATTAACCAGTGAAGTGGTATGGCATTAGATATTTATTTTTGGGGTATAGTATTTTTAATAGTTGAATTACTTTGACACAATTTAAATATCTTGAAGAATATGGTTACTAGTTCATGTTAAATTGAGAAAAATTTATTAAGAAAAGTTTTTTTTTTAAAGTACAAAACAGTTAGTTGTACTACTTAAGGCATTTAAAGCTAAGCCAAATTATGGGTTTTTTTTAATGTGCAATAACTGAAATAATCAGGTAAAACTATCCACACAATTTCAAACATAAGTTTCCTCCCTTGGGTTTATTGGTGGGGGGAAGCAATTAAAGCAAGGACTGTGAAAGGACTCCAACTATCCAACAAACGAGCGACTAAATTCTCGAACGCGGCGCGGAGCTGATTGGTTGAGCGGAAAGATACGTGACGTCACGTATTTAGCAGTCTTCTACGTTCTACGCCAAATCAGGGACAGGGTTGCAATGCTGTAATTGCGCCGCGAGATTCGGTCGGTTGTTTTCGTTAGTCTTTAGTTACTTTTATACCTCGTGTGTCCTTTCTTGTTATACGTTATAATATGGCTGAATTGTGATTCATCATGATGGATTCTGCTGATGCTGATCATAATGATAGGAAAGATTCTTTCAAGTGCGACATATGTGAGAAAGTATTTAATAAATCATATTATTTATATAAACATTATAGGAGACTCCATAAAATCGAGCCAACTGTTAAGAAGACTCTTTTATGTCCTGTACCGGATTGTGAAGAAAAAACCCTTAATAATGAGCAACTGAGAAATCACATTCAGAGTCACGGAATTCCCATTGAAAGCGAGAATTTGTTCCTTCCATCAATGCAAGATTTTGAAAAATGGAAAGATGAGACTGAAACAAATAATAATGCATCATATCTTCTGAAAAAGACATGCAACATGGCTGATGGATCAATAAAAAGTTATTTCTGGTGCAATAGGTCAGGCAGCAAATTTGCCTCAAAATCAAAATTGAAACGTGCACCACGTGCTAAAGGTTCACGTAGAATAAATGCACACTGCCCCTCCACACTCGAAGTAATTCAAGGAACAGGGGACATTAAAGTAATTTATCATAAAACCCATGTGGGACATGATTTGGAATTAAAATATGTTCCGATAAATAATGCAACCAAGGAAGCATTTGCCTGTAAGTATATTTTATACCTATATGTATTTAGTCTCATATGAAATTGAGTGAGATTATAAAGCAAACTTGTATAACTTTTAATGAGAACTTTAGTGCTAAGCACCATGATTTCCGAACAGTTTACATTGCCTTTTTAATTGCAGAAATTGTGTGTAACCATTCAGAAATAATGGTAGTCAAAGTTTTTATATACTTGCATTATGCCTAGTGATGAATTACTTTTTGTCTTGAATGTTTAATATTATTTAACTTTAATTTGCCTCTTTATATTATATTCGTGGTATTCCAGAGGTTGATCTAGTCAAAATTTGGTGTCAATTTAGGGCCTCTTCGCAAAATTCCTCCTAATAAAAAATGCCTCTTCACAAAATTCTTTTTAATAAAATAGTTCCCTTCACAAATTTTCATTCCATAAAAATATTCTCTTCATTAATTATTTTGTCAGGTTCTAAAACGTGTAATTTGCAAAGTAAACAAATTCACCAGAAAGGAAAACTTTTGCTGAAGAAGTTATTAATAAATGCTTGATTCGAATTTGTGTAACTGGATTTTATCTTTTGTAACATACATTGTGATTTTTCACAAAAATTTTATACATTTCACAAAAATAACTTTTATTTTTCATAAAATGGGCCCCAAGAAAAAATACCTTCATTGACCCTTATATTCCTTTTTAACCTTTAACTATTATTTTAGCAGTCTCACAGACTGCGCCTTTTTAAATTTTCACAATTTGACTTGTAATTCTCAGTTTAACTATTGGTTTAAATTTTGCTCCTAGTGCTACTATCACTGAACACTTCTAAATAGATGAATTTTAATTATAATAGTCCTGTATGATACTATTATGAATGTGCCAGTATAATTAATATTTTATAAAGGTCCTTTATTTTTTTTATAAGTAGTAAAAATCATTTGTTATTATCAGGGGTGGGGAAATACATTATTTTAATTGCCACAAAAATACCCAATTTTTTTTAATCAATAGAAAAAGGTACTTTTAAAAAATATGAAACATTTTGCATTATTTAAGGAATTGTTACAGCAAGGCCATTACAGCTAACCATTTTTTATAGACAGATTTTACGTATCAAAATGACAAATGAGTAAAGATGTGTTAAATAATCAGTTTTAATTTCATATTGGTTAATTGAACTATTTATATATCAATTCTTTTTTTTATATATATATTTTTAAATAATGCTACTGTTTTAAAACAGTCAACTTTACAAAAATTGTCTTTAAAAAGTCCACAATAAAGGAAATAAAATTTTAAAAATTGAAGTTAATTTTAAAAAATATGATTAGATTATATGCACAAGATGCATGTTTATAAATAGGTATATATATATAAACACACACACATAGAAATGTTGCCACTAAGCACACTTCATGTTCGCATCAGTGATTCTTTCTTAAACACAACTACTCTGTATTTACTCGGTATTCGGCCAAAGCACTACTCGGTACACCACTAGAATTTAAGGACACAATTGTTATTTTAATGAATGAAATAACTAATAAATCAGTAAAACATAATGAAAAATACATGCAAATGTCGAGTTAAAAACCACTTAATGACATAACAAACACATATAATGTTTCTGACATCAAGTAAATGGGACTGCATTTTTGGCATTTAATCTTACAGTTTGGCGATAGTTTTTTGTTATGAAAAGTGGTCGACGGGATAATAGAGAAGTATCATTTTTTTAAGCTTTCGGAACATTTTCCCAATGGTTATTGTAATTTGTTAAATTATAATTTTTTTTGTTGTTTGTTTGTTTAGCTGTGTTTACTATTCTTGTAGCAATGCTGTTTTCTTTTGTTTGAGTAGCTATGCTAATACAGTGCAGAAATTTTAAGATCTTGTTTGAACTCATCATATAGTTTCAGTAAAGGAAAATAATTGTGAATAAAAATAATGATGGTTTTAATCTATCTTTTAACTTTACTGAATATTTATTTTACATGTTATATACCTGAATCTTTTTTTGCGTTTTATAATTTTCGTTGATGATATTTATTTTTACATTTGTATTGCAAATAACTTAGCTTTTAATTTAGCTTTTTCAGTGTACTTAACCTTCATGCCTGAAATATTGCTTTTTTTTTGGGGGGGGGGGGGGTTCTTTTCCCTTATCCAGGCCTAAAATTCACCAGCATGCTTTTTTCTGTAGTTTTGGATATTGCACTTCTACTTTACCATTTTTAGACGATATTACTTTATATGTGAAAAACATTTATTGTGATACTATGAACTATATCATTGTTATAAAACTGAAATATGACCATTCTTAAGATACCACTCTACTGATTCAGACTAGAAAAAAAAATTATATTATGCAAATTGTTATAAAACTGAATTGCAATCCATCTTAGTCTCCATTAAATCAGATTTGTAAAAAAAAAAAAAAAAAAAAAAAAAAAGCATTTATTGTGATTTATATCACAGAGTTTCCCCCAGACAGTTTCAGAAGGGTGCTGCACCCTGCCTGCCCTTTGGTTTACAAAATAGCACCCTTCTTGCCCCTCATAAAAAGAATTAGCACCCTTCTTGCCCCCTCCAGTAAAGTAATTAGCACCCTTCTTGTCCTCAGTAAAAAAAAGTTCCCTTTCTCCTTTTTGCATTAAAAAAATTTGCTTTCATAGTAAAAACTGACTCAATGTTGTCTTAAAAAGAGTGTTTTGACTTTGAAATATCAAAAGTGGCTTTAAAAATCAAAAGAATACATCTAACAATTAAGAAAAGTGCCCTTAAGAATAAAAAAGTGCCCTTTTCTCACAAGCAGCACCCTGCCCCTTTTTAAACCTGGGGGAAACCCTGATATCATATCACATTAGATTATATTGCATTGTTATAAAAGTACATTGAAACCCATGTTTTGTTTTTTGTATGATATATTTGTATTTTGAGAAATTAAGAAGGTACACTAAAATTTTTGTTGACTTTGCAAATTTCTAGTATGCACTAATTTGCATTTTTACAAATTTGCCACCAAGTTAATAAATTTTTAATTATCTTAAGAAAAAATTGTATTTTAATATTAAAAAATCCAAATTAAGTTTAAAATGTTTTTGTTTTTTTAATTTTGAGAGTATAACACTTTCATATTTATTGTAAATTAAGCCTAAAACTCTTATTCATTTAATCCCATACTATAAAATATCTTATAAAAATAAAACAATGCAAATTTTAATTAACTTTAAACAAAAATACTTACCTCAGAAGTTTTTTTTTCCATCCTATTAATAAGGAAAGAAGATTGATTAATAAAAAAAAGCTGTTAAAACTACAAGTTTAAGAGAGCAAAAGCATGTGCTCTTTCATAAACAACAAATATGGCTGATTTCAGGATTTTGAATGTTGCTAATCAAAAAAGGAAAAAAGTGCATTATAAGAAATTAGTGCCATTAGGGTTAACAAAGTCAAAACAGTACAAAAAATAGTTTGCCTAGGTCCCCAGATTTACTTTAAAAAAGATAGGGTCAGTTAGTAAATGTCATAATAAAATAACAAAAGCTTGATCAGAAGTGGATGCATTTATGAACTTATGCAGTATACATTATTATGGAATGTGTTAAGATAACCAATTTCACATTTAAACCTTAAACATCCAAAATTTTTCAGTGAGTCATTGATGTGCTGCTATTCTCTTCTTACAAATTCGTGATTTATTTGAAATAGGTAAACAGCAAGTACAACATGTATCTTTCCTGCAACACTCACTTTTTAGTGAAGAAATTTAACAAGTTGAAGAATTAATTTATATAATAACTTTATAATATCTGTTGTTATAAAATTCTTACACATTAAATATTATAGTATTATGAAACATGAATAGTATATTTTAATGAAACTTCATTTTGGGACAGTCAAAAATATGGATGATTTATTTATTTTTTTGGCTAAGCTTTGGAAAACAAAACAAATATGTTTTGATTTAAAAAACAAGATGACAGACAGCAGGCTAATCCCAAAGATGGTCTGCAACACTGAGTAAAAGTGCTGAATATTTTACAAAAGAAAAATTCTTCTTTTTTAGGTCATGAAACCTAGGTGTAAATTTAAAATGACCCAGGTAGTAGACATCATAGAAAGCTTTAAGGGGAGTCACCAGTTTTAAACCTTTTGAAATATTGATTTTTTGTTTTTCATATTAAAAAAAATATATACAATTTTGAATGAAACGAACAAACCATGTATTTAAATTAGAATATCAGTTTGCAATGATAATGGGTATTTTAATGCAGACTCCAATTACTTTTTAAACTTTGCATGTCTTTTTCTAAAAATTACTGTTGTTGTGTGCACCCTAACAATAAAAAGTTTGCACATGGATAATTTCTTTCGCATTGACATGTTTCTAATTTGAACATTTTCATGCAGTTTGTTTCATTTTGATTTAGTTGTATATAAATATATTTTTTAAATGAGAAAAAATCAATCTTTTGAAGATTTAAAACTGATGACTCATTAAATATACTTCCATTTAAGATTGTTTTATTTATGTTATTTGTAAATTGTATGTTTAATACCTAAACACTTTTCATGAAAAATTTAATTGTTTCTCTTTTCTTCTTTTAGCAAAAATTGCAGATGGTATTCCCTTAGAGCGATGTCTTGATGATGTAAAGTCATCTGTCACAGAAACTTTCAATAAAATACACTGCATCACGAAGAAAGATTTAAGAAATATAGGAATATCCTATAATTTATTTAACAAAGAACGTTTGCATTCAAATGATGCAACAAGTGTAGATTTAAGGGTGAAAGAAATGAATGAGATGGGGGAGAACTCACCAGTGCTAATATATAAACCACAAGGTGGACATTTTGCAAATTTGCAGCATAATGACTTCTGTTTAGTGTTAATGACTTCAGCACAAAAGGAAATGTTGTTAAAGTTTGGAAATGAAAAAATTTGTATTGACTCTACGCATGGTACAAATCCATACGATTTCCAGTTAACAACAATACTTGTTATTGATGACTTTGGTGCAGGATTTCCTGTAGGATTTTGCGTATCGAACACTACAAATACAAGACAAATGGAGATATTTTTTAAAGCCATTGTTGAAAAGACTCGTACTTTCACTCCAGAAGTATTCATGTCTGATGACGCATCTGCATATTTCAATGCATGGAGAACCATCATGGGAGAACCCAAAAAACAGTTACTGTGCACATGGCATGTTGTTAAAAACTAGAAACAAGCCCTCCTAAAAATTAAAAACCAACAAAGAGGGACGAAGTATAAAAATTTTTGCGATTGTTGTTAGAAGAATTAGATAGTGAAAAGTTCTATAAATTATTAGAAAGGTTTGTTAATGATTTAAAATCTGATGAAGATACAAAAGATTTCCACAAATATTTTACAGTACACTATGCTAACCGTTGCCATCTTTGGGCATACTGTCACAGAAAAAATTGCGGCATTAATACAAACATGTACCTTGAAGCCTTTCATAAAGTACTAAAGTATAAATATATGGGAGGTAGAAAGTGTCAGAGACTGGATACATGTATATCTTTACTTTTAAAAGTTGTTCGAGACTTGACTTTTGCAAGATTTCAAAAACTTGTAAATGGCGCTAACTGTGGCAAAATTGCCGATATCAATAGCAGACATCGACAAAGTCTAAATATAAGAAGTGAAACAATTTCTGAAAGTGATCCAAACGAGTGGAAAGTCCAGTCAGAAGAAAATAAAAATCTCAAATATGTTGTTCGCAAAGAAGAAAGTCTCTGTGAAGGATGCAATCTAATTTGCAGTTACTGCAAAATATGCATACATTCATACATATGTTCTTGCATAGACTCGCAAACAAAACTTAATATGTGCAAGCATATTCATGCAGTATATAGGTACACTTCTTCAAATGAAGAAGTTTTACCAAAAGTAAGTGAGAAAGAAGTAATTGCTCAAATTCAAGAAAGTGACAGTTTTCAGAATTTTGTTGAAGCAAACAAACAATCTACAGATAGTATTATGAAATTAAAAGTTTCCCAAATGACCCATCTATTGGATAATAATAATTTAAATAATGAAACAAAACAAAAAATAATGAAGCACATTGATGCCATTATCGAATTGGCCAGCAACAAAAATAGTATTGAACACAATACAGAAAAAGAGCCTGCAAATAAAAAAATTGAAGTACAGCAAAGGTTTTTCTCAACTAAAAGAAAACGACCTGTAATTCAAAATTCAATTAAGAATCCTAGTACCAATTACAAAATTGCAATCAAAGAGTCAATTGAAAATGATAATGATATACTAAATGTCCATGATTCATTTGATCATACATATTAAGAATATTTTATATTTTTCTCTTGTCATTGTGCTTTTTTACATAAAAAAAAAAAAAAAAAAAAAAAAAAAAAACCCTGTACATTCAAATCCCTGTAATCTTTAAAAATTTTAACCCACAATATAAAATTCAGTAGCTGCAATATTAAAATAAAATACAGAAAGTTTTTTTCATTTGATTCTGTTACAGTGGTGGCACCAACAAAAAATATTTATAATTATGTTTTCACCGAGGTTTTAAATTAATTCTATTTCCAAGGTATTTTTTTATCCATTTAATTATTTTGCATTTCAAAAATTTGTAAATTTCATAATGTTAAAATGATTGGCAGCAACATCTAAGAGCATTTTCAATGAAGTTTCCCATTACTTTTTTATAGATTAAAATTATTTGTAAATTTCATATGTTAAAATGATTTATGATATTACTCTGTCTGACAGCTGTTACTGCAAAAAGTGTCGAGCGAGCGAAGCAGAATGAGATTGCACCACCAACTAAAATTATTTGTGTTTCAAAGATTTTTTTTCTTCTATTTATTATTATTGCAATTCAAAAATTTATACATTTCATAATGTTAAATGATTTATACCCAAAGGCAACACTATCTAAGTGTATTTTTATTTGCATTTTCAACAAAGTTTTCCATTGCTTTTTTATACATTTAAAAGATTTCTAAATTTCACATGTTAAAATGATTTATGATATTATTCATTCTGACAAGAGTTGCTGTAAAGTGTCGAGCGATCAAAGCAGGATGCGATCGTGTCACCAAATATTTGTGTTTCAAAGATGTTTTTTTTTTTCAGTGTATTATATTGCATTTCAAAAATTTGTAAATGTTAAATGATTTATGCCCAATGGCAGCACTATCTAAGTGCATTTTTATTTGCATTTTCAACAAAGTTTTCCATTGCCTTTTTTTATACATTTAAAAGATTTGTAAATTTCATGTGTTAAACGATTTTTGATAGTTTGTAATACATTTTCTGGATACAGTTACTGAAAAAAAAGTATTGAGCAAGCGAAGCAGGCTGATATTTTAAATTAATTTTATTTCAAAGGTTTTTTTTTTTTTCAAAATTATTTTGCATTTCAACAATTTGTAAATTTCACAATGTTAAAATGATTTATGCCCATTAGCAGAACCATCTAAGTACAATTTTATTTGCATTTTCAACAAAGTTTTCCATTACTTTTTTATACAATAAGTTATTTGTAAATTTCACATGTTAAAATGATTTATGACATTCAGTCTGACAAAAGTTGCTGTAAAAAGTGTTGCAAGCAAAGCAGGATGGGATTGTGTCACCAAATATTTGTGCTTCATTTTTTTTTCCAGTTTATTATTGCATTTCATAAATTTGTAAATGTGCATAGAGTTACTGCAAAAAGTATTTAGCAAGCGAAGCAGGCTCTGATGATTCAACTTAATTAATTTTAATTTCACAAAGATATATTTTTTTCAAATAATTATTTTGCATTTAAAAAATTTGTAAATTTTATAATGTTAAAATGATTTATTCCCATTGGCAGAACCATCTAAGTACATTTTTATTTGCATTTTCAACAAAGTTTTCCATTTCTTTTTTATGCATTGAAATTATTTGTAAATTTCACATGTTAAAATGATTTATGATATTATTCATTGTGACAACAGTTGCTGTAAAAACTGTCGAGATAGAAAAGCAGGATGGGATTGTGTCACCAAATATTTGTGCTTCAATTTTTTTTTTCAAGTTTATTATATTGCATTTCATAAATTTATAAATGTTAAAAGGATTTATGCCCAATGGCGGTACTATCTAAGTGCATTTTTATTTGCATTTTCAACTAAGGTTTCCATTGCTTTTTTTATATATTTAAAAGATCTGTAAATTTTAACGATTTTTGATAGTAGATATACTCTTTCTTGATAGAGTTACTGCAAAAAGTATTTAGCATGCAAAGCAGGCTCTCAGATTTTAAATTTATTTTATTTCAAAGGTATTTTTTTTTTCAAATAATTATTTTGCATTTAAAAAATTTGTAAATTTTACAATGTTAAAATGATAAAGGTAGCAGCTGTGCTATACGATGATAAATTTTAACAAATATGTTTTAATGCTGAAGTAATATTTCTTCTTCCGAAGTTCATTTAATCTTTTGTTTCATTAATATGGAAGTATGTTTTTCCGAAGTGACATGTGGACTCGTCATCATTTTGTTCTTTCTCTACAAATCTAAATGTTATGTCGACTTGTCTTCTTTTGGTTTCTTCAAGTATAAATAAAGAGGAAGTCCTACTTCAATATATTTTTTTACATCGTTTCAGCAGTGCAATATATCGTTGTGTGAATTAGAATGAATCTCTTTAATTATGCTGAACTTTGTGATTATAAATGAACATTGATGTATATTTGTATTGAAATAAGTAACTTACCAGCATGTGGGTATGACTTGGTCTTTGTTTTGAAAAGTTTAAATTATTGCCTGCTCTCATATATTTTTGCCACCTTGTTTTTTGTTGCCATACCATATGTCATTATATTTTTATTTAATTAAATTGTCTGTTATATTTATTCATCTTTATTTTATTTTGTGATATGTTAATAAACGTTAGTTTAATTTAAAACCTAAAACTGCTTTATCAATTTGTTATATCTACATCCAACACTTTTGTCACTACCTTGCCAATATCAGCCATTGGGCTTCCACGTACTCTGCTACTTAATTTAATTCTGTTTTAGACCGGTCCCAGTATATGGATCGAACACTCTTCTTTTATACTTAGATTCATCAAATTGACTTTCTGTAAGTCAGGATGGTAAGTTAAAACCCTTAACTGCTGTTAGTGGTCTCACTGCTGCTTTTTTCAATTTTCAGAGTTTATCTATAAAGACCAGTTGAATTAAGTTTTGTTTAGAGACATAGTACTATTGCTAGAGACTTTTGAATAGATGAATTTTAATTATAAAAGTCCCATACAAAAGAATTTTAGTACAGGAACTGTATCTTATGAGTTAATTGCGCCTTTTATTCATCTTTCGATTGGTATGTGACAGTTTTGGTCACAACAGTTAATGGTTAATATTTCCATTAAAATATAAAGAAAATTCTCCACTTCTACTATTCACTGAGCCTCTCACATTACTTACTCTGTCCCAGACTTCCTGAAATAGCTCTTACTTAGTCAAATATATGTAATAATGATGTAATAATAATTAGGCTGGTGAGATTATTGAAGAGTCTTTTGTAAAAAACTATACTATTTTAATCTCTGGAGTAAAACACAGTTATATATACAGACTAATTACAGGATTAAGGAGAATAGGGGATGATTCTGCCGCAGTTACCGGCATTTTATGCGTCCTCCCGATATCAGACCGGAGCTATAGGCCGTCTGCCTAAAGACAACCGGACAAGTCAATCGCCAAAGTAAATCTGACGATAATCTTAATATTCCGTTCCCAGGCCAGAGAGGCGAAACCCTTTAGTCATCAACTTTATTGTGTATCGTTATTGCTGACCTAATGAGTTTCCGTGGGAACTGGGGCTGCACCTCTTCTAGCTGCGGTCGACATGTTATGGGAACTGCAAAACCACATGCATCCCATTCACATATACAGTCGAACCTCGTTAACACGAAATTGAAGGGACTGCGAATTTATTTCGTGTTAACCGTCATAATAGTTGGGCCATCTATGTTTGATATAAAAACTAAATAAATTAACCTACAAATATTTTCCTGCTCATAAAATCAGAAATTAATAAGAAATAGAATATTTCATTAACAAATTAGTCATCATTTTTTAGGCAATAATAAATTTATTTACTTTCTAATCATTTTTTTAAAGTTCGTTATTGACTTTTGCTTCAATTTTTGTACAGTAGTTCTTTTAGAAATGTACGGACCTCATCTAATTTGTTCAAAGTTCTGGAAGCATCCTGTTGTTCCAGAAGGAAACATTGTGCAGTTTTCAATGCTGTGGTAGATTCATTTAATGACACTAAACTTTTCCGTTCGGTGTCAATTTCTTCATCCTCGTCCGATACTTCAATGTTGTTTTCTTTTTTTTTTCAGCAATTATTTCTTCGTATGTCGTCACATCCGAAGTTAATACATCTTTATCTATGGAAATGTACTCAGAAAAAACAATGTCTAAGAAAGAATTTCCCGTTATTTGGCTACATATCTTTTTGTAGACAATTCTATGACGCTCTTTAAATCTCCGTTCAGTCATCCGTTAGAAGATATGAAGTCGCTCTCTCCGAGAGCAGCAGCAAAGGTCTTAGCTTTCTCTTGCAAAACTGCAAAAGTTAAAACATTGTTCTAGATTCTTGCTTCTTTTATCCACCGCAAAAGAGAAATTTCAATTTATTCATTTTTTCTTCTTCACATTCGTTTTCTAGCTGGTTTGAATTGACTCACAGCATAAGCGGCTTCAGTTTTTTCACGATTCTTTAAAATTGTAGAGAGGACCAAATGTAGAAGAATTGCAGTTATCCCATACTTCACTGCATTTTCTGATTTTTTCAGCACTTTACTGCTAATTTAGTTTAACATTTTTTGCTTGGTTTCTAAAGATACAGCTTGTTGTTTTTGACTCATCTTTCACAGAATTCTACACAGCAACTGCGAACAGAGTTTCAATTATGTTAGTCAGGTAATGAAGTAAGGATTGTTAGTTTTTTCACTCACAGATAGGGGAATTCAGAAAACGGTTTATGTCACTGTCAATACAGTTAACCGGGTAATGGAACAATCGCTTTAAAAAAAAAATTCCTTCACCCAATCTTTCATTGTAGAGAACTTTAATGTGGGAACACTTACGCACATCAGAGATCAAAGAAAAGTAAGGATTAGTCAGGAATTCAGTATTTCACGATTTTCATTGAAACCCTTTTCCATTTTATATCTTTTACAAACCATGAGAAAATTCCATCTTTAATAGGAGTATGTGACATATAAGTTTGAAATATCGGAAATATTGCGTAAGGATTTTTTTTTTTTTACTTTGGAGCAAAAAAAAATCGCCTTAAGCGGGATTTTCCGAAATTCTATTTCGTGTTAAGGCTCCCGTTGAGCAAGCGCTCGGGAATACGGTGCTAATGTTAATCCAATGGGGCATTATTTTGCTAATATCTCGCTTGCATTTGAATATTTTTAAACGATTTTTTTTGCACTGGATAGCAGAGATCAATCTCTATTTCCTCTGTTGATTAATTTTTCGATTTTTTTTGCGTAATTTTTTTTACGAAGATACTTTCACTTTCGGAACCGGTTCCGAAAGTGAAAGTATCTTCCTAAAAAAAAAAATACGCAATGAAAATCGAAAAAGTAATCAACGGCGGAAATAGAGATTGATCTCTGCTATCCAGTGCAAAAAAAAATCGTTTAAAAATATTCAAATGCAAGCGAGATATTAGCAAAATAATGCCCCATTGGATTAACATTAGCACCGT
Organism: Maratus michaelseni; assembly: GCA_963931845.1. Taxonomy (NCBI): domain Eukaryota; kingdom Metazoa; phylum Arthropoda; class Arachnida; order Araneae; family Salticidae; genus Maratus; species Maratus michaelseni. The sequence goes on along the minus strand of OZ007599.1, from coordinate 77,388,284 downwards.
ATTCCCGAGGGCTTGCTCAACGGGAGCCTTAAGCGAATTAATTAACAGTGATTTTCAGACTCATTTGACGGGACCTCAGTATTATTTCGTGTTAAGCGAAATTTCGCGTTAAGCGATTTCGTGTTAACGAGGTTTGACTGTATATATATATATATATATACATTAAAAACAGGTATTCATTTGTTAATGTCTGTAAATTTAAATTTATTTATTGTCCATACTACCAATCTACATTCAGACATTATCTAAAAACGTGGTTAAAATTTTTCATTAAAAACGTCCCTCATTTCAAAAATGTAAAACAGTTTCAAATAAAAACCTTCACCATTGCACAAAAGCGCTTTTGTGCAATGGTGAAGGTTTTTATTTGAAACTGTTTTACATTTTTGAAATGAGGGACGTTTTTAATGAAAATTTTTAACCATGTTTTTAGATTGGTAGTATGTACAATAAATAATATATATATTTGTGAAGTACTTGTGTTTTTACTACTGGTCAACAAATTTGTAGAAAATTCATATTTAATTTAACTTATAACACCAACATATGCACAGCACATTTTACAACTTGCTGAACATCTATTTTAAGTATACACAGAAGCAAACCAACAATATGAATAATCTTGAATTTGCTGCAATATGTTGTAAAGGCTGTTTACTGCTGAACAATACAAACTGGATTCCATTTTGTAAAAAAGAAGACTCAATTTATTGTAGCAGGCTAAAACATTGAAACTAGCTTTCTTCTACTAATGTGGTAAAATCGCATAACCTGCAAAAAACATTAAAAATTTTGTGAAAAATTAAAAAAGTTACTGTACAATTTCTGATTAAACATTATGGAAAAGAGGAGAAAATTTATTATATTAGGAGGAGGAACAGATGCTTTACACTCATGCAGAGATTTTTGGCGACTTTTTTGTTGGTGCGATTTTTAAGGCAGAGCCAAACCAATAACTTAAAACAATAGCTAGGTTGCCATTAAAGGAAAAAATCTCCTAAATTTGGCAACTTTTTTCCTTTTTATAAACGATTAAAAAAAAAAAAAAAAAAAAAAAACTGTGCTTGAGTGTATGACATTATAGCCTGTGAGAAAATTTAAAACCAAATTTCTTTACAAAAGTCAAAAAATCACCACAAAGAGAAAACAAATATGCTGTATGAATTCCAAATAATCTTCATTGAAAACAAGTTTTAATCAGCCCAATATGTTAAATATTGGTCATTGCTATTTTTCTAAATGTTTTATGTGATTTTGAGTGTTATTTTTTCATTTGTGGCAATTTTTTGACAACTTTAACGGAAAAAAACTCGGCATTAAATTTTGCTACTGCCATGATTAAATTAAAGTTGGAAGAATACCAAATCGGTTCCTGTAGCAACATAAACAACGATGCTGAAAACTTTAAATTCATCTAGCTTTACTGGAGAAATAGAAACTATACATAGTCTCTCAGCTACATGATTGCTAGTCCGTTGCATGAATAATTAAATAAATAATTACAAATTTACAATAGAGAAATAATATTAACAAAAATAGAAAAATAATTACAAATTTATATCAAAAAGAAAAAAAAAATCAGCACCTTTTTTGTATGTCATTGCAACTGTTTTGAAAGTGGAAGGAGACTGTAATTTCATCAACCCCCCCCCTTATTGCAGTGTCACTGTATTGATGAGCAAAGGATTTTCCCGATTATAAATATATATTAAACGAGCAAGGGATTTTCCTGATTATGAATGATCTAGTACTCGACTGGGAAGATTTTCACGAGACTTGCCCCCTATGCTAAATCGAGCATGAGAAAAAGATCTAGCTATGTTCCGAATACAAGAAAATTAATTTTTACAGGGTAAAACAAACTCCGTGCTGAAAATGTTTTTTCTTATAAATGGAAAAATACTCAAATGATTCACATGAAACGTGTTGCCTATACTAATTCGAGCACGAGAAATCTATCTAGCTAGGTTTCGAATTCGGGAAAGGTCATTTTTATCTATTAAAACAAACTCAGCACTAAGAGTGCTTGGCTAGGGCACAACTACGCGGGGGGGTTGGTGAGCATAGCGAGCAGGGTGGGCAAGCTCCCCTAGTATTTAAAAAAAAGTTTTTTTAAGCATTCGGCTTGGCCGAATATTTCAATAATCGGCCAAGCCGAATATTCGACAGACCAAATAAGTTTGATATTCGGTAATATGGCCAGATACCGAATATTCGGTGCATCCCTAGCATAGTCGTAAAAAACCAGCTTATAACTTGAGTTCTGCTGAATGGATTTTAATGGAATTTGCACTGTTAGTTAGATAATTATTGAGAGGAAGTTTTAGTATAACATATTCTACATTGCTTAGTTATAATAGAGTTAGAAAGTTCTACAGTAATCAGTTGATTAGCCATTTTTAAAAAATTCTGCTGAATTAATTTCAATGGAACTTGCATTGTTAATTTTTCAGGGATATTGTTAGTATATATCATTCTTGAGCAAATCCTACTGTAAATGATTAAATAAATTAGTTGGTCTTTAACAGCCCAAATTTTGTGTAGTACATTAGAAAATTATCCGTGCAATGGCGTTCATATTTTACAGCAATGCCGAAGGACAATGTAAATAAAAGTTCATATTGCTTTAAAATACAAGATCAAATTGACCGGTATATTTTGTTTGATTTAACATTCATATTTCTGGTGAATGTATTGGTGCCTCAGCAAAAGTAGAAACAAGAACGAAAAATCATGAGTCAAGCATAGATTATGAAACACTTTCCAACACAGCCAGAAAACTGTAACAAAAGTTCACCATTAAATAAGGTGAAAGAAGATATTTTAACAGTTTTCGCCAATCTACCTTAAAATTTTTACATAAAACTGTATGCAATATCCTTTTAAAAGAACTTTAATGTTGGTTAAGAACTACTGGCATGCTTTTTGGAAATTGGGTCTGACTGGATTCATAAGTCACGCAAAAAATAAACGGCTCGTACCGGCACCGGGTCAATATTTTAGCTTTTTTAACAGGCTGAGTACGGCCAATACTGAAAGCTTTGATAAGGTTTCGGCTTCAATTTTTAGCTGTTATTACGGGCTGGACCAGGTTGGACCCGCGCATAGAAATTTCTGTCCGTACGACCAGAAAAATTTAGTGTTTTGGGAAGAAAAATAAAAACAACCACATGGCTTAATAGAAAAATTAGAAGTACCACACAAAAATAGTATTGTATAGTCATAAAATGGCACAGTGAGTGTGTCATTAAATGTGCAGTCATATAATCAGAAATATTGTATTGTAATTATTATTTTCCTTTAGAAAAAATGAAGTAAAATATTTGTGACATGGAGATTGTTTAAAAAAATATGAAACAAACTGTAAGAGATGGCAGAGCACACTTTACGACTAACAATTTTTCCAGGGTCGCAGTCCATTTATTCAAACAAAAAATAAAATTTATCTACTTCAAGCAAAACTCTCATATTTATGCAGACATTTAACAAGAATGGTGATAGTTTAACGAAATATACAACAGTCTTACCTTTCTTTTGCAAAATACGAAATCACGAAAAATGCTGGAAATGCATAGTAATTCGGTCAGTGACATCATATAGAATTTCAACTTCATTTATTTCAAAATATGGACCGCCTCGTTCAACGCTGTTTGGACTCGGATGATAATAACTTCCATCAATTCTTGAGATATTGTTACATTTGGCATAAAGCAAGATAAGTCTGTTGAAAATGTTGTTAAAATAGCTTCATTATTGTTAAAATCTTGATCAAGAATTCGTGTTTGGCTTGGAGTGATACATTTCCTGTTTTTGATTGAACAAATGGATTGCTACCCTGGTTTGCTAGACTTTTTTTTATGTATGTGTATTCTTCCACCTTTTAAAGCTTGTCTCATCTTTTTTTAAACAATTTGATTAAATGTGACTAAATTAAGTGTAACTTAATTAAATAGTTTTATGTTATTTTCTTGATGCATTTTACGTAATGTAACTTAAAGGTAGTAAACATTATGATTAAATGAATCACGTCTAACATAGTTGCTGATTGTTACATACGGAAAAAGTAATATGATCTAATTTATAAAATGAATGATTCGATTAACCAGTGATTCTAATAAACTGTGACCTACTGGACTAGCTAACAAACCCCCCCCCCACCCCCCTAGAGCCAAATTCTGGCTGCACCACTATGTTTCTAGGTAAAAAAAAACGGTAAAATCTGTTAAAATAACATGTCTATGACAAAATCCTGTCTTAAACGGAAAAGTCTTGATTAGAGTTCAGTGAATATAATAATCTGTGCAAAAAGAATATAATACATTTACAGCAGACGATGTACCTGCTAAGAAGGGAACCTGTATGTAAGGGATTTTTCGGTGTTCAGGATGCAAAGCCAGACAACCATGTTAGAAAATTCTTAGTTCTTGTTTCCTTAGTGTTTAATTATTTTATGTCACTTACAAAGAATAAATTTACTTTTTTTTAAATCATCAGAAGTAAAAGATATTTAATTAAATTTCTAAATCTAAGAAGGGGCAATTGCCCTATCCTGCCTCCCATGCCGGCGCATATCGTAGTTAAAAAAAAAAATGATTTCCAAAATATTATAATTTTAAAATTCTGAAAAGATAAAGTAAATAATAAATATCCCTGTAATATCTGTTAAACCAAATTAAATTTACATCAGAGTACTGTTAATATAGAATAACACAAATATTTAGCTTCTATTACACAGCCCTGGAATAATGAAATTTAGGCCTGATTCGGCCCGAGACTTTTGAAATAAATATATCTTTATATAACTTAGAGTGAATTATGTTTTTAGTTTCTCACACATAATAATTATCAGGATGTGCAAAATTTTATTTTTCAAAAAAATTATTTATTATAAAATGTTTGCAATAATTTTTATTTTCCAGCATCTATGAATGTATTATTTAATAATGCCATGACTGTAAACAAGCAATATATATGTATATTATATAGCATGCAATTTTATTGTAAGACAAGAAATACTTAAATTATTAAAAAAAAAATCACAATTAAGAAGAAAATTTTAAAATTAGATAGAAATTCTACATTTCATAGGCAACTTTCTCTATTTAATCTTAACTTAAATTTTCTATTCCAACTCAGAATGATAAAAAAATTAAATTATAATTATTTTGAAAATCTTAATAGTCACTTTAATAAACTTTATTATAGAAAGCAATATGAATTGTATTTATTATAATCAAAACATTGTTGGTTTTGTGTTTATAAGAGTTTGAGCAATATCAAAAAAATCATATTTTATTATACTTTTTTTTTTTAATGAAAAACAAATGTTAACATAGTATATTGTTAACATGGTTTGAGCAATATCAAAAAAATCATATTTTATTATATACTTATTTTTTTCTCTGATCTTTTTATTATATTACTATTATCGTATTATTTTATTTCTATTCCTTCTCTGAAAAAAATAAATAAACAAGCTGTGTGTGTGTGAGGATTGATTAAGTTTTAACTATTAATGATATTTGTGGCTCTTTTCCCCCCACAAAGTATATATAAGGCGTCAAAATACAGGCTCTATTGTATTTCATTTACGAATACTGTACTATCCCTACTTTATTAATATGTTTAGATGGAAAATATCTGTTTTCTGAATAACCATAAATAAACAATTTTTAATTATAAACTTTCAAACGCATTTCATAAGAGTTTAAAACGCGTTACTACGTAAACATAAGTAATTCAAACCACATAAGCACAATCTTTTTAAAAAGAAGAAATAATACTTATTCATGTATTATTTCTTCTTTTCTGATAATGCATAAAACTATTCATATAGAATAAAAATGCTTTTATTAAATTTTTATCATCTTTAATTTCATTGGTTTTTATTATATAAAAATATGAAAGAAATTAAAAAAAAAAATGACTTGGATTACAGAAAACAAAAACATCTCTCGTTTACAGCAGTTGAATTCAGCAGTCGATTTTGAAATTCAAGCAAACGATAAACGAATACATTAAAAAATTTATTTCTAAGTGTAGTTTATGTTGCCAAACAGGCGCTTTATTGCCAATTATAGCATAAGTCTAGATATTTCGCCAAGACGGCTTTATATCTATTTCAACCAATGAGAATCGCGCCGCGTTCGAGAATTTAGTCGCTCGTATCCAACAAGACTCTACAAAGAAAACAAAAATTAAGTGAAAGTAGAAAGTAAAACCAGTCCCTACAAGAAAGAATTGCAACCCAAAGTATCAACTTATACCAGTCTCCTCCCATCTCACTTATCAGGATGAAGAGGGGGGTGGGGGCCAACCATTTCCTTCAACTGGGGAAGTCTACAACTGGTTTATTGTCAAGTAAATATCAAAAGGTGAAAATCAACACTCCCCTCCTTATTCTACAAAGGGAGAAAATATCTAGTGAAACTTATTTCTTTGGTTACAAGGATGGGTTATAAAAAGGAGTGGATGAAAAGAAAAAGAATTGCATGAGAGAGTGAAACACATTTTACAATATTTAGGATCTGTGGAAGAGCTAACAGATTTTTCATCACAATGCAATTTCAAATCAATAATTTTCTAATCAGAATTTTTTATCTGGGGAATTTCAAATTTCATTGCCTAATATTTTTCTAAGGAATTTTAAATTTCTCTGACTTTTCCTATCTAGAAAAAAAATTCCTGACTTTTCTAAGTTATCCATGTACCCCTCTGTGTTAAACCCTCTAAGCATTTTGCCCATATTTTTCCATTTCCCCAAAACAACATAAATCGGCTCTAGACAAAAATATTTTTATCAAAATTGTATTTTAAGATATATGTAAAATAAAAGAGAAATGAAGTGTATTTTAGAAAAAAAATGGGGAGAGAAAATTTAAATTATTTTAAGTTTTATAAATATTTTTATGAAAATGAAGAAAGCCCTCAGACGCTCAGAGGGTTAAATATTGCCCTGAACAAACTCACTACAGCAATAAAAAATTGTGCAAACTGCTGTTAATAATTATAGAATCAAAAATAACCTCTTTAAAATATGATGATTTGGTAAATTAATTTTTAAAATAAAAAAATTACATATATTTTTAAAATTTCTTTGATAAAATGTAATTTAAAAAGATTATCTGTATATAATATCCTCCAAACACTTGAAGGAAAAAAAAAAAGCTAAATTGGTAAAAAAATATTAAGACTTTGAATTGATAAAAGAATAACCAGGTGTTGATTGAGGCAAAAACTGGGCCCTCTTCACAAAATTCCATTTAATAAAAATGCACCATCACAAAATTTATTTTAATAAATGTGGACCTTTCAGAAAATTCCATTTCATAACTATGCAAATTTTTGTTTTGTTCAGTCTTAGTTTTGTTCAGTTAGTAATTTGTCAAGCTTTGAAATATGTAAATTTCAAGCAAATAAAACAAAACAAAAAAAGTTCAACAGATAGGAAAAATCTAGCAAAAGACAGAATTTAAATGGGGTTACTTTTTTTTTTTTTTCTTCTTTTTCAAAAGGATTTTGAGTTTTGTGAAAATGTGTCAGTAAGATTTTAGCTAAAAACCAAAAAAGAAAAAATGTAGAAATGGGAATTTCTAATTTTTAAAGCAAATAATACTTGGACAAAAATCATGTAATATTAATTTGTAATTTCTATTACTATATATCAATAATTAATATCTAATAAAGTCTTATGGTTAAGTGCAATTTTTTAACTTGGTAAAATTCTTATTTAAAACTTTTTTGGGAAAAATTGTGCTTTTAAAAAAGTAAATTTAAGATTTGAAAATTCTCATAAATGCTGCAAATTTTTTTCTCTTACTTAAAATATATTAAATATCCTAGTAATTTAAAACAATAATGATATTGAACAATATTAGAATGCTATGAAATAATACATATCACTATTGGGACATTTCTCATATCTTCAAAATAAACAAGTGTTAGAATTCACAAAGAAAGAAAAATTTGCAACTGATCAGAGATTAGCTAGAAGTTTTAGTGTTGTAAATTTTCTCTAAGTAAGGAAGATATAATAAAACAAAAACCCCTAAGTAATCATATTCCCACTCCACATTCGTTTTATATACTACTTCATCTGTTTTAGATTTTGAATAGTGACAAGATATGAAATTGGGAGATAAGGGATAAGCAAATAGTGATCAGGTCTCAAGTGCATTTTTCAAGATAAGCTATAACAATAGGGCTAAACAGGAAATCCTACACAATAGGAAACACAAATAGAGTAAAGATTATAAAAGAATGACATATTCCCAACTACACTGACTGAATCTAAGAAATATTTCAGTTTGATTCCAAAGTGTGAAGTGTGTGTAATGTGCTAGTTTCTTTTCTTTTTTCTTTTTCAGACTGCATGAATTATTTTTAAATTCTAAGAGTTTAATAACTCATTAAATAGAAAAGATCCTACACAAAACAAAAATATTTCATTACATTTAATAATTTAAATTTTTTTGTAATTATTAAGTTACTATAATTTTAAATAAAAGATTACATAAATACTACTTACTATTAAGAGGCTCTTCACTCAGGGAAAAACACCCACTCACTAATGTTAATCCTATGGGAGAAATAATTTACAATATCTCATTCGCATTTCAATATTTTTAAATGATTTTTTTTTTTTTTTGCATTGGATAGCTGAGGTCAATCTTTATGCATGCTCCTTTATACTTTTTCGATTTTGATCACAAGTTTTTTTTTTTATTAAGATACTTTCACCTTCGAAATCAGTTTCTAAAGTAAAAGTATCCTCAATAAATAAAACTGCAGCAAAAATCGAAAAAGTACAAAGAAGCGTACATAGAGATTGACCTCAGCTATCCAATCCAAAAAAAAAATAATAAATAAAAAATCATTTAAAATTATTGAAATGCGAACGAGATATCATAAATTATTTCCCCCATATGATTAACATTAGCGAGCAGGTGTTTTCATCTGAATGAAGGAGCCTCTTAACTGATTATTGAAGATTGACTATCCATAATATTTGTCTCGTTATGTAGATTTAAAAATCAGGATGTAAATAAATCCTATTAATTGAATTTATTCTTTAAATATAGAGGTAATTTTGACTTAAAAAAATAAAACTTGATAAAATTACTAAAAACTTAAAAATCTAAAAGTATATTAACAAAGCAATTTTGTCTCAATTTAGACTTGATTGCAGTACATTGTACTATAATACATTTTTAAACAGACAAAAATACAATAGACTCCTCAAATTGGCGACCCTAAAATCCATAAATGCCTGAAATTCACACATTGTTGTAGACGTAACAATGAAACTTATAGTTAAGATATAGGTGAAAAATTCACGATTTTTTTTAAATCATTCTGTGCACATTTTAATATGTAATTCTGGTTAATATGCCTGAACTCATGCTTTCTCATGAAAGAAATATAATTTTATTTACAAAAAAAATCAAGATAGCATTGATATCAGTGGTGATCACAACCTTTTTACTAAATACATTTATGTTTAAAAGAAGCTTTTTTTATTATTAACTCTGGCTAACATGAAATAAAACTTCTTTATTTTAAGATTTTGATGTAAATTATCAGTGGACCTTTATGAGGCAAGTTTTATTCAATAATTCCAAGAAAAAATTATCTCATCATCATCATTATTATATTTAGCTGTGCATTAATAAATATATATACTCACTGATATTCGTGAATCATTAATAATGAAATTACAACGAAAGTTGACTTTCAATAACGTCTTTTTTTAAAAACCAGAATATGGATTTTTTCTCTATTTTCATTTTTTATACAAAAAGTTCCAATGTTGAGCATTTTATTCTAATTAAAAAAAAAAAAAAAAAAAAAAAAAAAAACAGAACATAAAGTGAAAAACTTTTCTTAATGTCATTTATCCTTATAACAAAAGAAAAAAAAAATGGAACATTTAAAAATTCATTTAAATACTAGGGGGAAAAAAACCCTAAACATTTTTTAAATTTTATATTAAAAAGAAAAAAAAGTGTCCATTTTAGAATTAATGATGGGGCTCGAGACCCACAAGCCCATACAACTCAATACCTATGCTATGATTGACCACAGATAATAATGAAGGGCTGTAGATTAAAAAAAGCACTAAATCTTCATTTATCAAAAATAATATCTTGCATTTAATTACATTCTAAAACAGATTAATTATAAATATATAAATATTTATTTCAAATTACACAGAATTCAGAAGAAGGTTTGATCCTACAGTCTAAAAAAAAAAAAAAAAAACAATAGATTAAATTTTAAAAAAGATTTTTAATTTGAAATACTTGATCATAGAAAGCACTGGGATAAACGATATTAGGAAAACTTTTTCACTTTATGTTCTATTTTTTTAATATGATTATTATTATTGTTAGAATAAAATGCTCAATGTTCGAACTTTTTATATAAAAAATGAAAAAAATCCATATTCTGAAAAGAAAAAAGACATTATTCAAAGTCAACTTTCGTTTTGATTTTATTATAAATATATATTATTCGTGAATATCAGTTTATAAAAGGGTCACTCGAATTGCTATATTGTCTTAATATTTTATTTAACTTGTGATTATTTAAATCGTATACTGTTTAAAGAAATTAAACAGTATACGATTCGGTTTAATTTCTTTAAAAGAGAGATAAGCAATGCTAAATTGGTAATCTATCTTTTTTACACTCACATACACATATTTGTGTAAAAAAGAGTTGAGCCTCACCATTAATTTTCAAAACTCACGCCTATGGAAGTATTTAAAAAAATAATAAAAATAACACAGTATAATTACAATATTCTCAAAATAAGTTGCAATATCATTAAAATTTTAAAAAATAATAATCAAGTGGATATAAATGGATTTCAAAGTTTAAAACATTTCTTATGCTATTGATTATTGCTATTTTATTATATTAGTTGACTACAACAGTTTAGAAATACAGTATTTTCTCTCAGAATTGAGACCCTAAAATCCACAAACATCATCAAAAATCCACACATTGTTGCAGATGTAAATACTGAAACTTACAGTTAAAATGCAAGTGAAATATTCAAGATTTGTTATTTTTCATATCACTCCATATACATTTTAATATAAAATTCTGGTTAATATAACTGACCTTGTGCTTCCTCATGAAGGAATATAGATTTATTACTGAAAAAATTCAAGATTTTTTCAAGAGGAAAAAATTCAAGAAGGCGCTGATATCAGTAGCGATCAATCTTTTTACCAATTCATGTATTAATCAAGCTTTTTTGGCTAAACTTGAAATAAGACTTCATTATTTTAGGATTTTGATGTAAATTATTAGTGGACCTTTATGAAGCAAGTTTCACTGAATAACTCAAGAAAAAATTATCTCATCATTATTATATTAAGTTATGCATTAATAAATATTTGACCTTTACTTTTAATATTTTATAATCATTTTTTAAATTTTCTTAATTTAATATTTTACTTTAATATAAACATTCACTATAATTTTGAATGCATTATTTAAATTCAAATTTAATTTTAAAAAAGTAAACAAAACAGTGACCATAAATACACAAAATTCTAAAATCTGCATGACCTCTGGTACCAAGCTATGCAGATTTCAGAGAACCTGCTGTATTATTAAATAAAAAAATAAAGAAATTTTACTCACCTTATCAAAATTTATTAATAAACCAATCCTTCTTCGCTTGTAAACATAAGTTAAAAAATCAGTAGGCTTTGAGTATTGTTATTGCACACATTCAGAGTGACTATTTCACATATCTAACTTTTGTGTTCACGCAAATGAACATCATGATATTGTTCACTGCACAGCTAGAAAAACACACTTCTGAATATCAAGCAAGCAGTTATTCTGAAATTGGCACTGATTTTGAATAATTCCAATGTCTCTATTAACAATGCATGCATTATTTATCCACTTTGGAAATTGGAGGAAATTTCGATCTCCGTTTACTATGAGGAAACATTACTCACTGGCCTTGATCATCACCTATCTAGTGTGATGCATGCTATGACCCCTTGATTCATTGTTAAAAAGGAGCGTCAGATAATAAGGAAATCACCTTCACTCAATAGATGGCGCTGACTTTCACATGGGCGAAAATCTTCTTTTTCTAGCAGCCCCATTTTCTTGGAAACGCCACTTCCTGTTTGAAGCCGATTCCGGGTAAACACAGACACGCTGTGCCAAGTAAATGTAAGTTAGAAGATTAGAGATTAGCTTTTGGCTACAGAACTGTATAGGGGATGGGTTTGGTTTTGGACTTTACTTTCTGGGGGACTCCGGTACAAGATGGTTTCATTCGGGACGGGACCGGGCGTGAAAATTTCAGCTCATGCAGACCTCCAGCGCGGTTTAAGCCAGTTTTTATTTATTATTATTTTTTTTATAGTTATCGATTAGTCAATTGTAATCTCATGTTATTGAGAGAAACACATGGTTTAGCTATAATTAAAAAGGGATTTTGTAATGTTACAGGAGGTAAATAGCTGCGCTAAATAACGCTTTTAAATTAAATGATCTAGATTAAGAATTTCCGCAATATTGATATGTTTTAATTATATTTCCTCAAATTTGGAGTTACATTGCTAATGTATTTAGCTATCCAAACAAATGGTTCAATTTCGGGTGAAAGCATTGTACATCAATATTTCTGCTTACCCATATCAGTAGAAACCCAGTAATCTGAACCGAAATTGAAAAAATAATAATAATTAAGATTAAGCGAAGCTTTGTAAGATAAATATAATTAAACAGAAAAAAATATTTAGAATTTTAAATATATGATAATTAACAGTAAATATATTTAATAAAATTTTATTACATAATGCATTTCTTTTATTTACTGACTTAAATTTTTTGCATATACATTTTATTTATTTAAGGCTGTTCTGAAATCTAAGCTGTGCACTTTCTAACACATTTTTTAATTAATTTTTATTCACAAACTTATTAAGAAACTATGTAATAATTTTTTTTTCGTTTTCCTGTAAAGGCAAAATATTTTCAAATAATGCTGTCAAAGTTGTCATTTTAAACTGAATTTTCGGACGTGACAGCGCAGGAAAGGAACAAATTGCCGTCCTGAGACAATAATCACTTATAGCTAAAGATGTAATTCCTTTATTTGAAAATAAAGAACTTTTCGATTCCAAATTATTTCAATAAACATGCTTGCAAGTATTATTCTTTTATGCTTAAAAAGGAATCAGAAAATCACTAGCAACAATACATTTATACTAACAGTACCATTTGATACACGTCAAAGCTACATCTACGATGTTTGCATAGCTGCCAACCTTTACGCTGTTTTCCTTCTACTATTTTTGAACATCAAAATCATCTTAAAGTGATAAAAAATTTAAAGCACAGTTTGATTTATTACACGAATTATATAAACTAAAAATAAATTACAAAATAACTGTGATAAGAGACCAAATTTTTTTTTTAAATATTATATATATATTACTTGAGTTGCAATTATACCAAATTGCATGTATTTTAATGTTTTATATATGCTTTCATTTTAAGAATAAAAATTTATTTATGTAGTTTTTCATATTTTATCATACAATAAGTTATAATTTCTGACTTCCTCGTACTTACATATGCTTTAAAATTTTACATTAGTTAATCATATGTATTTTTTCTGTTGCCAACATCCCTTTTTCTATGCATTTACAAAATGCACAAAAATGAATGAACTATCATTCAAAAGGTTTTTGAACCGGCTTCTGACATAGTATACTCACATTTCTTTAAAACATGTTTTTTGATTAAAAATTAAATCAGCATTGTTTTTTTCAGTGAAATGATTTTTTTTCTCTAATCATTGTTGCCACAAAAATAAAATACTACATTATAGCATGCTCAACAATAATTATATAAAAAAAAAAATAGCACAATAAAAAACAAAGCGGGACGCACGGGTTTATTTTATATTTATGATTAAAAAGCAAAATTCAAATTCAAATGTTTGAGGAAAAAGACACCATCGAATCGATCGATCGCAGCAGTGGTATTTTACATGTAGTCTAAAATGTTGCTATGTTATATTATATTAAATTCTATTTTATATGTGCTCATTTTTTTTTTGTCCGTGTTTTTCACAAAGCGGATGACGTCATCTTCTAATGAAGTTAAAATACGATTGTTATTTTTTTTCCCTCGTGCGTGCTCTTGCTATCTTTGATCAGTTTTTATTTTAACTTTGATGGAATGAATGACATGATATTCTGGCTTGACTAATGTTGTTTGCAGATATTTTCGTCCTTAATTTTTCTTTAGAAGTTTAAACCTGCATCTAAAAAACCCCCTGACGGCTCGGCCTACAGGCACAGGTAGATTTCGAAGACGCAGACCGTGGGGCGCTTGTTTATAGAGAATTTCAGAAGAAATGACCTTTTTGTCATGATGCTGCAGTTGGGACCGTCCACTTCGAAATCTAAATGTGTTTGTAGGCGGAGCAGGCAGAGATTTTTTTGTTTTTATTTTTTATTTATTTTTTATTTTATTTATTTATTTTGCTGTAAGGGTTGGTTTTATAAAAAACTTGTCAGTATAAAAGTTTTAGATAATATTAAGAGGATTTATCATAAATTTCAGCGGATTTGATATCTTGTGAATTGACGAAATTATGAATTTTTTTCTTCTTAAACCCCTAGCTCCCCCCCCCCCTCCCGGAGGCCATTTTTAATATAAAAAATCTACATAAATTTTCGGCCTTTTTACTAGAAGTAATAATAACTTTAAACGGATTCGATACGTATCCTAATTAAGAAGTTATGTTTTTTTTTTCACAAAAAGGCCCCCCATTCTCTCCCCCCCCCCCCTGGTTCACTTTTGCCCATTCACGAACTGGACCGAGATTTCATGCCCCTTGATTTTATGTATCAGTTTGGAAGAGATTTGTATAGAATTAATAAAGTTATCGTGTCCATAAAAAAGTGATATAGACAGATAGATAGATCGATATAAAGTTTTGAACTGGTTTTTGGGTTCTGGGAGTCATGATCGCCGTAGATCTGCAAAAATTTTTCAGAAATTATAACATAGGGGAGAATGTAATAGGTAGTATTTCTTACGAAATCTACCTAAAATATTAGACTGCAGTGCGAAATCATCGCACAGGTGTACTGGTAAATTTATATTTGAAGGTTTGATATTTTTACAATTATTCCGTATGTATGCGTGAATATTGGTATTTTTTTCGTTTTCAGACCATCGGTGTCCTTTTATGGTATTTTTATGATGATGCCTGTATGTATTTGTATATGTGAGTGAACACAATAGCGTTTAAACTTTGCTTTGGATTGAGCTCCCATTTGGCGCATATGATATCAACTGTCGTAAGAACTGTACTCATTTTTATCGGACAACGTGTTTAGTGTTTGATCATTTTTTATTTATTTTGTGAAAAAGAAGACGATGTAAGTGTTCTTTTTTGACTCAGTTAAATAGTTTTATTGGTCACGCTCACTTTATGTTAATATTTTTATCTTTGCTATTAGGTTGATTTCGTAAGAGATCTACCTTACACTCTCCCCTATGTTGGAATTTCTGGAAAATTTTTGCAGATCTACACCTATCGTGAATCCCAGAACCCAAAACCACCCCCCAGTTTAAAACTTTATCTAACTATCTATCTATCTATATGTCACTTTTTTTTATGGACACGATAACTTTAATAATTCTGTACAAATCTCTTCCAAACGGATACATAAAATCAAGGGGCATAAAATCTCGGTCAAGTTCGTGAATGGGCAAAAGCGGGGGGGGGGGGGGGGAGGGCTTTTTGTGAAAAAGAACCCATCGAATCCGTTTAAAGTTATTATTACTTCTAGGAAAAGGGTCGAAAATTTATGTATGACAGATTTTTGATATCATTAAAAATAGCCTCAAGGGGGGGGGGGGGGGAAGGGGGGTTTTGGAAGAAAAAAATTCATAACTTTGTCAATTCACAACATATCAAATCCACTTAAATTTATTATAAAGCCTCTTAATATTATCTACAACTTTTCTACTGAAAAGTTTTTTATTGGACCAACACTTACAGAATAAAAAAATAAAAAAAATTCTACCGGCTTCGCCTACTTGACACAAGTAGATTTCGAAGTGGGCGGTTTCAACTGCCGCATCATGGCAAAAGGTCATTTCTTCTGCAATTCCCAATAAACAGACGCTCCACGGTCTGCGTCTTCGAAATGTACCTGTGCCTGTAGGCCGAGCCGTCAGGGATTTTTTTTTTAATACGTATTGTAGCAAGTTGCAACGGCGCAAGACGTCGGTTTATCTTTATAATACCTCCTCAATAATAGCAAAACAATCATCTGTATGGAAATAAAGGAAGAAACTCTTTAGACAATTCTAGACTTTTCTGTTCTGTGCATGAATTCTGGAGAATGATTATCTGCAATTTCCACCGCCGGCCCAGTTCCTAGTAAAAGTGGGGACATGATGTTATATCTCAATTCCCCCCGCGAACTAGCCTTTTCTGTATCTATAGTCCTGGGTCAGTAAATGTAATTCGACAAGGACATTCTTTCCATTGATCACACTACGGAGAATGACACGAGAAACAGAAAGAAAGAGAGAGGGATTGGACATATTGTATATACACATATACCGGAAGAAATCCTTCTGAACATTTTATTTTTACTTCCACTGTTTTGTAAAATGATACAACAGGAGCCGCTTTCCGGTAATTAGAGGTAGATATTTTATGAAAAGAATGAAATTGTTTGGAAACTAATGTTCCCGATATGAGTATTTCAAGAATACATGAATGGAAGAAAGAAACCACGTATATTTTACAGAAGTCAAAACAAAAAAAGATTTTAGGAACGAAGCTTATAAATCTTTATTCAGGGTCGTACAGAAGTAAATATATATATATATATATATATTACTGAATTTGGGTATTCTAATTATTTGGTACTAAAAAATGGGGATAATACATTTGATAATCATTTGTTTATTTCAGTTGGAATATGAAAATTTTTAGATTTTGATGTTATGAATTGTTTTCTTTTTTTCTTCTTTAGTAATGATAAACAAAATATATATATACTAGGGGGCCTACCCCCTGCGAGCTACGCTCGCCAACCCCCGCTCAGACTTCGAGGCCTCTAAAAACATGACAGCGTGCTTTGTTTTAAAAATATTGGTAAATCTGTAATTGGGTTGCCATGCTTTTAACGTTTTAATGGGGCATTTTTTGATTATCATGGCCTCATACACAGCTGTTGCGACAACTGACGACTGTTTTCGGGATTGATAAGTAAAATCAATTACAACTTGAATAAAATGGTTAGGTTTAAATTGTGTCTACCTCTCGGACTTTTATAACAACGATCTGTATTCTATTCTTCCTTTGCGTTTAAGGATGAGAAAAATTCCATCTGCTTGTGAATAACATTAAGAACCACGGTATTGAAAAGTACTATGTTATAGCCATTTTTAGTAACAGGTTTAAATTTTCTCTCTATTTTAGTGCACCATCATGCATATTTTCATGTTATTTTAAATATATAAATTATTTATTTTAATTAATATGTATATACGAATTTTCTAATAATTATTTATCATACAAAATTAATTAAATATTTTGTGCGTGCATGCCTGCATGTATTCGGCATCAATTGATGAGATATTTAAACAAATTTGCTATCCGCGATAATTTTACACCATGTTATGTCACTTGAATATTGTCCATAAGAAAATCGGGTACTTTTCCAGTATAGGATCCTTTGCTTTTAGGTTTGGCGTAATTCGAGCTTCAAAAAGGGATAGATTCGTTAATATACATAGATTTGTTGCCAAAAGTTATGAAAACAAACATAATGAACTTTTGGTACTTTTCTATTATAGGGGTCTTGACGCTTTTTAAAAAAGCTTGGCGTAATTCGGGCATCAGAAAGTGATATTTTGTGCCAAATGACATAAACAGCCATGGAAACAAATTCGACAATTTTTTTGTTTATATGCGTATTTTAATTATACGTATATTATTATTATTTTTTCTATACAAATTACTTCTGATTATATATAAAATAGGATAAATGACATTTTACGCTAAACAAATTGTATAAATATTGAAAAAATGCTTATACGAAATGACAAAGTAAATAGATTAACAGAAAGTATGTTGCCAAATTTCCTTTTCCGCCAAGGCTATTTTCCCTGTTTCGTCAAGGCCCCATATACTGAAAAAGCACCGAACTTTTATGCTTGTTTATACATGTATTTATATGTATATATACAATTTATTTATAATTGGACAATTAATCCTTACGATAGAAATGTGATTTTATTTTCAAATTTTCCTGAAAAACATAATTTAATCACAATCTTGTCTTCATTATCGATTGAAATAAAAGATCGATTGATCTTTTATTTCAATCGATCAAATCGTGTCGAGCCAAATTCAATTTCAATTTGAAAATGACGAATAAAAAGAAATCAATAATCCCTATCGGGATCCTTTTAAATTTTTTTCCCTTTTTTGTCACAAAAAAAAACTGAGTATAGTTGCCATCATTACAGAAATATCATTAAAATTAGAAAAAAAATTAATATCTCGAAAACTAATTCCAATTTCAAAATTCTATTACCAGTTTTGACATCCGCGAATTTTTATGGACAATTGGTATTAATTTCACCATCAAGCGTTTCATATTTTATTAAAAATAGCCCTGAAACATAATCAGTCGTTTAATCAGTCGTTTCATAAAATCATTTCATAAAATCGTTTCACAAATTCGTTTCATTAGGATTTTATATATATAGGGTAGATTAGGATTTTATATATATAGGGTAGATATTGCGAATTCCAATATATTTTATTTACAAATTCTTACATTTAACACAGTTAAAACATTTACGAAACATGAATAACATTTAGTAGGCATTTATATTGTTAAAATAGTTGACTTTGAGTAATATATGAAAAATATAACTGTAATTATATTTCAAAAACAATTTAACAGCTGTTGGATATTTCATATAGCTACCGTTTATCGAATATGTAGGACATGATTTTTTTTCTTTTTCACTTTTATATGAATCTCAGTGCAAGATCGATTTTTCAAAAAAATTGAAAGCAGTGACAGTGTGTAAAAAAATGTTCAATGGAATAAAAAATACGTATGTTCATTACAGGAATTAAGATCAAGTAGAGCTAATTAAAAAAAAAAAAAAAATTGCTGTAAAACTATGCACAGTGTATATTAGATAAAAAATTAAACTCTATTAACTAGTGATTAAAATACATAAAAACTATTGCATTGAAGGATTCAAAAGAGCAGCCGATTATAAATAAGTAAAGCATTACAGTTTACACATTTTACGCAATTGGAAAATCTACAAAGAATTTATAATATGGGTTATACTTTGCAGTTTCATTCAAAATAAATGACAGTTTCTTTTGAGAATGAAAAAAGCATTGGAGGATTCAAGACAGCAGCTGCTTATAAATAAATGAGACATCATAATACATTTTACACAATTCACGCAATTGTATAATCTATAAAAAGAATTTATAATGCAGGTTATACTTTACAGTTTCATTCGAAATACATATCCGTTTCCTTCGGAAATGAAAAATAAAAGTGTTGGAGAATTCAAGAGTGCAGCCAGTTATAAATAAATAAGACGTGATACAGTTTACACATTTTACGCAATTGAAAAATCTACAAAGAATTTATACAGGTTATATATTACAGTATCATTCGAAATAAATGTCCGTTAACTTCCAAAATGAAAAAAGTATTGGAGGATTCAAGAGATTAGCTGCTTATAACTAAATAAGACATAATACATTTTGCACATTTCACGCAATTGAATAATCTATACAAATAATTTATAATGTTGGTTATACTTTACAGTTTCATTCGAAATAAATGTCCATTTCCTTCGGCAATGAAAAAAAGTGTTGGAGATTGAAAAGTGCAGTCGATTATAAATAAATAAGACGTGATAACAGTTTACACATTTAAAAAATCTACAAGGAATTTATAACATAGGTTTTACTTTACAGTTTCACTCGAAATAAATGACAGTTTCTTTCGAGAATGAAAAAAGTATTGGAGGATGCAAGAGAGCAGCTGCTGATAAATAAGTGAGACAGAATATATTTTACAGATTTCACGCAATTGAATAATCTACAAAGAATTTATAATACATGTTATATTTTACAATTTCATTGATAAATATCAGCAATAATTTTTTAAGAAAAGAAAAATATATCTATAAAAAAATAATATATTCCTTACACACAGGATAAGTAACATATAAAATTCAAACTATTATCTCTTTTCAACATTCCTAAATTTAATGATTAACCCAAGTGTCAATAAGTAAAAATTTTATTCGGATAATTAAGGAATAAAATCATACTAAAATAAAAGTTTATTATTATTAGGTTCGTAATTATATAAATACGTAGCACCTATTGTCGTCGCTTGGTCCGTCCGTCTGTCTGTCCGTCCGTCCGTCCGTCCGCATATAACAACGCAAAAACTACCCAACCGAATGGTTTGTAATTTAAGATATATATAAGATTATTAATTATAGATATTAAGATATATAATTTAAGATCTTTGCAGAATTTTGTCGCGACATTTCAAATTTTTTTAAAATCGAATCAAAACTTTAGGAGATATTAATAAAAATATTTATTAAGAAATTTGAATTAAAAGAAAAAAAAATCGGTGCTTTCTTGTTAGAGGAGCTTCCGAGGTTTAATCGTCAAGCGACCGAGATACTTATTTTATGACAGAAATTAATCTGCAGACGATATAATTCATTTCACAGAATTAAAAATCATCAAGATCTGAATATTTATATAACTAGCTATAGTACGAACGCACCTCATTTGTCACGTTTGACGTACAATTTCCAACTTGTTTATTTTGTTGGAAAAGTGACACTTAAGACGATATTAATGACAATATTCATGGAGATATTATAATTGGTGAAGATAGTAGTTAATAGTTATGACGATATTCATGAAATGACGATATTCACATAAAATAATGATTTTTTTTAAAAAAGGTTTTTTTTTTTTAAAATTTATTTATTTATTTATTTATAAGCAATAATTCAACAAAAGCAAATGATATTAGTTCATAGAAACCAATTATGGTTTTACAAAAACAAAAATCGATTTTTAAATGTTTGTTTTCGAGTATACGAAATTTGTATTAATTTATTTTAATTCTTAGAGAGAGCCAAAGTTAAAAGTGTTATTTACAAGTATTAAGATTATAATCTTATTTAATAATTCAAAACATAGATTTTCTTTTCTTCTTTTTTTTTAGTGTTAAGTTTACTTGTGAGAAAGTAATGTTCATAAAAATAGGAATAAAATTAAAAGTTAGAGGAAAAAGGAAAATTGAGGCAGTATTTGTGTTAAATATGAGGTAAAACTATTTTTAAATTTAGCCTTTTAATATTTTAACACTGGAACATTGGAATATTCAGCCGACCGAATATTCGGTATTCGGTTTACTTGGGTGCCGAATATTTGGTATTCTACCAAAATCACTATTCGGTGCATTCCTGAGATAGAATTGAAAATTTCAAGTATGGCACTTTTTAATGCAATTTACATTGTTTAGACGTTAAATTCTCTTTCACGCAAAAATTTACATTAATTTCTTTCAATTAAAAATTGTTTACATATGCAATGTCAATTAAAGGTAACAAGGAATAAAAACATTTTTTTTTTTCAAAAGAAAAATGTTATACGACCAATTTATTTGAAAGGAAAAATCAATCAAACAAACAAAAATCGCCTTCTTCACTTTATTTTTAGAAAGTAAAACTTTCGCTAACAGAAAATTACCCATTTTGAAGATATTCTCCTGCGCAAACGTAGTGATATCGGAAATCTGAAATCTTCGGAGCGCAGAGCGTGGGGAGGGGCATGGTAATAAAATATCTATTTATATCTCCTTGGTCAGGGGTCAACCAACAGTATGAGTATGTGGTGTCGACCAAGCTGATTTTTAGAAATGTGGAAGAATGTCCTTCTAGCATGGTATACTATGAATAAAAATGCTGCAGTAACAGCAAAAATGCTTGTTGAACGATATTTTTTATGTAATATCGTGTAAAAAGATACGCCTTATTAAATTTATAACATGATAATGATAATAATCAAAATATATAAAACGGACAGACACAGTCGCTTTGTAATTATTCAGTTTTATACAAATCGGACAACGTGTTTGCGACTAGACCATTTTAAAATCTTTTGGTGACAAAGAAAATTGGTTTGGATGTTTTCTTTTTTGATTCAATTAATCAATTAAATAGTTTTATTGTTCACGCTCATCTTGTGTTAATATTTTTATACGTATTGTAGCAATTTGAAACTGCACAAGACGTCATTTTAAATTATTATTAATAATCCTTATATCTACTGAATAATAGCAAAATCACTCATTTATATGGAAATAAAGAAACGAATTTTTTAGACAATTCCAACTGGAAATCTCTTTGTAAAGTCAACCCGAAATCCAGCTCACACGCGACAAAAATAATTTCATCAACACGAATCCTACCATAAAAAAAAAAATAAAAATAAAAATAAATAAATAATAGCATCAACCCGACCCGACTCAAGCTGTGGGCCGAGTCTACGGCGGTCTTTTGTATAAAGTATATAAAATCAAAGCAGAGCGGAATACAGCCCGGTGTACGCTGCCGAAGGCAGTGGGAATCCTGCTCTAAGTTTGTTTGGATAGATTTTCATTTGGAAATATAAAATCATACAATTCGAAGATGCGCGCTGTAGAAGGCAATAAGGTCCCCAGCATTAAGAACGTTTAGAAAGATTTTTGTTTAAAAAAATTTAAAATATTCAACATTGATTTTAAGTATATTTAAAGTTATTATCATGAGTACGGGCAATGCTGTCTGGGTCAGATAGTTCAAAATAATACATATTAAAAAATGAAACAATGAAAATATTATGGAAAAAATGAAGCAATGAAAGTAATGGAAAGTGGGCGAAATGAAGAAAATTTAAAACAAATACTGAGCACCCGACAAATTTAAACTCTTATAACTCGTGATCAAACTGTCACAGAGTGTTCAAATTTTGTGTGCGTGAACAAAGTGACATAGTTTTACAGGGGACATTGTCGGTTTTTTTTAACAGAAGCCCCTAAATTTTACTATAGTGCAAATATAAGGGCTCAATAACCATAAACACTTATAACTCGGATCCAAATTGCCATTTATAATACACTAAAATATCGATATCAGAACTTTGATACAAAATTGACAGAGCCAGGGATTTCACGGTTGGTTTGTCTGTTGGCTGGCGGAAAGATGTTTATTTCAAAGTCGATACAATTTTTAATATGTAGATGGCTCCTCTCCCAAAATTGTATTTAAATTCGAAAAAATATACACAATTCGCAGTAGGTCAGTACCTTTCGCATCACTCTGTGTAAATATCAAGATAAAAAGTATTAGGACGTTCTCTCTTTCTCTCTCTTTTTTAACGATTGTACATTATTACCAATTTACCACCCTCACCCCTAAATTTTAGTATAGTGCAAATATAAGGGCTCAATAACCATAAACACTTATAACTCGGATCCAAATTGCCCCCCCCCCCCTCTAAAAAAAAAAAAAAAAAAAAAAAAACCCTCAACATGAGACGGACAGAATGAATTCACCGCCCGTTTCAAATCTGCTGAAAAAAAGGAATAGACTGAGCCCGGTCCGAGTATTATGAAAGGAAATTGGTCCTAGTCTCTATAAACCTCTACTAAAATATACTACCCTCCCCCACACCCCCTAAAAAAACGTAATCTTTGCTACCAACTGTGTATGTCATGCGAGCGCAAGCTTTTTCTAAAGACGATTACGTTGTGAGAAGTAGTATTGCCAATTTAGAGGATTTTTTTAATGCAAAGAATCTACCAGAATTTCCGAAATAGATGTCTTCACTTTTTTTTTTTTTCACACATAATATCTGTCATTAAATAAAGCAAAAATAAGTTTCGCTTTCACAGATTCAATGAACATTCGTACAAAGCAAAGAAAAATTTCCTTTTACAGAAAGAAAACCAAATGACCACAAGTGTTTACAATATCCCCCCCTCCCGTTCCCTTCCCTTTAAAAGGCAACGGTACAGAAAAAAAATCAAAAGTGATATCTGAGATCTCTTCCCAACGCACCCCTGCTTTGACTCACCGGACCGGAACTCTTTAGGGTTGCTAAAAATTTGAAAGAATTTTCTTTTTTTCTTTCAAGTATGGCAGATGAGAATAAAATTACTACAGAAAAGACAAAAAAGGCTTGTTGAACGATGTATTTTATATAGTATCGTGTAAAAAATACCCCTTATTAAATTTATAACAAGATAATGATGACAATTAACAAGAAAATATATAAAAACTAGCAGAAAAAGTAGTTTTGTCAGCTATGCGGAAAATCTACAGCAATGGTAGAGCCATCTGGTGGAATCTATTGGAAACAAATTGAAAGTTTTTAAATTTAAATTAAAAAAAGGGTAATTACATCTCACTTGTAAAATTTGTGTCATTTCAAAGAAATAAGTCATATCTATCACCAAAAATTTTTTTAAATAAATCCGTACAATAGTAAATGCGCAGCATTGATTTTAAAAATATAACATTAGCAATATAGGGAAAATATAAGTGATGATCACCCTTAAGGAAACCATTAAAAAAAATCTGCAATGGCATATCCAAGCTGGCTCCATGCTAGAAACCTTGCGCCAGGACAGGACACAACATATTTTAATGCCAACCCATTATGCTGAATTCAGTGTCATAAAATTCATTTCTGAATTTAATTTTGAGTGACAGCAGGCATTATTATTATTATTATTAAACTGCAAACCAGGCCCCTACCTGCCAGGCATTATGCAAGCTTAAAAGTCTACTTCACTCAGTCTAAAACACCTGTTCGCTAATGTTAATCCTTTGAGGGAAATATTTTACAATATCTCGTTCGCATTTCAGTATTTTACAATGATTTTTTTTTTCATTGGATAACTGAGGTCGATCTGTATGCAGGCCCTTTTTTAGTTTTTCGATTTTGGTTGTATTTTTTGATTGAGGATACTTTCACTTTTGAAACCGGTTCCAAAAGTGAAAGTATCTTAATAATAAAAACTTGTGATCAAAATAAAAAAAGTACAAAAGAGCCTGCATAGAGATTGACCTCAGCTATCCAATGCAAAAAAAAATCATTTTAAAATATTGAAATGTGAACGAGATATAAATTTCCCCGTAGGATTAACATTAGTGAGCAGGTGTTTTTGACTGAGTGAAGTAGCCCCTTAAAGAGTTTGTGTACCTAGCCGTGGGGCAAAATTCACCTAATCGCCTGATAGCGGACAGCAGGCTATAGGGGAGACCGGTACACAGTGGACCACTTTTTCAGTTAACATTTTTTTTCTCTTTAACAGATTGACCGATCTGTATGAAAATATTTTTGAATATTCCTTAAACCTTCTTACATCCATCATAATTTTCTCACAACATAGTTTTCAATGCATTTTTCAAAAAAAAAAAAAAAAAATTATATACACTTGTAAAGTGGACCAGTGTACCCCGGAAGCGGGGTACACTGGTTCACCCACCGGGGTACAGTGGACCACTAATTAGGTATTATCTAAAATGCAATATAAATCTATTTTTCATTAATCTAATTCTTTTTTGTTGCCCCTTCACCCGCAAAATAACATAGTAATATAAATTTTGAAACAAAAACAAAAAATTAATTATATTTTGAAAATAATAACAGATTAATACAGAAACAATTGCAATTTACTTGAAGTTATTACTTAAGTACAAAAAAATCAGCGCACATTAAAATTTGCAAATGAAATTCCAAAGTACTTATCAGTAAGATTGAGCCTGGAATTTTCAAGAAATAATTTTGGGTCTGAGAGCAACATTATGAAATCATTGACATCAACAGCAGATTCATCTACAGTTTTGGGAGAAATAATCTGATTTCCATTCAATTTGCGTCTCATGAATCTTACTTGAATAGAATCATCAACAATTAGACTACAGTTATATTTATCAAAGGCAGTAAATACAAAACAAAATATTTCTTACTATGTTAAATAAATTGTTATTTTTATTTGTTTACTTTATTTTACAGTTAAATCTACTTTAAAACAATCTTTCTTTATAGAAAATAAGCAATTATTAAATATTTTGAACATTCTGCATTACAGGAGCAGAGTGGATTGTGGACTACTGTGCCCCAGGAGTGGGTGGTCCACTGTACCCCATGTTGAAGTTCAATAAATAATCATATTAATATTGTTTATAGCTTTCTTTTAAACATATTAACTTTAAAGTAAAATAAAAACAAGTATCTTAGCTTTGCAAAAAAGCTGTTTTATTTTATTTATCTACAACCTTTAATTACTAAAAAAATAAAAATATGATGATGAAAAATTTTACTTTTAGAAGCTCAAAACAACCAATCAGGATAAAATAGTTCAATCTGAGCTAAACATATTTTCTGAAGGCTATAAATAATCATTGCAGTGCTGTTGTCTATTAGGATAGAAGAGAAGCTTAAAAAAAATTTAAATAAATAAAATATTAGGGGGTGGTCCACTGTGTACATAGGTCTAGTGTGTACCGGTCTCCCCTATACTTGTAAAACAGGGACACCAAAATACCTAAATGATAAATTTGAAGTGATTAGTTAAAAATACTAATACGGAAATTTAAGAACACAAAGGAGAGCCAAACTGAAACAAGATTGCATAAGTGCGATCAAAGCATGCCTCTTAGGAGCACCGTCAGCAGAGAATACATCAATACAAAGAGGCTTTCCAAATGGCATATTATGCAAAAGGACAAGTTACTTTGCCAAAGCAAGAACAACATGAAAATGCGCAAATACAAATGAACACCCGTTGTAACAGCTGTGCCGATTGAATGCATATGTGCTGAATGGAAAATAAATGCGCCAGTTACAATTACTGCCACTTATGTGATCCATTGGTTAATCACATTAGTTGCTTTTATGAATCAATCAAAACCAAAATCAGTATTAGTATATTTTATCATAATCAACATCTACTACTTTATTAAATCTAATCTTATTCAACAAATGGGATTCATTGAAATGGAAGTTTTATTGCATTTAAAAATGGAGAAAATGCATAATACATGCATATGAAAACTGGTCACTTATTTCAAGAAATTGCAGTCTCTACTACATTATTCTAATAAGTCCTAGTGTAGACCATTTTTAAAGAAAAAGAAACCTTCAAATTGCCTTATTAATTTTTACATTCACAAAAACACAAAGCTTGACAAATCATATTTGAAAGTCACAAACAAATACAATGGAAGTTTTAGTTTCACATCTAACAATTAACTAATTCAAAAATGTAATTAATAATAAAATTATTTCAAAATACTTTCATCTTACATGAAAGCTTTAAACTAAATTATAAAGTCTCCAGACAACAAGGGTGAAGAAAAAGTAAAACATAACAAAAACAAGGGCATCATTATCCCCTGCAACAGTTTTACAATCCACACTCAAACTAAACTGACTATGTCAGAAATCTGAATTAAAAGCATTCTAAGAAATACATAGTGGCTATCAAACAAAGCAACTAAATACTAAATTGACAGTAAAATTTTAATTAATTGTACTGAATACCTAGGCTACATGAATAATCCTTTTCTGCACACTGTCGTATAGTGGAGAGTCATTTATTGTGCCCCTTTTTTTCTTAAATAAGACTGGGCTATCGATTTCCACAAAATAAAAATAAAAACAACTGATGTGATAAATGCATTTCCATGCTAGAGATGTGTCATTTGTCAAGGAACGATTCTAAAGGAATGACTCCGGCAGTAAAATTGAAGGAACGTTTCCATTCTTTAAAAAGGAATCGTTCCTTTGTGGAACGATTCCTCGGAATAGATCCTTTTTGGAACGATTCTTCGGATTCGGTCCAAAATATAACGAATCCAAAAAGGGAGATTCCTCGGAATCGGTCCAGAATGTACCGGCTCCGAAAAGGACCGATTCCTAGGAATTAGAAAAAACGTAGCGATTCCGAAAAGGAACGATTCCTAAGAATCAGTCCAAAATATACAGATTCCAAAAAGGAGCGATTCCTCGATATCGGTCCTGAATGTACAGACTAGAGGTCTGCACGGGCCGAAATTTCCAGGCCCGGGCCTGGCCCGACCCATACAATAAAAAATTCGGCCCGATACAAAAATTAAAACTTTGGCCCGAGCACCCCCCCCCATCTTAGCCAAATCTTAGCCCCATCTTAGCCAAAAAAAGGCTAAGATAGGAATTTTTGGTTAGATCTCCTCCGATGACGCAAATTTTTAACCAAATCGACATAAAAATCAATGTTTTGTAGAAATTCACTCGGACCGGGCCGGCCCGGAAAAAAGTTAAAATGTCAGCCCGAACCCGGCCCGGTCCGAGTGAATTTCTACAAAACATTGATTTTTATGTCGATTTGGTTAAAAATTTGCCTCGTCGGAGGAGATCTAACCAAAAATTCCTATCTTAGCCTTTTTTTTCATGTTTATAATCTTCATTTTTATAGATGTGCCGCAACCTGGAATATTTATTTTTTTAATAAATCTCTAATTGTTGTATCTATGTGTTTAAGTTATCATTAATATTGTTAATCCATATTCGATTTATTGAAGTGTTAAAAATCAGAAAAATGCTATACAGTAAAATCTTCTAAGATGGAATTTCATAGGGAAGAAAAAAAAATCAGTTATAGACAATTTACCTACTTAGCAGGTGTAAATGTATTATATATTATTTTCTTACGTATTAGTATATTCATTTTTCATGGATCAACATATTTTTCAGTTTAAGACAGGATTCCGTCAAAAGCAGGTTCTTTTTCACACGTTTTACTGTATTTTAATTCAGCCATATTTTAATAAGTGTATAAATCTACTATTCTTTAAAAATAATAAATTTTAATGTTTAATTGTAGAATAATAGCAATTTAAAAATGTATGCCTGTTTTGCAAAGATTTTTGTGCCAGGTCTTATTTTACTGACCTTCGAACGGACCAGGTTATGCAGAGACAATGATTTTCATACGGGTCAAAACCAGGACTGAAAATTTTGGGGCGTGAAGACTAGGAAGAATGAAACCAGTCCCAGCTCTGTACGAAAAAAATAATTTAAGGCATGGCCTTATCCTTCAGGAAAAAAGTAAAGCCCAGCACAGCCCATAAAGAGTAATCTATAGACCCGGCCCGAGCCTTCAGAAAAAAGTATGGCCGGGCCGATTGCCGTGAAGGAAAATAGGCCCGAGCCCGGCCCGTGCAGATCTCTAGTACAGACTCCGAAAAGATCGAATCCTCAGAATCGGTCCTTATTCTTGTAGACTGGCCAGTTTTAATAAATTAAAATACGCTATTTTATTTTAAAATAGCAGATTTTGATTCTATTAAAGCTGAGTTTCTGGCTAAAAAATCCTTCTAATGTGTACGTGATAAAAAAAATAATAAAAGAGAGAGAGAGAGAAGTGCGCGGGGGGGAGGGGGGTGATTGATTAATAAACTACAACTGTGTATTACTTTCTCTTAAATTTATCTTAAGATAAATAGAAGTATATTATTGTACTTCAGTTAAAATAGTGTCTATTATTTAGCTATGTACTTATCACCTGCTACTTAATTACATTGCTATTGAAACTTTTTGTGCTAAATTGATCAGAAAGAAAAAAATTAAAACAAAAAATTAATGTAAAGGAAATGCTTATTTAAAAAATAGTGGGGAAATATTTATATATATGAAATCTGATTTGAAAGTTATGAATAATATAAGAAATACATTGCTATGCCCTGAACAAGTGCATTTTAAATCAGTTAATAATAACTGATTTTTTTTTATCAGAAAGAACTGATTTTCGATCAATTTTAATAATTGCATGGTAGCGCACTTTCGTGTATATTTCACTGTTTCATATGTTTTCATCAAGCATAATTTTAATTTGAGGATCCTCTCTGTCAAAAGAAAAATTAAAAATCCTTGACGGCTCAGCCAGCAGACACAGGTAGATTTTGAAGATGCAGACCGTGGGACACCTGTTTGTTGGGAATTGCAGAAGAAATCACCTTTTCGCGATGATGCTGCAGTTGGGACCGCCCACTTCGAAATTTAACTTGTCTGCCGGCAGTGATTTTTTTTTTTTTTTTTTGCTATAAGGGTTGGTGATATAAAAAACTTGTCAATATAAAAGTTTTAGAAAATATTAAGAGGATTTATAATAAATTTAAGCAGAATCGATATCTTGTGAATTGGTGAAGTTATGATTTTTTTTCTTCTGAAACCCCCCTTTTTCCCCCTTTGAAGCCATTTTTAATGATATCAAAAATCTGTTATACATAAATTTTCGGCCCTTTACCTAGAATTAATCTTTAAATGGATTCAATATGTATCATAGTAAGAAGTTATGGGTTTTTTACTGTTTTCACAAAAAGCATCCCTATTCCCCGACCCCTTGGTTCGATTTTGCCCATTAACGTACTTGACCGAGATTTTATGCCCCTTGATTTTATGTATCAGTTTGGAAGAGATTTGTGCAGAATTATTGAACTTATCGTGTCCATAAAAAAGTGACATAGATAGATAGATAGATAAAGTTTTGAACTAGGGTTCTGGGAGTCATGATCGGCATAGATCTGCAAAATTTTTTCAAAAATTCCAACTTAGGGGAGAATGTAATAGGTAGTATTTCTTACGAAATCTACCTAATAAGAGCATTTACGAACGCTCGAGTACCACTTTGTTTCCTCAGTTTGGGGTCTTATTTTTCTCTCCTGAAAAAGATGATTCAAAAGATCTTGGAACTCCCGTAGATAGTTTTAATCAACTTGCAGTGGATGCATAAAGGAAAGCCTATTTGAACAAGGAATTTTTGCAAAACGTTTTCAATTCTTTCTTAAAATTCCTATAATAAAGATTAAAAGAAAAACATATTTAAGAATAATAATAATATAACAGTGGCAGTAGTGGGTGGGATTCAAATAATTTAACCGCTGTTCGCTACCCTTATGGCCGTTTTGTGTATGAAAACGAGAAAGTAAAAATTACGTGCTACATATAGACTATCAGACATTTTCCAACATAGTGATATATATGTAAAGCTGCATATTTTATGCTTTTTCTGTTTAATAGATTTATTTTAAGATTACATTAAACTAGTTTTATAATATATGTATATAGTAAAAAAGTATATAATATATAGTAAAAATAAAACATAATTTACAGTAAAGACTTTTTTTTTTTTTTTTTTTTAACAGATTTTAGTGCTAATATAATTGTATAATTGTGTACGTGTATACAGATTAATAGACATTTTTATATTTTGCCAAAAAAAAAAAAATGGAGCAGCACTATTATGCTAATTTCTTTTTGAATTATTGATTGCTAAAGAACACAAATTGTGATTTTGTATAGTTTTTTTTTTTGTCATTTTATTTCTATTTTTTGCTAAATAATAAAAAGTTAAATATCTTTGACTTTGTTTTAATACAACGTAAAATTAAAGCATGACAAAAATCGTTTTTCATAATAATTTCTTGTAACAATCGCGATTCCACGATCGGATTGATACTCGCAACTGTCGAAATTAGTTCCCGGATTAATGGTGGTTACTGTGGTGGTGGATAACAGATATTTGCTGTGCCGAAACTACGGAGGAGCAAAAGGGGCATATGCCCTGGGCGCCAAAATAAGATTTGATTCTTCTTTCGGTATAGAAAATGTATAAAGAATGTATAAAGAAAGCCAAAAATTATAAGCGCAAAATCAAAATTTTAAGATAGAATAAATAAGCCAAAAATAGCGGTCCTCGCAGAATTGTATTGATTAAGTGAAACGCAATACAAGCGTTTCCCGTGGCTGGAGGGTTAAACTATAAAGTTGACGAAAGTTAGTTAAGTTATTGAAACGTATTGAACAATATAGTTACGATTTTGTTTCTTATCTCAATATCTACAGTTCTAATTATGTGCAATTTCTAAATTTAAATATACTGGTATATCTTTTCAAAAAATTTCAATCACCTAACAGTTGAATTTCAGAAAACACATTTTTAATGAATTTTTATGTCATAACAGGAAGTAAAAACAAAAATTTTACGATTTCAGGTGCAGGCATTTCGGTTTCGGCTGTGCATTGATAATGCAGTCAGAAAGGACATTGTTATATAATATAGACTCTCAAATATACTTTGTTTAATGAATTGTGTTTTCCCAAATCGACAGGTAACCGAATTTGATTTTATAAAAGATTCTATTCACGCATGAACTTAATACTAAAAGGAGATAGTCCTGGGAAATGTTTAGAAATGGGCAGATTGAGAAAAT
The DNA here is from genome assembly GCA_963931845.1 of Maratus michaelseni. Taxonomy (NCBI): domain Eukaryota; kingdom Metazoa; phylum Arthropoda; class Arachnida; order Araneae; family Salticidae; genus Maratus; species Maratus michaelseni. The sequence continues at coordinate 77,355,878 of OZ007599.1, read as the reverse complement.
GACCGATTTCCAAATAACCGTACCGAAATGGAGTGACTTTGACAACGGCTGGTTCCCAGGACTGACATGTAAATTAATGGTTGGTTATCTTGGGGTGGATTTTGAAGAGGGATCTTAATTATAAGGCTTAAAATTGCGCAGACCCTGGTGCCAAACATCAGAACTAGAATAAATATTCCTGCATAAAATAATTAATAGTATAAATTGAGGGTCATTCAACAATGTATTTTCAAGAGGAAACCCAAATACACTAAAAATCAAATGGGCTGCCACCCTGGTGGGCAAAACAAACAGCTACAATAAAATTTCTTTGATAAACTATAACAGTAAATGAAAGGTCATCCAGGGGTAAATTTTCAAGAGGAATTGAGTTTATACACATGTAACTGGCATAACTTTTATTGTGTAACTGATGTTACATTGACTTTACAAAGACAATAATGGTTCTTAACTTAGTTTGTAAACAGTAATTTACAATGCCTTTTTATTAAGATTTTATTATACAATATAAAAATATCAAGCTTTACAATCATACCCTTAAACATATTATAAATTTTATTTCTCCCTCAAAATGAGACTTTTTTGTGGAATTGCCCTATTACAGGTTTTACTGTATTATTATAGTTTAGTAAATCCTGTAAAAAATGGAACCTTTTTATAACAAATCCCATTTTATACATAATACATTCATATTCTCGCTATGAAAAGAATACCATACAATTACAATTGCTCAATCAAAAACTTTTCCAAACAGAATTTTGTTTCATTCACTAGTGATTCTGCTTTCACAAATTTTACTCACTAAGTTTATTGTGTTATTTAATACAGTAAAACCTACTAAGACAGAATCTCAAGTGACCAGACAAATTCAATTTTAGAGAGGTTTTTGTCTTAAAAGGTAGATTTGTAGGGTACTCATTCTGTCAGGACCATGGACTTTTAATGTTTAAGACATGGTTGTGTTACAGAGAGTTTTCATAGAATTTTATTTATTTGTATGTTCTGATATAGAAGCCACTATCCTGCTTTTTCTGACAGTGGGCACCACTAATCATAGCTTACAAAAATTTAATTTTTACTGTTTTAGTTGTTAAAACTGAGATAAAGCTAAATACAATAAACCTGTGAAAATGGAATTTGCCTATAATAGAATCCTGTCTTCAACCAAAACATTTTATTCTCCTTGCAAAAGGAAATAATACTATTACACTTTCTAAGATAGAAATTTATTTAAAATGGAATTTTTCCTGTCCCCAATGATTCCATTTTGAAAGATTTACTGTATAATACACTGCTCAAAATAATTAAAGGATATTGCAGTTTTAGGTGGATTTTGTATCTGGGAAACTTTTTAGCTGATTGATACATGGTCGACAGACATAGTAGGTTATATGAGAATAAATTACACATGTTTGGCAGAAAAAAATGCATTTTATTGCGCATTTGTGTACAAAAGGAAAAAAACACAATTTGTGCATATGAGAAAAAAAGAATAAGAAAAGGTGTTTTCTTCAAAGAAAATCATTTTCAGTAGGGGGTATGGTTTCCACGGGCGGCCAGCAACGTTGAACACCTTTGAGGCATGGACTCAATGAGGCTATTAATGACGAGTTGGGGTATTCTGCCCCACTCTTCCAGAAGAGCTCTTTCCAGTTCTTGGAGAGTTTGTGGGGGTTGTTGGCGGCCAGAAACTCGTCTTCCTAGAGCATCCCAAACGTGCTCGATTGGATTCATGTCTGGAGAACACGCTGGCCATTCCATTCGAACGATTCCTTCCTCGAAAAGGAAATCCTCCACCAGGTTTGCACGATGTGGCCTGCAGTTATCGTCCGTTAAAATGAAGTTATCTCCGATTGCTGCAGCGTAAGGGACTACAATAGGTCTGAGGATCTCATCCCTATATCGGCGACCAGTCAGAGCTCCATCTCGAATGATGTAGAGGTCAGTGCGCCCGTCAATGGAGATGCCACCATACACCAACACTCCTCCACCGCCAAATCTGACACTTTCGTGCACGAACGCAGGATTATTCCTACTGCCACGGTCCCTCCAGATGAAAATACGCCTATTATCCGGATGCACAGAAAAACGGGACTCGTCAGAAAACAGAATATTGCTCCATTCATTTCTCCTCCAGTTGACATGCTCGGTTGCCCACTCCCTGCGGTCGCGACGATGCCTTGATGTTAATCTAATACATACCATAGGTCGGCGAGCATACAGACCTACAGCATGGAGCCGGTTTCGGACAGTCTGAGTTGAAATCGTGGTGCCTGTAGCCGAGCGAAGGTGTTGTAGGAGAAGAGTAGCGTTCATGTTTCGGTGTCTCCGAGCTGTTAACGCTAAATACCGATCTTCATTGGGCGTTGTTGCCCGTCTACGACCTTGCCCTGGTCTTCGACCTGCACATCCACTCTCCAAAAAACGGTTCCAGATCCTGGAAATGACACTTTGTGACACTCCAATGGCTTGCGCTACTTCGGCTTGAGTTTGGCCCCCTTCTAACCTACCAACAATTCTCCAAGCTTCTGAATCTGTCAAATGCCTTTCTGAGACATCGTACTCATCGAAACAAAGCAGTCACTGAATGCCGATCATCCTTGTCTTCATTCTCTTTTATCCAGTTGAAAGTCAAATTTCATTCGCTGCCGCTGAAGCGACATTTTTGACGTCGAACTCAAAATTTGCATACTCCACAGTTTGAAAAGCAGAAAAATTTGCATTTGTGATTCTCTTCTTCTATTTTCGGCAAAAAAAATTTCGTTTATACCTTTTTTTTATATAAAACTTCAAATATCCTTTAATTGTTTTGAGCAGTGTAAAATAAATTGTAAACCGTTATTATAGTTATAAATCTAGGAGAAAAAAAAATTCATTAAACTTTGGCTGGCAGGGCCCAAGCACATTTAGGCTGAGTCTAGTTATTACTTTTTTCTGCATACTCAGGCAAAGGATTAAACCTCATTCTTTTGGCCGGAGTCTAATGAAAAAAGTCAGCCCAATCCTAAATCAGTGTATGGCACTTTTTTTTCTAAAAATAATACTTGTACATTTGTTTAAATCTTTAAAAAATTAATTTGGTTTAATAAATTAAAGGCATTTTTCAATTATATACTTTTTTTTCTTTATAGAGCCATAAAATTATGAACATCTTTAACCATTTTTTTTCTGCATTGTAAACTACACATATTTTTGAATGAGTGTTCATATAAGTAATTGTCTCTAAGTAATCATTAATACAGTTATTCCGTATTCCATAAATTATGGACATATAATGTGCTGTATATTAAAATTTCTACATAAATATGTATGGAATATTCTTTTTGAAACTTTTAATTATAGGATAATGTTGGTAAAAAAATGTTGGCTTTTTTTTTTAGAAATTGGGTCTGGCTGGTCTCATAAGATACACAAAAATAAATGGCCCAGGTAAATTTTTTAGCTTTTATAACAGCCCAAATATGGTCAATAAAGCTTTTGTAAGGGTCTGGGTTGAACCTTCAGCTTTTATAACAGCTTTTTTAGCCCATGGCTGCAAGTATGGTGGTTTCTTCAAATCAGAAAGCAATTTATCCTGAAAATAAGGCTTCAGTTATGAAATAAGTAAGCTTGGTTCTTCCAAGATGAAAATTATCAGGTACAGGCATCATAGGAGTAAAAATTTCTTGCAGATCATCCCCAACACAACTTTCCATGAGGCCTTCCATTTCAAGAGTATCTTGGGAGAGAATGAAAGAATGCAACCCATTGGCCAAATTGTTTCCACAGCATAAGTTGCTGCTATGCCAATTTCACTTCCTAAAGTCAGTCTGGTCATGGCTATGTAACAAACATGGAGTAATCGATTAAATGATAATTTGAGACTTAGATAATTTGCTTGAGGAAATATGTGGAATTTCAAGTAATTTTGTTAATACAGAAATATGTTTATCTTTAAAAAATAAATATGAATTAGAAGTTGAAGACAAAACTGAAGAAAAAATTTGTGTAAAAACTAAACTTATGATAATCACACTCCTTCAGGTTTTTTAAAATGAAGATAACGTAACTGACCTTTTTAAGAAAAATCCTGCTCTTGAAGAAGAAATGCTGTTTGAGAAAATGTGTTCCACAAAACGAGGAGAAACTGATTTATCTCTTAATATGCCAGCGAAGTGATGATGTCAATGTAATGGCTGCTGGAGACAAGAAGTTTCGGTTTCCCGTTGAGCATTAATGTTTAACATGGTTTGTGTTTGGGTCCGTAGAAAACACCACTAAAATATTAACAAAACGAACATTTATTACCGGACATCACATAACTTACGTAGAACAACATCATACATCAGAATCATGAATCTTAGAATACCCAACAGAGTGAAAGTTGTAGTGTCAATCTAGAGTCAAAGTCAAAGTTGCTTTTTCACGCCCTCTAACGGCTGGATAAATACATAACACTCCTTCCCCCTAGGAATAAAGCACATAGTCGTCTAAATGTTTTGGTGAGGTTCGGGAGCGTTCAGAACGTCGTAGAATAGGAAGATCTGGTTCTTCAGTTACAGGATCACAGACAGGATCGGACACTGTAGGTGAATCAGGTGTCACTGGATCATTTTCTGGAGATGGCGAAGATGGAATCGCAGAAGACTCTGTTGACGTTTCCGCATCTTGTACACGGCTGCGAACCTGGTCAACATGACGTCTGTGAACAATACCGTCCACTAAATCTTGAGTCTTGTAGGATAATGGTCCTGTTGTTTCTATAACTTTTGCAGGAATCCATGATGGGCCCGAACTGTAGTTGCGAATATATACGGGATCGTTTTCTTGAAACTGACGTAGGCGTTTGCTTTGGTCGGACTCAGCTAGTTTTTCTTTCTTGAACTTCATCTCTTTATTAAGATCAGGGTGAAGCCTATCCAACATCGATGTCAAACGACGATTCATTAAAATTTCTGCTGGTGATTTACCAGTAGAGGTACTTGGTAACGTATGTTGAGCAAACAGAAATCTAGCGAGACGTGTTTTCCAATTACCTTGAATTATCCGTTTCAAAGCTTGCTTCGTTGTAGCCACCATCCTCTCTGCCTGGCCATTGGAGGAGGGATGATAAGGAGCGACAAAAATAGGTCGAATCTGGTTTCGTGCTAAAAACTGTTGAAATTCATCAGATCTAAATGTTTTACCATTATCAGATGCAACTGAATCTGGGAGTCCATGAGTTGCAAAAATAGATCTAAGATTGTCAATAGCAGCCGAAGACGACATGGAGGAAACTGGTACAACCTCCAGCCACTTGGAGTGAGAATCAACTAAAATGAAAAATGTTTTGCCTTGAAAAGGACCGGCGAAATCTACATGAAGGCGAGACCATGGCTTTTCTGTCCATTCCCATGGATGTATGGGAGCTTTGTCTGGAGCTTTTTGATTCTCTTGGCACAGTCTACAGGTTTTAACTGTGTTCTCAATGGCACTATCCATGTTAGGCCACCACACATAACTGCGTGCAAGACCTTTCATTCTAACTATGCCGGGATGTCCATTATGAAGCAGGACGAGAACTTGACTCTGGAGTGCAGTAGGTATAACAACTCTACTACCCCATAAGACACAATCTTGATGAACACTTAACTTGTTACGTCGATGAAAGTATGGTTTGAAACTATTGTCAGTCATTTTGGAAGGCCAACCATTTAAAATCATCAAAGAAATTCTGGAAAGGATCGGGTCTTTTTTAGTAGCTGAAGACAGCAACTTAGCATCTAGTTGTGTGACAGGAGAGGACTCTAACAACAGAACTTCAGTCAGGGCAGGAATATCAAGTTCAGGAGTGTGTAAAGGCAGACGACTTAGAGCATCAGCATTTGCTATTTGTTTACCTTTCCTATATTCCAATTCATAGTCGTAGGCAGCTAAAATTAAACTCCATCTAAGTACACGGGGTGAAACCATTTGTGACAGAGGTTTGTTCGGATTAAACAGACCCAAAAGTGGTTTATGATCAGTTATAATTTTGAATTTACGCCCCTGAAGATATTGATTAAATTTTTTTACTGCAGAAATTATGGCAAGAGCTTCCCGATCTGTTTGACTGTAATTTCTTTCAGGTTTTGATAAAGTACGAGAATGGTAAGCTATAGGGGATTCTTTACCATTAGGTAAAACATGGCTCAAGACAGCACCCACTCCCTTAGAAGAAGCATCGCACGTTACAATTACAGGAAGTTTTTCGTCAAAATGAGTTAATACGACATCTTTTTTTAATAATTCTTTTGCTGCTGTATAAGCCTTATCGTGGTTAGGCGTCCAACGCCAAACTCTGTCGTTTCGAAGTAACTGATGCAATGGTTCTAAAACATCCGATCTGTTTTTTAGAAAACAGCCGTAAAAATTCAGCATTCCTAAAAAGGCTTGCAATTCAGTTTTATCTTTTGGAGTCGGGGCCTCATGAATAGCTTTTATTTTATCAAAACTCGGCTGGATACCCTCCCGATTTACACGAAATCCTAATAATTCAATTTCGGGAAATGCAAATTTACACTTTTCACGTTTAAGATGAATGCCAGAATTTTGCAGGCGCTCTAGAACTTGCTTTATCTTTAAATTATGATCCTCGACATTTTTTCCTTGAATAAAAATGTCATCTAGGTATGGCAGTACGCCATCAATACCTGCTAGTACTTCTTCCATTCTTTTTTGAAAAATCGCAACAGCAACAGAAATGCCAAATGGAAGTCTATTAACTTTGAAAAGTCCCTTATGGGTATTTAATGTTAGTACTCTGGAAGTTTGTTCGTTAACTGGGAGCTGCAAATATGCTTCAGAAAGGTCTAATTTTGAAAAAACTGTACCGCCTGTCATAGTAGCAAGAACATCATTTACTGTGGGAAGAGGATAAGTAAACTGTTTTACTGCCTGGTTTACCGTGCTGCGGTAATCACCACACAGTCTAATACGACCATTTTTCTTTAAAACAGGAACTACGGGCGTTGCCCAATCAGAATAAGAAACAGGTTCTAAAATTCCCTTTTTAACCATCTCTTCTATTTCACTAGTTACTTTATTTCGTAGGGCGAAAGGCACATTTCTAGCTTTTAGAAATTTTGGTGAACAATTTTCATCAATTTTAATTGATACCGGAGGTCCTTTAAATTTCCCGAGAGATTCATTAAAAACATTACAGTATTCATGTAATATAGAATCTAAAGAGCAAGTAGAAATTTTATTAACATTTGCATTAGATGTTAAATTTAAATTCAAGGCTTCAAACCAACTCCTGCCTATTAACGATTTACCTTTCCCCTCAACGACTAAAAGAGGTAAATTAACACTACTAGAATTATGTGTAACATTAACATCAAAATATCCAGCAAGGTTTAATTTTTCAGAACTCCATGTTTTAAGACATTGGTCAGAAACAGAAAGTAAATAAGGAGGATTAACAGGCCATAATTTAACATAGGTATCATAACTAATAATAGAATGCAACGAACCGGAATCAATTTCCATTTTATGTGGAATTCCATTTAATTTAACAAATATGTCATAAGGGGGATAATCAGTAACAGTACCTATAGAATTTAAATTATTAATGCAATTATACTCATCATCAATAATATCTGACTTACCTGAATCGAATTTCTGCACCTTAGATGTTTTGGTTCCTTGTTTATTTTTTCTAGAATTACAAACTTTCGCGATATGGCCAACACGACGGCAATAATTGCGCGTTGCTTTAATAAATCTGCACTCTCCATAAGGATGATGGTTGCCACATCGATGACAGGGATTTTTATTATTTTGCTTGCCCTTACACTCCTGAACATTCTTGCCTGACCCTTTTGGCTTCACGTAATTTACGGTACTAGGTAACGTACCTCGAATTTCTGTAGATTGCTTCACTGCAGCTTCTCCCGCCAGGGCTAAATCTAAAGCCGAAGTCAGGGTAAGTTTAGGATCTGACAGAAGTTTACGTTGAATTTCTTCGTCAAGAACACCACATACTAATCTATCTCGAAGCATAGAATCTAGATGTGTTCCAAAGTTGCAATTTTCGGAAAGTCTTCTTAACTCGGCCATGAATTCAGATATAGTTTCATTTTTCCGTTGGTCTCTTTTATTAAATTTAAATCTACATAGAATTTCAGAAGGTTTAGGTGAGAAATGTTCATCTAATTTTACCAACAAATCGGCAAAATCCACTGAATTCGGACTATTAGGAGTGCACAAGGATCGTATGACAGAATATAATGCTGGACCCGAAACACTAAGAAAAATTGCCCGCTTTTTATCAGCTTCAGCAATACTGTTAGCGGTGAAAAAGAAATCCAAACGCTCTTTATACTCAATCCAGTTCGTTTTCCCTACTAGAAATTCTTCGAGCTTGCCGAATGACATTTTGAAGAAATCGAAACTAAGAATATGCAGTAATTACACAGTTCAGGAAAACGTTGAAATGAATCAGAAGAAATTGTCGCAGTTTTAACTCGTCGCCAATAACATGGTTTGTGTTTGGGTCCGTAGAAAACACCACTAAAATATTAACAAAACGAACATTTATTACCGGACATCACATAACTTACGTAGAACAACATCATACATCAGAATCATGAATCTTAGAATACCCAACAGAGTGAAAGTTGTAGTGTCAATCTAGAGTCAAAGTCAAAGTTGCTTTTTCACGCCCTCTAACGGCTGGATAAATACATAACAATGTTAGCAAAAAATAAAGTCGTGTTAACAGTATTAATAAATTTTTTAAGAAATTTCTGTTACAGTTTTGCTAAATCTGAGGTAAGGCATTCATATGAATTCAACAAATTTCTGATTAAGTGCGTCATTTTTTTTTAATTCATCAAAAAAGATAAGCCTTCATGCACAGCATCAATGGCCGATGCTTTGAATATTTGAATGTAATTTAAAAATGTTTTAAATTTATTTTAGTTGATATTTCCATTACTCAGGCATACTCTATGTTAAGTTTCATCTGAGTTAAATTGTGTTTCTGCTGGGTTTTTTTTTTTATTATAATTTTTCTTCATTTGGTGTATTATTAACATAAATTTCTCTGCTGAATCGTAAAGCAAGGGTGATATTTTAATATATTTTCCTTGATATTTCTGCAGTTTAAATGTATTTTTCAGTCGTTTTCATGTTATTTGTGTTGTTTTTTTCTTAATTATTTTACTTGATTACCGAAAATGTCTATATTCAGTTGTTTACTTTCCTAGTATTTAATAAAATTTTATAAAGAATTTCCTGCATGTAATTATGCGATGACCACGCAAAAATAAAATAATAATCCAGTAACTATGAGGAATCATTTGATAAAATTATCATTAGTGCTCTAGCTGTTAGAAAAATTAAAAAAAAAAAAAGAAAAAAAAACAGCAGAAACACATTTCAACTCAGATGAAACTTAATATAGAGTACGCCTGAATAATAGAAATATCAACTAAAAGAAATTAAAACCTTAAAAACATTTTTAAATTACATTCAAATATTCAAAACATACGCCATTGATGCTCTCCATGAAGGTTTATCCTTTTTTTGATGAATAAAAAAAAATTGACGCACTTAATTAGAAGTTTGTTGCATATGAATGCCTTACCTAAGATTTAGCAAAACTGTAACAGAAATTTCTTAAAAAAATTTATTAATACTGTTAACACGACTTTATTTTTTGCTAACATTAACGTTCAATGGGAAACCGAAACTTCTTGTCTCCAGGTCACACTTCACTGGCGTATTGGATTAAAAATTCACTTAACTGGCAGACATTACATATTCTACAGTCAGTCTTGGAATTCAATTTGAACTCCTTAGAAGTAGCAAGCAATGTTATATAATTACAAAGAAATATTAACGATATTGCAAAAGATATTGTTATATGGGTATTCCTTCAGAAACTGTGAATATAGATATTTAAGAGTTATTAAACAAGCAGTATCAAGTTATTGCTGAAATGAATATGTTTTAACATGTTAAAATCAACAATGATTTACTTCTCTACTTCTTAAATAGTTAATTTTATGGTAAATGTACAACATAGTTTTAATGAATGTCAAAGCTTATTAATGTGAGTTGACTAAGATGTTACTATGAAATTCTATGTCTGTTACATATAGTTTCTTATAAATTGTTATTTATGTAAATTTTAATAGATTTTACATATTGTTTGCTTTTCAATTTCCAATAGATTTTAGTAATGTACTGTCTTTCAGTGATTTTAAGAATTTTTTTTCTGTGATTTACTTATAATTGAAATAAAAGCTTATTTTAACATAAAAACTTTTCCTTTAAGTTATTCCAAGCAGGGCCTGAATTAGACTATCTAGGTCATAGGGGTAAGCATCATTCTGGGAAGGGCCCCTGCTACCTATTCATAGAAATTGTTTGTGAATTATGCTTACATGGCTAGTACTAAACTCAGGGCTAGCAGTAGGATTTTTCAAAATTTTAGGGAGGAATTTTAGGAATTTTTTCCCAAATTTTAGGAAAATTTTAGGGGCATCTGCGATATTTTTAACATTATAAGTATGTAATAACAGTATTTTTGTGCTAGTCAGACACATGTGGTAGTCACCAAAGAATATTCCCATCATTCAAATGAATTCAGCCCTTGTTCCATGTGCTTGTGTTGTTTGTTGCGAATGAGGGCATTTAAATTTGCACAATAACTGGCTTCATATTACAAACCGTTTTGACAGCTTATGCTTACTGCAATTGTATTAATTAGAATTTTGAGTCCCTGGATCATTGAGCCTAACCAATGCTCTTCTTCTCTCTTTTGGATGTTCTCGGTGAACCTAGAGAACAAGAGGCAGGAAAGCACGGGTGATTATGAGAAAAAAAATTTCTGAAGCTCATAGAAAAACTTCTGAAAGGTTTTTTTCACACTTCTTTGTCGAAATTTGCATTTTTTTCGCGACCATTTGACGGAATTCACTTTCTGTCGCGACCTTTTGACGGAATTCATAACCTTTTGACAAAACTTGCGATTCTTAGATGGAATTAGTGTTTTTTCCGCAATCTTTTGACGAAATTATCATAGATTTCTAAAAAGAAAATGTCCCCAATTGGTCATCATAAATGGTTTTAACTTGCATTGGTAAGAAGAAAATATCAATAATGAATTTCATTTGAAAACAATATTCTATTAAATTGTTATACTAAAATTTCACCCATTATTTTTCTGATGATGTAGCACATTCTCTTTTTTTTTTTTTTGGGGGGGGGGGGGGTATGGGAAATAGAGAGGAGAAGGGGAAAGGCCACACTCCCTTCTTAAATCTTTGAAAATGATTTTTGTCAAAAAGAATTTTGGTCACTTTTGGAGAATTTTAACTATTTGGCACCCTTTTAATGAAAATCCATATTACTCTCATGGAGGGCCCGGGACAGTTGCCCCACATTAGTCAGGCTCCGATTCCAACTTAAAATCAGAAAACATAAATTATGAGCCTCAGTTTCTCCTGTGAACTTGTACCAGGTTTCTCTTATTTTGAAAATTGGGGGGGGGGGGGGGGGGGTGGAGGAAGCGAATCTCAAAGTTATTTTTCAGGATTAATAGTTTTTCATATTGATGCCAAAGAATGTTTAATAACAATGATTGCTGACTAACAAACTTTAAAAATAGACTGATTGTTTTTTGTTTTTTAATCAAAGTAATAGAACAGGTTTTTCTGATTTTGGTATAAATTATGAACTTTTTCTTAGATTTCAAGATAAAAACATTTTTTCTGAGGTGTATGAACCCATCCTGCACACCACATACACAGTAGCATAGCCAGGATTTAATTTTCTGGGGTGAACAGGAACCTATGAAAATGGTAAGAATTTGTCCATTAGATAAAAATTGGGAGGTGGTGAACTTCAGCCTCCTACATATACACAATAAAAAGAGCAGTGTTTGCTTGTCTTGTTGATCACCAGTCTTTTGACCAAAAAAAAAAAAAAAATCTGTATGGTTACTATAATATTAGTTCTCTTAAGACTTCTCTGTAGTTTGGTTTATATCTTGTTATTTTCTTCATGGTTAAATTTTAATTATTGAATTACAACAAATATTAAATTTATTAATTAGACACACATTTTGTTGTTAATTCTTAGATATATATATATGCTACATATGTCTACATTTTCCCACCTTTATCTTTTACAAAATTCCTTTTCAAAAATACATTACAATATTATTCAGGCTTAATCATCAAACTTTTTAGCGGCACTCTAGAAAACACTCTAATTTCAAAAGTTTTTTTGGTGATATTTAAACACAAAGCATTATTGATAATGTTTTGCTTAATAGATGAATTAAGTAATTTTATTTATTACTGTGCAAACAAGACTTTGCATTTCTTGTTGCTTTTTCTAATACATATTGCTTATTTATTGATTTATTTTGTTTAGCAACTTGTTAAAATTAAATCCTTTTTCCATTTTAGGAGAATTTAATGAGTTTGTTTTAAATTTTTTTATTTCACCTCACCATTCTTTCAAATTTTATTATTTATTTATAAATAAGTGAATAAATTTTGTTAGGGGGGAAATGAGGCACAGTGAATCACACCTTCAAAATGTACATATTTAACATTGTTTATATTCAAATTAATAGGTATTCATAAAGGGCAGTATAGCAATGAATATTTTCAATCTTAAATAATAGTCACAGAATTCTCATTTTAGACATTTTTTGTTTATAGCTGCAAAAAGTAAAATCTTGCTGCTTTAGAAGTTCAGATTTTTTTTACTAATAAAGATTAATATACTTTTCTCTGTAAATATATACTGTAATTTATGTACTGTAATTTACTTTTCACCATTCATGGTCCACTGTGTCTTACTATATACCCCATGTCTGTGGTACAGTGGGACACATTTTTAGGTGCGTTCGTATTTATATAAATACATAGCACCTATAGCCATCATCTGGTCTGTCTGCATATAACAGTGCAAAAACTACACAACTGAATGATTTGAAATTTAACATATATAATCATTGCAGAAATTTGTCAAGTTATTTAAAATTTTATGAAAATCTAATCAAAACTTAAAGATATTAATAAAAATATTTATTAAGTAATTTGAATTCTTTAAAAATCGGTACTTCTTTGCTATAGCAGCTTCCGGGGATTAATCGTCAAGTGACCGAGATGTATCGCCAAGTTATATGACTTGAATGACATTATAGTCATATATGATGTATATGACATTTTATAACCTCTATGACCAAGTTATAGTCACATTCTTCTTTCTATTACAGTCGAACCTCGTTAACACGAAATTGAAGGGACTATGAATTTTTTTCGTGTTATCCGAAATTTCATGTTAACAGTCATAATACTAGGGCCTTCTATGTTAGATATAAAAACTAAATAAATTAACATACAAATATATCCCTGCTCATAAAATCATAAATTAATAAGAAATAGAAAGTTTCATTAACAAATTAATCATAATTTTTTAGGCAATAATAAATTTATTTTCTTGCTAAACATATTTTTTAAAAGTCTGTTATTGACTTTTGCTTCAATTTTTGTAGAGTAGTTTTTGTAGGAACGTATGGACCTCATCTAATTTGTTCAAAGTTCGAGAAGCATCCTCTTGATTCATAAGGAAACATTGTACTGTTTTCAATGCTGTGGTAGATTCATTAAATGACAGTAAACTTTTCCGTTCTGTGTCAATTTCTTCATCCATATCCGACGCTTCAATGATGTCACCTTTTTTTTTTTCAACAATTACTTCTTCGTCTGTCGTCACATCCGGAGTCAGCACATCTTCATCTATGTAAATGTACTCGAAAAAAAAAACAATGTCTAAGAAAGAATTTCCCACTTTTTGGCTACTTATCTTTTTGTAGACAATTCTATGTGTCTACAAAAAGTAAAAAGTGTCAATTCTATGACACTCTTTAAATCTTGTCAGTCGTCCGTTAGAACATATGAAATCACTCTGACCGAGAGCAGCAGCTAAAGCCTTTGCGTTTCTCTTGTAAAACTGCAAAAGTTAATATTCTAGCTTCTTGTCTCTTTTATCCACCGCAAGAGAACAATTTCAATGTATTCATTCTTTCTTCTACACATTCGTTTTCTTACTTGTTTGAATTGATTCACAGCATATGCCGCTTCAATTTTTTCACTATTCTTTAAAATTGTAGAGAGGACCAATTGTAGAACAATTGTTGGTATCCCATACTTTGCTGCATTTTCTGATTTTTTCAGCACTTTATGGCTAACTTCGTTTAAAATTTTTTGCTTTGTGTCTAAAGATATAACTTGCTGTTTTCGACTAATCTTTCACAGAATTCTACGGAGCAACTGCAGAGTTTCAGTTATGTTAGTCAGGTAGTGTAATAAAGATTGTCAACTTTGTCACTCACAGATAGGGGAATTTGGAAACCGGGTTGATATCATAGTCAATACAGGCAACCGGATAATGGAACAATCACTTTAAAAAAAGAAATTCCCCACCAAAACTTTCATTGTGACATATATCGTATATAATTGTGGCTATATAGCTGATCTATAGGTCATATTGTTAATGTGGGAACACTTGCGCTCATCAGAGATCAAACAAAAGCAGGGATTAGTCAGGAATTCAGTATTTCACGACTTTCTGAAAACCTTTTCCACTTTATCTTTTTCAAACCATGTGAAAATACCATTTTTAATAAGAGGATGTGACATGTAAGTTTGAAATATCGGAAACATTGCATAAGGATTTTTTTTTTTTTTACTTGGAGCAAAAATATTTTTCGCCTTAAGCGGGATTTTCCGCATTTCTATTTCGTGTTAAACGAATTAATTAACAATGATTTTCAGACTCATCTGACGGGACCTCAGTATTATTTCGTGTTAAGCGATTTCGTGTTAACGAGGTTCGACTGTACATCCTATCTTACATAATTAATTCAATGATATCCCATGATAGGTAATGATTTTAAGTTGCCCTGGTGATTATGTCATATTTAAGATGGTGTCATATTATTGCCATATTACTGAATTTAAAAACAGAATTCATATACTAAAGTTGTTTAATTATAACAATCATATAATCTACCAACAGTTTTTGGATAGATGTCTCAGGATAAATAGATATTAAATGGAAAAAGAGTCTAAATATGGATTTCAAGTTCTGAACCTTTCAAAGCTATTCTTAAGTTTGGAATTTTTAGTAAATGTCAACAACAGATTAAAGAATGTCAACTTAAAATGTACTTATTTTATTGCAGAAATTAATCATATAACAACAGATGATATAACTCATTTCACTGAAAAAATAATAGTACGAACATACCTCATTTGTCATGTTTGACGTACAATTTCCAATTTTTTTTTAAAAATCTATTATACTTTATTAATAGTGTTCGTACACATTTCTTTAAATAAAAATCAAGGACCAAAACCAAAAAATTTTGAGGACCTAAAAATTGAATAAATTATTGAATTATAATATGCATTTTTAATATGGGCTCTATTTTATACTTCTTTTTTTATTGTGGCAAATTCCATTGCACAGTTTTAAAAAAAGTTACTGATCATGGGTGTTGAAAACCAAAGAAAATTTCCGACACAATCAAGTTAAGAGAACAATTTTGTGCTCTTCTTTGGTTTTTATTTTTTTCCCTTCAATAAATTTTCATACCGTTTTAAATTAAATGATGTAATATATGTATCGTACTAAAAAACTAACTAAAATGTTTAATTGATGCATATATTTCACTGCTGATGAAATAGCAAAGATTATGAAAAACAATACATCTTATAAAAGTAAAAATTCTGAGAGTGAAAGTGAATGAATCTAAATAAGTAATTGACTCTTACTATTTTGATAAATATGAAGTTGCTATAAAGTGCATATTTTGAATTATTAATTTTTGCACCTTAAAATTCAATACATGTATTAGATATGTTTATATATATATAGGCATATTATACATATATAGGTATTTCCATTTTCAAAAAAACTTTTAACATCAATGACATTTCTGATTAGTATATTTTAAATCAGTATTCATTTTTAATCTTTATTATTAATTATTTTTCAACACAATTTACTTCATTGTATGTTTAAATATAATTTTGTTTTCACAAGGTATTTTTATCATCAACGAAATTTATGAAAAATATAATTTAAGTTATCATTCAATTTTACTCATTATTATCAAATACTTTTCATTTGAATTTACATTTTTTTATACATAAATATATGTATTGTTTTCATTGTCAAAAATATTTTTAACATCTGCAACATTTCGAAAATGCATATTTTAAATCATTATTCTATATTCTTGAATATTTGTTCAGAATTTTTAGAGAATGTGCTTTAAGGCAGGGTTGCTATTTGTCCACCTTTTTGCAAAAAGTCCGGGATGCTGGAAAAAATTGGACAAAATGAAAATCTGCTGATTTTCCAGCGTTTGACATATAAAATTATTCTTATGATGTAATATGATTATATTCCTACATTATTTATTAATAATAAATATTTTTTTCAATTAATCATTTAATTAAAATAGAATGATTGCACATTAATCATAATCTAATAAATTCATAAAGAAAATGTTAACTACATGTTGGTACAATTAATTTTAGACAATATTTTACTGTAAAAATAATCTTATGCTGCATATGCCAAACAGTTTTGATTAAGTGGAATCAGAACCTAAACCAAAACTGAAAACTTGAACAGAAATTAAAAACCAAAACTAAAGAAGCTGAACTTATTCCTTATTCATAATGAATTTTATCAATGGAGTTGATTGTCTTTTATTTTAGCATATAGTTCTGTCTAAGAATTCCAGTAATCACAAAGCTAAAGGGTTACTAAATTCTTACGGTGGCGTAATGTCTCAACTTCCTAACCAAACTGGATGGAACAGTCACATCAAGTGCTTGGAGACGTATATGTGTAAAACAAATGTTTTCTTAAAAATTATTGATGAACACTAAGAAGTAGATACAAACATAAGGAATATAATTAACAATATTGCTTTATATAATGAACTGAAACTTCTAATCAGTTTGTTGAAACCCATCAATATTTCACTGGATGTTCTACAAAGAGATTCCTCTACTATTTCAAATGTAACCGATGAATTCTTGACACTTTTGAAATCTAAAGAACTTTGAATTTATAATAAATGTGTACAGAAAAAAGTTGATGACTTTATCCTGTCAGCTCACATTTATCACACCTGCTATATCCAAAATACATGGGTGAGAGACTTACTAATAACCAAGAAGAAATAGCAAGGAAATGGGTAAAAGACATTGATAAAAAAAAATTGCCATAGCGACTTCAAATTTTGCATGTCATCTTTTTCATTGCGTAGCCTCATCAGCAAGTATTGAACGAATCTTGTCTAAATCAGCATGATTCAAAACAAACTTAGAAATAAGCTTGGATTACAAACTGCTACAAAATTTTTAATGACTTATAAAATGTTAAATTCTAAAAACAAACAACTTGCTCCTGATCCTGGAACATTTGACGACTATTAAATATACTACAAACTTTATGTATTTTGAATAACAAAATTTAATTTCTTTATTATTTCCTTGTTAATTTGCATTTGATATTTTAACTAAAAGAAAACTTTTATCATTATATTTTTCTACTTCTTATTGATGTTCCCCCAATAGTAAAATGTGTATATATTGAATGTTTTCGTGCATATATTAAATTATTAATGTCATTACAAGTACAGGTTTCATTTCAATGTAACATCATCTTAAATAACATTATCTTGTTATTTTATCATATGACTTCTTTTTTTAATAAGATATGAGGCTGCCAAACATTTTAAATTTTTTTATTTCTATTTTTAATTTTGTAAACTGATTATTAATTGCAATGGAACTGCCATATGACAGATAAACAAGTTAAATTTTATTGCAAATGTATATGTTTTACAGTTGCTATTTAATACATTATAACTTAATATTGATATACATTTTATGTATAAATATGTTTTCATAAAAAAGCTTCTAGATGAACTGAACTTAGTTTTTCCACATAAAATATTTCACGTAATGTTGTACATATAAATATGTGATATTTTGATATAAAAGTTATTTCTTGAATGGTATAAATCAATATATTTATTTATGATTGTTAAATTCTGCATTTTTAATTTACAATTTATTAAAAGTGGACAAAATGATATTTTGTCCGGAACGTTTTTTTCCAGAGCGGAAAAGACCAGACAACCCTGCTTTAAGGAGACCTTCCTTGTCAGTGTACAAAACACAAAGAAGCAGAAAATATATAAAATATTTGGTAAAACCTAATTTCTTTAAAAGCAATCATTCAAAAGGACAAAAAAATATCTTGAACAGGTTGTCAGCTATTAAGGCCACCTTTTGGAGTTAAAATAAAAGCAATTGTTAAGTTACATTATACTGAAAGAAAAAAGATATTAGAATAGCAACTGTAAGTAGCAATAAGAAAATTCACACTTTTTCAATAACTTCAGGTTTTATTCCTTGACCAAAACATTTCCTGTTTTTCACTTAAAGGTGAACTTGAACTTAGAATATTTCTAAATTTGTCTTTTTGTTTAAACATTTTAATAATGTTTTCTATAATTAGTTTTTTTTTATATATCAAAGTAATTTTAATCTCCATATAATCAAATATTCATCTATAAATTGAAAATTTCAGAAATATTCTGCTGAAATGTTTAAAGATGACTTTTTACAAGACTTATCTGAAATACCAGGCAGAAAGAAACTACCTTTATCAAATAACTTTACTGAACTTTCAGATTATTTTTTTAGATTTTTTAATTATCTAGACCCTGCAAATTAAAGCTTTAAATATGAACTGTTAAATGAGTTTTCCATTTTTGTTATGATGTAATGGAAATTAAAGGTGTTAAATATATCATATTATAGATTAGTTTTACCAAAATTTTATAATCATATCAAATAAGATTATACACTGCTCAAAACAATTAAAGGATATTGCAGTTTTAGGTGGATTTTGTATCTGGGAAACTTTTTAGCTGATTGATACATGGTCGACAGACATAGTAGGTTATATGAGAATAAATTACACATGTTTGGCAGAAAAAAATGCTTTTTATTGCACATTTGTGCACAAAAGGAAAAAAACACAATTTTTGCATATGAGAAAAAAAGAATAAGAAAAGGTGTTTTCTTCAAAGAAAATCATTTTCAGTAGGGGGGTATGGTTTCCACGGGCGGCCAGCAACGTTGAACACCTTTGAGGCATGGACTCAATGAGGCTATTAATGACGAGTTGGGGTATTCTGCCCCACTCTTCCAGAAGAGCTCTTTCCAGTTCTTGGAGAGTTTGTGGGGGTTGTTGGCGGCCAGAAACTCGTCTTCCTAGAGCGTCCCAAACGTGCTCGATTGGATTCATGTCTGGAGAACACGCTGGCCATTCCATTCGAACGATTCCTTCCTCGAAAAGGAAATCCTCCACCAGGTTTACACGATGTGGCCTGCAGTTATCGTCCATTAAAATGAAGTTATCTCCAATTGCTGCAGCGTAAGGGACTACAATAGGTCTGAGGATCTCATCCCTATATCGGCGACCAGTCAGAGCTCCATCTCAAATGATGTAGAGGTCAGTGCGCCCATCAATGGAAATGCCACCATACACCAACACTCCTCCACCGCCAAATCTGACACTTTCGTGCACGAACGCAGGATTATTCCTACTGCCACGGTCCCTCCAGATGAAAATACGCCTATTATCCGGATGCACAGAAAAACGGGACTCGTCAGAAAACAGAATATTGCTCCATTCATTTCTCCTCCAGTTGACATGCTCGGTTGCCCACTCCCTGCGGTCGCGACGATTCCTTGATGTTAATCTAACACATACCATCGGTCGGCGAGCATACAGACCTACAGCATGGAGCCGGTTTCGGACAGTCTGAATTGAAATCGTGGTGCCTGTAGCCGAGCGAAGGTGTTGTTGGAGAAGAGTAGCATTCATGTTTCGGTGTCTCCGAGCTGTTAACGCTAAATACCGATCTTCATTGGGCGTTGTTGCCCCTCTACGACCTTGCCCTGGTCTTCGGCCTGCACATCCACTCTCCAAAAAACGGTTCCAGATCCTGGAAATGACACTTTGTGACACTCCAATGGCTTGCGCTACTTCGGCTTGAGTTTGGCCCCCTTCTAACCTATCAACTATTCTCCAAGCTTCTGAATCTGTCAAATGACTTCGCTGAGACATCGTACTCATCGAAACAAAGCAATCACTGAATGCCGATCATCCTTGTCTTCATTCTCTTTTATCCAGTTGAAAGTCAAATTTCATTCGCTGCCGCTGAAGCGACGTTTTTGACGTCGAACTCAAAATTTGCATACTCCACAGTTTGAAAACCAGAAAAATTTGCATTTGTGATTCTCTTCTTCTATTTTCGGCAAAAAAAATTTCGTTTATATCTTTATTTTATATAAAACTTCAAATATCCTTTAATTGTTTTGAGCAGTGTATAATACAGTAGATTCCATTTGAGACACATTTGTTCTAACATGATTTTTTCTTATAAATTAAGCTGTCCCAATTATCAGAAGTTAATATTTTTTTTCAATTTTGTTCCTATAAAGATATTAGTATTAGTTTCTAAAACATTTAATAAGCAGTAACTCAAAAAATGAAGCTACACATAAAAATTATATTTTAAACCATGATTTATTTAAATCATTATAAAACCTGGATACAAAACATACAGGTTTAAACATTTAAGTTGAAAGCACTCATTGTTAACATAATCATGCGATGAACACTCGTTATTGCATCATATAAAAATGAAATTGCACAGTATGGTTATGGATAGTTTATGTAATATGATTGAATAAAGGAAGAAGAGAAATCAGACATTAAAAGGTCTTAAAAGCCGCTATCAGATTCACCAACTTTTCGAGCAACTTTTGAGCCAACTCTTGATTTGAGCCGATTTTCCGTGAAAAATCGTCCCAACACCCAGTGTGATAGCAAACAAGAATATCCCCAATTTATTTGCCACCGCTCTAAAAAATCGTGGCTAGGAGCGACATTTCATCCAACTTCCAACATTTCAGCCAATCAGAGGGAGGCGTTTGGAACGCCTTTTTGCTATGAAATGAGATTGGCGTGATTTGGCTTGCCTAGTTTGATCGCCAATGTTTGTAAACATTACAGGGGTTGATGCAGGGTTTTTTTCTTGGGGCCCATTTTGTGAAAAGTAAAGGTTATTTTTGTGAAATTTATTATATTTTTGTGAAAAATAACTTTTTGTAACATGAGTTATTTAGTTGCTCAAATTCGAACAAAGCATTTATTAACAAAAACTTTTTAAAATCCTTTTGCCGAAGTTTTCCTCTCTGGTGAACTTGTTTGTTTACAAATTACACATTTTAAAATGTCACAATGTAATAAATAATTAATAAATAGTAAGTTTTTATGGAATAGAATTTTGTGAAAGTGCCTATTTTATTAAAAGAAATTTTGTAAAGGGGTTGTTTTGTTGTAAAAAATTTTGTGAAGGTGCCCATTTTATCAAATTGATTTTTGTTTAGGGTCCTATTTTATTAAAGTGATTTTTGTGAAGGGGCCTCTTTTGTTAAATAGATTTTTGTGAAGGAGCCCTAAATAGACCCCAAATTTTGCCTGGATTGATCCTTGCATTACAGGAATAGCAGAAAGTGTTCATTTTACTACTTTTGCCATGTAATGAATTCTGCATAAAAAGTATTGCTCTGTATTGATTTTTAAAGCTTCTAGTTATGAATCTCTAGAGTGTAATCAAAGTTTTGTATGTAGTTATTAGTCCTACGATATAATTATTCTGGATGCATACAAAAACATTGTAAAATCAGTTATAGGTATCCTATTACATGTTTTTAATGTTTAATTGCTTGTTTGTATAAGGTTTTCCATATTTTCAGTAAAAAATTACATAGATTAATTTTAACTTGGAATTAAAAATCAGTTAATATATAAATAATCAGCTTAAAAAATTAGTTCAAACATCTGATCCTCAATTTAAGTATAATATTTAAATAAATTTAAAACCCATTTTCAAAATTAAAATACTTCTTTTATAAGAGAAAAATTTAGAAAAAAAAATTTTGTTCTTGTGTTTGTTGATATTTAAATTTTATCACAATTTTGTCGTTGAATGCATAAATAATTTAAAATATTTTATTAAGAAATGTAGAATAACAGTTTTTATGTTAAGTGAAGTATTTTAATTTTTAATTCTTGCTTGTAAGTTTAATAGGTTGGCTAACCTATTGAAAATATTATTCAATATCAATCAAAATATTGGATTTGTTTGATATTTTTGAAAATAGCTTGGTATTTACGTACTTTTTTACAATGGCTGTATTGCTTCATCAGTGAAAAACTTTTCTAATTTTGGCCAAACAAGCCCAAACTGCACAATTGACTAGAGACTGAAAAAGCCAATAAACTTTTATTTGTGTTTAAATATTGAGAAAAATAATAAGAATAATTTGTGTTTTTAAAATCTTGTTATTTTTTTTATATATATATTTAAAATTTAATTCTGTGTTTTATGATTTAAGAAGGAGTACAAAAATCAAAATACTTTTTTAATATTTATGCCTTGTGTTTTTCTTATTAATTGCTAAAATGGGTTTAAAATGTTTTGTTATGAACAAATATGACCCTGTAGTTTTACATTAAACAAGTAATATAAAAGAAATTTTTTTAAAGTCAATTCCTACTTAGGTCATCAAAGAAAAAAATTATTTTAGTTACTTTTTATTAAATAATTACAATTAATATAAATATGTATATACATATGACAGAATCACAATATTAAGTGGCAAAATCGAAATGAAATTTAATTAATGAATTATTATTTGAAAAAACTGTATTAACATAAAGTGTCATCCACTACAAGTTTAAAAAAATGTATTTGAACTTGAGTGGATGAATAAAAAGTATTTTATTAACGATTGAAAATTTGAAAATATAAAACTAAAATTAATTAATTTAATTACAAACCTAAGTTGGAAATTGTACATCAAATGTGACAAATGAGGTGCATTCGTACTATAGCTAGTTATATAAATATTCAGATCTTGATGATTTTTAATTCCGTGAAATGAATTATATCATTTGCAGATTGATTTTTGTAATAAAATAAGTATCTCGGTCGCTTGACGATTAAACCTTGGAAGCTCGTATAACAAGAAAGCACCGATTTTTTTATAAATATAAAACTAAAATTAATTTTAATTACTGAATTAATATTTGAAAAAACTGTATTAACATGAAGTGTCATCCACTACAAGTTTAAGAAAATGTATTTGAACTTGAGTGAATGAATAATAAAAAGAAAAGTGTCCAATTAAACTGATGGCATTGAGCTCACAGGCTATTCACACTAATTGTATATTATACTCTTATTTCAAAGAATAATGCCCCTTGAAAAATAAAGAGATCGACAATAAATTAAGGGGGGATTAGCCCCCTATTTCCCTTTATACTTAACCATTGAACCCCCAAAACTAATCAGGGAAACGCCTTACCACAATTAATCTATATACAAAATTTGAAGCAAATTGGATAATTCTGCATGAAAAACCCATTTACAAAAATAAAGGGGGAAGGATTAGTCCCCCATTCCCTCCTTTATATTTAACCAATGAACCCCCAAAACTAATCAGGGAAGCGCCTTATCACTATAAACATGTAACCAAAATTTGAAGCAAAACGGATATTTCTATCAAGAGTTATCGCGTTACGTACATACATACGTACATACAGAAACGGCGGGCACATTAGCTCCCAGGCTTTGTTAGCCTGTGAGCTAAAAAGTATTTTATTAACGATTGAAAATTGGAACAAGATATATAAATATATAGAGTGTGTGAACTAATAGTAGGAATTGAATAAAAGATATTAGGTATTTGCAAATTCCGAGTGCATTACTTATTGTAAAAATGAATAAATATGAAAACTGCTAAAAGCATTTTAGCTATTGTATGATAGTTTTTCAAATTAATAATAGGGGAGAGGGGGGGGGGGCAACATGAGAATAATTTTTCCATTTTTCAATTTACATACAACTTCTAATCCAAACTTCTCTTTTCTGTTTCTTCTTTCTGCAATCTGAATTTAATAATAAAATTGCTAAACACAACTTTTTTTTATCCTTCAACGATAAAAATTTGCTGTTTACCATATTGTCGATACAAAGATTGGAACAAAAGAGAGCAAAAACAATTTGAAGAAAACAAAACGTGTTTTGCAGCAAGTCCGATAGTACGGAGCGATTTATTTACGCCAACAAAAGAGTGATAAATAGCAACAACTGGTACTCGTAGTAACCGGTTTTTCCTCCAACTTTATCAACGACAATTGCAACCCTTCTTTCACTTTGAGAGCGAAAAAGTTGGGGTTAAATTTGGCTGAAAAATTGGTTGCTCGAAAATTTGGTGAATCTGATAGCGGCTTTAGGGACAGTTCCTTTCTTGCCAAGCAGAGCCTTGTGAATATGAGGAATGACACCACCGCCGGCGATGGTAGCTTTGATGAACGTGTCGAGCTCCTCGTCACCACGAATAGCAAGATGGAGATGTCTGGGAGTTATTCTTCTCACTTTCAAATCTTTACTTGCATTTCCGGCCAACTCCAAAACCTGTAGAAAAGATAATTTTAAAGCAGGGTTGCAAAAAATTTTAAATTAAAAAAGCCACACCAATATATTTTAACCTTTTTGAAGTTATTGGGTTTTATTGTATGTATTTTTTAAAATTGATAAATTTTATATTTTAACTAACTTTAAAGGTAATTTATTGAGCTGTTGAGTATACAAGCTGTTAAGAATAATTTAAATCTTTTATTAATGTCCCTTTTAAAATTAGATGCTTTCAGTATTTATATTAATAAAATAATTATGCTTGTATGGGAGTCTTGACAATGGCTAAGGAAATTTATACAAAGGGGACTTTATGAGAGGTTTAAACTTAAAACCTCTCAAAAGTTTAAAGAACTGTCAGCTTTAGATACATTAACTTGCCCCCCCCCCCTCACTTTCGAATATTTAAATTTCAAAGGTACCAGAAATTAGCTCTCAATTAGCTCTTTAATATTAGAATTTGCTCTGGTTATGGTACTGAGAAATTCCAATTAGAATGGTGGGGGGGGGAAAGTTAACGATAGCCACCCCCCATTTCCAAATATCGAAATTTCAAATATGCCAAAATTAGCTCTCAATTAGTTCTAATTTTGCTCTGCTTCTGGTATAGAGATATTTCAGTTATAAGAAAGGGGGGGGAGCCTCCCCACCTTTGAATATCGAAGTTTCAAATATGCCAAAATTTAGCTCTTAATTAGCTCTAATTTGCTCTGCTTCTGGTATCGAGATATTTCAATTACAAGAAGGGGGGCCAGCCCCCACACTTTCGAATATCGAAGTTTCAAATATGCCAAAATTTAGCTCTCAATTAGCTCTAATTTGCTCTCTAATATTAGAGTTTGCTCTGGTTATGGTAATGAGATATTCCAATAAGAATGGTGGTGGTGGGGGAGCTCAGTTAACAATAGCCACCCTCCCCCTTCCGAATATTGAAATTTCAAATATGCCAAAAATTAGCTCTAATTTGCTCTCTAATATTCTAATTTTCAGAAGTTGGTATCGAGATATTTCAGTTACAAGAAGGGGGGCAGCCCCCCCCTTTTTTCAAATATTGAAGTTTCATATATGCCAAAATTTAGCTCTAATTTGCTCTCTAATATTAGAATTTGCTCTGCTTCTGGTATCGAAATATTTCAGTTAGAAAGGGGGACCAGCCTTCCCACCACTTTTGAATATTGAAATTTCAAATATGCCAAAATTTAGCTCTCAGTTAGCTCTAATTAGCTGTCTAATATTAGAATTTGCTCTGATTTTGGTATCGAGACATTTCAATTATAAGAAGGTGTCCAGCCCCCCCCCCCCTACCCACTTTCGAAAATCGAAATATCAAATATCCCAAAAATTAGCACTCAATCATCTCTCATTTGCTATTTTAGAATTTACTCTGGTTCTTCTATAGAGATATTTCAAATATGCCAATCAAATATATGCCAATCAAATATGCCAAATATGCCCTCTTCCTTGGCCATATATGCCAATCAAATATGCCAAATATGCCCTCTTGCTTAATCATATATCATTACAGTTATATTTTTCAATAATAATATTCTAGTTTATCTCGGGGAAAAAAACGAAAGAAGAAACCTATATTAGCATGAAAATTAATTTTATGTTTAAACTGTATTTAATGCATATACATGAACAAAACCAATTACTAATTTATAAATGTATTAGTTGCTCTGTTTATATCTTTCTCAACAATTAAATATAAGAACATTTTCTGTCTCCTGTGTGTGATAGTGTAGACCGAACATATGCATTTTTATACAGCAGAGTAACATGTATTTTTTGGTGTATATTAACAAGTAGAGTATAATCTAGGAAAAAGAGATTTGTAGCTGTTTGGCTAATTGCAGCCAATGCCTGTTAGCCAAATAAAAATAGCTATAGTCAAGAAAAAAAAACTTTTTTATACAAAATTCCTATATATATGAGTATTATTTTTAATTAATACAAACAGTACACCACTCTGTAAGATTGACCCTCTCGAGATTTGGCCATACATCACACATCAAATGTTTTTTTAAATGGAAATTCTTTTCAAACTTCCCCTTCCAAATTAATCATAATTAAGTTACTTAAATTTTTGATTGTCAGTCTATTTCTCAAGTCACTTTTTGTTATATTCACAAGACTCAATCCCCTTTTGTCTGCTGTAAACAACAGAATTGTTGCTATAAATACATACAAAGAAGTCACATTGGGAAACATGTCAGTAATGCCATTTTTATGGGAAAAAAGAATACAATCAGCTGGTTTCATTTCTTTACTCCTTGTAGCCGGAACCTGCCTGAACAACTTCCATTCATGAGCCGCTTTGATTTCATTTCCTAAGTTGAGATCATCAACAAATAATAAACAAACTCTTTTAATTTCCTCAATACGTCTAACGCAAATGATATCACACAATTTGTAACATGCTTGCACAGGGAGGATGAGACAAATTTTGAAGTGAGTTGCCGGAATAGAGACAATGAGTTTTTTTTTTTTAATGCGGCAGCAGCAGGTTTACAAAATGCAGAACAACAAAATGGAAATGATATATATTTTTTTGGCTGTCGCTATTTGGCAAATCCACTAAATGTTTTGGGGGCAAACAATGCTTCCAGTTAGCTTTTGGCTATTTGGCTAGCGCTAGATTAAACGCTAACAAGTTATTAATCCTAAGCCCTACTTTTATGCACATTTTTTAATTCATTTTTGTTCAGAAACACATGAAACGGGCAAGTGTTGTTATTCAGAAATTTTCTAATCGAAACACGTTTTCCATTTTCTTGTAAAGGCAAAATTTCTTTCAGAAAGCAATGTCAAGTCTACGTTTTGAACCGAATTCTCGATGTTTCAGCACCAAACAGGAGAAAAAACTTGTTGTCACGTGACATGTATCGCTTCCAACTCAATAAGTAATTTATTTATCAAAAAATGAAAAACTCATTTTGATTCCAAATCGCTTCAATAGTCCGGCCTGAGATTTGTATGCTTTTGCGTTTAAAAATGAGTCGGATATTGTGTCAGAAAATTTTGCATTGTTCAGCAGAACATTTGAGAACCACATAGCAGATATTTAACAAGTTTATTCCATAAGTAATCGTGCCAGGTATGACATATTCAGGGTGCGTGCAGTTTTTAGTTTTTGAAAAATAGTGGTGACAATTGTAATCTTCAACTTTCTTTATCGCAGAATTTGTAACAATTGTCCCCGACTAAATAAGGTGATGATTATTGTTTGTATTTATTGGTGACAAAGTAAGAACCATTTATTATTGGGTTGGGTATGCATGATTTCTCCTGCATTAAATGAAATAGCCATGTGCCGGTCAACATTTTGTGCATATATGTAATGATTGGTATTTTGTAAAGTAAAATGTCTTCAGCTGATTCAATAAAAACATGGGTTTTAAGCTTTAATGGGTTGGTCAAGTAGAACCCTGTGGTCTCATATGCCTGTATATTTAGGTAATGGTAAACTACACTGCTCAAAACAATTAAAGGATATTGCAGTTTTTGGTGGATTTTGTATCTGGGAAACTTTTTAGCTGATTGATACATGGTCGACAGACATAGTAGGTTATATGAGAATAAATTACACATGTTTGGCAGAAAAAAATGCATTTTATTGCGCATTTGTGTACAAAAGGAAAAAAAACACAATTTGTGCATATGAGAAAAAAAGAATAAGAAAAGGTGTTTTCTTTAAAGAAAATCATTTTCAGTAGGGGTGTGGTTTCCACGGGCGGCCAGCAACGTTGAACACCTTTGAGGCATGGACTCAATGAGGCTATTAATGATGAGTTGGGGTATTCTGCCCCACTCTTCCAGAAGAGCTCTTTCCAGTTCTTGGAGAGTTTGTGGGGGTTGTTGGCGGCCAGAAACTCGTCTTCCTAGAGCGTCCCAAACATGCTCGATTGGATTCATGTCTGGAGAACACGCTGGCCATTCCATTCGAACGATTCCTTCCTCGAAAAGAAAATCCTCCACCAGGTTTGCACGATGTGGCCTGCAGTTATCGTCCATTAAAATGAAGTTATCTCCGATTGCTGCAGCGTAAGGGACTACAATAGGTCTGAGGATCTCATCCCTATATCGGCGACCAGTCAGAGCTCCATCTCGAATGATGTAGAGGTCAGTGCGCCCGTCAATGGAGATGCCACCATACAGCAACACTCCTCCACCGCCAAATCTGACACTTTCGTGCACGAACGCAGGATTATTCCTACTGCCACGGTCCCTCCAGATGAAAATACGCCTATTATCCGGATGCACAGAAAAACGGGACTCGTCAGAAAACAGAATATTGCTCCATTCATTTCTCCTCCAGTTGACATGCTCGGTTGCCCACTCCCTGCGGTCGCGACGATGCCTTGATGTTAATCTAACACATACCATCGGTCGGCGAGCATACAGACCTACAGCATGGAGCCGGTTTCGGACAGTCTGAGTTGAAATCGTGGTGCCTGTAGCCGAGCGAAGGTGTTGTTGGAGAAGATTAGCGTTCATGTTTCGGTGTCTTCGAGCTGTTAACGCTAAATACCGATCTTCATTGGGCGTTGTTGCCCATCTACGACCTTGCCCTGGTCTTCGGCCTGCACATCCACTCTCCAAAAAACGGTTCCAGATCCTGGAAATGACACTTTGTGACACTCCAATGGCTTGCGCTACTTCGGATTGAGTTTGGCCCCCTTCTAACCTACCAACAATTCTCCAAGCTTCTGAATCTGTCAAATGACTTCGCTGAGACATCGTACTCATCGAAACAAAGCAATCACTGAATGTCGATCAGCCTTGTCTTCATTCTCTTTTATCCAGTTGAAAGTCAAATTTCATTCGCTGCCGCTGAAGCGACGTTTTTGACGTCGAACTCAAAATTTGCATACTCCACAGTTTGGAAACCAGAAAAATTTGCATTTGTGATTCTCTTCTTCTATTTTCGGCAAAAAAAAATTCGTTTATATCTTTATTTTATATAAAACTTCAAATATCCTTTAATTGTTTTGAGCAGTGTATTTGCAAACAGGTGTATTTCAATAAATAAAATGAATTAAGATACATAAGATATATAAGTTTATCAATAGCAAAATTTTCAAACATACACAAACATGTATTAATAAGCGATTGATTTACCATTTTACAAAACGTTGAAAATTTGTACTTAATTTTTTCCCTTTTTATTAAGCATGCATTAGATATAAAACCGGATCAGTTTGAATCTGAATTTGTGCACAAAACGGGTTAGGTTAGGTCTATAAATTTTATGCCAGTCTTCGGGCTCAGATGGGTTCAAGATAAAATATTTTAATTTATTTTTTCAGAAATTGAAAAGAACGGGAAAAAAACTTGCTATTTGAGAAACAAGAACGTACTCTAAGTTTTTTAAAGTGTTTTAAATTCATTTAAAAAAATGTTTGAAATGGAATTGAGTTGTTATTGATGGGACAAAAGGAGAAATTCTATTCTGTTCTATCTGATTTTGAAGCTTGTGCATAGTCAGTGTTAATAACATAAAAAAGCCCTGGGATATCCTTTGTCTATCGTCTCTTTCTGTTTGAAATCCTTTTTCAAAATTATTGGGAAACAGAATTCATGTCTTTTTGCCAAAGTTGTACAATATTTAAAAAAAGGAATTTTGATTTCTGTCAGTGGTTGGGTATAAATAACAAATTTGTTATTTTAAACAGATTTTAAATGAAAAGAAAAATCAGGAAACGTGAAAGAGTATTCAGGATTAATATTTATATCTATGTAACGAGATATATTTAAATAACAAAATAAATCTTTAAACAATTTTAAAATGTTATTAATGATTTTCTGCTGCCTACTGTTGGGCTTGGGTTCGCATTTAGAGTCGTTCGGTTTGGGCTCCAAAAAAAAGAGGTCGAATACATGAATTCATAAATCTCTATCATGAATGTAATTGTTAGGTATGCTAAAAGTACTTACGAAACTTAAGAACCCCCCTGAAAAAATTTGCTTTCGTAGTGAAGTTGTGCAAATGAATTTGAACTCTTTTTAAATAATCAAGTGGAAATTTAATTTTTAAAGTTAATTTTTTTAAAACGGTGATTTTGGTCATTGCGATACTTGAAAGTGAAGGGGTGGGGGGAAGATAAGTTAACACTTGGCCCTTTCTTGTAACTGAAATATCTCGATACCAGAAGCAGAGCAAATTCTAATATTAGAGAGCAAATTAGAGCTAATTGAGAGCTAAATTTTGACATATTTAAAAATTCGATATTCAAAAGTGGGGGAGGCCCCCCTTCTTGTAAATGAAATATCTCGATACCAAATGCAGAGCAAATTCTAATATTAGAGAACAAATTAGAGCTAAATTTTGGCATATTTGAAACTTTGATATTCGAAAGGGGGGGGGGGGCTGGTCCCCTCTTCTTGTAACTGAAATATCTCGATACCAGAAGCTGAACAAATTCTAATATTAGAGAGCAAATTAAAGGTAATTGAGAGCTAAATTTTGGCATATTTGAAATTTCAATATTCGGAAGTGGACCATTATAATTGGAATATCTCGGTACCATAACCAGAGCTAATTCTAATATTAGAGAGCAAATTAGAGCTAATTGAAAGCTAAATTTTTGACATATTTAAAAATTCAATATTCAAAAGTGTGGGGTGGTGGCCCCTCCCTTCTTGTAATTGAAATATCTCGATACCGAATGCAGAGCAAATTCAAATATTAGAGAACAAATTAGAGCTAATTAAGAGCTAAATTTTGGCATATTTGAAACTTCGATATTCGAAAGTGGGGGGACTGGCCACCCCTTCTTGTAATTCAAACATCTCGATACCGAATGCAGAGCTAATTCTAATATTAGACAGCAAATTAGAGCTAAATTTTGGTACATTTGAAACTTCAATATTCAAAAGGGGGAGGGGGCTTGCCCCCCTTCTTGTAACTGAAATATCTCGATACCAGAAGCTGAACAAATTCTAATATTAGAGAGCAAATTAAAGCTAATTGAGAGCTAAGTGATTAAAAATTCTTGAGAGTATACCCAACTAACACAGAACTTGCGGGCCACTGATGGCTACGTTAGCCTTGGCCCAAACTAGTAGATGAGGGGCCGCAATCGTTTGCCGTAACGGCAACTTAAAAAAACTGTCACGCCGGCCACAATGTGGCCGCAACAGAATTGGCCATAACTACATTAAGATGCCCATAATTGTGCCACAAGTGGTTAATCATAATTGACGGATAGCCTAAAACTGGCCACAGTTATACTTTAAGTGGCAATTATTAATGAAAACTAGCCACAGTTTGGCCATTAACGATCATCGTGAATAAAATCTAGCCAGAAGATCGCCACAGCCATGCCACCTGCGTTTGTTAAGAATAAAAGCTACCCCAAAGCTGGCCATAAATGTTAATTTATTGGTCATCATAAATGTAAACTAGCCTTAAGCCAGCCATCCACATACCATCAATGCTATTCATTAATGAATGCATGCCGAAAGCTAGCCACTTTGTTGCCATGAATGGGCATCATTAATGTATGCAAGCCGAAAGCTAGCCACTTCGTTGCCATCATTAATGAATGCAAGCCGAAAGCTAGCCACTTTGTTGCCATCAATGGTAATCATTAATGAATGCATGCCGAAAGCTAGCCACTTTGTTGCCATGAATGGGCATCATTAATGTATGCAAGCCGAAAGCTAGCCATTTCGTTGCCATCATTAATGAATGCAAGCCGAAAGCTAGCCACTTTGTTGCCATCAATGGTAATCATTAATGAATGCATGCCGAAAGCTAGCCACTTTGTTGCCATGAATGGGCATCATTAATGTATGCAAGCCGAAAGCTAGCCACTTCGTTGCCATCATTAATGAATGCAAGCCGAAATCTAGCCACTTTGTTGCCATCAATGGTAATCATTAATGAATGCATGCCGAAAGCTAGCCACTTTGTCGCCATCAATGGGCATCATTAATGAATGATAGCCCAAAGCTAGCCATATTCATGCCACTATTAGATATCATGAATGGAAGCTGGCCAGAATTATACTTTTTATGGTCCTCAAAAAAGTAAAGTTGAGCAAATCTCCATTTTTACTCCTTTGGCAGGGACAATTTTTTTTCTTTTTTTAAGTTATTTTAAACTTTAGAATCTAAATTTACTGGTCCATAATTTTTGTCTGAAAACTCTAAATATTTTATTCAAAATTTGAAAAAAAAAAAAAAAATAATAATCTATTGGAATATTTTTCTTAACAAGAGCTCATAACACCAACCTGACTTTTATGCAAACATGTTTCACTTTATTATAATATTTTTCAGTTAAAAACTGCAATGGTGTTATAAGCACCCCATATTAAAAAGGTCAAAATACAATAAAATCGAAAGTGCTTCATATCTTGTATAGAATACTTTAAATCTGGAAGCAATAATAATTTTTTTTAAAAAAAGTGTCCCAATGGAGGCAAAAATTGGCCGTATCCACTCATGTCATTAGATCGGAATAAAAGGCCATATGGTTATGATTTATTTTTTAATGTTATTCTGAAAAAGTTGCAAAAGCCATAATTGTAATTAATAAAAAAAAAGTTGTAAAATAAGGTGTAACACAAGGTGTAAAATATATATTGAGCGTTAAATTACCAATGATGGTGAGAATACGAAAAAAAAACTAATTTTCTTCAATTTTTAATTAAATTATAGGTTTAAACATTCTATTCAAAGGAGTAAATTTTTAAGTAGTTTCAATTTATGTTTCTTCAAGCTAATTCACCAGGTGGATTGTCCAGCCAGAATTTCCATTGAAAATTGTTATCTAATGATTATATTCAACATCCCTTTTTCGAAGCAAATAAAAAATGTATAATGTTAAATGAGATACCATATGAAAGGATTTTCAAGCGACTTCTGACATAGTACACTCACATTTCTTTAAAACATGTATTTTGGTTAAAATTGCAAGTAATAAATTAAATAGGCATTGTTTTCAGAAATGAAAGTTTTTCCTCAAATTACTGTTGCCACAAAAATTAAATTCCACAACAATGATTATAAAAAAAATGTTCAATAAAGATAAAGTGGACATGGTTGCTGCATGGGTTTATTTTATATTTATGATAAAAAAGCAAAATTTAAATTCAAACGCTCAATTTTTTTTTTTTTTTCAAAACATTATGTCACTCTCTAATGTAGTTAAAATACAATTTATATATATATATATATATATATATAGCTCTTGATATTTTCAGTCAGTTTTTACTGTAAAGTATGAAAGAATAAATTGGATTATATTCTGGCTTTATTTTTTTTTAGAAGTTTAAACATGCATCTAAAAAATATTAGATATTGCTAAAAAATATTAGGCTGCAGTGTGAAATCTTCACACAGGCCCACTAGTATATATTATTTCTGTTATCAACATCCCCTTTTCTCAGAAAATATGAAATGCACAACAATGAACGAGATGCCATAAGAAAGGATTTTGAACCAGCTTCTGACATAGTGCACTCACATCTCGATAAAACATATTTTTTGATTAAAAATTGCTGTAAATTAAAAATTAAATCTGCATTGTCTTCATAAAAGAAATGAAAGGCTTTCCTCAAATTAGTGTAGCCACAAAAATAAAATACCACATTATATAATGCTTAAAATGATTATAAAAAATAAATACTACAAAAAAGATAAAGTGGGACATAGTTGCTGCACGGGTTTATTTTATATTTATGACTAAAAAGCAAAATTGAAATGCTCAATTTATTTTTCTTTGTCCCATGTTTTTTTCCGAAACAGATGATGTCATCTCTAAAGCAGTTAATTAACTATAGATATATATATTTTTTTGTCTTTGCTATGCTCGATCAGTTTTTACTGTAACTGTGATGGAATAAACAAGATGATATTCTGGCTCGACTAATGTTGTTTGAAGATAGTTTCAGTCCTTAATTTTCCTTTACAAGTTTAAACCTGCATCTAAAGAGTATTAGATATTGCTAAAAAGTATTAGACTGCAGTGTGAAATCTTCGCACGGGTCCACTGGTGCTTTTATAATACAATTTCTTACCTGGATGTTTCTTCCAATTATCCAGCTTGAAAATAAAACAAAAACGCAGGAACTCTATTTTATAAAATTGGTAAAATGTTGACATTACTGATCATTGAAATTTAAGAATTTTTTTTAATGATGTAACTATATATATATGTAAATTAGGTCCGTTCAAAAAATGTCATTTCACTATCTTCATCTCTTTGGCATATAATATCAGAAAAATGTAGCAGTATTCCTATAAAGTAATGTTTTAGTCTGTTAAGGACTCTTCCCCCCTTTATACACATCATAGAACAAAATTTCAATGTATATATATTTACAAAATATTACTAATTGACAGAAAGCCAATTGTCACTATTTTCCTTCTTATGTAATCTTAAAATTTCTCTTATTAAATAAGTTTAATATTTTTTCAAAATAGTAGTGGCAGTTGATCTTCTAGAACACAGCAAGTTCACCATTCATACACTAAATCTTTTTTTTTTTTTTTTTTTTTAAATGGACTAAACATTACTCATAAATAATAATATATCATTGTTTTTACTTTTTAAAAATTAGCAAGTAATGAGTACTGAATATATATTTTTTTTTTTTTAATATATTACCAATAAAGAAATCTTTAAAATATTTTTCCTTCCAGCAGGAGGTATGTGACTTTTTGACTAACAAAATTTCAAACTGATTCATACAATATTATGTACATTAAAATTTTAATCTCAACTTCTAATGAGATTATGATGAAATTTTTATTAAAATTTTCAAAAGTTTTTATACAGCAAATTATTTTTAATACCTGATCTCCAAGCAATGCTAATTTATAATCAACCAACAAAAACAGTTTATCAGTTTTTAAAATATAGCCTACATAAAACACTTTTATTCAATTATATCTTAACCTGTAAAAAGAAGGGGGAATGTTCTCAGAATGAGAAAGAAGGGGAAAATATATAGTACATCTTTTTTAACAACATCACTTGCATAAATAAATATATATATTTAAAAACACTAGAACTGAATGCTTTTTTTTTTCATATAAATTTTATTTTTCACAACAAATGTAAAACAAACCAACCAAAAAACATTTATTTATGTATTTACAAGATGCTCAAAATTTATCAGAAATATTTTACAAGAAAATTTAATCCTGTTACAATTAAATTTCTGATGTTTCTTAATTTAAGTTTATAAACAAGAGCTGAAAATCTACAGTCATCTTCACAGAGAACTTTTTTCTTTCCAGATTTTTATTCTTCTTCTGAAAAACAAAAAATAAATTTTACAAAACAAAATTAAAATGCCTTACTTTAAAAACACCACTTATTAATTAGCCATTTATAAATATAATCGGAACAGAAATTATACAGTAGATTTCCGTTACAACGAACGCCACGGGACCACTAAAATATTTCGTTGTAACGATTTTTTCGTTGTAACGGAATTACTCCTATTTATCTAATGAATTACATGTACACATAAATAAATTATGTAAGATGTATGTTAGAAAGTAATTATGTAAGAAAATGTACCTTTCATTATAGAGGATTTTAATGGAAGACTAGTTAAATTAACATAGAAAAAGTTAGTAAATTAAAATTCAATATTAAAATTACAAAATTACGGACTAACCTTTATTTAGTAATACATTATTGCAGAAAATCTGTAATTTTAATTTGTACAAAGGAATGTGTTAGTTTATTATAACAAAAACGTGTGCAACGAATGAATGTGAGAAAATACCTCCTCTAGAACATTCTTTTGATGAGAAACAAAAGCACGTATTTTCTCCAAGCATGAGAAAGCTTCCGAAGAGGTAACTTTTGAATCGTCGGTGACACCAATATCGTCATCACTATTTTCGTCATTTTGTTGGTCTAATGTAGTTTTAATGGTTAAAATGATATTTTCATCAGTCACTTCAGAGCATGTTTGAATATTGTCATCCACAGATAAGAAATCCTCCCAATCCACCTGATCAGAGATTGATGTTAATTTTCTGGTAGCCTTCCAAATTGTGTTTAACTCAGAAGTTTAACTCTGTGTTTAACTCATATCCAAATCTAAAACTTCTGATTAATTTTCTTCGGTGTCAGTTAATCGGGCATGTTTCCAACAGTTAGAAATTGTTTTCTGGCTAATTTCTTGCCACGAACCAGAGATCAATTCAATAGCTTCTTTGAGATTTATTTTTGGTCTTTTGCCATTCTCTAAGCCGCAAAGAATTTCTTTTAGCAAAAGAGCTCAGTTGCGAGATTTTACAGCACGGATGATGCCATGGTCTAGACGTCTAGAGGCTGAAGAATAGAAGTGCAATTTGGCGGGAAGTACTCAAATTGGATGCAGTCTAATTTGGAGGAATTATCATGAGGCATGCAGTTATCAATCAGGAGAAGAATTTTCCGTTTTTTAGCTTTCATTTCTCTGTCAAATCGCACTAGCCAATCACTAAAGATATCTTGTGTCATACATGCCTTCTTATTGAATTTATAATCACAAGGCGAATGACAGTTCTTAAAGCAACGGGGCTTGCCAGAGTGACCAACAATTAATATTTTTCTGTTCTCGGTTCCAGATTTGTTACAAAAAAAAGTGCTGTAATTCGTTTCTTTGAAGTTTTCCCTCCAATGCATTTGTCGTCATTAAATGTTAATGTTTTTCTCGGTTCAAGTTGATAAAATATTCCAGCGTCGTCAGCATTAAAAATATCATCGGAGCTGTATGTCTTTATAAGGGCAGTTGCTTTTCCAGCTCTCCATTCATTTACAGCCTTTGTAGGTACATCACTTGCGTCGCCTCAAATTGATTTTATTACAATTCCATGGTGAGTACGAAAGCGATTGGGCCATCCAACACTGACTTGGAAATTTTCGATATCAAGCATTATTCCGAACTCTTGAGCTTTTTGCCTTATCAGAGGATCACATTGCGTGAACGAACATCGGCACAATCACTTGAACACGGCTTTATCGACATCTTGAAATTGGGACTGTCGCATTCGTTTTCTATGGGAACAAATGCTTGCAATTTGGAATTGTCTGTCAATATTTTCCTTATCTTTTAGAAATGTCGATAAACTCGATGGTGTTATTCCATATTTTTTGGCCACATCAGCTTTCCGCAATCCTTTATCAATCTCAGAAATTATAGCTTTCTTTTCTTCCAACGAAAATTGTTTTCGTTTCACACAAGCCATATTTTATCAATGAACGAAGCAAGAAACACACTGCAACAGGTATTGGCGTCAAAGATATCCCAGAACAAGCACAAACACTTCTTTCACAGTGAAGTGCACCTGCTGTTTGTCACGTGATCATTTTGAAGCGTATGGGCTAATGAAAAAAAAAGGAATTCGGAAACAGAAGTAAACAAACGAAAAAATAGCAAAGGAGAGAAAAATATGAAATAGCACCTGTCCCCAAAACAACATTATTTTTTAACTTCGACGTGCTATTCGAAGTATATTTCATTTCTGTTAAGCAATTGAGAAAAAAGAAAAAAAAGCTCGATGATTTTTCGTTGTAACGGAATTGCTAGTAAAATGCACTTCGTTAAATCGGAATTCTTAATACATTGGGGTTAATGAAATTTGAAAAGGGGATTTGTCAAATTTCGTAGTAACGGGATTTTTCGTTGAAATGGAATTCGTTGTAACGGGAATCTACTGTAATTTAAAAAAACTATTTACAAAAAGCTTTGTAGTTCAAGTTATTTGTACAAAATGAAACTATTTTATTGCAGTATACCTATATTTGCTTTTAACAAAAACTCATGAAAGGGCAGCGTTGTCAAATGACACCTAATTCCTTTTTTTTTTCTAGGTGCGAAACTGCATTTCATGGTGGCAATTTTATGTTATATCATATTCTCTCATTTCTTTTTGCAACCATGTTAACAATAATATTGTTTCTATTTTTATGTGTTAAGAGCAGGGGGGGGAGGGGGGGGGCTGTATATATTAAATACTTTATCTCTGTGTTAATCACTAAAACAAAATAAAAACAGGCTTTCTATAAATTCTTTTGAATAACTTCAAATATATAAATTCATATTCTTTACATATGATGTATGGGTGCTCTTTCTGTTCATTTCATAAAAGTCGAATTGCTCACTTTGTAAATGTTTCTAGAATTTGTATTGCTAGAAACCAGCAGTTCTTTATTTTCTTCACTTTATTTTTTCACATAACATTTCCTTCAAAATGGCTTTGTAAAGTAGGAAAATACATTGTGTACCTTATTTTTTCACATAACATTTCCTTCAAAATGGCTTTGTAAAGTAGGACAATACATTGTGTACCTCCAAGCTATAAATCTGATATTATCACTCATAAAACGATAGCATTTCAATTCTCACCGTAATTTAGTTCAAAATAAGGAAAAGCAATTTTTCAACTTTTCCCCGTCAAAGTTAAAAAAGTAAAATTTAAATTAGGTGGGATATAATATATCCCACCACGCCTCAAAGGGTTAAAAGACAATAAAGAAAAAATGAAGTTACTTTGACACAGGGTTGGGTTTCTTCCGGAAGAAACTGGAAAAAATGGAAAAAACTGGAAGAAACCAACAGAAAACAAAACAGATGCTCAAAATTAAAATATATTAACTATATAAAAGAATTAAATTCAAAACCTAATTATATGAAATTTAAATTGGAAACTAATTAATATTAAAAATATTATTTATGGAAAAATAAATTATTTTTTAATAACAAACTTCAGGTTCAGCAGGTATTTACAGGTTATGTTTTTTACAACTTTAGAGGTAGGGGATATTTTTTTATTGTTTATATAATTTCTGTAAAAAAAAAAAAAACCTACCAATTCCTTATTTATCATATAAAAATGCAATATTTTAAAAACTATTGTGCAAAACTTAAAACAAACAAATTTGTAATTATGTATACTAGCATGCTGATTTAAAAGATAAATGTTCTGAAAATAAACTCTACAGGGATAAGAATTTTTTTCATCTTTCGCATTCATCCATTCTAAGTTGAGAAATTGATTGCAGCATCTTAAAGCTAAATTACTTCTGTTTTGTTATACAATGTTGCACTGTAGTAAGGAAAATGGAGATTTTAATGAAATCCTTCAATACAGTAATTACTGTATATTAGTTTCCTTAATAAAATGGGCGTAAATTCAAAGCACTGTCTTTTATTTAAAAGAGTTTCATTCTACAATAGGTAAATGATCCACATACTATTTACTACTGGTTACAGAAGTTTAAATTATATATATTAAAAAAAATGTGCCTCTTTTGAATTGAATTACCTTTAATTGATTTTGTGTATTTTGGATAAATTTATTTTGGTATATTTCCATTATACCAACACCATTGTCGTCACCAAGTGCAATAATTGGCACAAAATGAAATTCATGTGAAAGGATTCAATTGGAAAAAAAAAAAAAAATGTTGGCACAAAATTGAGCATTTAAAAATATAACATTTGAAAATTACAGACTTTCACGAACTATTTTATTAAATCGACACGAATATAGACTTAAAATAAAAGAACAAATAAATATTATATGATAAATTAATAAAATTAACTCAATTTAAACTACAGGCATAGCATTGTAAATGTCTCTTAGCATTGCAGTAAGCATTTCACTTTTTGAATGAAGACGTTCATACTTTTTTTTTGTATCCAAAGTCCTGAAACAATTTTATTGCAGCGTCC
This sequence comes from Maratus michaelseni, assembly GCA_963931845.1. Taxonomy (NCBI): domain Eukaryota; kingdom Metazoa; phylum Arthropoda; class Arachnida; order Araneae; family Salticidae; genus Maratus; species Maratus michaelseni. The sequence continues at coordinate 77,315,570 of OZ007599.1, read as the reverse complement.
ACATCATCTGGTAAATGCCTAATGGTAAAATCCACATTAGTGTCAACAATAAATATAAGTTACTACTTAATATTAAATATATTCTATTTGAAAAATAGCAAATTAAGATGTTTTGCGAGGTTACAGAGTAAATTAAGTAATAATAATAATTAAAAAGTGTCATGTTCAATAAATAGCAAATCACAATGTTTGGCACGGTTTGCAATAAAAATATTTACACGTTCAGGGTTTAAATAAATAGCACATTAGCATACATTTTGGCATGGTGTTAGAAAAGTCCCATTTATTTTATTCAGGTACACAATGATTGGAAAGCTTTAGACAGGTGTGTGATCTTGGCTAAAAAACTGGTGTAATTATCAATTTATCATACATAATTAAATTTTTATAAGTCTAATTAAATTGATGTAAGGTTATCTATTAGAAAATACATTTATTTTTATTGTATTTTACAAAGTTGTAACTTATATGGTAAATTCTTAAAGAAAAACAGTTTCTTCCATTTTTTCCACTTGGAAGAAACCTATTTCTTCAGGCCGGTTTTTTCCACTTTGGAAGAAACTTGCCAACCCTGCTTTGACACATCATAGACAATCTCTGACAAACAGATTTTTCCATTTTAATTTTGTTTTTTTAACAGTTAAAACTGTTTTGGCCAATAATTCAAAAATTTTTAGTAGCATTTGGGGACTCCTGAAAATCGGGGACCCTGGGCCCGTGCCCCGAATGCCCTGCCCATGACAGATATATAAATTTCTCTATTTTTAGCCGCAATCGATTGACAAATTTAGCAATTTTTCTCATGCGATCTTGGAAGAATTTCGCTATTTTTCCCATGACTGACTGAATAGTTTCGTGATTTTTCCCGCAGCTGACTGATGAATTTCAGAATATTTTCCTGCTACCAATTGCCGAATTGTGCAGGGAGGGAGGTTTTGCGACAAATAAGCAAATTTCCCAATTTTTTTCCTACAACAAACTGCCGAATTTTGAGATTTTTGAATTTTGTAATTTTTCTTGCGACCAAGTGACAAATTTTGTGATATTTTACTGTGACCAATAGACGAATCTTGCGATATTGTCTCATGACCGATAGATGATTTTTGTGATATTTTCCCGCTAAATTTTGGTGAAATTCGCGAAAGCAAATTCTTGCGAATCCACAATAATCAGGGCACATTTCCAGCTATATAAAAACGGGCAGGGCGCATTTACAACTATAAAAAAATGGGCAGGGTGCTGCGCCCTCTCGAAAACGTCTAGGGGAAACACTAATTACTCCAATACAAATATTGCCACAGTTATTTTATTCTAAAAACTTGATATTTGAGTAATTTTAATTTATTTTCAGCAGTGAAATTAACTCGAAATTATTGAATAACAAACATGTGAATTTTTACATTGCTAACTAAGCGTAACCAAGCTTCCAGGCTCGAACATATTTCACACTGTCAGTTTTACGCTTAGTTAGCAATGAAAAAAAAATCACCATTTTTATTACTTGATATTTGATTTAAAGGAAAATTTAAAAACATGGATTTGAACCTTCAGCTCCTCTCCAGAATCTTACATTTGCAAAATATTTTGGGCAAAACATAAGAATGTTTTAAAAATACCTTGAATTTAAATATCATTTTTTAAAGTTTCTTAAGAAAAAAGGGTCAAAGAAAGTATTAAAGAAGGTCCCTTTCTCCAAAGAATCTGCTTTATTTTTAATTTGTTAAAAATTATACATTACATATAATCAAAATCCAAATTAATTTATATGACAACATATTAAAAAAAAATCCTTAATTTAGAGGTCAGAAGATTAAATAATTTTATCACCACCTCCCTTCCTCTTCTACATACATAGCATAAATTAAAAAAAATTATTTAGCATAAATCTGTGTAATCTTAAGTATTGTCAAAGTTCATGAAAGTCAAAAACCCTGTTAACAAAAATTATTTGACACATTTCTGCAAAACTTTAAAAAATACTCAATCTTTTTCCATTAAATTTTACATTTCAAAAATTTAAATTAATTTAATTTTTATTAAATGTAAGTCCAGATTAGATGCACTATATTTCCAGAGGTGTCACAATAATCACAAAACTGAATCATCACTCTTGAAACAAATATTAAAACATTTAAAGCAAACATTTTCTAAGCACATGAGCTGAAGCATCAAAATTTTGAGTAATTTGAAGGACCCATTGTACAAGATGTTTACATTTCATGAAACTCTGCTAAACTGTTTTAACAAACTGTAAAATAACAATTTTGAATAAAATAATTTTAATAAAAATGAACAATTCCTATGCAATATGTAATAGATGAAGATTTTTTTATGATAACTTTTTGAATACAGTTTTGGTAAAATATTACAATTTAACTAAATTTTAATATGAAAAAGTTTACAAAATGATTTTTTGGCCATTTAAAAGATATCGCCAAATTTATCAGCCAATCGTGGTAAAAAATCTTAAAATTAGTCAATGGATTGTTGGGGAAAAAAAAAAAATTTCGGTTAATGTACGCGAAGCGTACATACACAAGTTACTGACCGCGGCTGGAATGAATTTCGTGCATTCTACAGATTGCTGTACAGCGAGTTTCATGCGTCCAGTGATGTTTTTTTTCGGTTAATGTACGCGAAACGTACATATACAAGTTACTGACCGCGGCTTGAATGAATTTCGTGCATTCTACAGATTGCTGTACAGCGAGTTTCATGCGTCCAGTGATGGTTTTTTTTCAGTTAATGTACGCGAAGCGTACATACACAAGTTACTGACCGCGGCAGGAATGAATATCGTGCATTCTACAGATTGCTGTACAGCGAGTTTCATGCGTCCAGTGATGTTTTTTTTTTTTCGGTTAATGTACGGCAAGCGTACATACACAAGTTACTGACCGCGGCTTGAATGAATTTCGTGCATTCTAGAGAATGCTGTACAGTGAGTTTCATGCGTCCAGTGATGTTTTTTTTCGGTTAATGTATGCCAAGCGTATATACACAAGTTACTGACCGTGGCTTGAATGAATTTCGTGCATTCTACAGATTGCTGTACGGCGAGTTTCATGCGTCCAGTGATGTTTTTTTTCGGTTAATGTATGCGAAGCGTACATACACAAGTTACTGACCGCGGCTTGAATGAATTTCGTGCATTCTAGAGATTGCTGTACGGCGAGTTTCATGCGTTCAGTGATGTTTTTTTTTGGTTAATGTACGCGAAGCGTACATACACAAGTTACTGACCTCGGCTTAAATGAATTTTGTGCATTCTAGAGAATGCTGTACAGCGAGTTTCATGCGTCCAGTGATGTTTTTTTTCAGTTAATGTATGCGAAGCATAGTCAACCGCGTCTTGCATGTATTAGAAAAATGAAGAATATCGAAATTTTCCTCAATTATAACGTGTGTGGTGTGATGCAGAGAATTGACTATTTATAGAGTTTTTATGAGAATTTCTTTCATGAAGTAAACGTTGATTTTATTCCGTTTTGTGACAATTTTCAATTTTAAGCCTTATTTTACTAGAAATTTTTTAATTGTTAAAGGTAATAAATTATTAAACTTGATAAATATTTCAAAAAAATTCATAGAAAAAAAAAGATAATTTGTAAAAATGGATACAGATGGAAGAAAAAAGCTATAAATATGTAAAAATAGAAAAAATTTGATAAAAGTATGTAAAAATGGAAATATCCGGAGGAAAAAAATAGCCGAAAATTTGTAAAAATGAAGTATCCGGAGGAAAAAATAGCTAAAAATTTGTAAATTGAAAAAGCTAGAGGGAATAGATAACTAAAAATTTTTTTAAATGGAGAAATCTGGAGGAAAAATAGTTAAAAATTCATTAAAAAAAAAGGAAAAATCCTGGGGAAAAAATAGTTTAAAATGGAAAAATTGGAGGAAAACATAGCAAAAAAATTGGAAATTCGGAAAATATGGTGGCAAAAATAGCTAAAAATGTGGGAAAATATGGTGGCAAAAATAGCTAAAAATGTGTGAAAATTGTAAAATCTGGAGGAAAAGTAGCTAACAATTTGTAAAAATGGAAATATGATGAGGAAAGAATAGTTAAAAATTTATACAAATGAAAAATACAAAAGAAAGAAAATTAAAAATATGGAAAACTCTGGAGGAAAAAAATGGCTAAAAATTTGTAAAAATGGTAAAATCCGGAAGAAAAAATAGCTAAAAATTTGTAAAAATAAACAATCCAAATGAAAAAAATAGATATTTTTTTTAAAAAAATTGAGAAATTTGGAGAAAAAATTGCTAAAAATTTTTTTTAATTGAAAAATCCGGAGGAAAAAGTAGCTAAATTTTTTTTTAAATTGAAAAATTCGGAGGAAAAAGTAGCTAAAAATTGTTTAAATTGAAAAATTCGGAGGAAAAAGTAGCTAAAAATTTTTAAAAATTGAAAAATTCGGTAGAAAAAGTAGCTAAAAAATTTTTTAAAGCGGAAAAATCCAGAGGAAAAAGTAGCTAAAAATTTTTAAAAACTGAAAAATCCGGAGGAAAAAATAGCTAAAAATTTTTAAAAACGGAAAAATCCGGAGGAAAAAATAGCTAAAAATTTCAAAAAATGCAAAAAAAACAAAGGAAAAACATAGCTAAAAATTTATAAAAATGAAAAAAAAAGTAAAAACATAGCTAAATATTTATAAAAATGAAAAAAAAAAGTAAAAACATAGCTAAATATTTATAAAAATGAAAACAAAAGAAATAAAATAAAAACGTAGCTAAAATTTGTAAAAATGTAGAGGAAAAAATAGCTAAAAATTTGTAAAAATGAAAAATAGATGAAAAATAGCTAAAAACTTGTAAAAACGAAAAATCCAAATGAAAAAAGTAGGTTAAAATTGAAAAATCCGGAGGAAAAAATAGGGTAGAACTTTTTTTTATGGAAAAATCCGGAGGAAAAAATTTGTAAGAATAAAAATATCCGGAGGAATAAATAGTTCAAAATTTGGATAGAAAAATTGCTAAAAATGAAACAATACGGAGTGAAAAATAGCTAAATAGTTTTTTAAACGGAAACATCCGGCAGGAAAAATAGCTAAAAATTTGTAAAAATGGAAAAAATCGGAACGAAAAAATCGATAAAAGTTTATAAAAATTGAAATATCTGAAGGAAAATATCGGTAAAAGTTTGTAAAAATTGAAATATCTGAAGGAAAATATTGGTAAAAGTATGTAAAAATCGAAAAATGTGGCGGTAAAATTTACTAAAACTTTGTAAATATTCTTAAAACGAAATAAAATCAATGCTACGTTCACGGTGTACTTTGTGAAAGAATTTGCTTGACGATGTGTGTAAGTAATAAGTCGTCTGCCGAAAAGCTCGTGTTCTGATTGGGTAGAATTCGGAGGTTGCCGATTTCTCGGTTGGCGCGCGTCGTTCCTTGGCGTGCGTCAAAAAAATCGCCAAATCGGGGACCCTCGCTTATTCGAGGATTCTGCCGAAAAATATTTTAATAGCTTTTTTTTTCTATAACTTTTAAGAGTAAAAAATAAGTACATTCTAGCTGTAAAAAAAGGTTAAAAAGTGTAAATTTTACACTTAAAGTGCAAAGGTTGGAAAGCTTTGTAAAGAGCTTTAACGTTTACCAACTGTATGCAGCTAAAATACAAGAGTGCACTTCTATTTTATGAATGTGTGAAATTAAATTTACTAATGTAAATTGATCAATACAGACAAAATTTGGAGCCTATTTAGGGGACCATCCCAAAATTCTTCCTAGTAAAGCAGGTCCCTTCACAATATACCTTTTAATAAACAGGATCTCTTCCCATTTTTTTTTTTTAAATAACACAGGCAACTTAAAAAAAATTGAGTTTTAAAAAGGAAGAAGTCTTTAAAGACAAATTTGTTTTTGCATGTGGGGTAGCAATACTTTTAAAATCTGGAATTTTCTGAATTGACTATTTTATAAACAATCCATAAAAACATACTCTTCATTGTTAATTTTTATTTTATGTTTCAAAATGTGTAATTTGCAAACAAATTGAAAGGAAAACTTTAACAGAAGGACTTAAAGAAGTTATCAATAAACGTTTGGTTCAAATTTGAGTAACTAAATTTCATATTCATTACAAAATGTTATCTTTCACAAAAAAAAAAAAAAAATTCACACAAATAACTTTTACTTTTTTCAAAATGGGCCCTAAGATAAAAGCCCTGCGTTACAAACTGAGTAAATTGACAACTTACCTTTGCTTGAATGCCAAACGAGTTTATGCTGCACAGTCATCTCTGCTGCCATCTCTGAACTGCGCCACCACAGTTTCCTGAAAAATATGAAAATAAATTGTAATAGGTTGCAATATTAAGCATTTATCATATTCAACTAGAAAATTAAAAAGAAAAAGTACAACTGATTAATGTATATAACTGATGTCAGTGAATCATTTTCTTCTTCTTTTAAATCAAAACTTATTTCAACATGCACACACACATAATTTGCATTAAATAAAATGGCATCTTATCTAAATATTGCTATGGGGAGGAAAAGAAAAAAAAAATTACTGAATCAGCCACACCAGCAGAAGTGCTGTGCACTTAGACTGTTTTAAATTTTTACACGCATATGCACTATAGCGCTTTTTACTGAAATTATGGTACTGAAAAAGAAAAACACTGCAGAACATAATATAAAAGATGGAGATAAATTATAGTTCCAGGAAAGTAATTAAGGAAGATAATTGATACAATGTTTGGTACTTTTCGGTTAGCTGGACACCAGTAATATATATACATGTATGTACTTGTACACATCATTGGCACCTGGCTAACCGAAAAGTACCCAATGTTTTATTTAACATAAAATTAAAAGTGTAATATCAGACAGGCTCTCTCCTCTTAATATTTTGGATGGGTGTAAAAAAAAAAAAAAAAAAAAATGTAACAGTATAGTATAACAGTGTGCAACTATTTTGGATTCCAAGAAAGAAATTGCATGCTTTGAGAGTATGTTGTCACAAACACAGAAAGAAAATTTCAGACTCGGGGGAGATGAGGTTAAAAAAAGGCTTAAAACAAGTTTTAAAAAGGAAGACGTCCTTAAAGACAAATTTGTTTTTGCATGAGGGGTAAGGGACGATGCAATACTTTGAAACAAAAAAAGGTACATTTCGGTTAGCCGGGCGCCAGTGATATATATCAACATATATAAATACATGGAACAGATGTGTTACTATCACGCTAAAATGTAAACAAAAGATTGGCGACTGTTTGTTTGGCGCGATTTCCAAGACTGCGCCAAACGAATAACTTAATACAATGGCTAGGTTGCCATTAAAGAAAAAAATCCCCTAAATTTGGCGACTTTTTTCTTTTTTTTAACCGATAATTTTTTTTTTTTTTTTAGCGTGAGTGTAAAGCATCTAAGCCCCGAAATGTACCCAAACAAATTATGTGCTTTCATTAGGAAAAAAAAAAACCCATTAAAAATTAATCTGGTTTGTTATTAAAAAAATATTTACAACATGAAAATATATTAAAAGCAACTGTTTATAAAAAGTTTGGGTCCTTTTCTGCTATACCAACACCATTGTCGCTAAGCATAATAATCGGCACAAAAGGAAATTCACATGAAACGAATCATTTGAAAACAAAAATAACATTGTTGGCACGAATTTAAGCACTTAAAAATAAAACGTTTGAAAATTGCAATACAAAATATGCACTTAAAATAAAAGAACAAATAAATATTACATAAGGTAATAAAATAAAACTCTATTTAAACTACAGGCTTGAAATTGTAAACGTCTCTTAGGATTGCTGTAAACATTTCATTTTTTGAATGAAGATGTTTATGAGTTTTTTTGATAAAAACTTTTTTTTTTATGTATCTAAAGTCCTAAAACAATTTTATTGCCGCTTCTACATCATCAAGTAACAGCTTAATGGTAAAATTCATTTCAGTGTCAATAATAAATGCAAGTTATAATTTAATAAATATTTTCTATTTGAAAAGTAGCAAGTTAAGATGTTTTATGAGGTTACGATTAAATAATAATAATAAAAGATTCACGTTCAATAAATAGTCCAATCAGAATGTTTGGTACAGTTTGCAATAAAAAATTCTTTACACGGTTAGGGTAGAAATAAATGGCAGATTAGCGTATATTTTGGCATGTGTTGGTATAACAGAAAAGTACCAAGTTGTGTTCCTATTACACGACTCTGATAAGTGGAATTTAAAAATTAAATCAGATTACTTAGCTTTTCGGCTAAACCAAAACATTTTGGGCACTATTGCCATGACTAATTAAAAATCACATTAATGAATTAAAAAGAAATTACCTACTTTATTAAAATCTTAAAAATAAAGTGAAATTTTGCAAATGGTCATTAATTAGTACATAAAATTCGAAGTTTTCTATTACTATCAAAATAAAAATATGCCAGTATCATCAGAAAATACAGAATATATATATATTAGTTAATTAAAACCAGATCTTAACATATGAAGTATAATTTCACTGAAAGACACTGGAGCTGTAAAATATTACTTTCCGCTTCCTGACTGGTTTAAGATTGTCAGCAATAAAGCAAATTATAAAACAGGCAACGGAGAATTATGAAAAAAATAAAAGCTGAATTTTTATTGGTTAATTTTTTTATAAACCAAAAACTTCCGAGATTGTTCATTACGGACACATTTTACTCTGATATATATATATAATTACAATCAACTTATTAATAGCATATTCAGGGCAGATGTAAGATCAGTAAAGAACTTTTTTTTTTATTCACTTCTGTAGAATTAAGTCGCATAATAAGCAAAGCAATGCAGTTAATTTTACACAATTGCTGATGCTTTTTCTCAGCTTTCTTTATCTTGAACTTAAATCTGTCCCTCAGAATGATGAAAACTAATTTTTAACTAACTCTTGGAATAATATAGAAAAATAATCTTACCTAATTAGTAAATCTAAATATCCAAAAACCAGTGAATGACGAGACTTAGACATAGACGACGCCACGATGCAGGAAAGGGAAATGTAAACAACGCTGCGATGTGCGATGACGCTGCCAAAAAGACATAAAAATCCCTACGAGACCGCAGAAAAAAAGCTATATTTCAATAGATTTATTTTTTCAAGTTTTTTTTTTTATCTTCAAAATTTCTCATACAACATTAAATAATTTTAAAAGTGGAAATTTTTCAATGCTGATTATTACAAAGCGGAAAACATTTAAAAATATATTTACAAAAATCCCCACTGGGAAAAAAAATGTGTTGGAAAAGGGAAATCTTGTTTCATCTTTCCCTGCATTACTCCCGGCTTGCCGTGTGAAAGGAGTGGGAGGGGGGGATCGGTATTTGGTATTATTGCTTATTTAAGCTAGTTAAGATTTTTTTTTTCTTTTAAATCTAAATTTTGGAGTGTTTCAAAAAATGAAAATAACTTATTTTTTGGAACTGATTTATAGATAATATACAGATAATATAAAATCACCGCCCCCCCCCCTCCAAGAAAAAAAAGAATTTTTTTTTTTTTTTTTTTCGTTTAACAGTAACTTTTTTTTGGTAAAGTGGCATTTATTTCTTTTGACAAATATTTTTTCATTGAAATTGAAATTTAAATTCCCATTTATCATTAATTTTTTTAATATGTTTATATAATATGTATGTCTAAAGATTGCAATATTCATTTTCATTCTAGGTGCTCACAAAAAATATTCATTTAAAGATATTAATGCATACTTTAAAAGCAAAAACATTAACAGTTTTTATGATTTTTTTTTTCCATAAAAACTCTTTAAATTAAAGAAGGGTACTTTTTGTGTATTTTTTATTGCATAAAATATTTAAATGCAGCATATTTTATCGTTTCACATAAATCCAGGTTTAAAATAACGAAAATCATCTTATAAAATGTGAAGTAAAGATACTTTTTATTTCTTATAATAAAAATGTCGAGAAGATTATACTGGGCCACTGACTTTTAAACAATGATAGATTTGTATATCTTCGCCGCAAACGTACTTTCATTCGCTATTGGGCACTGAAATTGCATTAAGTTTCCCCGCCATTTGCCCGTTAACGATTTGGCGATAGACATCCGGTGTGCGGGCGCTTCAGTTAAAATACATTAATGGCTGGATACAAATTGCCGCAAACTTTTTTGGCCACAACGTTTACAACAGGTGGCCAAAAATCTCGTGTTTGCTGGGTAATTGCTATAATTTAAGTAAATAAAGTAGACTTTACAATCAGTAAAAAGGTCTCTCCAAGACTGAAATCAGTCCTGAGAATGAAGGTCTTACACCATGATCGCAGCAATGGTATATAAAAATATTTTCAAGTTATTAATTCGTTAGGTGGCTTATTTCTTGAAATGTGATAAAAACTAATTTCACCATATCTACATTTTTTAACCCCATAAATTATATCTTAAAAAACTATACTCCATGGAAAAAGGGAGAGCAAAATGAGATGGAAACAAAATATTAAAATTTCATTACTTAAAACTGAAATATGCAAACATTTTTTCATTATTCAGTGGTACTGCTAGACTTTTCTATCCTTACATACAGATATTTTCAAAGCACTTTTTGTTTTATTTCCTGCTGTTTGAATGGATGTCAGGAAAGGATTTATCACAAAGGAGTGCTAATTTCAATTCCAAATTGATGAGAGTTATAGAAAAAAGCAAAAATGCACCATTATATTCTTTTAATGTGGTAACACTGTAAGGTAAAGGAAGTATTTTTGTAGTTTTTCTTATATATTATTCTTAATAACTAGTGTTTTAAAGTATTTTATTTAATTAACGTTAGGTTTCAAAGTTGTTTCTTTGGCAAGTGGCCAAATTCAGTTAATGAACACTGACCAACCATATGTGCTTGTAGATCCAGCTGTAATTAGCTGGGGTGGTGGTGACCACCCCAGACCAAAAAAATAATCTTTTCCTAAAGAAAAAAAAATTGAAATGTATGCAAGTTTTAAACTATTGTTTTTATACACTGTTGTCATAATTTTAGAGCACAAAACAAAGAGCTATTTTTTAAATGTCCAAGTTTAATACCTATTTATGTCTTTAAAAATGTCTTCATTGTCAATCTTTATTGAGCGTGCGCTTTTGCGTAGTGTCTCTTGGAAGGTTGCAACTCCAAGACATGCCCCAATTTACCAATTTACCAATTTTCTTATATAATTTCTATAAATAATATAAAATTAGATATTTCGATTCGTCATTGAAAAATATGTATATGTGCATGATTTTAAAATCCATAAATGCAATATTTTTAAAAAAATTAATAGGGCTGTAATTCTTCTAGTATAAAGAAATATGGTTTCCTTCCTCCTTATCAATTGAACACCAATGAATGGGATTCTCATTGTAAACCCTGCTGTCAAACAAAACATGTGGAAGAAGGCTCATCGATCACGATTAAGGTGCTCCGGGAAGGAATAGAGAAAATAGAAGCTGTAGATGGAGTACTAGGGTTGCGAGCAGTAAGCCAATAGGCAAGCTATTCTTTTCCCAACCCTCTTGATTGTTGTTAATTCTTTTACCTCCTTTATTCAACGTTCAAAACAAGTTGAAGCATGCGCAGAAAGATCGATTTTGCGCTGAAATTTTTCGCTTGTTGCTTTAATAAAAGGATATGTTTATGTAAGGATAATAGCAATTTTTCTTTCAAGAACTTCTAATCATTTTCTTTTGTTGTAAGAGAATTTTTTGGTGCAAGACAAAATCTAGCCCATTTTCGTTTAGTTGTACCTAATACTCAAAAAATGTTTGTCTTGGATGGACTTCTTTCAACTAAATTTTTAGTATTATATGTGTATTAATGGTCTAGAAAAACAATTTCATCTTCCGAAACTCCACAGTCTCCCTGCACCACCCGAGCTATAGAAATCTGAATTCTTGTGTTTTTAGGTACATTTAAGATTGTTATCCAGGTCCCCTGTAAATGCCGAGCAAGCAGCTAATTAAATTATTTTTACACTTTTTTTCATCAATATTTTCTGTCTAGTAAATTACTTCTTGTTTATATGTACATGTATACAAACTTTTTTTTTTGCAGATATTTTCTATTTTTAGTAATCCATATATACAGGGTGTCCTAGAAAAATTGAAACAAGTTTTTTTGCCTGTTTTGTAAGCAATATAGATTGAAAAAAGTGTTAAAAATAAAGTAGGAATGAATATGTTAATGAAATCAGGGGTTGGTGCAGGTTTTTTCTGTTGGGGCTTATTTTGTGAAAATTATATTTTTTATGAAATATGAAAGCCAATTACTCAAATTCAAATCAAGCATTTATTGATAACAACATTTATAAGTCAGTCTGCTAAAGTTTTCCTTATTTGTGAATTTATTTTGCTTGAAAATTGTGCATTTTAAATGAAAAAAAATGTATTAGAATTTTCAGTTAAAACTATTTTTATCTATGTTATGTATATCGGGCATCTTTAACCTGGATTGCTTTGCATATTGTATAAGATTTTTTCTTATTGATTCTGGCAGTATATAGTTATTTGTTTCTCTATTTATATATAATAAAACCTGAACAGCTAATGCCTTGAAAGTGTGTAATTTGTCTGTTTTTTAGTGTTAAAAACATACGGGAACTACAAGGGTGATTTGATAAGTTCTCAGCCTGAGAAAGCACAAGATTTTTGACATAATTTCATATTATTTTTCAATGTAGTCCCCTTGCAACTTAATACATTTAAGGCACACTCTTGTGTGTGAATTCTTTTGTGCAGCCCAGTACGAGGATGGTTGGGTTCGAAAAGTTCTCGGCCTAACAAAGAAAATACAAGATTTTTCACAATATTTCACTTTATTTTTCAACTTGGAACACAATACATTTCAGAAGACTCTTGTTCATAATTTGGTGATTTTGGTCAACAAACGTGGCACGCATCGAGCAGAAAGCTTTTTCATACTCTAAAGCATTGTGTAAAATGTAGTGACCACAGTCTATTGAGGTGCTATGATGTTTAAATGCAGCCCACCTTTTTATATTGAATATGAAGGACAAGAATCCTTCAAGGTGGAATGTAACTCTTTTTGTATGTCCATGGGGGTTAAACCTCTTTTAACAAAGCATTTTATGACAGCTTGAACTTCAATTTTGTCCATTTTTAGAAAATGTCAAAACTTGTTTACTTCATTGCCCAGCCAATAACCAATAAACTCACGTGTCTGAAACTAGGCAGCATGTCATCTAAAGGATCATACTTTACAAACTTCATTGTCATTTGATCATACTTGTTCCATCTCTGTGTCAGGCCGAGAACTTATCAAACTACCCTCATACGTGTTGATGATTGAAAAGTGTCCGCTAAATAGGTGTCTGCTATTCAGGACTGTCCATTATGCAGATTTCACTGTATATTTTTTTTATGTATTTTTACTATAAATTTATTTGCACACTGTTACTATTTGTATTTGAGAAAAGATTTTTTATATATTGTGCATGATGAAAGGTGATTTTCTTTTTCATCTCTACTCTTTGTTTCTGCATATAGCAAATTTCTTTTCTATTTATATATTAGATTATTTGCCTGTTTATGTAACTTTATCCAATAAATTTTAATGTGGTAAAATGAAACTTGTGTTATTTAATGATTGAATTCTACCAGGAAAATGATCTTTTATCATCAGGGTATCTAGCCACCTGGGAAAATTAGGGGATTGTTAAAAGCTGGGAAAAGTTAGAGAAATTTGAAACCCCTGAGAAAAATTCAGGAAAAAATTTCTGATTTCTTTAGGACTTTAATTGAATGCCAAAGTATAGAATGAATAAAATAAAATATGGATTAGTCATATTATGTTTAAAACAGAATAGTAGAAAAAACATGATCAAAACAGTAAAGAATCGTGCAAAACTTTCTCTGCTCATCGAAAACATATTATGTAAGGGAAAATTTAATACTCTCTTTACATTCATATTTTGACAACAATTTATATTTTGTTGCACACTTTCAATACAGAAAAACTCTGGCTATTACAATATAATTGAATTGGCAAATTTGATAGTATAGAGCATGGTTGGGTAAACTGATTTTACCAATCTGTAATTCTGATCAGGTAAGGTTAATACTATTTTTTTTCATTGTGGGTTGGCTTGGCTTTAAATATTTTGGGTTATGCTTTGATTTTTTTTGGGCTGAGTTAATTTGATTTTTCAAGTGAAAGTTGTGAATATTTTTTAAATGAAAAAAACAATATATTTTAATATTAATGAGTGTATATGTATTTAAAAAAATGATATTAGGGATATAGGCAATTTTTCCATAATTTTATTAAAATATGGATTAATTTTCTTCAATTTCGGGTTGAGAAAACTTTTTTTGTTTTTTTTGGGTTGACTTTACATAGAAATTTCAGGGTATAATTCGATATTTCCTAATATACCTTGATATTGTAGCAATACTCTTTTTGTAACTGAACATATTATTGAGAGTTCTATTTTTGTAAATTTTTACTTAGGGTAACAAATGGGAAATCATTCGGTCAAGTAGTTTAAGAATTATGCAGGTTTTAATTCTGGTTTTGCATATTTGTAGCTTCTAGTAATCAATTTCTGTTAAATTTATAGGTTACAATTCATATATATTTTTTAAATTAAAAAATATATCAATTTTCAAATAGTTGAATGCTTATTTCATTTTTTTTTCCTGTGACAATTTTGTGATTAAAATGTATCTTTTTTCTAAAAAAATATATATATAAACAATGTCTATATATGAAAAGAAATAATTTGCATAAATAAAAATAACTTGTACAAAAAATATTTTAGAATTTCTTTTTATATTCACCATTAATGTGATTCTCAAAAAAAAGATTTTTCATGCTGAATATAAAACTTTGACATATTTCTGGCACATTTTTAAACATAAAATGATGATTCTTGAAACAATTTGGAATTGAGCAGTTTTTTCCATTTTTTGATAAATGAATTTGATCTTGAGTTAAGCAATTATTGTCCCAGGACAGCAGATTTTTTTTCTCTTTCCTACACTGTCGCATCTGGAAATTTGTTCAAAATGCCTACCTTGACAATAATTTCTAAAAAATTGCCTTTTTTGAAGAATAGTTGTCAATTTTGATATATTTGAGAACAAAAATGACAAAACATGTATCGGAAAATAACCAGTTTGGATTTGAGAATAGCCTTAATTATCTTAAAATATATATCATTGTAGTGGGTATTTACACTTTAAAGGTTGTGTGAATTCTTTATTGAGCAGGAATTTTATAACAAAAGTACTAATTATTTTTATATAAACATGTAGCATTACAAATTAATGAGTAGCATTTATAGAAGACTATAATTCTACATTGCCATATTAACTTTTGTATAAAATTAAAAAATATATGCAACTGAAGAAAGCTAAGTGTCATTTAGAATTTTGTGCTTTGTTTACAATACAGAAATTAGGTAAAAAACACAAAATATGGTCAATGGATAAAAATATAAGAAATGTTTTGGTATATCTTTTATAGACTACATAAAAATTCACTCGCCTGTGGGGAATAGATTTAATTCCCCACTTCTGATGGGGGTAGGAGTATCATGATATTTAAAATATATTTTTGGTGGGTGTGTTATGAATGCATATTTCAAAGCAATAATCCCAGCATGAAATGCATGATTCATTGAGGTCAGAAAAACTGAAGAGAAAATAGAATGAATTAAATTTATCTTACTTAAGGAAATATGAAGTCACTGAAGCCAAAGGCAGGAAGAAAGAAACTTGTAAGGTCTATCTTAAAAGTTTTAGCACGAGCATAAAATGTCGATTTTTAAAGAATAATAAAAAGTTAGAATAGCATTATTTAATTTGCAGATTTCGCAACTTCATTTAAGTAAATGATATCAAAAGTAGAAAAAATGAATTACATAATTGTAAAAAATATAGTTTAAAATATCTTCAAACAAAACTGTCTCAAAAGTTTATGCACAATGGCAAAAACAACTACGTTTATCATTTTTACAAAACTGTTATAAATTATTTTTCCTTAATTTCGGATTAGTTCAAATAAACATTTCGATCAAAAAATAAATGTTTTTTGTTGGGTTTCTGGTGCCAAAGAGTACCATGCTTTCTCACTGCAGTATGACTCCCTTGAAGAACTCTAAGAACCCTCTTGGAGTTCTTCAAGGGAGTCATACTACTTTCCATTGCTGTAAAAATGACAGGATAAAATGCCCCAGACAAGTTTATGTCTGGACTTAAAGCTGACCAGTCAAGAATTTTAACATTTTTCTATAAAAGTCACAGTTTTGCAGAATGTTATATGTGGATTGAGGCATTATGTTGTTGAAAGATCCATTTTGAGCCCCCCCCCCCCCCTACAAAAAATGTCACCGATTGGAAACAAATGTTGGTTCAGTGTCTCTTGGGAATTTTGTCTTCCTTTTGGAAAAGCCAGAGAGGTTTGGCTATTGAAGCCGAGTACCTCCCAAACCATAACAGGCCTGCTGCAGAATGCCCTCGGTTCCTTTCGTAGTTCATGCCATTACTTTTATAAAGCTGGAATTTGGTGTCATATAACATCATTACACCCGTCCAATCACGTGTTTCTAAAAAAGAATTACATAAAGTGCTTAAACTTTTGAGACAGTCTTTCCAAGAAAAAAAGTAAATTAAATAAAAATTAATCTACTTTTTATTTTAACCAAAAAAAGTTGCTTATTTTGTTTGATTTTGATTAAATGTCAAGTATTTATTGTAAATTGGCTTCATATATTTTCTTCTTCAATTTTTAAAACTAGATTTGCAGAGTGCTTAAACTTTTGACATGGATTATAATAGGTGAACCTATGTTTATTTAAAAACTCAAAAAAGAAAGGAATCAACCATTACATCTTGGTCACTGTTGTAAAAATTCCTACTCCACTGGAAATCATCTTAAATTTGAAAAAGATGAACTTGACAATAGGACTTTATTCTGAACAATTTTTAAAATATTAAAAATAATGGCAGGCTCTTCAAAAATCTTAGCTAATAAAAATTACAGCAACACTTCATGGCTAGGCAACACATCATCCTAAAAGAATGGAATCTTTAAAGAAACCATTAAAAAAAAATCTGCAATGGCATATCCAAGCTAGCTCCATGCTAGAAACCTTGCGCCAGGACACAACATATTTTAATGGCAACCCATTATGCTGAATTCAGTGTCATAAATTCATTTCTGAATTTAAATTTCAGTGACAGCAAGCATTATTATTATTATTATTAAACTGCAAACCAGGCCCCTACCTGCCAGGCATTATGCAAGCTTAAAAGTCTACTTCACTCAGTCCAAAACACCTGTTCGCTAATGTTAATCCTTTGAGGGAAATATTTTACAATATCTCGTTCACATTTCAGTATTTTACAATGATTTTTTTTTTCATTGGATAACTGAGGTCGATCTGTATGCAGGCCCTTTTTTAGTTTTTCGATTTTGGTTGTATTTTTTTATTGAGGATACTTTCACTTTTGAAACCGGTTCCAAAAGTGAAAGTATCTTAATAATAAAAACTTGTGATCAAAATAAAAAAAGTACAAAAGAGCCTGCATAGAGATTGACCTCAGCTATCCAATGCAAAAAAAAAAAAAAAATCATTTTAAAATATTGAAATGTGAACGAGATATCATAAATTTCCCCATAGGATTAACATTAGTGAGCAGGTGTTTTTGAATGAGTGAAGTAGCCCCTTAACGAGTTTGTGTACCTAGCCGTGGGGCAAAATTCACCTAATCTCCTGATAGCGGACAGCAGGCTATATACTTGTAAAACAGGGACACCAAAAATACCTAAATGATATATTTGAAGTGATTAGTTAAAAATACCAATACGGAAATTTAAGAACACAAATGAGAGCCAAACTGAAACAAGATTGCATAAGTGTGATCAAAGCACGCCTCTTAGGAGCACCGTCAGCAGAGAATACATCAATACAAAGAGGCTTTCCAAATGGCATATTATGCAAAAGGACAAGTTACTTTACCAAAGCAAAAATAACATGAAAATGCATTGCTGAGGTAGGGTTAGCAAATACAAGTGAACGCCGGGAGTAACAGCTGTGCCGATTGCAATGCATATGTGCTGAATGGAAAATAAATGCGACAGTTACAATTACTGCCACTTATGAGAATCATTGGTTAATCACATTAGTTACTTTTATGAATCAATCAAAACCAAAATCAGTATTAGTATATTTTATCTCATAATCAACATCTACTACTTTATTAAATCTAATGTTATTCAACAAATGGGATTCATTGAAACAAAAGTTATATTGCATTTAAAAATGGAGAAAATGCGTAATACATGCATATGAAAACTGGTCACTTATTTCAAGAAATTGCAGTGTCTACTACATTATTCTAATAAGTCTTAGTGTAGATCATTTTTAAAGAAAAAGAAACCTTGAAATTGCCTTATTAATTTTTACATTCACAAAAACACAAAGCTTGACAAATCATATTTGAAAGTCACAAACAAATACAATGGAAGTTTTGGTTTCACATCTAACAATTAACTAATTCAAAAATGTAATTAATAATAAAATTATTTCAAAATACTTTCATCTTACATGAAAGCTTTAAACTAAATTATAAAGTCTCCAGACAACAAGGGTGAAGAAAAAGTAAAACATAACAAAAACAAGGGCATCATTATCCCCTGCAACAGTTTTACAATCCACACTCAAACTAAACTGAATATGTCAGAAATCTGAATTAAAAGCATTCTAAGAAATACATAGTGGCTATCAAACAAAGCAACTAAATCCTAAATTGACAGTAAAATTTTAATTGTACTGAATACCTAGGCTACATGAATAATCCTTTTCTGCACACTATTGTATAGTGGAGAGTCGTTTAATTGTGTCCCTTTTTTCTTAAAAAAGACTAGGCTATCGATTTCCACAAAATAAAAAAAAAAAATTTGATAAATGCATTTTTATGCTTGAAAACAATGAAAGCTCATAAAAATTAAAGTACCATAGTTAGTGTTGCCAGATGTCCCAATTTTCAAGGCTTTTAAGACCCTTCCCATAGAAGCAGTGTGTGGAATGCTAAAAGTCTCGACTTTTCATGATGTGCAAATTCTTTTAGTATCATGCTATTCATTAGTCTGCATCAAGTAGAACTTAATGCAGTAAACCAGTTAAATTAAAACCTGTCGATAACGAAAATTTTTACAGTCTCGTTGAAAGAAATCTAACTGCTCAGCCAGAAACTTGTTTAAAATAGAACATTTTCTGATACTTGGCAATTCTGTTATTGGTTAATTCCATTGTAACTGATGTAACACTTGATCATCGACTTTTGTTTTCAAAACTGTAGAAAATTTACTAATAAAGCTAGAACAAATTTTTACAATTTAAAATATTTCTTACTAAGAACTTAATATCCAAATACACTAGTATGCGAAACTTAAGCAACAAACACAAAATGCTAATTTCTGAACACGTGAGTACTCAAAAGGAAATTCTATAAACAGCAAGTGTAGAAAATAGGTACTACCCTAACAGCACAGACAGTCGATGGGAAGTCTTCTTGACATCACAAACGGTCACAATTGTCACAGTCACTACAATGAATAGAAATGTGATACCTTTCATTCATCTCATTTGGTCACTCCACTGAACAGTCACCATGACTGCTGCTTTTTGACAAGTCAGCAGGTGATTTTACAATGAAGTCATCTTGTGACTCTCATGTGACTGTCATTTTGACACTCCACTGTAAAGTCATCATGATAGCTGATCCGTGACGAGTTCCCAAGTGACAGAAAAAGAAATCATCTGGTGACTTTTCACAAAGGAGTGCAATGATGACTTCACAATAGAATGTCAATCACCGGAAAGTCACCATGCGACTTCATTGTGACATTATTTGGTGATTCATCACAATGGAATGCTCACATTGACTTCAAAGTTCAGTCTTCAACTCACAGTGACTTGAGAATCACAAGGTGACCCATCACAAAGCGACAGTCACAGTGACTTTTCAGTGTTAACATTCATTTGAGAGTAATAATGAGACAGTGAAATATCCCATATTTTGATTCACCATAGAGATTGTGACACTTCTAACCATGTGTGACGTCAAGGGGACTTCGCATCGACTGGCTGTGATGTTAGGGTAATATCTCTTTTCTACACTTGCTCTTTATAGAAATTTCCTTTTGAGTACTCACATATGTTCAGAAATTAGCGTTTTGTGTTTGTTGCTTAAGTTTTGCACACCAGTGTATATGCAGATTATTCCATCTCTCTTTTAGTCCCAAACATTGCAATTCAAAATTCTGTAACTGATGTAATATAAAATAGACAAACATTTTTTCTGCTTTCAATGAAGTGTAAAAATTATCAAAACTATCTCATTAAAAAGTGATTTAATGTTCTCAACAACACTATGTAATGACAAATTATAACAGTAACTTGTTTAATTAATTTCTGAACAATAAAAAAAAAAAAATGGCATTTACAAATGTAACTGGTGTAACTTTTATTGTGTAACTGATGTTACATTGACTTTACAAAGACAATAATGGTTCTTAACTTAGTTTGTAAACAGTAATTTACAATGCCTTTTTATTCAGATTTTATTATACAATATAAAAATATCAAGCTTTACAATCATACCCTTAAACATATTATAAATTTTATTTCTCTCTCAAAATGAGACTTTTTTGTGGAATTGCCCTATTACAGGTTTTACTGTATTATTATAGTTTAGTAAATCCTGTAAAAAATGGAACCTTTTTATAACAAATCCCATTTTATACATAATACATTCATATTCTCGCTATGGAAAGAATACCATACAATTACAATTGCCCAATCAAAAACTTTTCAAAACAGAATTTTGTTTCATTCACTAGTGATTCTGCTTTCACAAATTTTACTCACTAAGTTTATTGTGTTATTTAATACAGTAAAACCTACTAAGACAGAATCTCAAGTGACCAGACAAATTCAATTTTAGAGAGGTTTTTGTCTTAAAAGGTAGATTTGTATGGTACTCTTTCTGTCAGGACCATGGACTTTTAATGTTTAAGACATGGTTGTGTTACAGAGAGTTTTCATAGAATTTTATTTATTTGTATGTTCTGATATAGAAGCCACTATCCTGCTTTTTCTGACAGTGGGCACCACTAATCATAGCTTACAAAAATTTAATTTTTACTGTTTTAGTTGTTAAAATTGAGATAAAGCTAAATACAATAAACCTGTGAAAATGGAATTTGCCTATAATAGAATCCTGTCTTCAACCAAAACATTTTATGCTCCTTGCAAAAGGAAATAATACTATTACACTTTCTAAGATAAAAATTTATTTAAAATGGAATTTTTCCTGTCCCCAATGATTCCATTTTGAAAGATTTACTGTATAATAAAATAAATTGTAAACCGTTATTATAGTTATAAATCTAGGAGAAAAAAAAATCATTAAACTTTGGCTGGCAGGGCCCAGGTATATTTAGGCCAAGACTAGTTATTACCTTTTTCTGCTGACTCAGGCAGAGGATTAAACCTCATTCTTTTGGCCGGAGTCTAATGAAAAAAGTCAGCCCAATCCTAAATCAGTGTATGGCACTTTTTTTTTCTAAAAATAATGGTTTAATAAATTAAAGGCATTTTTCAAATATATACTTTTTTTTTCTTTATAGAGCCATAAAATTATGAACATCTTTAACCATTTTTTTTCTGCATTGTAAACTACACATATTTTTGAATGAGTGTTCATATAAGTAATTGTCTCTAAGTGATCATTAATACTGTTATTCTGTATTCCATAAATTATGGATATATAATGTGCTGTATATTAAAATTTCTGGGCTGTTTAATAGCCTCTGCTTGTTAACTAGGAGAAGACCCTTTAAATGCCTCAAAGGAGGACTTAAAGGAATCGACTGGGAGCAGAGACTTAATGTCCAATCCGCACCTTCCATCGGTGCAGCCTGTTAGTACTCTTGCCTAGTGCATGGGGAACGAACGCGGATGGGCTTCCTCCAACCCGCTTGGCCAGCGTGGAGGAATTTGGCCACCCCCCCCCCCTCCTTATTTTACCATGAATTCACAAAACAAATCACGGACCTCAATTCCCGGCAGTCTGCATGTTCCTGATTACGGCAGCAATCAGAAAAACATGAAGACAGAGGGTGCTAAGAATCACCGGGCTCGGCTTGGCTGCCATAAGTTGATGACCTTGGCTACGTATAATGGATGATTCTTATCTTCTGAAAGTCGTTTACAGGAACTTGAAGAAGAATTAGAAAGAATCAACTGGGACATTCTAGGATTATGCGAAGTAAGAAGAAAAGGTGAAGAGAAGATTGATCTTGCCAGTGGACATGTATTGTACTACAGAGGTACAGAAGATGGAAAAACAAGTGGTGTAGGATTTCTGATTCATAAAAGGTGGAAGAATCAAATCGTAGAATATGATAGTGCATCAGATAGAGTTGCAAGGTTAGTTATACAAGTGTCAAAAAGATACAAGCTGCAAATTACCCAAGTTTATGCACCAACAATTAGCTATAAACTGATGAAGAAATTGAGGATTTCTATGAAGAAGTAGCTTCAATGCATCAAAAAGGAAAATGCTACATAAAATTAATAATGGGAGACTGGAATGCTAGAATTGGGGAAAAAAAGAAAGGTGAGTTCTCAGTAGGAAATAATGGATATGGGGTGCGTAATGAAAGAGGAAACAGATTGATTGAATTTGCAGAATGTGAACAGATGTATATCATGAACTCATTTTTCAAGAAAAAGCCACAAAGAAAATGGACATGGCGTAGTGCAAACGGCTCAACAAGTGAAATCGACTACATCTTGACAAACAAAAAGCATCTTATTCAGGATTGCAGCGTTCTCAATAACTTCAATACAGGAAGCGATCACAGGTTAGTTAGATGCAAACTGCTTTTAAATACTAAAGTGGAAAGAATGAAGCTTTTGCAATGCTCAAAGAAATCAGTCGATATTATAAATCTCCAGAAACATAAAGAAGAATTTAATTTAGAACTTAAAAATCGTTTTCAAGTACTTCAATCAATCTTAGAAGAAGAACAAGATGTTACAGTAGTGAACAAGAAAATAACAAATACTCTACAAGAAATTGCAAGGACGATAGCTGGTGAAGCACGAGTAATGCAAACAAAGAAAATAACAGAAGAAACAAGAAGATTGATGAAGAAACGCAGAGAATTTAAAATGAAGAAAAACTATCCTAAATCAAGAGTTGAATATGCAGAATTATATAAAACGGTAAGAAAATGTGTTACAGAAGATATCAGAAAATTTAACTGTGATCTTGTCAAAAAAGTTCTAGAAGATAACAAAAGTTTAAAATCAGCTAAGCGCAAACTGTGTGTTGGAAGAAAAGGTATTTTTGCACTGAAGAGAGCAGATGGAACAATCACCAAAATCAATAATGAAATAGTACACATTGTCGAAAAATTCTATAACGATCTATATAAATGTGAAGATCAAAGGGAAATCAACCTACGTGATCCACTAGTAAACATAACAGAAACTGAAGAGATAATCCCAGTGATGACAGATGAAGTTGTACAAGCCATTAGAGGCATGAAAAAAGGTAAATGCCCTGGCGAAGATGGAATTACAATTGACCTTATCAAAGAAGCAGGAGAAGAATTTGCAAAAATGCTAGCCATACTGTTTTCCAAATGTCTCGAGAAATCAGATGTACCAGAAGATTGGAATAATGCTGTGATGGTGTTACTTTATAAGAAAGGAGAAAAGGAAAACATTAAAAACTACCGTCCAATCAGCTTACTGTCAGTGATTTATAAAATTTTCACCAAAGTTTTAACGACAAGACTTGAATCAGCTCTGGACTCAGCTCAACCTAGAGAACAAGCAGGATTTCGAAGTGGATTTAGCACAATGGATCATATTCAAACAGTAACGGAAGTTATAGAAAAACATAAAGAATATAATTTATCTCTCTGCCTTGCCTTTATTGATTATGAAAAAGCATTTGATTCGGTCTACACATCTGCAGTAATTACTTCTCTGGAGGACATTGGTATAGACAAACCTTATATCAATATCATAAAGAAGATCTACAAGAAAGCAACAGCCACCATCCGTTTGGACAAAGGAAAAGCAAAGATCAAGCTTGGAAGAGGAGTAAGACAGGGAGACACCATTTCGCCTAAGCTTTTTACTGCTGTCTTAGAAAGTATTTTCAAGAAGCTGGATTGGGAAAACAAAGGGATTAGAATAAATGGGGAATATTTAAGCCATCTCCAGTTTGCTGATGACATTTTAATTTTCAGTAATAGCCCTGAAGAATTGCAAAATATGCTAAAAGATTTGGCAGAAGCTAGCATTAATGTGGGATTAAAAATAAATTTGGAAAAGACTAAGGTGATGTTCAATTCATTTGCATCAAAAAAGAAAATCGTCTACAACAACACTGAGATTAAAGATGTTGAAAGTTATGTGTACCTTGGACAAGAAATATCATCAGACAACAGTATCATGAATGAAATCAATAGAAGAATAAGAAATGGATGGAGTGCTTTTGGGAAGAACAATATTATTCTGAAGAGTAACATGCCTCTTTGTTTGAAAAGAAAGGTGTTTAACCAATGTGTTTTGCCTGCACTAACTTATGGAGCAGAAACTTGGACACTAACAAAACGGATGGTACAAAGATTACAAACAACGCAGCGAAGTATGGAAAGATGTATGCTAGGCATAACCAGAAGAGACCGAAAGAGAATAACGTGGATAAGAAGTCAGACGAAAGTTTTTGACATCATCGAGAGAATTAAACGGCTAAAATGGAAATGGGCTGGGCACATTGCAAGAAGACAAGACAATAGATGGAGCACAAACACCCTACAGTAGTATCCCAGAGATGTAAAACGACCAAGAAGACGACCTCAAGTAAGATGGAGTGACGAAATCAGAAAACTGGCCGGTGTTAATTGGATGACTAAAGCACTAGACAGGCAACAATGGAAAAATCTGGGGGAGACCTACATCCAGCAGTGGATTGAAAAAGGTTGATGATGATGATGATGATGATATTAAAATTTCTACATAAATATGTATGGAATATACTTTTTGAAACTTTTAATTATAGGATAATGTTGGTAAAGAAATGTTGGCTTTTTTTTTTAGAAATTGGGTCTGGCCGGTCTCATAAGATATACAAAAATAAATGGCCCAGGTAATTTTTTTAGCTTTTATAACAGCCCAACTATGGTCAATAAAGCTTTTGTAAGGGTCTGGGTTGAACCTTTAGCTTTTATAACAGCTTTTTTAGCTCAGGGCTGCAAGTATGGTGGTTTCTTCAAATCAGAAGCAATTTATCTTGAAAATAAGGCTTCAGTTATGAAATAAGTAAGCTTGGTTCTTCCAAGATGAAAATTATCAGGTACAGGCATCATAGGAGTAAAAATTTCTTACAGATCATCCCCAACACAACTTTCCATGAGGCCTTCCATTTCAAGAGTATCTTGGGAGAGAATGAAAGAATGCAACCCATTGGCCAAATTGTTTCCACAGTCTAAGTTGCTGCTATGCCAATATCACTTCCTAAAGTCAGTCTGGTCATGGCTATGTAACAAACATAATTCTGTTAAGGACACAGATCGCCAACAATTATATTTTTTGTAAAAAATATGTTATATGCAAACAATGAAGAGGAGTTTTTAAAATATAGAGAGGAGATGACATTCATCTGACGTGTTTAAAAATAATAATTTTTGGCAGTACTTTGATTTCCTATGGAGCCAGAAATCAAACTAGGCATTATGTTACTAAAAAATCTTGCCAGTTTGAGGGAACAATGCCACAAATTATGTTGAGGCAGTTTTCCGAATTATAAAAGATAATATACTAAACTGAGTAATGGCTTTTAATATCAATCAACTTGTGGACTTTACTTTGACTAGATATGAGATGTACATGCAGAAAAGGCTGATTGATTTTGTTAATGGAAGATTATCAAAATCTTTACTATACAAGATGCAACCAGTTGAAAATTATATCCATAATGAAGACATTCATAAAAATGGTAATTATGGCAGACAATTGCTGAAGATGCACTTCTATGTAAACAATCATTTCAGTCAGCACATGGATGACATATTAAAATATTCTCTCGGGTTTTTGTGAAGTTTTTCTAAACAATAAGTCATTAATACCATAATGTTATGGATCAAAGATTTTAAAAGTCTCATTACAGCAAAAATATCCAATATCTTCTAATGAAGAATTGCTTAAAATTTCTTATATTATCATTACATTAATCCAGCCATTATTGCACCTGATGTATTTGATATTGTTACTACTCAATATAATGAACAACTAGCTGATTATGAGAGATTAAAATTATCTGCAATAGCAAAATTTTTACATTTTTTTGTTACTGGTAAAAAATACATGGAAGAGACAGACTATTTTGTGTGCTTAAATCCTTACATCAATGACTGTCATGAAAAATGAATGTCTTTTTTTGAAGATGTATGTAAAGTTCAATAATTAGAAGAATATTTCGATAATATTTTCTCTGAAGCCATTATTAACATTCCAGAAATCTACATGAACTTAAATGAACTACAGACCTTGTATAAACTTTTAAAGGAATGGGAATATGATTTGGTTCCTGATTCTAATGATGTGTTACATGACTTAATTAAAGACTTTGATAATGTGTTTGAGGAAATATGTGGTATTTCAAGTAATTTTGTTAATACAGAAATATGTTTATCTTTATAAAATAAATATGAATTAGAAGTTGAAGACAAAACTGAAGAAAAAATTTGTGTAAAAACTAAACTTATGTTAATCGCACTCCTTCAGGTTTTTTTAAATGAAGATAATGTAACTGACCTTTTTAAGAAAAAGCCTGCTCTTGAAGAAGAAATGCAGTTTGAGAAAATGTGTTCCACAAAACGAGGAGAAACTGATTTATCTCTTAATTGGATTAAAAATTCACTAAACTGACAGACATTACATATTTTACAGTCAGTCTTGGAATTCAATTTGAACTCCTTAGAAGTAGCAAGCAATTTTACATAATTACAAAGAAATATTAACGATATTGCAAAAGATATTGTTACATGGGTATTCTTTTAGAAACTGTAAATATAGATATATAAGAGTTATTAAACAAGCAGTATCAAGATATTGCTGAAATGAATATGTTTGAACATGTTAAAATCAACAATGATTTACTTCTCTACTTCTTAAATAGTTAATTTTATGGCAAATGTACAACATAGTTTTAATGAATGCCAAAGTTTATTAATGTGAGTTGACTAAGATGTTACTATGAAATTCTATATCTGTTACATATAGTTTCTTATAAATTGTTATTTATGTAAATTTTAATAGATTTTATATATTGTTTGTTTTTCAAGTTCCAATAGATTTTAGTAATGTACTGTCTTTCAGTGATTTTAAGAATTATTTTTCTGCCATTTACTTATAATTGAAAAAAAAGCTTATTTTAACATTAAAACTTTTCCTTTAAGTTATTCCAAGCAGGGCCTGAATTAGACTATCTAGGTCATAGGGGTAAGCATCATTCTGGGAAGGGCCCCTTCTACCTATTCATAGAAATTGTTTGTGAATTATGCTTACATGGCTAGTACTAAACTTCATACCTATTGTTTACTTTTGTTGTTATATTATACCTATTGTATTATACATAAATTTTGTATCAGGTACTATTTACATGTGTATACAGGGTATCATAAGACAGATAGCCAGCCACAACTTAAAAAAAAGTACTAGTAGGAAACTAGTTGAGAAAATGATGGATTGGTTGACATGCGTATTTGTTTGCAAAATTCCCCTTTGCTTATCTGCATATGTCATAAGATTTCTAAAAAGAAAATGTCCCCAATTGGTCATCATAAATGATTTTAACTTGCATTGGTAAGAAGAAAATGTCAATAATGAATGTCACTTGAAAACAATATTCTATTAAATTGTTATACTAAAATTTCACCCATTATTTTTCTGATGATGCAGCACATTCTCTTTTTTTGGAGAGGGGGAGGGAGGAGGGGTATGGGAAATAGAGAGGAGAAGGGGAAAGACCACACTCCCTTCTTAAATCTTTGAAAATGATTTTTGTCAAAAAGAATTTTGGTCACTTTTGGAGAATTTTAACCATTTGGCACACCTTTGATGAAAATCCATATTACTCTCATGGGGGGCCCGGGACAGTTGCCCCACATTAGTCAGGCTCCGATTCCAAGTTAAAATCAGAAAACATAAATTATGAGCCTCAGTTTCTCCTGCAAACTTGTACCAGGTTTCCAAGCTTATTTTAACATTAAAACTTTTCCTTTAAGTTATTCCAAGCAGGGCCTGAATTAGACTATCTAGGTCATAGGGGTAAGCATCATTCTGGGAAGGGCCCCTTCTACCTATTCATAGAAATTGTTTGTGAATTATGCTTACATGGCTAGTACTAAACTTCATACCTATTGTTTACTTTTGTTGTTATATTATACCTATTGTATTATACATAAATTTTGTATCAGGTACTATTTACATGTGTATACAGGGTATCATAAGACAGATAGCCAGCCACAACTTAAAAAAAAGTACTAGTAGGAAACTAGTTGAGAAAATGATGGATTGGTTGACATGCGTATTTGTTTGCAAAATTCCCCTTTGCTTATCTGCATATGTCATAAGATTTCTAAAAAGAAAATGTCCCCAATTGGTCATCATAAATGATTTTAACTTGCATTGGTAAGAAGAAAATGTCAATAATGAATGTCACTTGAAAACAATATTCTATTAAATTGTTATACTAAAATTTCACCCATTATTTTTCTGATGATGCAGCACATTCTCTTTTTTTTGGAGAGGGGGAGGGAGGAGGGGTATGGGAAATAGAGAGGAGAAGGGGAAAGACCACACTCCCTTCTTAAATCTTTGAAAATGATTTTTGTCAAAAAGAATTTTGGTCACTTTTGGAGAATTTTAACCATTTGGCACACCTTTGATGAAAATCCATATTACTCTCATGGGGGGCCCGGGACAGTTGCCCCACATTAGTCAGGCTCCGATTCCAAGTTAAAATCAGAAAACATAAATTATGAGCCTCAGTTTCTCCTGCAAACTTGTACCAGGTTTCTTTTATTTTGAAAGGGAGGGGGGAAGGAAGGGAATCTCAAAGTTATTTTTCAGGATTAATAGTTTTTCATATCGATGCCAAAGAATGTTTAATAACAATGATTGCTGACTAACAAACTTTAAAAATAGACCGATTGTTTATATTTTTTATAATGAAAGTAATAGAACAGGTTTTTCTGATTTTGGTACAAATTATGAACTTTTTCTTAGATTTCAAGATAAAAACATTTTTTCTGAGGTGTATGAACCCATCCTGCACACCACATATACAGTAGCATAGCCAGGATTTAATTTTCTGAGGTGAGCAGGAACCTATGAAAATGGTAAGAATTTGTCCATTAGATAAAAATTGGGAGGTGGTGAACTCCAGCCTCCTACATACACACAATAAAAAGAGCAGTGTTTGCTTGTCTTGTTGATCACCAGTCTTTTGACCCAAAAAAAAATCTGTATGGTTACTATAATATTAGTTCTCATAAGACTTCTCTGTAGTTTGGTTTATATCTTATTTTCTTCGTGGTTAAATTTTAATTATTGAATTACAACAAATATTAAATGTATTAATTAGAAGTCTGACACACATTTTGTTGTTAATTTTTAATTCTTAGATATATA
Organism: Maratus michaelseni; assembly: GCA_963931845.1. NCBI lineage: Eukaryota > Metazoa > Arthropoda > Arachnida > Araneae > Salticidae > Maratus > Maratus michaelseni. Next base: position 77,285,838 of record OZ007599.1, on the reverse strand, counting down.
TATATATGCTACATATGTCTACATTTCCCCACCTTTAACTTTTACAAGTATGAATTCTTTTTCGCAAATACATTACAATATTATTCAGCTTAATCATCAAACGTTTTAGCGGCACTCTAGAAAACACTCTAATTTTAAAAGTTTTTTTGGTGATATTTAAACACAAAGCATTATTGATAATGTTTTGCTTAATAGACGAATTAAATAATTTTATTTATTATTGCGCAAACAAGACTTTACATTTTTCGCTGTTTTTTCTAACACATATTGCTTATTTATTGATTTATTTTGTTTAGCAACTTGTTAAAATTAAATCCTGTTTCCATTTTAGGAGAATTTAACGAGTTTGTTTTAAATTCAAAACAGGGAAATTTTGATGGTTATATTTTTTATTTCACCTCACTATCCTTTCAAATTTTATTATTTATTTATAAATAAGTGAATAAATTTTGTTAGGGGGGAAATGAGGCACAGTGAATCACACCTTCAAAATGTACATATTTAACATTGTTTAAATTACAGTTAATAGGTATTCATAAATGGCAGTATAGCATTGAATATTTTCAATCTTAAATAATAGTCACAGAATTCTCATTTTAGACATTTTTTGTTTATAGCTGCAAAAAGTAAAATCTTGCTGCTTTAGAAGTTCAGATTTTTTTTACTAATAAAGATTAATATATTTTTCTCTGTAAATATATGCTGTAATTTATGTATTGTAATTTACTTTTCACCATTCATGGTCCACTGTGTCTTATTATATACCCCATGTCTGTGGTACATTGGGACACATTTTTAGGTGCGTTCGTATTTATATAAATATATAGCACCTATAGTCATCGTTTGGTCTGTCCGCATATAACAGTGCAAAAACTACGCAACCAAATGATTTGAAATTTAACATATATAATCATTGCAAAAATTTGTCGAGTTAAAATTTTATGAAAATCTAATCAAAACTTAAAGATATTAATAAAAATATTTATTAAGTAATTTGAATTCTTTAAAAATTGGTACTTCCTTGCTATAGCAGCTTCTGAGGATTAATCGTCCAGCAACCGAGATGTATCACCAAGTTATATGACTTGTATGACGTTATAGTCATATATGATGTATATGACATTTTATAACCTCTATGACAAAGTTATAGTCACATTCTTCTTTCTATTACATCCTATCTTACATAATTAATTCAATGATATCCCATGATAGGTAATGATTTTAAGTGGCCATGGTGATTATGTCACATTTAAGATGGAGTCATATTATTTCCATATTACTGAATTTAAAAACAGAATTCATATACTAAAATTGTTTAATTTTAACAATCATATCAACAGTTTTTGGATAGGTGTATCAAAATAAATAGATATTAAGTGGAAAAAGAGTCTAAATATAGATTTCAAGTTCTGAACTTTTCAAAGCTTTTCTTAAGTTTGGAATTTTTAGTAAATGTCAACAAAAGATTAAAGGTTATCTACTTAAAATGTACTTATTTTATTGCAGAAATTAATCATATAACAAGAGATAATATAACTCATTTCACTGAAAAAATAATAGTACGAACATACCTCATTTGTCATGTTTGACGTACAATTTCTAACTTGTTAAACTTAAGTTTCTTTTTTCTTTTTTTTTTTTTTAATCTATTATACTTTATTAATAGTGTTCGTACACATTTCTTCAAATAAAAATCAAGGACCAAAACCAAAAAATATTGAGGACCTATAACTTGAATAAATTATTGAATTATAATATGCATTTTTAAACCGACAAGCAAGTGGTATACGTGCCGAGGCTTGTGGTTTTCAGATCCTGAGAGACTGAATACATGCACAATTGGAACATTTTATTTTTAAAAGTTTAACATATAAAAATTTATCATAATCATATTTGAATTATGGTAGAACATATTCCTTTTTAACTGGAGAAGCAAATGGAATCAATAAATAATTTTTTAATTCATGTTAATTTGATTTGTTAAAAACTTACTGCAATGAAATAAAAGTGAATTAATTCACCATGTATCTGTTTCTAAAATGTGATTCTTTTCTATCATCAATTTCTAATACAAAGCTAAACAACACTAACAAAAAGAAAACAAAAATAAAACTCTTTATTTCTTGTTTATAGGAAACTTTCTAGAATACTTAGAAGGAGGTTGTTTGAGTCAGTTGATCTACTATAAACATACAGTGGTGGCCAAAAGTTTGGACATTTTTTGAAAGTTTCATGTTTTTCAACTTTGTGTGCTTGTAGGATATATTAATTTTCACTTAAATACAAATGTTTATGTATCAAATTGGAGGTAATTTAATGTAGAATTTAATAATAAAAACAGTATTAATATATCTGTATTACAAAAAAAGTTATGCTAATTTTAGTAGAACAAACAAACACAAATCATTTTGAATAAGGACGTGTTTTGTAATAAAAGCATACTAGCCAATCACAAACACTGTTCTGAGGACCAATCAAATGTCTGTTACTATAGTTTAGGTTATTTGGATGGTAAAAGAGTTATTGTTGTGGAAATATTTTACGGAATGATGCATACTAGTACAATTAAATAGAGTATTGCTGTTTTTGAATATTTAAAGTCTTTTTTTTAATTAAACTAATTTTAAACAATGTCATCACTAAGGAAAACTAATTGGACATCTGCAAAAAGAAGCCGAATTGTCATTTTGAGAGAAAATGGCCTCTCTTATACTGAAATTGCAAGACAAGTTCATGGTTCAGTGACTTGTTCTGGTGTACAAAAGTTCTGTTCACGTTATGAAAAAACAAAATCAATGGAAAATAAGGCCAAATCTGGCCGAAAAAAATGCACAAGTGCTACTGCTGATCGAAAAATTTCATCAGATGCCATTAGATGTGAAATGAATGCAGCGGGTGTTGCAGTAAGTTCAAGAACAATAAGAAGAAGGTTATCAGAATTTGGACTACAAGCTAGAATTCCAAGGAAAAAAACCATATTCAAATCAAAAGTAACGCAACAAACGAGTTAAGTGGGCAAAAGAACACATTAAATGGTCAGAAAATCAATGGAAGCAAGTAATCTGGAGCGATGAGAGTAAAATATCACTCTTTGGTAGTGATGGTAGAAAATACATGAGATGTAGAGTAGGAGAAGCACTTCATCCTGATTGCATTGAAACAACTACAAAAAACCCAACAAATGTCATGATTTGGGCATGTATGTCTGCAGATGGTGTGGGCCGAATTCAAGTGATTGATGGCATCCTGAATGCCAAAAAATACATCGAAACTGTCCTGGAACCAAAATTGATACCTTCCATCAGGGATCTCTTCCCCAACAACGCACCATTTATTTTTCAGCAGGATTCAGCTCCATGCCACACAGCAAAAGTATGCAAAGCATGGTTTAAAAATAAAGGCATAAGACAGGGTTCATACTCTCTTTACATGATAAAATTCAAGCATCTTACCCAAAATTCAAGCACCTTTTCAGCAATGAAAATTTTAAAGTTACAAAATACTATGTCTGTTTGTATAATGCAAATATATAAAGGAAAAAAAAATCATTTTCATATGTTTTCAGGTGAATGCCATGCATAACATATAGTAGCGAAGTCTTAAATGTGAAATGTTATGAGAAAGTCTCCGAAAAATACAAAAAATACTTTTGCAGTATACTTTGAAAGTTATCTGTGCTAACACTAGACACTTGATAATTCTGCACTGCTATGATACACACAATTTTAAATAAAATTTAAAAAAAACTAAACAATTTTTTATACTTTACCTTAAATTGAAAACATCCACTAAATCATTTTACAAAAAGGTATATTAAAACAGACACACAAAGAAAAATTTGCATGTTTCAGCATGAATAATTTACTGCATTTTAAATACAAGATTTTTTTCAGCCTTTACGCTTTTTAATTGCCTCTTCTATTTTTTCATCTAAAATTTTAACTTCAGCCTGTTTTTCTTTTATGGTTTTTCTCAGACTGTTTGACTGTATGCAGAAAGTTATTTTCTTTGTAGACTCTGCCTTCAAAGACAACTCATCCGCTCAATCCAGAAGTTCTTTGATGTCAACTTCCAGACATTTTTTCTTTTTATTTAAGTCATCTAAATCATCTTCAAGCTTTCTTTTCTTGTTGTCAGTGAGACATTTTTCCTTCTCTTTTTGCTGATCTTTCAGGTATATCATGTACCTTTGTCTACCACTGGATGCAGACGAAAGTAGCCCTTTTGTTATAGGTACTTTAAGCACGCCATCACAAAACTCTATATGATCTTTTATAACTCTTAAAGAAATATAAGAATGTTCTTTTAGGTTTTCCACTTCCATATTTTTGTTAATAGAGAATCCTCTCTCGACAGAAGCTTGTCCATGGGACAAAAGCAACACAAGTTTGGTCACATGGAAAGCTTTAACATGTCCTTTAACACACATATGATCATAAAAAATCATCTAATCTATCTGTCGATTCATTAAAGCTCATGAAAACTGATAACTTTGTTGTTTCAAGGAAATCTTGATAACCCAGAAGAGTGGTTATCGCAGATAATCCGTAGCGGCGTATAATCCGCATTACAAGAAAAATAAAGTTTTTTAACGTATAATCCGCGGATTATAGGCAGGAAATTAAGGTATATATTTTTTTAAGCTTGCAATTATATTTTATTTTGAATATCTGAATAAGAAAAATTAAGCACCTATAAAAAAAATAATGAAAATTAAGCACCTTAATTAAAATATAAACAAATTGAAGCACTTTCAAGGACCTTTTTTCTCTCTTAAAAATTCAAGGACTTTCAAGGACCGTATGAACCCTGATAAGATATATTACCATGGCCAGGAAACAGCCCTGATCTCAATCCAATTGAAAATTTGTGGCGACATTTGAAAATTCTTGTACGGAAAAAACGTCCATCCTATAAAAGACAACTTATTGAAGCTATAATTGATTCTTGGCACCATGTGATTACGAAAGATGAACTCCAAACACTCGTCCACTCGATGAAAAGATGCTGTGAAGCTGTCTTAAAAAATAAGGGTTATCCTACTAAGTATTGATTGTGTAAGTATCACTTTAAAAAAATGCAAATCTAAGATAGATCTTACTATTAGTTGCATAACTTTTTTTGTAATACAGATATTGTAATACTGTTTTTATTATTACATTTTACATTAAATTACCTTCAATTTGATATATAAACGTTTGTATTTAAGTGAAAATTAATATATGCTACAAGCACACAAAGTTAAAAAACATGAAGCTTTCAAAAAATGTCCACACTTTTGGCCACCAGTGTATAACATAAACTTCATATGCGCGTCTGACTAATGACCTAGCTGATGCATATTTTCTATAATTTTTTTTGTTACTTTTATCTTTATTGGAAATAGTTTTATTCGTACGTCAGGTCACACCATAATTACTGCTCTTTAGATTTTCGCTCTTTGAAAAGGAAAGATGGGCTCTATTTTATACTTCTTTTTTATTGTGGCCAATTCCATTGCACAGTTAAAAAAAAAGTTACTAATCATGGGTGTTGAAAACCAAAGAAAATGTTTGGCACAATCAAGTTAAGAGAACAATTTTGCACTCTTCTTTGGTTTTATCTTTTTCCCTTCAATAATTTTTCATACCATTTTAAATTAAATGGTGTAATGTATGTATCGTATTAAAAAACTAACTAAAATGTCTAATTGATGCATATATTTCACTGCTGATGAAATAGCGAAGATTATGAAAAACAATACATCTTTTAAAAGTAAAAATTCTGAGAGTGAAAGTGAATCTAAATAAGTAATTGACTCTGACTATTTTGATAAATATGAAGATGCTATAGTGTGCATGTTTTGAATTATTAATTTTTGCACCTTAAAATTCAATACATGTATTAGATATGTTTATATATATAAATACTTATACAATAAGTATTTCCATTTTCAAAAAAACTTTTAACATAAATGACATTTCTGATTAGTATATTTTAAATTAGTATTCATTTTTAATAGTTTATTATTAATTATTATTCAACACAATTTACTTCATTGTATGTTTAAATATAATTTTGTTTTCCCAAGATATTTTTATCATCAACGAAATTTATGAAAAATATATTTTAAGTCATGATTCAATTTTACTCATTATTATCAAACACTTTTCATTAGAATTTACATTTTTTTATACATATATATATGTATTGTTTTCATTGTCAAAAATATTTTTAACATCAGCAACATTTTTCGAAAATGCATATTTTAAATCATTATTCTATATTCTTGAATATTTGTTCAGAATTTTTAGAGAATGTGCTTTAAGGCCACCTTTTTGCAAAAAGTCCAGGACGCTGGAAAAAATTGGACAAAATGAAAATCTGCTGATTTTCCATGTGTTTGACATATAAAATAATTCTTATGATGTAATATGATTATATTCCTACATTATTTATTAATAATAAATATTTTTTTCAATTAATCATTTAATTAAAATAGAATGATTGCACTATAATCATAATCTAATAAATTCATAAAGAAAATGTTAATTACATGTTGGTACAATTAATTTTAGACAATATTTTACTTTAAAAATAATCTTATGCTGCATATTCCAAACAGTTTTGATTAAGTGGAATCAGAACCTAAACCAAAACTGAAAACTTGAACAGAAATTAAAAACCAAAACTAAAGAAGCTGAACCTAAACTTCAGCTATCTTATTCATAATGAATTTTATCAGTGGTGGAGTTGATTGTCTTTTATTTTAGCATTTTCTGTCTAAGAATTCCAGTAATCATGAAGCTAATGGGTTACTAAATTCTTATGGTGGTGTAATGCCTCAACTAACCAAACTGGATGGAACAGTCACATCAAGTGCTTAGAGACGTATGTGTAAAACAAAGATTTTTCTTGAAAATTATTGATGGACACTAAGAAGAAGTAGATACAAACATAAGGAATATAATTAGCAATATTGCTTTATATAATGAACTGAAACATCTAATCAGTTTGTTGAAACCCATCAATATTTCACTGGATGTTCTATAAAGAGATTCCTCTACTATTGCAAATGTAACCGATGAATTCTTGACACTTTTGAAATCTGAAGAACTTGGAATTTATAATAAATGTGTACAGAAAAAATTTGATGACTTTATCCTGTCAGCTCAGATTTATCACACCTGCTATATCCAAAATACATGGGTGACTTACTAATAACCAAGAAGAAATAGCAAGGAAATGGGTAAAAGACATTGATAAAAAAAATTGCCATTGATTGTTAAATTTTTCATTAAGGCATCTCTATTTCCTGATACATATTTCTCTGATACAATCATAAATAATCTACCACCAGCAGAATGGTAGGAATCATTGAAAAGATAGCGACTTCAAATTTTGCATGTCATCTTTTTCATTGCGTAGCCTCATCAGCAAGTATTGAACAAATCTTGTCTAAATCAGCATGATTCAAAACAAACTTAGAAATAAGCTTGGATTATAAACTGCTACAAAATTTTTAATGGCTTATAAAATGTTAAATTCTAAAAACAAACAACTTGCTACTGATCCTGGAACATTTGACAACTATTAAATATACTACAAACTGTATGTATTTTGAATAACAAAATTTAATTTCTTTATTATATCCTTGTTATTTTGCATTTGATATTTTAACTAAAAGAAAACTTTTATCATTATATTTTTCTACTTCTTATTGATGTTCCCCCAATAGTAAAATGTGTATATACTGAATGTTTTCATGCATATATTAAATTATTAATGTCCTTACAAGTACAGGTTTCATTTCAATGTAACATCATCTTAAATAACATTAACTTGTTATTTCATCATATGACTTCTTTTTTTAATAAGATTTGAGGCTGCCAAACATTTTAAATTTTTTTATTTCTATTTTTAATTTTGTAAACTGATTATTAATTGTAATGGAACTGCCATATGACAGATAAACAAGTTAAAGTTTACTGCAAATGTATATGTTTTACAATTGCTATTTAATACATTATAACTTAATATTGATATACATTTTATTCATAAATATGTTTTCATAAAAAAGCTTCTAGATGAACTGAACTTAGTTTTTCCATGTAAAATATTTCACATAATGTTGTACATATAAATATGTTATATGTGATATTTTGATATAAAAGTTGTTTCTTGAATGTTATAAATCAATATATTTATTTATGATTGTTAAATTCTGCATTTTTAATTTAGAATTTTGAATTTATTAAAAGTGGACAAAATGATATTTTGTCCGGAATGTTTTTTTTTCCAGAGCGGAAAAAACCGGACAACCCTGCTTTAATGAGACCTTCCTTGTCAGTGTACAAAACACAAAGAAGCAGAAAATATATAAAATATGTGATAAAACTTAATTTCTTTAAAAGCAATCCTTCAAAAGGACACAAAAAAAAAATCTTGAACAGGTTGTCAGCTATTAAAGCCACCTTTTGAAGTTAAAACAAAAGTAATTGTTAAGTTACATTATATTGAAAGAAAAGAGGTATTAGAATAGCAACTGTAAGTAGCAATAAGAAAATTCACACTTTTTCAATAACTTCAGGTTTTATTCCTTGACCAAAACATTTCCTGTTTTTCACTGAAGAAGGTGATCTTCTATAGGTGTTACATGTGAACTTCTCTAAGTCAAATGTCTATAACTTAAACTTAAAATATTTCTAAATTTGTCATTTTAGTTTAAACATTTTAATAATGATTTTTATAATTAGTTTTTTTGATATATCAAAGTAATTTTAATCTCCATATAATCAAATATTCATCTATAAATTGAAAATTTCAGAAATATTCTGCTGAAATGTTTAAAGATGACTTTTTACGAGACTTATCTGAAATACCAGGCAGCAAGAAACTACCTTTATCAAATAACTTTACTGAACTTTCAGATTATTTTTTATAGATTTTTTAATTATCTAGACCCTGCAAATTAAAGCTTTAAATATGAACTGTTAAATGAGTTTTCCACTTTTGTTATGATATAATGGAAATCCTATCAAATAAGATTATATAATACAGTAGATTCCATTTGAGACACATTTGTTCTAAAATGATTTTTATCTTCTAAATTGCGCTGCCCCAATTATCAGAAGTTAATATTTTTTTCAATTTTGTTCCTATATATTAGTTTCTGAAACATTTTATAAGTAGTAACTCAAAACATATAAATTATACTACACATAAAAATTATATTTTAAACCATGATTTATTTAAATCACCATAAAACCAGGATACAAAACATACAGGTTTGAACATTTAAGTTGAAAGCCCTCATTGTTAACATAATCATGCGATGAACATTCGTTATTGCGTCATATAAAAATTAAATTGCACAGTATGGTTATGGTTAGTTTATGTAATATGATTGAATAACTGAAGAAGAGAAATTAGAAATTAAAATGTCTTAGGGACAGTTCCTTTCTTGCCAATCAGAGACTTGTGAATATGAGGAATGACACCGCCCCCCGCAATAGTAGCTTTGACAAAGTTGTCGAGCTCTTCATCACCACGAATAGCAAGCTGGAGATGTCTGGGAGTTATTCTTTTCACTTTCAAATCTTTACTTGCATTTCCGGCCAACTCCAAAACCTGTAGAAAAGATAATTTTAAAGCAGGGTTGCAAAAAATTTTAAATTAAAAAAGCCACACCAATATATTTTAACCTTTTTGGAAGTTATTGGGTTTTATTGCATATCATTTTTTAAAATTGATAAATTTTATAATTTAACTAACTTTAAAGGTAATTTATTGATCTGTTGAATATACAAGCTGTTAAGAATAATTTAAATCTTTTATTAATGTCCCTTTTAAAATTAGATGCTTTCAGTATTTATATTAATAAAAGAATTATGCTGTATGAGAGTCTTGACAATGGCTAAGGAAATTCATACAGAAGGGAATTTATGAGAGGTTTAAACCCAGTGTTCGAAATTAGCAGTCGTTAGTCGTAAAATACAACTACATTATAGCATTTGACGACTGCAGAATTATTCCCATGCATCAAATTTGAAGCCTAGCTTTTTTTAACACTTATTTTTTTTTTAACTTAGCCAATCACCCGCTTTTGAAAATTTGGTCTCACACAAAACAAATTGTTGTTTAAACATACGACAGTTTGACAGCGATTTTTAGCAGAGTGTACGAATCCAAATAAATATATTAATTTATGCAAACGTCTAAACTTTATATTGAACCTGCCATTTAACACTGTTGAATGTGAAAAGGGATTTAGTCAGTTTAATTTAATAAAAAATGATATGCATAACCGTTTATCCACTGATACTGTTAATGGTTTATTAATGGTAAAACTGTATAGACCCAATTTAGCAGATTTTTGTCCAGTTAAGTTGTAAATCCATGTAAAATAATGTAGCTGAAGGACAGTTAGACGTCCTGATTTTATCATTTAATTTTATTAAAATTAATATGTATTGTTTGAGTTTCATCTTTGCAATCTATATGCAGTCACAACCGTTGTTAACATTAAATTGCTTAATCTGAATTTTTGCTTAACATGAATTGATAATGCAGTCCCAACAGATAAGATGGTATTATTTTAAGGTTAACACACACACACAAAAAGGGATCCTTTAGATTTCATGTTAACAATATTCATCTGTAATTATATGTATAGTTTTTTTGTTTTTTTAAAGTAGATTTAAGTGTAATTATCAACAATGGATAAAATTTTGTTAGGTTTAATTTTGTTTAAACTGGTTAAGTGTATTTTTTTTTATTAATTTCTGAATGTACTATTAATTAAAAAGGTTTTATCAATTTTAAAGTTGCTTCAATTATAATATTATAGATTAAGAAATTCAATAATTTAAATAAAACAAAATATTCATGCTTTTCTATAAAGTAACATATAATGATACATTTATGTGAATTTCAGAAATTGCAACTAGAAATTTTTATTTGACGCCTAAGATATTTACAGTAGGCGTCATTTGATGCCTACCTTTCATTTCCCAATTGCTATCACTGTTCAAACCTTTCAAATATTTAAAGAACTGTCAGCTTTAGATTCATTAACTCCCCCCTCCTCCCACTTTCGAATATTTAAATTTCAAAGATACCAGGAATTAGCTCTCAATTAGCTCTAATTTGCTCTGGTTATGGTACTGAGATATTCCAATTAGAATTGTGGGGGGCTAAGTTAACGATAGCCACCCTTCACTTCCCAATGTCGAAATTTCAAATATTCCAAAAATTAGCTCTCAATTAGCTCTAATATTAGAATTTTCTCTGGTTATGGTACCAAGATATTCCAATTAGAATGGTGGGGGTGCTAAGTTAACGCTAGCCAAAATATGCCAAAAATTAGCTCTCAATTAGCTCTCTAATATTCTAATATCAGAATTTGCTCTTCTTCTGGTATCGAGATATTTCAGTTACAGGAAGGCGGGGGGGGACAGCCCCCCTACTTTAGAATATCGAAGTTTCATATATGCCAAAATTTAGCTCTAAATTAACTCCAATTTGCTCAGCTTCTGGTATCGAAATATTTCAGTTAGAAAGGGGGACCAGCCTTCCCACCACTTTCAAATATCGAAATTTCAATCATACAAAAATTTAGCTCTCAGTTAGCACTAATGAGTTGTCTAATATTAGAATTTGTCTAATATTAGAATGAATATTTAAAAAAAATAATTTTGTATATATATATATTTTACTTTTACCCCATTTTTAAAAAAGGTCACCAGCTGAGTAACAGCTGAAAATGAGACATTTTATTCACATATTAAATGGTTTAACATAAAAACATTAAACGTTGATGTACATCATTCACAAGGAAATCTGAAAATGAAGATGGTATTTTGCCAGAATTCTGGGAACAGATGCTTTACACTTACGCAAAGATATAAACATAAGTTTGTCGACTTTTTGGCTGGCGCGATTTTCAAGCCCACGCCAAATGAATAACTTAATACAATGGTTAGGTTGCCATTAAAGGAAAAAATCTCTTAAATTTGGTGACTTTTTTCCTTTTTATAACAGATTTAAAAAAAAAAAATTGCGTGAGTGTATGACATCATAGCTGAATTCTGTATTATTAGCTTAAATTCTCTTAAAACTAAAACACTACCTAGGTGTCTTTAAATATTTTTATTATAAATGATGTATAAAAACAGGATAACACAAAAAAAAAACTTTTTAATGAAATATTTGAAGTAATAGGTGTTTAATTTTTTCCTTTTTTTTAAACATTTTACTTTGGTTTTTGTTGGATAGCAATGTCACTAGGCTTTTGGAATTCTGAGACTTAGACACTTCAATTTCTTTTATGAATTGCCTCCCCAATGTTTGATTAAATCGTGTGCTATTGTGCATCTGCAACATGTTCATTATTTGGCAATTATCACAAGGTGATTTATAATCAGTTACTACACTTGATGAGGAACTAACAGTTTAAAACATTTGCTGATTTGGCACAAAACTGAAACTGGGGCCAGTGTAATAAAGATAGCAGATCCTATATAAATGAATATTAATATGACCACATCAGTATATATGTTCCCTCTAGGTCATTTTTTTAAGGGTGCAGTGCCCTGCCTGCTCTTATAATATAATGCAATACTCTCTTAGTTATACCCAGTGATCTCATCTCTTGTAAAAAAAAAATCCATACTGCAGTATTTCTAAATCCATGTGTCAAGAGTTTACCAAAATTACAAAGCTTCCTAATTTCTTTCGAAGAAAGAAACAAAATTACAAGAGATTAAATTGTGTCATAGTTTAATTATATATAGTTTTTATTATAATTTATATAAACATTCATAATTAAAAGTTATTTTATTTATCATACCTAAAAATTACACATTTTCTCTCTTTATTATCATTGCTAAAAATACAGTAAATAAATTTTTTCTTGGCATTTTCTACTCAGCTAGTGCCCTTTTGTACCCTATCCCTTTTAAATTTCTCAGTTAAGTCTGAATGGAACGCAAAAATCTCTTCAGATGATAAAGCAAAATCAAGGCTCAGAGCTCAGGTTTAAAATAAAGCCTCATTTAAATAAAGAATCTGATTTTGTGTACAATCTAGTTTACTGCATTATAATGGTTGTGCCATGAAAGTAAATGAGGATGGCTTTTCTATAATTTTTCTCAGATCTGATGTATGTAGTTTCAGTTTTATTTACCCTGAAAAAGAAGATGTTGCAACAGTGTCCGAAAGAGGTTACTTCACTCATGCAAAAACACCCGGACACTAATGTTAAGTCTATGTGAGAATTTTTTTTTAAATATCTCATTTGTATTTAAATATTTTGAAATGTTTTTCCTTTTGCATTGGATAACTGAGGTCGATCTCTATGCATGCTGTTTTTTTCTTTTTCGATTTTGGTTGCAGGTATTTTATGAGGATACTTTCACTTTTGGAACCAGTTCTGAAAGTGAAAGTATCCGAATAGATAAAACCTTTAAACAAAATCGAAAAAGTAAAAAACAGCATGCATAGAGATCAACCTCAGCTATCAGATGCAAAAGAAAAACCATTTCAAAATATTTAAATACAAACGAGATATTTTTTTTAAATTCTCCCACAGACTTAAAATTAGCAAGCAAGTGTTTTTGCATGAGTGGAGTAGGCACCAAAAGAATTGTTTTAGAAATGAAATTTGACTGCAACATATCTATCAGAATTTTTACTGATTCAGACTAAATTCATTTAACAATTTTTTTAAGATAATTTATTATTTTTAATCATTAAATAAATATTTGGTATTTTGTAGACATAATTATTGCCTGTAGCTTGTAATATCATTTCTTTAGACATTTAATTATTGTTGTATACAGTTTTTAAAAATGCTTAATTCCTGTGGGTCAATCCTACCTTATAGTGGGTCAAACCTCCCTCAAGTGGGGAAGTTTGACCCAGCTTCTAGAATCTTGAAAAATCACTAATCAAAAGGATAGTTTAAAATTTAAATAGAAAAAAATAGTGTAAAATGATGCCAAACATTATAAGCTAGCAAATAATGTCAACATGAAAATTTTATTATGTTTTAAAAAAATAGAAAAATATTTTTTTGAAAAACGGGTTAAACCTCCCATGTTTCCCCTACATTAAGAGCAAAAAAGGTTAACTGATAAGTCTTAAAAGGACATGGACAGCATAATACATAATATTTACTTCAGCAGTCAAATATTCCAAAATGGCAGCAGTGTATACAGCTGCAGTAGCACCAACTCTGCCATGATTTGTTGCTTTCTGCTTCAAATGACGATGTATACGTCCAACAGGAAACTAGAAACAAATTATAAGTAAAATTAACATATGTATTTTTCATTTTTATACTTACATTTAAAGACAGACATTTGAAAGGAGAATTAATATACATATGAATAATCAGAGATACCAACCAAGAGCTTAACCAGAAATACCAACCAACTTGATGCCCAGTCCATCAAGAGTCAATAAGCAATGTATTAACATTGTGCAATTATCTGTGTTTTAAATTTTTTTTAATTGAAAGATGAATCTTCCTCCCATTCTGAGAGAGCTTTCTTCTAAAATTTGGATGTCCTTTTAATTTTTTGGCCATTATCACATAAATGAATGGTCAATATAAAAATATTTAGCTAAACACAAGTTTTGATTATTTGCAAACATGAAAATGCAGAAAAGACTTAATGTTTGCGAGAATCTGATTTAATTACTTGTTATTTTCATTATCTCTTTCTTTTTCAGAATTTATAATGGTTAAAAGATGATTTCCCCAGTGTTTTCTCAGTTTACAAATCAATTTTCAGTTCTCAACTGTGGACTAAAAAAAAAAAAAAAAAAAAAAAGAGTATTGCAGAAAAGTAAAATAACAAAAGCAGAATGTCCAACAATGATGATATTAGAAGCGGTAAGGTAACAGCATCTTTCATCTATTAATTTAACATTTTCAGGTTCCTGTAGAAATGGAGCTGAAACTGCTCTTAGATGAAAAATAAATGGAAGCATTTATGAAGGTTTAGCTGTGAAATATTTTATTTTAATAATGTATCCCATTCTGACCCACTAATACATTATCTCTTTGTGAATAGAGAGAGTCTAAATTACTTCATACAAAAACCAGTGTTAGGGAATTGCAACATTTTACTCGCCACTGGCAAGTGGATTTACTGACAACACGAGCTAATCTTTAAGAAGGCTTATAAACTTCTATAAAATATGTTTTTTACTTGCTAACTATATTTTGCAACACTCTTAAAATTACCGCAATGTAAATAGGGTACTAAGTTCTGTTCTCTTGTAAACTTTTGTCTGTTGTATATATTTCTTAATTTTATGAGAAAAAAAAATATGCAATAGTAATGAATTATTTTTGCAGTTGCATAAATTCTGTCATAACAATTATCAACTGTACGTTCCTTCTTGCTAACCCATAAAATAAATCCTTGGCTGGTAAGATTTTCTGAAAAAAAAAAGAAATATATATATATATATATATATATATTCCCCACCCCTGCAAAAACATATGCTTTTTTAGCTGTAATTATTTCTTGTCAGTTAATTTGAATTATATTTCTTAAAGAAATTTAATTTTTATGAATATGTGCCTACATTTAACTTCTACATATATGTTAGGAATAATGTATTATTAAATATTTTTTTTAATGCTGTGGCACTATAACTAAAATTTCATAGGACATAACTTCTTTTTAGTGCTGAAAGATAAGACTCAGCATTCGCAAGGTTTTCCTGGAATGCAACCCTCGTGAATGTTAAGGGATTAATCTCTTAAAACCGTTTATAATTTCCATTTTTAACTGTCAATAAAGATATTTAGAATATTTAACAAACAGAATCATATTTAAACACGAAAGTATAATCATGCACCAAGCATAGATTATGAAACACTTTCCAATACTTCCAGAATACTTTAACAAACCTTAGCTGTTTAATAAGTTAAATAAGATACCTAAGTAAACATTTTAGAAAATGTAAAACACATTTGAAAACCAGATTTTAGCAATTACAGGCCATAACCACAAAAGTACTCCAATTCTTTTGTGGAGCCCTGTATATAATCTATAGGTTTGTATATATACACTATATAGTATGTTACAATTTAGTTTAGTAAGAAAACACAACACACTTGAAAATTCAAATTCATCCGTTTCTGCCAATAGACGAAAACATACTTGAATTATTTTGCACAGTGCTGTATATTAAGATTTTTATACATTACTCAACTAAAGTTTAATTCAGGCAAAAACACACTGTAAACGACTGAAATCACTTTTTCAGAAAATAACACACATAAGCAGCCATGTATCCAGTTCTTTTCATGGCCCTGTATGTGATTTTATTTATTTTCAACAAATATCTCTTAGTGTACTAAATATTTCATGTTCAAAATGCATAACTATTAAAAACCCATTTTAATCTATTTACACTGATGCACCATAATGCTTACAAATTTTTTTGTGTAGCCCTGTATATGATCAGTAGCATTTATACATGCATTTATACATTCAAAAATTTAGTTAAATGCATACCCAACTAAAATCCCACTTCCAATTATGGCTTATAAACAATACTTTGGCACAGTACTGAACCCGAAATATTTTGCGTGTCCCTGTAAATGAAGAATAAATGCTATGTGCCTTGTAGTAAACCTCAATAATGTATATCCATTTCATTATACAGTATAACCTCGATATCTCGAATCTCTGGGGAAGAGAAAAAAATTCGAGATATAGAGGTTTCGAGTTATCAAGGTTTTGACAAAATTAAAAAATCTAAATCTTAGAAATTGTGTTTTGCTGTAAAAAATAAGATTCATTAAAAACTATATGTACAATCTACTAATAATTAAAAAAATGTCTATTTTCAACGTTTTAATATAATTTCAAAATTGTGTTATACACATACCTGTTTTGATTAAATACAATATCCAATTCTTCATCAAGAAATACATTTAGTTTTTTCTGAAGAAAAAATATTTAATTGAAGTCTGTCGTCTCACAGAATCTTTTTGCAATTACACAGTTTTCTGTAACGTAGCAATGGCACCAAAAGCTTCTGTTCGAATATTATCGTTTGTTTCGAGAAATCTCTGCAGCAGGTCAACTGCCTTCTCGGCTTCCTGCACGGTAATTTTTTCGTGCTCTTGTTGATCGAGTAGTTCTTCGATTTCTTCATCAGAAACTTCTGCATTAATGCTTGAAACAATCTCTTCATCTCTCATCGTGCCACACACTTCAAGTTCATTGTCTACATTCAAAAATTCTTCAAATGAAATTTCAGTGTGATATGCCTTTTGTATTGATTCCCAGTGTTCTAGATTCAGTTCTCCCTCTTCAGTTGCTTGCTTAATGGAATCAACTTCCTCTGTTTCACTGGAATTTACATTTTCTAAAAATCCTGCTTTGATAAAACAACTTCTTATCGTTGTTTCTTTAACATTTCTCCTTGGATAGTCAGCCATTCGCATTGACTGTGAGATGTTGATTTAGGTGTGTTAGAAGATTTACCTTCACCGATGTTATCCAGGAGTCTTCTCACAATTTGCGCTCTATAACCAACCTTGAAGCTATGGATTATCCCCTGGTCGAATGGTTGTAATTTTGAAGTCGTGTTTGGCAGCGAAAATTTAACAGTGATATTTTTGGCGGATGCAATGCAGCAAGCGACTGGTTGACTGGATTGCTATTGCTCCTTTGAGAGTACTTTCCAGTGTAGTTTTGTTAGTTGCGGTTTATAAAACCTTCCATTCTCATCCTTTAAGTCTTTGTATCAACAAAGGGATAAAAGAATGTGAAACGGACATCTAGATCAAACTGTTTCTGCAGCAGATAATAGTCAAAGGTAAAAAATAAAATTAATTTCTGTGGAAAAAATTTCGATATATCAAGGGTTTTGAAAAATATATTTCGAGATAGCTATGAAAAATACGTAAGAATATTGATAAAAATGCAGGGGAAATTTCTTTTTTCGAGATATCAAGGGTTTCGAGATAAGGAGGTTCGAGATATCGAGGTCCGACTGTATTTGAAATGGCGTAACATAATTAAAATACTCTGCAAACAGTTTTCCTTTGTAAACCATTATGTAACAGAATACTTTTGTATGGCCCTGTAAATGAATGAGAAATGCTTTAAGTTTCATGTTCGACAGAAAGCCTGTTTTAGTGCGCCTCACAAACTGATATCAATGTCATTATGTTTGTAATAATATAACATGATTAAAATGCATTGCAAATGACTTTTCCCCATAGACCATAATGTAAAGGAATGCTTTTGAGTTTCCCTGTAAACAAATTATAAGTGCTACATGTACCATATTCGATAGTAAGCTTCTTCTAGTGTACTTCAGCGATGTATATCAATTTCAATATATTTGAAATAGTGTAACATCACTAAAATGCACTGCAAAGGATTTCCACCCATAGATCATAATGCAACGGCATTCTTTTGAGTGCTCCTGTATACGGAGTATAAGAACTATATACTTCATTTTCAACACCGAACATGAAATAATATAGCTGAATAACATATCAATTGCATGACAATCTGAGTATATATAATCTGAGTATGCGTGTGTCTGCCTGTGTGTGTGCAACCGCTAGGAAAAACATGCACCTAAAAGTCTGAAAATTTAGATGTGGGTAGTCCAAGGCCTCTTCTGATGCACCAGACTCAGAATTTTAATATTTTAATTATTTACTGAAATATTAATTAAAATCACAAAGTGATATCATGAAAAATATGCCTTTTTCTAAAGCTTCGGTTGGTTGTATAAAATCTCTGCAGAAGTCATTAAATAAATCAAGGTAGGGATCAGTGCAATTGCGAGTCGAAGTATTTAAAATCGATGGATCAGAGATTATATGACGTGTAGACAATCAACTTAATTATTAATCATTGCCAAATGCTAAAACTTAATTTTAAAGGATTTTATTGAATGATAATTAGCTGGGTTAAGGGTTTTTTTACATGACATATATTAGTATGATAAAGATTATTAATACAGAAAACTTTAACAGATTATTTGTTATATTTGCAAGGTTGGAAGGGTGGGGGTAAACAACTTTTTATTAAATATCAGTTATTTTACGTGACCGCGTGCCACCTGGCTACAGCTTTTTCATTAATTGACCTTCCTTATTAATAAATCCAAATCTACAAATCTGATTTCAGCAGAACTAATTACATTTAACATTTTTAGCGTTTAATTGCTGTTTTATATAGAGAATACCGCTAATTTAAAATAACAGTTTTTGTAAAAATTAAACTTAATTTTCCTAATAAAAGTACGCAGCCCATATTCAGTTGATGCATACCAACAGTCAAAGTTAGTGATTTGTTGCTGAGCACTTGAACGCCTCATCGCAGCCCCTCCCTCAAGTTTTTTCTCTAACTGTGCTTTATTTCCATAACTCAGCTAATAATGTTCCAAACCAGTTCTATTTTGCTAAATTATCATAATAAATCAGCATTCATAGCTTCAGGGAGTATTTCTAGAAAGCAGTTACCAGTATTTCCGAATAATAATCTAAGCCAAATTTCAAATTAAGTTCCTAGCTTAACCAAATGAATCAATCATAGAAAGATGCATAGTGGTTCTCCTAATTTATCATTTGCTGAAAGGCACTTGAACACCCCCCCCCAGCCCCTCCCTCAAGGCTTTTTTGTCTAACTGTGCCCTATTTCCATATCTCAGCAACTAATTTTCAGACATCATATTTAATGAAATACTCAACCTCTAACATTCAAATAAATTTATGAGAAGCAGGTATCACTATTTCCGAATAACAGTCTAAGAAATTTTTTTAATTAAGTTCCTAGCTCAACCAAACAAATGAATTTTTAAAGATGCATAGTGGTCCTCTCCTCTTAATTAGTTATTTACAGAAGGGTACTTAAACATCTCTCCTCCCCGGCCACCTCCGTCAAGGATTTTTCTCTAACTATGCTGCATTTCCATAACTTAGCAACTATCTTTCCGATTTCAACACAACTGATTACAAACATTATAATTAACTTAATAGTCACCCTCTATAACATTAAATTTATGAATAGTAGTTACCACTATTTCCAATTACTAGTTTAAGCCAAATTTGTAATTAAGTTCCTAGCTTAACCAAACAAATTTTTAAAGATGCATAGAGGTCCTTCTAATTAATCATTTCCTGAAGAACACCTGGAACATCCCTCCCCCCAGAACCCCTCAAGGTTATTTTCTCTAACTGTGCCTTATTTCAATAACTCGGCTAATAATGATCCCATCTTCTCCGAACCAGCTCAATTTTGTAGCATGCCTACTATATGGTGAAATAGGCAGTGGGAACCTGTGTCAGATGTTTGTTCAGAAAGAGGTTTGTTAATACAGTGTGTCTATTCCAGATCAGCATTGAATTTTCCAGGTTTTCCATACCAATAAAAAAAAATCCAGGTATTGAGATTTTGTGATGTTACACAAAAGAAATCTTAAAAGTTGTGAATTTGAGAATAGAACTTTCACAACGGATTCTGATGTACAAATTACTGATTTGTTACATATTATTTTGCAAAACTTACAAATTGCTGAATATTTTACATGCTAAACATTTTGCAGATACACGATACACACTTTTAGCGCCAGGTTCTATCCATTTTGTCAAATCAGGATGAAATTCTTTATCACACCAGTCCAGGGTTGGCAAGTTTCTTCCAAAGTGGAAAAAACTGCGAAAAAAAAAAAACTATGGAAAAAACCATCTGGAGGAAATAGGTTTCTTCCAAGTGGGTGAAATGGAAGAAACTGTTTTTCTTTAGAAATTTACCACATAAGTTGCAATTTTGTAAGATACAATAAAAATAAATGCATTTTTCTAATAGATAACCTTAAGGTAATTTAATTTAGACCTATAAAAATTTAAATATGATAAATTGATAATTACATCAATAGCCAAGATTACACACCTGTCTAAAGCTTTCCAATCCTTGCATAAAATAAATTGAATACTTTTTTTTGTCTTACTTGTTAGTGTCACAGTAAATTTTTACTAAATATCACTTATAGGAAGGGAGACTGTATAAAAATTAAAATTTCATAATTTTTTAATAAATGTTTTTCTTGACCCAAATCGCTTTAAAAATAATTCTTTACTTTATTTAAACCATTTTTGTAATTGGACGTATGCATCTAGGACCAACGGTTGTGAAAATAAAGGTCGGTCAGGTTATACGTGGACACCCTGTATATACATAAATTAACTACAGTCAACTCCCTCTAATCCGCAACTCTATAATCCGTACACTGTTTCAGATGTGAACAATGAAAATTTGGTTACCATTAACTGTGCGAGAGAAATTCCGGAATGGCAGCAATTTGATTGATTATCAGTAGACAGTCCTCTCTCCCCTAAACTTTTGTATTTCAATGAAGTAAAACTTTATTTTTCACCCTGAAAATAAAAGTATATCATCACGATACCTTTTTTTCTTGGCTATTACATGTTGTAACAATAAAAAAGCGTGGTTTCACCCAGCAAATTTTCACAGAATGGTTTGAAAATTCTTTTATAAATGATGCCTTATATGCATTGTAGTATAAAGGTCTGTTTACCTGTAAACTGTAAAATATTATTGCTCTTAGACAAATGTGCTAGACATCCAAAATTATTACAAAAAGGCAACGTATCTACAATACTTTTACCCTGAATACAAATTCTCTTGTTCAGCCAATGGATCAGGGAATTATTCGTAGCATGAAATGCTAATACAAAATAGAATTTATGCACAAAATCATAACCTCTAATTTATCAGCTAATATAAAGTAGTATAGAAGGCAATTTTCAATTAAGGGGTGTATATTTCTCTTGGCTGATGCATGAGTCTCTGTATACAAAAACACTTTAGTAGGTGCAAAGCAAAATTTGTGGCCAGCATCTTTAGTTATAGAGAGTAATGGTGATTATGTTGACTTAGCTGGCTTCAGTTTGGTTAGTGATAAACATAAATCTGCAGAAAAATTCACTAACACAAAACTAAAAAATTCACTAACTGTTGTGTCAAAATTCTTGAATAGAGAAAATCTAATTGGATGGATATCCTCCCAAGATGAAACTGCAATAAAGAGAGTTTCACAAATGACATTATGAGTACTACTATTGTAAACTCTACTGAAAATAGGATAATTCTGACACAGAGCATGATGATGAAGATGAAAAAGTAACTCTTGAGCAGGTCTTGGATATGGGTTATAAATATCTGGATTTTCTTCAGAAAAGAGTTGTCTCAGAACAAGAAATAATGACTATACATAGACTCCAAGAAAAAATACTAGAACAAAAGTCAAAAGTTCACAAACAAATGACAGTTATTACTATGTTTGAAAATTGTAAAAATAAACAAAAAAAATTGTAAAATAAAATTTAAAGACATGTTTCCTTAAACATAATGGGATTTTAATTAAATAATCCAATGTTTTACAATATATTTCTTTTTTACCAACTAATTTATGCATTAATAATTAATTTACTGTAAAATTACAGGACAATAAAATGTAAACAAACCAATGACCTATAATCCGCAAAATTCTATAATCTGCACAACCTTTGGTCCCAAGCTGTGCGGATTAGAGGGAGTTGACTGTAATTAAATATGAAATTTAATTGTGCACCTTTTAAAGAGAATTTTTGAAGATTCAAAAATTTAAAACAGTAGCATTATTTAGAAAAAAAAGAATTGATACATATACATATTAAATACAATTAATTATTAACCAATCTATATTATTAATATAAAATTAAAACTCATTCTACAATCAACCCTCCAATTTATTGTGATAGCTGAAATGTATGTATCAAAAATAGTTATTGGTTACTGTAGCAATTTATTGAATAATGCAAAACATTTCATATTTTGTAACAGTGCATTATTTTCTATTGATTTAAAATATTGTTTTGGCTTTGCAGTTTCTTTTAATCTTTCATGCATATGTGCACAGCTTAAATGATGTTATGTTTAATTTATCATAAATTATTTTTAATATATCAGTAAAATTGTTTTCAGATTGATGTATTAATTATAAATCCAACTATTAAAATTTATTTTTTAAATGCAGTTAGATGCACTACACTAACTGTATGTTTCCATGAAGTGTTGTAGTCTTTGGCAACAAGGTATATATGCATGTGCACATATTAGACTCCCTGCTATGATCATAGTTCCAAGTCCTCTAAATAATCGTCAAAATCTTAATTCAAATTAATATATATATTGATTGGATCCAGCATCAAAAGCATGATTGTAAAAAATTTCTTATGTCATAATAACGATATTCTTAGAGTCTCTAAGGAGCAAAATTATCAGCATCTACCATTTTTCAGACAATATACAAGTTTTTATAAATTCAGGCAAAATTTAAGATGTATCAATAAAAATTCAATATATGAGAATATGAAACAAGATTTAATCAACTGAAACATGATATGCTTCATTAGACTTCAGATCCAAAATTAGATGGCAAGGTTGTTCACTAGATGGCAGTATCCCTATGGATAGATACTGCCATCTAGTGAGCATGAGCAACAGAACAAATATTGCCTAACACTTTTTTTCAGTAATAGCTGCCAGTTGCCATTTTAGTTAGTGTGTTCACAACTCATTAAACCAACTTTTATTTCTATCTGATTGAATCCATAAAATTCTGCAATATAGAATAATTACTCGTGATAAAAAAGGTAAGTTGTTTTATTTTTATTTATTTCATCAAATTTTTTTATTATAATTTTTTTTTCAAAATTTAAAATAGTTACTTATTTTGGAATGCATGCATTAAGT
The DNA here is from genome assembly GCA_963931845.1 of Maratus michaelseni. Taxonomy (NCBI): domain Eukaryota; kingdom Metazoa; phylum Arthropoda; class Arachnida; order Araneae; family Salticidae; genus Maratus; species Maratus michaelseni. The sequence continues at coordinate 77,262,049 of OZ007599.1, read as the reverse complement.
TTTTATCTCACTTTTAATTAATTGAAAATTTCAAATAAATGTAAGCCTACTTAAATTTACATGTTAATAATTAATATATATACAAGATAGATAAATTTCAGAAACTTTTATCTAATCTAAGAATTAATAAACATCATACATACACATGTGTAATAATAATATAAAGCAAGTTAATAAACATAAGTGTACAAACTTTTATATATAAAACTAAAACCATCCTAGTTTTAAAATAAACTTTATTTAAATAAGAATTATTAGTAATTTATAATTTAATAATAAATTATTTATTAATATAAAAAAGAATCAACTATCAATCCATTTAAAAAAAGTTACTTTAAAAAATAGGTTACAAAATCTGAAAATAATAATTCTACTTAATTTATTATTAAAAAGTTGCATAAATATTATTATAATTTTTATGTTACAGCTCTCATGATGAGTCAATTTGATAGACCTAAGAGGAGTTTTGTATGGAATTTCTTTGGAAAATTAACTTCAGATGTCACAAAAGTAAAATGCACTTTATGTGGATGTATATTATCAAGAAGTGGGAAAGGAAAACATGCAAGTAACTCATCTATGAGCAATCATGCAAAAAAAAAACATTACATGGAATTTTCATCTATGCAAAAGCAATGTCCCAGTCCCAAACAAACAGAAAAACAACAACCGATTTCATTGCCATCTTCTTCAGCTGCTCATAAACAAATTACCTTAAAAGAATCCTTTGAAGGCAAATATAGTAAATGGGATATTAATGATTCGAGCCCAAGAAATATATTATAGTATTGGTGAAATGATTGCAGCAGATGGACAACCTCTATCTATGGTTGAAGACATAGGGTTCAAACGGCTGATGACTAAAATGAAACCCTATTATGAACTACCAAGTAGAAAATACTTTTCAGAAAAAGTCATTCCAGACATTGATGAGCGATGCAAATTGGTGATTGCATCTAGCCTAAAAGATATAGCTCATATTGCTTTTACATGTGATATATGGACTTGTTCTTATACAAATAAAAGTTTTTTCAGTTGTACTGCACATTGGCTGACTAAAGATATGAATTTTCAGCATGCAATGTTGAATGCAAAATTCTTTCCTGGTCATCATACTGGAGTAGAAATTAGGGACATGATTTGCAACCTAAAGGAACTGTGGAACATTAAAGACAAAGTGATACACTTAATAGTTTGAGATGGACCTGCAAATATTACAAAAAGGGTGTAATGATGCAGATCTTAAAAGTGTAGCTTGCACCATTCACACTGTGCAGCTGATAATAAAATCAGGTCTATCATCCCAACAAGCTATTTTAGATATGTTAAAATTTTTACAACTATTCGGTATTGGCCGAGTACCGAGTATTTACCAAGTACTTGGGTATGGCCCTAATTTAATGTAAATAAAATTAAAGGGGAGGATTGCCTCTCTCCCTAATATTTTAACAATAAACCCCTTACATTAAAGGAGGTAATCTATCCTTCTAATAAAATTATCTTCCCTTACACTTGACCTACAAACCCCTAACGTTGTTGACTTGAGGTTAGTCTATCCTTCTAATAAATTGGTACCCAAAACTTCAAGGAAAACGGGTAATTCTAAAAGAAATGTGTTGTTTAAGCTTATTGAAGGGAGGGGGGAAGAGGTTTCCAACCTCCTTTTTACTTTATCTACAACCCACAAAAACTTAGCGAAATAATCAGCTTCCAGTAGCAACTAGAATTTTTTTTATTTAGCAAACTTAAGAGAATTTGCACAGGAACATGGGTCTTGTGCAATGCAGATTCGTCCAAATTTCTGGTGTTTTTAGCAGATTTTGTCAACTGGCACACTTGAAATTAATTTCCACAGGAATGAGAGCCCTGGATGTAAAATTAAATATACTAAAAAAAAAGGTAACATTGACTTGGAAGAAAAGCAAAAGTATAAAACGTGTTGTGTAACGGTTATGATTCGGGCGTCATGGTTCAAGTATTAGTGTAGGTTTTGTTTGAAGTGGACGTGTGCCTATACGAATTTGTAGACAAATAAACTTTGGAGAATGTTTTATGAACGAAAGCATGGAGACGTAGGTTGACCGTGTTGCGGCGGGCTGTCATCTCGAAGTTTCCTCTTCGCGTTGTGTTTGTTTTTTCTTTTTAGTTCAGAATTACTGAGCTTTTTTGTAAATATTTAAAGTGTTTCTACACCTGGGGTAAGCGAATACTTTGTATTTTCATTTTCTTTGGCGTAACAAGTTTTGTTTTGCCGATCTGTGTGTTTGTTTCTTTCAGGATCTGGTTTCGAGGAGTTGAGTAGAACGTCTGCTCAGCTGTTATGGCTAACTCTACAATTACAGTTGTTCCAGACTCTATTTCAGAATCACTACCCGTTAATGTCGAAATGCTGGAAAATGAGGAAAATGGCTTTCAGTCTATGAATGATAACCCTATTGTGATTCATTCTTCTTTACCTGTGGATTCGCTTCTACAACTGGCGGTAGATAATAACGGTAGAGCGTTTAACATTTTTTTTAATAAGCACAGAATCTAATGCGTTACCAAGAAGGGATCCCCGTGCAGTCCAGGATGAAATAAAAAATAAAGTAGCTCATTTTCAGCAGATTCATAATGTCTGGTTTACAGCTCAGGCAGTATTTTAATTAGCACGTCAGATGTTTTGTGCGCGATTGAAATATGCAATATTGATACTTTTCTAGAACTAAAGGTTAAAACCAGAGTAATATGGGAAAACATTACGAATAAACTATTCTACTGTTCAATGTCCCGGTAGCTATCCTGCTGGACGAGGTGGGTCAAGATCTCTCAAGCAGCAACAACTTCCACATTCTAGAGTTACATCGGTTTCTGAAAAAAGATAGCAGAAATGAAGTCTCTCCGGTCTTAATAACAACTTTGGGCACCTCCCTCCCGTCGGAAGTAAAAATTTGGTTTTCAATTCAGCAAATAAAACAATTCGTTGACCGCCCTCGCCAGTGTTCAAGATGCTTTCAATTTAACCACACTTTGCAAAGGTGTAAATCCAAATAACTTTGTGTCAATTGTGGTACGGCCCATTCAGGCTTATGCGCCGAACCAGTTAAATGCAGAAACTGTGGGGAAGAGCACAGGTCAGATTACAACCAATGCACAGCTCATATTAAAGAGGGTGAATTTTTAAGATTCAAATGTTTAAATTTTCTAACTTTTATCGAAGCCAGAAGGCTGTTTAACCAAAAATCAGAACCTAAATTATATGCAAAGATCGCTAGCTCTCAGAAAGCTGAACTGGAGGACATGCAAAAAACCTTGGAAAAACGTACGAATGTCATGTTAAAACTTATTATTGACCACACTGATGAAAAATATGAGAAGACCCAGGCCCTCATTTCTGAAATTAAGATAGCCTTTGAAAGCTTAAGTGCTATCCTGACAAATTGGTACACCAAACTAAGTGACTTCTCGCCGGACGTCCCAGAGATAGTCATCAATGATAGAAACCGTCAGGGAGATGACTCCCCCTTCAAGCTGAAGAAGATGTGCACGATTTCCCCAACAGGTCCCAAAGTAGCCACCACGAGTGTGGATTTACCCCCCGGGTGGCCATTAACGGAGGCATTAATAAAAGATTTGAGAAATGATGTAAGAACCTGGAGTTTGCAACAGGATCGCATAGCTCTGCTGTAACCCCTGCTGTCCTCTGGCGCGCTGAGGCAGGAGGAATGGCCCTCAGACCCAGTTAAGACTCTTTTAGACCCTTCGACTCAACTGGCGTCTTCACATACTCTCGTTCCAGTTTCATTTCCTGTGTTGCATAGGCCGATTTTAACCCCTATGCCTGTTTCTTCCAGTTCAGTCACTGTGCGAATGGATCATTTGAGCCAACAGCCTCGACGCTATAGGTCTCAAAGCCCACCCCCCTTCAAAGTTCAAATTGACTTGGAATGGCCCCAAGTCATTTCTGTCATAAATGGAATTAATCATATTGTATAATAAAAGCCACAGAGAAAGAAATTCTCAGGAATATCAGAATTAAACATTCCTTCCCCTGAAGCTCCTGAATATTGTCTAGTAAATAAATCTGTTTCTTGCATTTTCACAAACATAATGTTTCTAAACAAAACAAAAAATAACTTTCACAAGTGATAATAGACATCAAGACACGCAATTTTTGTCCAGGACACCAGGATCCAAGCACACTTAATCGAAAATAAAGTGCATCTCACTCTAGATCAAATTTGAATTTTTGTTTGTTACTTTAATAATATTGAAGATATTGTATTTTCAACATAGTTACTTTGATTTCTGTGAATCACAAGAAACACTGGAAATTGCCCCCATTCATATCTAAAAAACACTGAGCTAGATATTCCTTTATTCAGAGTGCAGCTTGTTATAAATAACCCTAAGGTAATTTATGAATATAGCTTAGCAGAGCATTAGCACATGAGGTGCGTTAATGCTGTAGTTGACCAAAGATTAAAATAAATGTTCAGAGGCAAATAAAAATAACTATAACTGAAAGTTTCTAATATACTGATGAATGAAAGAATAACAAACAAAAAAGGTTTAAACTTAATCAAGATTTTATTCAAGTTACCAATTAAAAAACAAGTTCAAAATAAAATACATCTCCAATGTTCTTGAACCGATACGATGTAACATTGACTCTATATTTCCAATAGTCAAAAACAGAAGGCTTAAATCTTACACTATATATCAAGACCTTCAAATTTACATCTCATAGTTCAAATGTGAAAACCGGAGCACCAATATGAAAAGGTTCTATAATAAATTTACTTTAATTGAATTATTCTCAATATCAATTTAACTTAAAAAGAAAAACAGTTACTTTTAATTAAATGTTTAATAAATTAACTCAAAAGAAACATTTAATTTACTATAACGATCTTCTAAATAAATAAACTTTATTATGTAAAAATATATATTAATTTTAAATGAAATCCATTAATACAAAACCAAACTATAATTAAACAAAGAATAATATATTTCCTCATCCCCTAATACAATGCTCTTATCCTTTCAAATACAACTCCTATCCATCAACTTGTCAGTAACGGCCAGCTATACCTGCTCGAACCCGAAACAGTCGTACGCTGAACCGCCGGACAAAACATGCCACTACAGGGTACTATCCATACATTTAGTAATAGTCCCAATGGCAAACGATCTACCGATGTTGAATACCATCCATAGAAACCCTAACCGAATCACAGAATTTAGTGTTTCAATAGAGAAACAGTAACAAGTAATTTCGGCTTCCGAAATTACTGTTGCGAGAAAAACAGACAAACGGTATCAACATACTAGAAATGGAATCACGTTAAAATATGTTAAAACATCGGTAGTCTTTTGATGAAATGAAAGCCAATATTCAAAAGTCCAAAAACCATGAAATCAGGATAAAGAGAAAAACATAACTTACTTCAAATAAAAAGCCCCATAACCAATAAAAACCTAAATGAAACCTATTGATTAGCTGCACCTAATAAAACAAGAACTGCTTTTTATTTATTATGTATTTCTTAAAAGGTTTCTCTAAAAACATAATGAATCTAAAAGTTCCATTTCCAAAGATGAAAGACGTGGCATTCGATAAATATCATCTCCTTTGGTAGATTTCATTTCACGAACTAAGATCATCATTCAATCTATTTTTCAAAGCGTATCACTTACCACATTTTAAAAAGAGCTTCCCTTATTAAAAACAACATCATAGACATCACCAGACAAAACACATTAAAAACATCGGAGGCGAATTCCAGCCAGCTAGAACAACAACACACAACGAGCTCTCCTTTAAATACAGTCTGCTTCATGTCCGTACCGATGGCATAATCCCCTCATCCTGCAGTAAACATGTCACTTCCGGCTTCTAGAAGGTTACGTGACGATCGATCACAGTCACAGCTAAAAACGCAGGTGAAGGCAGTTTATCAGAGACACCTGCTATCAACTGCCGTAATCATTTGTTCCATGACGTAATCGATCCGCCGAAAACCACGAGAATGAGGCGATACGAAAATGTAAACATGCTTGAGCGATGTCCGGAGGAAGCATTACGTGATGCTAGTAAAACGAGATGAAAGTAAATAGAAAAAGCCTGGAGAGTTAGAATAACTAATATGGCCAAATGGTAAGTAGTAATAAAGATATTTTTGATTTAAAAACATATGAAATACATTAAATAAAAATATACTTTTATAATGGAAACTAAAGTTGTTGAACTGAAAGGTTTAATTACTTAAATGTGTCTGGAACTTATAATTGAATGTAAATGAATAGAGTTAAATATTAAATAACCAGAATAAATAGAATAAAAGTTGAATGAATGAATAGGTCAATTAAGATATGAATTGAATGAGTGATAAGAACCAGCTAGGGGAAAATGTCTAGTTTTTCCAACACAGCTAACAGTACTACTTATACTGTACTACTGGCCAAAATTCAGCCACTTCTAATAATATCATATTTGCTACAAGCAAACTTAATACAGTGCAAATCTATGTAAAATAAATATCTTCACCGTTGTTAAAGTTGTGAATGAAAATTTAGTTTTAGCTTGCAGTGACACACCCTGTGTTTTTGATGGAATAAGTGGATTGGGATAATGATTCTTGCTCAAAAAATGTTTGCCTTGACCACATTATCTACGCAGAAAGTTTGTTCCAAGATGTAAGAACACCCTGTATGTTTACAACCTCTAAATATGATTGCCCATTCAAGACACCTGCTATGTGGTTCATTTAAAAATTTTCCTTGCTATATCAAAAGGAGCAGGAAAGTTATTCTTGCTGATTTGCCATAATTTTAATATATTGGATTGTTTTACTTTAAGTCTCTCCCTGACAAATACACACTATATCACTGAAAAATGGTTCTTCTAATTCATTCAAAAATTTTCTTTAATTTTAAAGTATTTGTTTTAGAATATAAGAACATTCATAGAAGCTACGAAGTTTAAAAGCTTTATTAATTAAAAAAGTTTTAAGACTATCCTCTTTTTAAGTTATAACTCAAAGCACAGACTTTTTGTGTGTGTGTAAAGGTTTCTTGTAAAAAGGTCTAGTTCCTAAAATGGTAGTATCTGCGTTAAATATTATGTAAAATTGTTTTATAATTTAACTTTTAATACCTTTTAAACTCTGAAATATAAAAATACTTGGCCAGCCAAATATTCAGTATTTGGCCGAAAATTTGGTATTCGGCCTCACTGTTACTACTCGGCTTGCCGAATAATCAGTATTCAATTTACCTGTGGGCCAAATATTTAGTATTCGGCCAAAATCACTATTCAGTGCATCCCTAGTTTATACTGTTTACCTTTTTCTTATTAAATGAATGAAATACATGTATTTTAAATAAAGTGAATGCAATATGAATGATGAAAGGGCAACTATATTTGGCAATTTATCACCTGCACCTGGCTAACATAAAAGTACCAAAAAAGTTTAGACTATCCTCTTCGAGGGTGAAAGATAAAAGGATCAGGGTCCATATACCATGTTTTTGGCCCATGAAATAAGACTAAAATTCAATTTTGTTATATTGATTTAATTATTTCACTTTTTAATATTCGAAGTTTTATCCTGTATGATTTCAACAATAGTTTTTGCATTTTGTTCAGATTTATATGACTTATACAAGCTCAAAGTTCGTATTATTCACAGTTTTTGATGAAAAATATGCAATTTCTCTTAATTTTACCTCAATTATTCATATGAGCGCAATCATGCAGCACTTTCTTTGTTACATATATTATAAAATACACCAAAATGTACAATATATGTGAAAATAAAAGTGTTGTAAAGCTGCACTCATAGTAAAATATTAAAAATATGGAGTTAAGTAACTGCATTCCTTCACATCACTAAAAGACTTTAAGATGCAGCAACGTGTTTAAACGTGCTAAAATGAACGTAACAATTGCTAATAATTGCGTTCCTTCACATCCATCACCTTCCACACACTTACTCTGCACTAATGATTTCACAATCGTCCAAAAAGGAGGAAAGAGTGGAGGTGCAGGTGCCACCCTATTCACAATTCCCATTCTCTGATTCTGAGAATAGTGAAAGGTCAAGTCAAGGGTTCAAGTTGTAAGATGAAGTATAGAACAAAATACACTGCTCAAAACAATTAAAGGATATTTGAAGTTTTATATAAAATAAAGATATAAACGAAATTTTTTTTGCCGAAAATAGAAGAAGAGAATCACAAATGCAAATTTTTCTGGTTTCCAAACTGTGGAGTATGCAAATTTTGAGTTCGACGTCAAAAACGTCGCTTCAGCGGCAGCGAATGAAATTTGACTTTCAACTGGATAAAAGAGAATGAAGACAAGGATGATTGGCATTCAGTGATTGCTTTGTTTCGATGAGTACGATGTCTCAGCGAAGTCATTTGACAGATTCAGAAGCTTGGAGAATTGTTGGTAGGTTAGAAGGGGGCCAAACTAGAGCCGAAGTAGCGCAAGCCATTGGAGTGTCACAAAGTGTCATTTCCAGGATCTGGAACCGTTTTTTGGAGAGTGGATGTGCAGGCCGAAGACCAGGGCAAGGTCGTAGACGGGCAACAATGCCCAATGAAGATCGGTATTTAGCGTTAACAGCTCGGAGACACCAAAACATGAACGCTACTCTTCTCCAACAACACCTTCGCTCGGCTACAGGCACCACGATTTCAACTCAGACTGTCCAAAACCGGCTCCATGCTGTAGGTCTGTATGCTTGCCGACCGATAGTACGTGTTAGATTAACATCAAGGCATCGTCGCGACCGCAGGGAGTGGGCAACCGAACATGTCAACTGGAGGAGAAATGAATGGAGCAATATTCTGTTTTCTGACGAGTCCCGTTTTTCTGTGCATCCGGATAACAGGCGTATTTTCATCTGGAGGGACTGTGGCAGTAGGAATAATCCTGCGTTCGTGCACGAAAGTGTCAGATTTGGCGGTGGAGGAGTGTTGGTGTATGGTGGCATCTCCATTGACGGGCGCACTGACCTCTACATCATTCGAGATGGAGCTCTGACTGGTCGCCGATATAGGGATGAGATCCTCAGACCTATTGTAGTCCCTTACGCTGCAGCAATCGGAGATAACTTCATTTTAATGGACGATAACTGCAGGCCACATCGTGCAAACCTGGTGGAGGATTTCCTTTTCGAGGAAGGAATCGTTCGAATGGAATGACCAGCGTGTTCTCCAGACATGAATCCAATCGAGCACGTTTGGGACACTCTAGGAAGACGAGTTTCTGGCCGCCAACAACCCCCACAAACTCTCCAAGAACTGGAAAGAGCTCTTCTGGAAGAGTGGGGCAGAATACCCCAACTCGTCATTAATAGCCTCATTGAGTCCATGCCTCAAAGGTGTTCAACGTTGCTGGCCACCCGTGGAAACCATACCCCCAAGTGAAAATGATTTTCTTTGAAGAAAACACCTTTTCTTATTCTTTTTTTCTCATATGCACAAATTGTGTTTTTTTCCTTTTGTACACAAATGCGCAATAAAATGCATTTTTTTCTGCCAAACATGTGTAATTTATTCTCATATAACCTACTATGTCTGTCGACCATGTATCAATCAGCTAAAAAGTTTCCCAGATACAAAATCCACCTAAAACTGCAATATCCTTTAATTGTTTTGAGCAGTGTAGTTAAAATATCATTCAACTGGCCCCCAGAATTCAGATTTTGAACCCATTAAATATTTATTAAATATTGATTTAATAAAATTGTAATTGTTAATATATTATCACAATTTGTTCCTTTATAAGAGGAGTACACATGTAGAGGTATACTATAATGCAATTTTGTGAAAAAAAACACAATGAAGTGTGTCCATGAATTTGGGCATCATTCCCCTGCACTTAAAAAAATAGTTCTAAAAAACACCAATAGATGCCACTGAAGTCAAATTTGGCACTGATCCAATTTTAACTACTTGCCTAGAAGACATACCCTAAAAGTTTGGAGTCTGTAGCCATTTTGCTTGTGAATGCAGGTGTTGAAAAGTGAAGTTCCAGAAAGAATATTTTTATTGACCATCATTACCCTGGATCAATTTTTTCTGGCTAAACTAAAGGTAAGCTTTTTTTATTTTGTGTTTTATTTTAGTACAAGATTTTTAATATATGTAATCAATTTTTTAATTTTTTGTTTCCCCATGTGGTTCTAAGGTAGATATTACTAACAAAACATCATTCCCCTACCTGTTCTTAAAGCAGGGGAATGATGAAGTTCTAGAAATATTATTAAGATATTGGCTAAAAATCTTATTAATACATTAATAAAGAAACGGTGTGATGTTAAATTTGAAAATATTCAAAAATCCTTAGTAATTGTCAATTATAAATGTGATTTTTTATGAAAATTGAAATACTTTAGTTTTAGGTAATGTTTAAAAGTAGACTATTTTTTACATATTAGTTCATTACAATTTAAGAAATTTAAAAAAAGAAAGAAAAATGTTTAATATAGTAAATATTACTACTCATATATTTCATAAAATTTGACAATATTTTGCATTGATTTGAAACAGTATGTAATTATTTATTATTATTATTGTTACTTAATTTCAACTGGAAACATTTTGTTATTAGTTATTTTTCAAGCACAATTCAATAACTTATCCAGAATCTTTATTTTTCAATTTTCATAATTAAAAAAGGAAATTAATGACGAGATCAGTGTTTAAAATTTTAGAAAATCTTTTATTTTAAATGTATGATTAAATTTAGACACTTCATTAAATTTTAATGTATCTCATTTTTATTTTAAATCTTTTTTAAGTATTATTTTAAATTAAAGCATATCTATATATACAAAATAAAAATTTTAGCTTTTACTTTGCCAGCATCCATTCATATTTAAATGATAATAGGGTAAAAAATTAATGCTTTTCATTAAGATTAATGTTAAAATTTAATAAAAATAGTCAAAATGAAACTGATAACAAAATTCCCTTTTTTATTTATAAAAGTTTTTTCAGGAAGATGCCAAAAGTAAAGGAGAAACTTAAAAATAAAAGAGAAGCACAGCGGAAACGCTATCAAAAGAAAAAAAATGACCCAGCTGCATATGAAAAACAGAAGGAAAAGGAGTGACAGAAATATCTGGAGAAAAAGATGAAGGGTACAATAAAGCCCATCGCACAGATGACTGCCCGGGAAAAAAAGAAATAAGCGTAAACAACGGAAAACTAATTCCAGAAATTACTGAAAATGATCAAGTCTCTCTAAACACCAACCTTTGGCTGTTGAGGAAATATCAACCAATGATAATAGTGAACAGCTAAACACAAACTCAATGTCAAATTTACTTAACCCTCCTTTCTCTGATTCAAGATCTAATAATGCTTTAATTGCAAAACGGAAATTATCTGGACGAAAACATGTCATGCACAACAGGAGTGCACTTTATATAAAATGCATGAAAATGGAGTCCAGAAAGAAACATCAAAAAGAAAATTTGGTGAGGCATTATCCCAACAGCTGGCAATGGCTTATGCATCATTAAAATCTAACAAAGCAAAGCAATTGTATCATTATATTATATTGGCAAAATTTTGAAAAAATATACATAAATTTCTGCAAGCCAAAATTTTTTAAAGTATAAAAGTTATTTAGCTAATAAAGTTCATAATCCCAAATCAATGAAATGTTTATTATCTACCATAAGGAAATCCTCTGCTAATCAAGAAATCCAGAGAAGTGTAATAAAGTTTTTAGAAGGTTATGAAAACAGTGTTTTGTGTCCTGGGAAAAATGATTGCATAACAAGAAGAAAATTGAAGAAACAGAAATATATCTCTCTGATAGTTTGAAGAATTTGCACAAAAAATACTTGAACAGCGATAGATGCATTAGTTACCCTACATTCTGCCATTTACGTCCTTTTTGGATTATACAAGCTAATGTATCTGACAGAAATACCTGTTTAAGAGCCTACGCTAGTCGCAAATTTTATCGCTTCAAGATGGCCACTGGCGTTTTCAAACAAACAAGAGGATGGTCTAACTTCAAATGATTGACAAGACAACTCCTCCAATTGAGAAAAAGAATGAATTCAACAAAAGATAACTAACATTTTCTTCCACTCTTGGGACCCACTAATTTTTAAGTTAAAATCGGGGAGATTGCATTATGAGATAATGGTGGAGGTTTTAAAACTTTAGTATTACTAGAGGATAAAACATGAATTATATATATTCTTAATTGGATTGTTAGATGTAAAATATGAATATTATATTTAGAATAAAATTCAGTAAAAATGTTTCCTTTCTTGAGAAAATCGATTTTTTTCAACAATTATATATTTTTTAAATGTGTTCGTTTAGAATATATTTTCTGTGCGAGTGTTTTTTATAACTTAAAAAAATAAATTGTGCATAATTTTAATGGAATGGGAAAGTTATTTGTTACATATATATTTTATTAATTCTAAAGCATTATTTTAGTTTGTTGCTTTTTTGAGTAAAATCGATTTTTTTTTACCTAATTTAACTAATAAATATATATGTAATAATAATAAATTTTCGCCATTTCAGTTTACTAATTAATTTAATCCAAATTCTTAGAATTCTACTTTTTTTCCCTGTCTTTTAATTATATCTTAAGTACCATTTATATTTTAATTCCATAACTTTAAATTAACATGTTCTTTTAATTCTTAATCTAATAACATTTTTCTATTAAATGCAACACTTCTTGTAAAAAACACCTGTTTTATTTCTTCATACTTTAAGACATTGAATTTTTATTTCTTTGGAACATTTTGTAACACTATTTAAAAGTGCTTTGCACGTCGACTGAAAATCTTTTAACTCCACTTTCCGCATATACGGGTGCATTCAGTTAAAACGAACCACCGACACGTGTTCCCACAGCCTGCCGCACCGTATAGTATGCATGCAGCACACAACCTGCAAACTCTTTTAGTTCCACCTTCCGCCGCCAGGGGGCGCCCCCTGTTTCAAAGAAACCACCTTCTGAACAAAACTCCAAATCGTGTCCTTGCTGGCTCCAGCACCGAATAGCAAGCAGCTGTGCACGTGCTCATAATCTTTTAGTACCGCATTCCAACGCCAGGGGGTGCAATTTGTCCCATAAGAACATCCAACATGGGTACCCATTGTATAAAGAAGTTGAATGAACCAATGCCCATCGAAATCAGGCCCATAGAACTCTAGAAAATAATGCACCCCTTGGTGGTGGAAGGTGAAACTAAAATCTGTAACACGAACGAAAACCAAGTCGAATCATCCAAAGGCTGTTGTGATTGGGAACCCGTAGAACCCGAGATAAGAATGCACAGTTAGATAAAGAAACTCGTAGGATTGCTTGTAGGGCACTTGTTTAAGTGCTCAACAACAATTCATTTACTTTGATTGTTGGTATCCATCAGGTATATACGGGTTGTGTACTTTTATTAGGAACATAAATTAAACATTTATGAAAATCGTTATTTAAAATTTCCTGTATTCTCTATACATAACATTTAAAAAACGCTACATCAGAAGCTAAAAATCAGGGTTGGCAGGCTTTTGACATGTGTCAGTTTTTGACGGTTTAAACTGTCACGTCAAAAACCTCAAATAGTACATTGACATATAAAATTTCACATTAAATGTGACACATATATACAACATAATGTTTAAAATGTCACTCTTACTGTGTATCAATAATTTATATGTAGTAAAGTATTATTGTAAAGTGCAATTTTTTTTAACTCTGTACAATTTTTATTTTGAATTCTTTTGGGGGTAAAATTGTGCTTTTTAAAAAGTAAATATAAGATTTGAAGGTGTTTACATGAGCTGCACATTTTTTCTCATACTTAAAAAATCTTAAATGTCCTAGTAATTTAAAACAATGATATCTTTCTGCAGCATGGCTTAAAGAGTGTAAAGAATAAGTAAAATTCCAGCTGGCCAAGTGGTACCTGCTGGAATAGTCAACTCACTTGCCTTGAAACTTTTTTAAACAAATGGTCAATATTTCAGAAAATAGTGGAAGAGCATGAGGTTAAAATGGATATTGGAACTTCTCAACTGATTAATGATTTTAATTTATATAAACAGCACAAAGATCTTTTACTTCAGGTAAAACCCATAGGTGTTGCTCATGATGTCATGTTTTGCTCAGTTTTCTAAAAGAAATTTCACTTATATTGAAAAAGTGTGTAACAAAATGGATCTAATGATAAGCCTTACCATTTTATGGTTTATAATTTTCATCTCAACCTTAAGGGTGAGGGGTTGACTGATGCACACATTGATTCAGCTCACATATGAGCTACAGAGAGAATCTATGAATGTTTATCCATGCTAATTGCATACAAAGCTAAAGAATCCCCTTTCTCTCCTCCTTATTTCAAACTACAGGGAGGACAGTTAACCCCATGACTTGGTGGAAAGGTATCATTAGATGTAAGATGCAATAGTTTTTCAATTGAACCAGCCTCCAAACTTACTAAACTAGCAATGCTTTTGCTATCAAGTGTTACTAGCTCAGCATCAATTGAGAGAGTATTTTCAAATGTTAGCTTTATACACTCTAAACTCAGAAATATTTTGGGTGTAAATAAATGTGCAAAACTGGTTATGTGCTACAGAATGCAGCGAGGTAAAATTTATCCAGATTATTAATTGCACAATAATTTTCTTCTGATTTGAAAATTCTAAAAAAAATATATATATTTCCTTACAATTAATAATTTAATTTTTTTTGTAATTATTAAATTACTATAACTAAAATAAAATATTACATAAACCATCATGATATTTAATGTATACCTATTCTTGTTAAAAGTTTTAAAGGGTGTTTACACGTTTTCGATGGTTAAAACCAGTTTTTGACAGTTTAAACCAGTTTTTGATGCTTGTCATGTCAAAAACCCAACCCTGCTAAAAATGTTAAATTTCTTGGGAATTTGTTTTGTGTAAATCAGAGCAAGGCGTTAACCCCCTCCCTTCTCATACCCACAGTATAATTTGTTCAAGAAAACCACCTTCACATACATTAATGTGATTATTTAAAAAAAAAAAATTTTTTGATAATTAGAACATAACGAAGACGCTACGCTATAATAGTCGGCAGATGACATCCCTTCGCATCCTCAATTTCAAATCTATATCTTAATTATTTATCTAAATTTTATTTCATTAGTAAAATCCTGTACCAAGCATAGATTATGAAACACTTTCCAACATTAACAGAATACTTTAACAAACCATCGCTGTTTAATAAGGTAAATAAGTTATCTAAGTAAACATTTCAGAAAAACACAAAACACATTTGAAAACGAGATTTCAGCAATTACCACCCACAGCTGGAAAAGTACTCCAATTTTTTTCAGCAGCCCTGTATATAATTTATATATTTGTATATACTCTATAGTATGCTGCAATTTACTTTAGCAATAAAACAAATAACACAGTTGGAAATTCATCTTCAGCAGTTTCTACCAATAGATGGAAACATACTTGAATTATTTTGTACAGCCCTGTATATTACATAAGCTTTTTGTACACGCCACATATTAAGCTATACAGTACACTCCCTCTAATCCGCACAGCTTGGGACCAAGGGTTGTGCGGATTATAGGTCATTTCTTTGTTTATGTTCTAATATTTGGAATTTATCTACAAATATAGTAATCACACTATAAATAATTAACAGGAATGATTATTTATACATAAAAAATTTATATTTAATATTAGAAATAGATTTAAATGTTATTAGAATTTATACTTTATATACAAATATAATACTCACACAGTATACCAAGTATATAAATAAGTGTAGTAATACAGAAATGAAAGAAAATATTTTATACAACATTATAAACACATTTAAATGATATATGTAATATGCAAAATTAATATAATTTACTAAACTTCTACTTATTTTTAAATTTGTCAAACATTGCAGTTATTGTGGTTTGCTTCAAAGATTTTTTTTTTAATGCTGCAATTTTATCTTGAAGCCTTCTTAGAGTCATGATTTCTTGATCAGAAACAACATCTTTAAATGTTTCTTTTTCTAAAAAACTGAGATATTTATCGCCATGAAAGAGTACTTCATCAAATGCTATTTTTTCTTCTTCAACATCAGATTCTGTGTCTGAATCGGTCTCTCCTGAATTCAGTACAGAAGATATTATTTCCGCATCTGTTACTTTTTGCGACTCCAAGATTTCATCTTCCGAAACCATCCAGGAAACTAAATCATCTTCTGATGCAGAATTCAGAAGAGAAGCTGATGAATCCTTGGCAAACCTAAGCAATTCAGCAGCTTTTTCACGCGCAACACATGACCTAAATCCATTAAATTCTGAATCATCATTCTGCACATCAAGGAAAAGTGTAGCTGGCCACAGATTTTTCCAACCATTAATTAATGTTTGCTGAGAAACTGCCTCCCACGCTTTTGCAACTAAAAATATGCAATCTTTTATAGTGAAAGTTTTTTTGAATTCATCAATTTTGTCCACAGTAGGATTGAAGGCAATTACTTTTTGCAGGAATTCAAAACGATACTGGCATTTCATACTGTGGATAATCCCTTGATCCATTGGCTGAATCAGGGACGTTGTATTAGGAGGCAAAAAAACAACAGAAACATTATTTTCTGTCAATATTTCTGGATGTGCAGCACAATTATCAAGTAGCAATAAAATTTTTGCATCACTTGGTAAACCAATTTTATTTCCATGAGCACGGACTTCTGGAATAAAATTTTTCTGAAACCATTCCAGGGTCAACTCCCTGGTTATCCATGCTCGCTTATTAGCCTTGTAAGTGACTGGCAGACTTTTAATGCCTTTCAAGGCTCGGGGGTGAGCACTCTTTGAAATGATCATTAACTGACATTTGTGTGTGCCAGCAGCATTGCTACACATAACAACCGTGACTCTCTCTTTTGCATCTTTCACACCAGTTGGTGCAGTTTCATTGGATGCTGCTAATGTGTTCCTGGGTAAATAACGCCAAAAGAGTCCCGTTTCATCCATATTGTACACTTGTTCAGGAGTTAAATTTTCATCATGAATCAATTTAGAAAATTCGTCAACAAAATCTTCAGCCCCTTGTGTATCAGCGGATAATTTTTCACCGCAAGATTTTAAGTATCGAATTCCATGGCGCTGCTTAAATCGCGTGAGCCATCCAGAAGAAAAATTGCATGGCTCTTGTATCTTTAATTCTTCGTGGAGCATTTTTGCTTTTTCACACAGTAATGGTCCTGTTATAGGCACACCTTCATCTCTCCTTTGCTTAAACCATTCATAAATGATGGCATCAAAATTCACATCCTTAGCAGGACGCATAGTTTTCCTTTTGGCAATCCCTGTATTGCTGTCACTATTGGAGTAGAACTGCAGAATTTTTTGCTTGTTCTTACTAATATCATATACAGTTCTTGAACTAATACAAAACATGGAAGCTAAATATCTGACTGATGATCCACTCTCTAGCTGTTTTATAATATCTACCTTTTGTAGAAGAGTTAGCGTTACATGTTTACGCTTTGCGATCTTTAATTCCCGACATTCTTTTTTTCTTAATTTAGAAGATCAAATAAAATCTAGATAATATTAAAAATATTACAAAATAACATTAAATGTAAATGCAATAACGTTACTCAAATTTAATTTGCTCTAACAACGATTAGCACGTGAGTACGCAGCCGAGATTTGTTGATATAACAACGATGTTACACCCGTTTCCATACAGATAACACTAATAATATGACTGACCATAAATTATATTATATTTGTCTATTCACTGCAGTGGCAGTTGCAATCGCTCGCAATTTATTGATAGGTTGCCCCTCAGCTACATGTCTTAACCCCATGCTTTGGGCATGAAGCGATTTGATTGGATGGGACGCTGCTCTGGTGTTCGTTATTTACGAACATGAAAGCCAACGAATGCATTCTGAATTCATGTCAGATTCGGCGACACCGAACAGAGCAGACGTGTTTTATCAGTGCTTGACCTTGATTTTTCTCTCCTTGGATCTTCGTTTCGACGTCTGTTCACAGCGGTCCAGCGGTCGCTCGTTAATCAATAACGTTTTAATCTGTTTTTTGTTTTTAAGAATGGCAACGTTTGATACATAGGCTCCCGTGTATCGAAAATAATGTTAGTATATTTGAATGGCACACAAAAAATTTCCTTCTATGCATGCAGAATTGCCTTTAAAAACAATCTTAGTAAATTTATCCATTCAGTAAACTTTTATTATGGTTGAAAAAAAAAAAAAAAAAAAAAAAAAAAAAGTTTGGAAAAAAGAAAACGTTATGAAAAAGTTTGTTTACATCTGAAATACATCGCGGATTATAGGCGTTCGCGGATTATAGGGTCGCGGATTAGCGGGAGTGGACTGTAGTTTAATTCAGGCAAATACACACTGAAATCACACTTCCAGGAATTATCATACATAGTCAGCCATGTATTCAGTTCTTTACATGGTCATGTATATGATTTTATTTATATTCCACAAACCTTTCTTGGTATACTAAATATATTTCACGTTCAAAATGCATAACTCGATTAAAAACCCATTTTAATTAATTTATGCTGCAGCACTGTAATGCTTACAAATTTTTTTGTTTAGCCCTGTATATGATCTGTAGCATTTATACATAACTCATAGCATTCAAAAATTTAGTTAAATGCATACCTAACTAAATTCCTACTTCCAATTATGGCTTATAAACAATACTTCGGACACAGTACTGTGTACCCGAAATATTTGTGTGTCCCTGTAAATGAATGATAAATGCTTTTCACATAACAAGTGTCTTGTAGTAAACCTCTATAATGTATATCCATTTCATTATATTTGAAATGGCGTAACATAATTAAATTATGCTGCAAATAGTTTTTCCCCTCGTAGATCATCATGTAAAAGAATACTTTTGTGTGGAACTGTAAATGAAAGAAATAAAAAAGGAAAACTGCCCAGTTAAACTGAGGGCATTGAGCTCACAGGCTATTCACACTAATTGTATATTATACTCTTATTTCAAAGAATTTGAAATAAGTCCCTCGAAAAATAAAGAAATCAACAATATATTAAGGGGGGAATCATACCCCTCCTCCCCTTTATAATTCACCAATGAACCCCTAAAACTAATCAGTGAAGTGCTTTATCAGAATGAACGTATATACAAAATTCGAAGAAAATCGGATAATTCTGCATTAAAAACTCTTATCTAAATTAAGAGGGCAGGATTAGCCCCCCCCATTACCCCCTTTATACTTAACCAATGAACCCCCAAAACTAATCAGAAAAGCGCTTTATCACGATGAACCTATGTACAAAATTTGAAGAAAATCTGATAATTCTGTATGAATACAAGCGTAATAGCCAGGTTGCCATAAAAGAAAAACAGTCCCCAAAGTTTGGCGACTTTTTTCTTATTTTTAACCGATTAAAAAAAAAGAAATTCTGCATGCATGTAAAGCATCTTAACCTCAGTGGCGTAGCTACGTTTTTTGGCACCCGGGGCAGGAAGAAATTCTGCGCCCCCCCCCCCCCCCTAAATAAAAAATAACCACATTTTTTCTCAAAACGACAAAAAATACTTTCTGGATTGTATTGTTAGGAAAAGGTAGTTTTCTTCTTCCTTGTTTTTCAGAATTGAACTAATTTTACTCAAACACACGAAGTTAAAATGCGTGAACCCGATTATAAAAGATTCCTACTTCTCATCAATACTGAATTTCAATGGGAATTTTGAAAAATTAGTCAGCTATCGCCAAGATGGCTACATTTATGGCGATCTACTTTTATCGCCAATATATTTAGCCAAATATTGCCTAATTTGACATGAATTTGACGTTAGCAGATGTGACTATGTAGTTTTAAGCTAATGAGAGTAGCAACAATGATTACAATAATGAAAATAAATTTGCAATAAACCACGTTTGCTAAAACTCATAAATTAAACTCGATCATGGAGAAAAAAAAAGTGCTGTCTTGTTTCATTTACAAGGTGTGTACACTCTTTGGAATTTCCAAGGAGTTCCATATGTCCTAAGTGACAAATTTCAACAAATATTTTTCAACCACGTCTCGCTATTTTTTTTAATTTTTTTTTTTTATATAATTCTTAAGTTGCATTCCATAAAATTAAAAATAGGATTTTCAGCAACATAAATAGTTTACTTTCAAAAAGCACAAATTTTAAGTAAAAAGACATTTTTATTATATTTTAAAATTTGTCATGACATTTTAACTTTTTTTTTTTGAAAATATGATTTTTACAGTTATAGAGTAGATTTATAAGGAAAATATGAAAAAAATGTTGCGAAAAGTTGAAATTTGTAGGAAAAGTGTGGTTTAAAATTTTCTTAATTTTTTTTCCGATTAAATATTTGTTATACACCATTAATTTTATCCCAAAAATTACGTTTTTACTTGATTAAATCATAAAACTTTCATAAAACCATATAATATAATAATAATAAATGCATCTTAAAAATTTACTTACCGTAAAAATTTTACTTTGATTGGCCCAAATAGAAAGAGAGGAATAACACTTTTGTCCATTCAGATGAAATTTCATTATTTTCTGTCTCTTTTGCTTTATTTTGATCACATGATAGTAATCCTGGTTTGAAAAACAATTTAAAAACTTTATTTAGAAATTCTCTATTTAGAAAATTTGAGCTTGTTTTTTAAAAGTAGCAGCGTAACTACGGTTGCGTCCTTGAAACTTATAATATTGTGGTTTACAACAAATTTTTATGGCTTAGCCATAAAAACTATGCAGATGATCTCTGCAATATCATTTCTTATTTATAATAAATCACGTATGCAAGAAACAGTGTTGCCAGTAGGTTACTTTTTAAAAATTAAGATTGCTTCATTCCCACCACTTTTTTAAAATAATATAATTGGCCCTTATTCTCGCGTTACTTAATCTGCCATTAAATAAGGGGAATATTTCTACTTAAAAAAATGGTGGCAATCAAGCAATTTTAATTTAAAAAGAGTGGCGAAGTGGTAACACTGACTAGACAGAAAACTCAAAAATCTCCAATCAATATCAATAGCAGTAGCAGGAATATATGGTTGTATGATATTAGCCATTTGTACTGATCGTACTAGAAAGATTGAAAAGCCCTGCTTTCATTTTTATACACTTTAAGAAGAGGAAAATTGGGGGTACATAGCAAACATTTAATTATTTCGCTTTTCTAAATGCCAGTTCAGCTGAAAAATATAATTTCCAATAAAGAAGGAATAATATAGTATTTACTTTCAGTTCCTCCAGCTAAATCAATTTTGCAATGGTTCACAGAAGCCCCTATTACATGAAATTATTAATATGGAAAACTAAGAACACAAAAATCAGCTGGAAAATCAATAGAGAAATAAAGAAATGCTCTTTTGACATAAGACACCACTTTTGACACCAGCAGGGTTCTTTGTTTTATAAGCTAGAGGCTAGACAGTGAGGAGCCTCCATCTGTGACTGGCATTCATGGATCTCTCCATTCCCCCACTTCATCGCCAAATTTCATCAAAACATTCACAAGCACGGAAAAAACGTTAAAAAATTATCATTTATTGTCAAAATATGTGAGAAAATTTTGGCTTAAAGCGTCTCTCAATTGGGCGCCCTCTCCCCCATTTAATCATGTTGCGACTTCTTTCAGATACGTAAACATGTAAGGTACAAAGTGTGTTGAGCCACTCTTAGAAACATTTACAAAAGCGTTTTCGTTTATTATTTGGATATAAAAAAATATTTTCAAGAAAACATTCAGACTAACACCAAAAAAAGATCAACAATTTTTATTTATTGTCCAAATTTGTGAAAATTTCCGTTAAAAACCTCTCTCAATTTGGCGCCCCCCTTAGCTACGCTACTGCTTAACCTTAAAATGTTTGGATTTAAAAAATGAGATGGCTGACCGCGGATGATAAATCTAAGCACTTGATTTGTTTCTGACATAATCAAGTTAAACAGAATACTAATTTATTTTATTTAATATTAAAAGTTAAAATGTTTTGATTTAAAAAATCAGATGGCTGACTACGAACGATAAATCAAAACATTTGTTTTGTTTCTGACATAATCAACTTAAATCAAAACATTTTAACTTTTATTATTAAATATAAATAAATTAGTCAATAAAGTTAACTGTGTTTATAATAAGTAAATATGGATGAAAATTATTTTGGAAATGAGAAACAAAACAAATGCTTTTATGTAAAAAATCAAGATGGCAAAATAAATCAAAACAATTGTTTTGTTTCTTACATAATCAAGTTAAATCAAAACATTTTAACTTTTATTATTAAGCATAAATAAATTAGTCAATAAAATTAAATAACGTGTTTAGAATAACTAATAAATATACATAAAAATTATTTTGGAAATGAGAAACAAAACAAATATGTTTTGATTTAAAAAACAAGATGGCGAACAGAGGCTAATCCCAAAGCTGTTCCAATTTAGTTTTACAGTTAAATCAAGATTTCATATACTAATGGACTAATTAAGCATTCTAGTAATGGACACATAGTAAATGCAAAGTGGGATGCATTACACGATATTAATAAAACACACTTACTTGCAATCCAGCCCGAGCAGATCGAGATACAGCCTTCGATTTGGAGTTTCCTTCAGCTTTACCACCAGCCTAAAAACATAACATAATTTCAGATAACATACAAACATAATACCACAAAATGTAAATAAAATTATTGTAATGATTGTTCTTACCATAATGCAAAATGGCAAAATCAGACGTTCACCAGTGAAATTCGCAGCCAAAACAGTGTTGCCAGATGGTCGAAAATGAAATTTCAACAAGGCTCTGTTCAGAACCGAAAATCAGGCGGCGCGCAGGCGAAGGAGATTTGCGTATAGAGTGGGAATTCTCAGAGCAAGTATAAGGAAAGGGCATGTTTACAAATAAACAGTTCCATCAACCAATCTACCACTGCATTTTTGTCACAGCTATCATTGCAGGAATCGTCATGGCGACGTAGGGCAATCATATCACAGACCAGTTTAACGTAGACCAATCAAATCGCTCCATCTCCTGTTTACTGTAAGAGTCGTAAAGAACGAACAGGTTTTTCTCCCAAACCAACAGTAATTTTGACCAACAGTGACGCCCGTTACTGTTTCCTTATTTGTAATAATTTAATTATTTGATGCTTTTATAGTTCAGAACAGGTAAAAACAACGACTACATTATCCTTATCAGTCAAAACGCGAATTTTGAATCTTCCGTCGTTTAGGCCACTTTGGCGAGAAAGAGGCACTTCAAGATGAAATCCAAAATGTGTCACCGAACTTGAAAGCTTGAGGGAATCGCTATCGCCGTGATAAAATGCTGTTATTTATTCATTCCATGTTTTTTTTAGAAAGCTGAGTTAATTTTTAAACATTTTTTAATAACAAATACAGATTTGATTTTGAGGACCCACCGTGGCTGAGTGGTCAAAGCATCGCACTGCTAATTGGGAATTCAAGTGCTCGAATACGTCATCTGGTGGAAAAAAGATATGACTTCTCCCTTCAGGAAAATCCCTTGCAACCCCATTTGCTTGTGAGTGTAGGTGGGAGCGGGTGCAAATCGCATATAATCGGATGCTAGAAACTCGTAGAACTGGATTCTCCATTCCTATTCGTCGAAAGTCGGTGCCTAGAGATTATAAGTTTTGGATGAACGAACGTGAAGAGAATAGTGAATAATCCAAATCGCAAATCCACAGCATAACCCCTTGGCTGTTGACGAAAATACGGGTTGAAGTTTAGGGTTGTTAGCATTGATCACGTGACAAATTCGACGAATGAGGTTCCACAATCCAGTGCTACGAAGTTCTACTATGTAGCATCCGATTATATGCAGTGGAATGCACTGCATTAGCCTGTCTTTTTCGTTATCCTCGAACGTTGGCGTTTCAGGCGTGAAAATATAAGACCCAACCAATCAGCGTGCTTCATAAATGTTTATTCCGCCATTTTAAAAAATGGACGAAGTTTGATGAAGCAGACGACAGATGAAGATTTTGAAGAAGATTTGAAATAAAAAAGGGATTTACAAACCAAAGGTACGTAATATTTTTCAGATATTTTTAATGTTTCTCTACATTGCTTCATAACTGTAGAAGTTTCTTTTATGTATTCGTAAATTACTATCTTCATGTATTTACGTACTACGCTACTAAAATTCATTTGTTAGCTATGTTACTTTTTATATTACCAAACTCTTTATAAACCTATGTATTCATAAATTCTTTAAGAACTATCTTCCTGTATTTATATACTATGCTACCAGTTCATTTGTTAATTGTTAGTTACGTTACTTATTTCAAAACTCACCTTGTTTCATAGGCATGAGTTAAAAAACAAATTTGACAGTATATGAATAAAAATTAGAATAGTACGATCGTAATTCATAATGTTCAGTAATGTTTTTGTTTTTTTGTGAGTAAATACTTTGATTTATTTCAGGTATTTATTTAATATTACTTGCAATTTTTAACTTTATCCTAAAACTGGTACCAATAAATTTTTAGCCATATAATTCATTTTTAATTAACTTCTCAGTAATCTCTGTTACTGTCATATAATTGACTGATCATTGATTTGCATTGTTATTCATCAGTTTTATATGTGTTAATTTTTTCAATGAATCCATCCTAATATATATCTAAAATATTGCAGAAATTTTAGATTGTATTTAGTTTCTTAGCCCTCTCCCCCACAAAAAAAAAAAAAAAAAAAAAAAAAAAAAAAAACTCAGTCTAATATGGTAACTACACAAATATATAACTTCTCAGTTTTCTCTGTTACTGTCATATCATTGACTGAACATAGCAATCTCTGTACATGATTGGCATTGTTATTCATCAGTTTTAATTTTTTCAATGAATCCATCCTAATATATTGCAAAGATTTTAGATTGCATTTAGTTTCTTAGCCCTCTCCCTTACAAAAAAAAAAAAAAAAAAAAAAAAAAAAAAACTCAATCTAACATGGTAACTACACAAATGTAAAATTTAACTTTTGTTAAAATGAAAAAATATGTTTTTAAGTAAACAGTCTTTACATTTAATTATTATTGCTAATTATTAAACCATTCCTTGCTATTTTAAAAGTTTTATTAGATGTTTGTTTATTTTTTTAATTTTCTTTAATAATTAATCTGAGTACATTACATGAATTTTTGTAAACCCCTCCCCCCACCCCCTTTCACAACAAGGAATGGTTTCAGTTGGAAAACTTCATAATTTTTTTTTTTAGAAAAAGTTTGAAAACCTTCAAAATCTATGAACGGTGCAAGGGAGATTGTCTGGTGAATCTACTGGTGCGAAGAAATGTATATTTTATTGCTCTCAGGAGATCACTTATGCGTAGTTTTACTGTTTAGTAAGTTGCTATCATTCGTGATCTTCAGCAAGAAATTTGAATTCAAGCCTTGGACTTGTGCTATTTTTGCTTCCAAATTTGTCAAGCAGGAACTGTGGTAAATATAATGTCAATCAATAAAGTAATTGACTTGTATGTAGTTTTTCAGTGAATATTGAGTTTGTTACATAATAAAGGGGGATTTTGAAATACATTTTTCATTGTTTATGTTGTTTGGTACTTTTATGTTAGCTGGGCACAAGTGATAGATATACATCTATATATATCACTGGTGCCCTTTTAACATGTACTGTATATATATATGTATATATATCACTAGTATCTGGCTAACATAAAATTACTTGTTGTTTTTATCAGTTTATTAGGATTATTATAATCTTTTCTTTAAATTACAGATTGCTTTTAATCGAACATGACTTTTTCCAATAACTATGCTAATGCCTGTCAATTACTACCTGTTGATCTCACTTTCGCATTTATAAATGATCTTTTCAACAGGCATTTTGCATGATTATTTTTGAAGGCATGAATCTTCAGTAATATTTGTAAGTATGATGCTTGTAAGTAAGTCATTTTCTCAAAATTACATTGTTGTGTAACAGAGTTTACCCCAGGTTTAAAAAAAGGCAGGGTGCTGCTGGTGAGAAAAGGGCACTTTTTTATTCTTAAGGGCAGTTTTTGGATTCTTGAGTGCACTTTTCAGATTCTTATTGGCACTTCTTTTTTAATTGTTAAAGGTATTCTTTTGTTTTTTAAAGCCACTTTTGATATTTAAAAGTCACGGCACTCTTTTTAAGACAACATTGAGTCCGTTTTTACTATGAAAGCAAATTTTTTAATGCAAAAAGGTGAAAGGACACTTTTTTTTACTGAGGGGCAAGAAGGGTGCTAATCATTTTACTGGAGGGGGCAAGAAGGGTGCTATTTTGTAAAACAAAGGGCAGGCAGGGTCTAGCACCCTTCTGAAACTGTCTGGGGTAAACTCTGGTGTAATGTTGCAATAATTAGAATTAAGAATTATAATATTGCATTTTTGTGCAATTAATGTTGTTTCATATAAAGTTATTTTTACCACAAAATCCATCTGTATCTGAGAGAATCAGTTAAAGCTATGTTAATTCTCAATACAAAAATTATGATTTTCATCATTTAATTCCTTTAATTTTTTAACTGAAGGTTTATTTGCTATTAGCATTTTAATTTATAAAATGGTGTTAAATGATTAATCTAAAAACACAACTTGTAGTTAATTAATTTGCATAGTTTTATGCAAGTGTGTAAGTTATGTTTTACATAAACTTGCATAAGCACTTGTGTTTATGTAAACACTAAATGAATAAGTGTTATGCTAGAGGAAAGCAGTTACCCCTCGCCCCTCCCTTCAAGGAATCTGATATTTCAGAAAGTGTGTCATTCAGACTAAAAAAAAAAAAAAAAAAAATCATATTACACAAAAACTAAAATATCTTATCAGATAAGTTGCATACATAATTTATTTGAATTAATATTACTAATATTGAAATAATCTAAAATGTATTATCTATGATGCTATCAATGTTATAATTTGCTGTGCTTAATAATTATTTAGCTGCATGTATACATTTTAACGTCTGAATGTGAAAACTATTAAAAACACCAAATAAAATAATTTAAGACAGACATGAGTACACTTAAAATAAAATTTATAAAAAATATACTTAAAAACAGTTAAAAATAGAAAATAGTAGACGTTTCGCCAAGCGACACGCAAGGCATCAATCATCAGTACAAAAACAATCTATTGCATAACAAACCACTGAACAAATCAAGGAAAGTTGAAGTTATTTTAAAAACAGATAATATTCATTAGGGACAGAACGAGCTTCATTCAACGTCTGCGATCGCAATTGAGTGAACCAACCCTCAAGGAATAATCGACCATGGTAGCTGTTACAACCTGATTTCAAAATACTGCGTTCGCAATTAGCAGGATGTGATTCGTTTGAAGTGAATGCTGGACAATTTTTGAATTCAATACTATTTTTTAAAGCACTAATATGTTCTTTTATGCTGCGTTTACACTATTGGGACTTAAAACGGCCTATAGAGGCGCTGATTGCAGCCGTCGGTACAGGAAAATTGGCCCTTTAACTAATGCTAAAGTGCCATTGAAACCATTATTTATTGTAAACGCGTTTAAAAGTGTTAGATATTCAAATTCGTATAATTTTTACTTTGACATATAAACACAGAACACAAATAGCACATGAAATCTGAAATTGTGCATAAAAATAATCATTATGAACAAATAAAAAATGCATGTAACGCAATGGGATTGCAAGGGATTTTCCTGAAGGGAGGAGTTATATCTTTTCCACCAGATGGCGTATTCGAGCGCTTGAATTTATTAGGTCTGCGTGGTCCTAATCTGTGGCGTGGTCTGTCAGGTCCAGGTATAAGAGGGTTTAAGAAGGTCTCTGTGGTCTGCGTGGCGTCACAGATTATCTGTGCGTGGCGTGGTCTAGTGTTGGTGTTTCAGGCGTGAAAATATAAGACCCAGCCAATCAGCGTGCTTCATAATTGTTTATTCCGCCATTTTAAAAAATGGACGAAGTTTGATGAAGCAGACGACAGATGAATATTTTGATGAAGATTTAAAATAAAAAAGGGATTTACAAACCAAAGGTATGTAATATTTTTCAGATATTTTTAATGTTTCTCTACATTGCTTCATAACTGTAGAAGTTTCTTTTATGTATTCGTAAATTACTATCTTCATGTATTTACGTACTACGCTACTAAAATTCATTTGTTCGCTATGTTACTTTTTATATTACCAAACTCTTTATAAAGCTATGTATTCATAAATTCTTTAAGTACTATCTTCCGGTATTTATATACTATGCTACCAGTTCATTTGTTAATTGTTAGTTACGTTACTTATTTCAAAACTCACCTTGTTTCATAGGCATGAATTAAAAAAAAACAAATTGGGCAGTATATGAATAAAAATTAGAATAGTACGATCGTAATGCATAATGTACAGTAATGTCTTTTTTTGTGAGGAAATACTTTGATTTATTTCAGGTATTTATTTAATATTGTTACTGGCAATTTTTAACTTTATCTTAAAACTGGTACCAATAAATTTTTAGCCATATAATTCATTTTTAATTAACTTCTCAGTAATCTCTGTTACTGTCATATAATTGACTGATCATTGATTTGCATTGTTATTCATCAGTTTTATATGTGTTAATTTTTTCAATGAATCCATCCTAATATATATCTAAAATATTGCAGAAATTTTAGATTGTATTTAGTTTCTTAGCCCTCTCCCCCACAAAAAAAAAAAAAAAAAAAAAAAAAAAAAACTCAGTCTAATATGGTAACTACACAAATATAAAATTTAACTTTTGTTAAAATTAACAAACATGTTTTTAAGTAAACAGTTTTTACATTTACTTATTATTGCTAATTATTAAACCATTCCGTATTATTTTAAAAGTTTTATTTTATGTTTATTTTTTGAAATTTTCTTTAATAATTAATCTGACATTACATGAATTTTTGTAACCCCCCCCCCCCCCCTTTCACAACAAAGAATGGTTTCAGTTGGAAAACTTCATAATTTTTTTTCAGAAAAAGTTTTAAAACTTTCAAAATCTATGAACGGTGCAAGGGAGATTGTCTGGTGAATCTACTGGTGCCA
This sequence comes from Maratus michaelseni, assembly GCA_963931845.1. NCBI lineage: Eukaryota > Metazoa > Arthropoda > Arachnida > Araneae > Salticidae > Maratus > Maratus michaelseni. Next base: position 77,232,946 of record OZ007599.1, on the reverse strand, counting down.
GGAAATGTATATTTTATTGCTCTCAGGAGATCACTTATGTGTAGTTTTACAGTTTAGTAAGTCGCTATCATTTGTGATCTTCTGCAAGAAATTTGAATTCGGGCCTTGGACTTGTGCTATTTTTGCTTCCAAATTTGTCAAGCAGGAACTGCGGTAAATATAATGTCCATCAATAAAGTATATTAACTTGTATGATTGACTGTAATTGACTTATATGTAGTTTTTCAATGTATATTGAGTTTGTTACATAATAAAGAAGGATTTTTAAATATATTTTACATTGTTTATGTTGTTTGGTACTTTTATGTTAGCTGGGCACCAGTGATAGATATGCATGTATATATATCACTGGTGCCCTTTTAACATATATCACTAGTATCTGGCTAACATAAAAATAAAAATACTTGTTGTTTTTAGCAGTTTATTATGATTATTATAATCTTTTCTTTAAATTACAGATTGCTTTTAATCGAACACTACTTTTCTCAATATCTATGCGAATACCTGTCAATTACTACATGTTGATCTCACTTACGCATTTATAAATGGTGATCTTTTCAACAGGATTATTTTTGAAGGCATGAATCTTCAGTAATATTTGTAAGTATGATGCTTGTAAGTAAGTCATTTTCTCAAAATTACATTGTTGTGTATTTATTAATGTTGTTTCATATAAAGTTATTTTTCCAACAAATCAATCTGTATCAGAGAGAATCAGTTAAAGCTATGTCCATTCTCAATACAAAAATTGATTTTCATAATTTAATTCCTTTAATTTTTTAACTGAAGGTTTATTTGCTATTAGCTTTTTAATTTATAAAATGCTGTTAAATGATCAATCTAGAAACACAACTTGTAGTTAATTAATTTGTGTAGTTTTATGCAAGTGTGTAAGTTATGTTTTATATAAACTTGCGTAAGCACTTGTGTTTTACGTAAACACTAAATGTATAAGTGTTATGCTAGAGGATAGCAGTTACCCCTTGCCCCTCCCTTCAAGGAATCTGATATTTCAGAAAGTATTCAGACTAAAAAAAAAAAAAATCAAATTCAACAAAAACTAAAGTAAGTTATCAGATAAGTTGAATATATAATTTATTTGAATTAATATTATTAATATTGAAATAATCTAAAATGTATTATCTATGATGCTATCAATGTTATAATTTGCTGTGCTTAATAATTATTAAGCTGCATATACACTGCTCAAAACAATTAAAGGATATTTGAAGTTTTATATAAAATAAAGATATAAACAAAATTTTTTTTGCCGAAAGTAGAAGAGGAGAATCACAAATGCAAATTTTTCTGGTTTTCAAACTGTGGAGTATGAAAATTTTGAGTTCGACGTCAAAAACGTCGCTTCAGCGGCAGCGAATGAAATTTGACTTTCAACTGGATAAAAGAGAATGAAGACAAGGATGATCGGCATTCAGTGATTGCTTTGTTTCGATGAGTACGATGTCTTAGCGAAGTCATTTGAGATATTCAGAAGCTTGGAGAATTGTTGGTAGGTTAGAAGGGGGCCAAACTCAAGCCGAAGTAGCGCAAGCCATTGGAGTGTCATTTCCAGGATCTGGAACCGTTTTTTGGAGAGTGGATGTGCAGGCCGAAGACCAGGGCAAGGTCGTAGAGGGCAACAACGCCCAATGAAGATCGGTATTTAGCGTTAACAGCTCGGAGACACCGAAACATGAACGCTACTCTTCTCCAACAACACCTTCGCTCGGCTACAGGCACCACGATTTCAACTCAGACTGTCCGAAACCGGCTCCATGCTGTAGGTCTGTATGCTCGCCGACCGATGGTATGTGTTAGATTAACATCAAGGCATCGTCGCGACCGCAGGGAGTGCGCAACCGAGCATGTCAACTGGAGGAGAAATGAATGGAGCAATATCCTGTTTTCTGACGAGTCCCGTTTTTCTGTGCATCCGGATAATAGGCGTATTTTCATCTGGAGGGACCGTGGCAGTAGGCATAATCCTGCGTTCGTTCACGAAAGTGTCAGATTTGGCGGTGGAGTGTTGGTGTATGGTGGCATCTCCATTGACGGGCGCACTGACCTCTACATCATTCGAGATGGAGCTCTGACTGGTCGCCGATATAGGGATGAGATCCTCAGACCTATTGTAGTCCCTTACGCTGCAGCAATCGGAGATAACTTCATTTTAATGGACGATAACTGCAGGCCACATCGTGCAAACCTGGTGGAGGATTTCCTTTTCGAGGAAGGAATCGTTCGAATGGAATGGCCAGCATGTTCTCCAGACATGAATCCAATCGAGCACGTTTGGGACGCTCTAGGAAGACGAGTTTCTGGCCGCCAACAACCCCCACAAACTCTCCAAGAACTGGAAAGAGCTCTTCTGGAAGAGTGGGGCAGAATACCCCAACTCGTCATGAATAGCCTCATTGAGTCCATGCCTCAAAGGTGTTCAACGTTGCTGGCCGCCCGTGGTAACCATACCCCCTACTGAAAATGATTTTCTTTGAAGAAAACACCTTTTCTTATTCCTTTTTTTCTCATATGCACAAATTGTGTTTTTTTCCTTTTGTACACAAATGCGCAATAAAATGCATTTTTTTCTGCCAAACATGTGTAATTTATTCTCATATAACCTACTATGTCTGTCGACCATGTATCAATCAGCTAAAAAGTTTCCCAGATACAAAATCCACCTAAAACTGCAATATCCTTTAATTGTTTTGAGCAGTGTATAATAATTTATTTAATGTTTATTAATGTTGAAATGATCTAAAATATATTTTAACAATATTATGAAGGTTATAATTTGCTATGCTTAATAATTATTAAGCTGCATATATAATAATTTATTAATGTTGAAATGATCCAAAATGTATTTTAACAATATTATCAAGGTTATAATTTGGTTTGTTTACTTACAGTTCTTTGAAGTGAGAGTAATTATTTATGTTAGTTTAACTAAATATTGAAGATAATATATTTTGACAGATTTGATGGAACATCATTAGGTTATATTTAAAAAAATAAATATTATGAAATATTCATTAGTATCTAGTTTTTAAATCAAATTTTGTTACCAATGATAGAAAATCTAGCGAAGTACATGTGTTTTGTAGATGAAGAATTTAATAATTGAAAATTTTATGCACTTTGCATTAATAATTATTTTATCTTATTCTAGAATTCAAAAAACAACTAACTATATTGTTATGTACTAGTTTGTTTTCATAATTCTCTTTATTAATTAAATTGTTAATTTACTTTCTCCCTAAATCCATGAAAAAATAAGTTTACAAATTATGTAAAGCAATTAAACATTTAATTTGTTTTTCTTTAATACAGGCAGCTCAAAATTAATTCTTAAAACTGAAATTTAATTATTATTATTCATAATTTATTTTACTCAAATTACTTTATTTACTCCAAGTGATTAACAAAAATGCAATTTTTGAAAACTGAAATTTAAACATTGTCAGGTGTGCATTGCTATTGACCATCCCAAAACTACAGCAGTGAATGTTTTGAGATAATAAATGCAAATGTGTTTTTGTATGTTTTCCGATATAAGTTTAACATTTTTTTAAATTGAATATTCAGGGAAGGGGAGAGCAAGCAGTGTTGAAATCAAGGGATGGCCCTTCAAATCTTTCTCCCCCCCCCCCCCCTGAAAGATTTGAGATTTTATGCTTTTAATGGTCAAAAAGTACAATTTCACCTCCAGAACTCTATAATGTCCCTTCGGAGGCACAGAAATCCCTCCCGGAGAAAAATGTCTAAATTCAACACTGAGGATAAATATTCTGATTTTTTATTTATTTATTGCATTGTGTGTTATATTAGCCATACCTATTCTTCAAAAGATTGCTTTAAATGTTTTGTTATCTTTCATGTATACTAGAATAATAATAATAGTTTTCTTTTTTAAAGAAGATATTTAACATTGGATTTCCTTTAAACATGTCATTTTATAGACATATGGAACCTTGAAAGTAGCATTTTCACATTTTTTCTGTAAAAAATAAAGATAATACTGTAGTAGCTTCCTATAAAATTGCTTGTTCAGATATAGCTCTATTTTTTATGCCCCCAATCTGGGGAAAAAATAAAGATTGTGCAGTAACCCCACTTCTTAATAACTTTATTTGATAACAAGAAATGTGTTTTTTTTTTTAAGTTACTATTTCAGACATAATAAAAATTATATTCATTACTGAGGTGCACTATAAATTGCTCTCTTGAAATTGTGTGCATTGCGTTTACTTATAGGGACACACAAAATATATCGGTTACAGTACATATGTGATATTTACAGTCTGTGTGATAGGTGCATTTTCAACTTTGGTTTGCGTTTTTAAGTTTAACTAAATTTTTTCATAGTACTTGTGTGTTTATAAACTCTGTTGTTCATATACAGAGCTACACAAGGGAATCCGTCAGTATTACAGACTATGGGAGTGAATTGCTTAAGGGTAGTTTTTAATTTTGTTACGCATTTTCCTGTTGAACTATATTTAGTAGACTAATAGAAGTTTGTGGAATATAAATAAGTTCATATACAGGGCTACGCAAAGAAAAATATTCATTGTCATTTACGGTTGGTAATTGCTGCGAGTGAGTTTTAAGTTGCCATTTAGCTTAATATGTGGTGTGTACAAAAATCTTCATATAACATACAGGGCTATACTGCACTATAAATAAAATATAGTAATATTTTTTTTCTTTTTATTGGAACTGGAGTTGAAACCACTTGTATTTCTGATATCTTCAAATCCAAGGATATTCTTAGCAGTTTGAATGAAACATTTATTTTCATCTCGCTGATTAATTTATGTATTTATTTTAATAATAAACTGAAATTTCCATTTTTTTTCTTTCTTTTTAGAAAAAAAAAGCATGCCAGTGCTTGGCTTTGATGTTATTATTTATCATTTTAAAATTATAATAACTGAAAAATATTAATAACTTATTTATCCCATTAGATTAAAATACATACCTGTTTCTGTAAAGTATCGTGCCATCATCATTAACGTCCAGACTGTTATCTATGTATTTTACTTCTGATATGTAGTATATCATTATATTCAGTAATAAATTTGTTATGTGATAATATTTATTATATAGAGCAATATTTTGTTGTTTTATTTCTGTAACTTGTATTTTCAAATAAAGGAAATTTAATAAAAAATTTCTGTTATCATTTGACTATAATTTTATTATAAATGATCTTTTCATGTATCTACTTGTGTTGTTTAAATAACAGAATGTATATTAAATAAGAAAATCCTCAAACCATTTTTTAATTAAAAAAAAAGAGTTACAAAGAGAGTTTATTTAAATTTTACTATTGAAGTCTTTATTTTATTTTAATATGTATATAATGCTTCATAACAATACCTTTTTAATAAACAAGGAAAATATTAAAACAATATTTTAAAAATTCTCTTAAAAAATTAAATAAACATTTGGAATTAAAATAAATGCAATTTTTAAAAGTATTTCTTTAAAAGAAAGTCTATAACATAATTTTAAAAAATCAAAAATTTTCACTTTTTAATGTTTCATGATATGTTACTTATTTAATATCATTATGAATCCATTCAAGTCAAAAATAAACTTGAATTATCAGTAGAAGTTTGTTTTATAAAGCCATTATTTTTAAATTAGTCTTTAAAAATAATAATAAAGATTTTTATTCATTCTTCAAACATGAAGGGTTTTCTTCATTCCAGAGTCGGTTTATTATCTCATATATATATATATATATATAATTATAAATCAAATACTTAAAATGAAAGATAGCTTGAAAACAAATAGTTGACAATGAGCCACAAATTAGAAACAAATAGTTGATCATGGGCAGAATGACTGCAAATGTATGTGTCTTAATTAGGGTTGGGAGTGTTCAGGAAACAAAAGAGTGCATAATGTTGAAATGCGATACGTAAGAGATTATGTTTGAATAATTCTAAATTGGCCTTTTCGGTCTATTTATTAGATTATTCAATAAATACCTCTTTTAATGCAAGCACTGTATTTTATTATTTGTAGTGAAAGTGATATTATTTTCAGCATACAATTGGAGTTTCACCATAATATGCTGAAGCATGTTTGGGTACAATTGCTAGTTTGTTAAATCAATAAAGAATTGCCATGTTTTCCTAAAACTTTTCTGCCATTATTAGCATTAAAACTAATACCAATATGCTTAAAATCGTCAGATATGTTACGTTGATATATATTTTTATTTTATCAAGAAAACTGGATGAAAAAGAAGATTGTAACAGCACAGCACACCTAAAAAATGTATGATGAAGTGATATGTTAACCATATCTAGAATAATGACTACATTAATTTAAAATTCAGCGGATTACTATTTTCTTAAATAAACACCTTCATGAGAGTAATAGCCAGATTTAATATTTTTGTTCCATGAATTAAACAAAAAGAAATAAGGATGTTTGTCAGCGGTATTTTTCACTGGAAGCAGAATTACTTAAATAATTAAAATGCTTAAAAGCCTCAGGAATTAAACTAATAAATTAGTGATTTGTTAGATTTACATTGTTTTATTTTATCGTAAAAAATAATAATTTCCTTTAACAGTAATAACAAAATGTAATGACAATTAATTCATAAGATGAATATTTTGAGCTTGTAAACACGGACGTTCTCAGAAGGAAAAAAAAAGGGGGGGGGACAATATTTTGAAACACATATGCTAAGGTGCAAGAATAAACTTGGGGCCCAGGAATAAAGTTTCCTAGTGCCCCTACATATGTATTCGGATGAAAGAGGAAAATTTTAGAACATAATTATTAAATATATTATTTTTAAATTAATTGTTATTTAATTTATGTGTTCAATGATTTTAATTAACTAATTTTGATTAGTATTTTTTAAATTAATTTCATTCTTAAATCAAATTAACATTTAATAAATAATTATACTATTTTTCATACATTTTCTATATGATACTATGAAATATACAATTTAAAAATAAATTTCATTAATACAGTATTGCAGTATACGTTGGGCCCCATTAACTGCTTTTTCAGGGCCCCACACAGCATTGAACTGGCCCTGGGTGTGTATAAATTCTATATACAGTGCTGCATGAAAGAATTTGCACACATTACAGACTATATGGGCAGACAACAATTGTTGAAAATAGATTTTTACTGAGTTATGTGCTTTTAAATTGTTCATTTAGATATCGTATTTCATAAAAACAAAATTTATTAATAATATTCTGTTAGTGTTGGAAAGTGTTTATTTGTATGATCCTTATACCAATGGCGCAACCAGGATTCTCATCTGGGAGGGGTTCTGAACCATTGTTACTGATAAAATAAACAATTTTGTTGATAACAATACATGACACGTAAAAACTGCCGTAACGAAAATCACAATCAATCATAATATATTTAGCATGTATGTGTTTTAAAACACAGCATTTTCAGAGGGAAAAAAAAAGCAATAGCAATGAAATATGTACTACTTTACTGCTATTGCTCTTAACTTTTTATTTCATTAATTTTGTGTAGAATCCTATTATAAAGTCTTGAATGGTAAACATTTTATGCTGCTCATGCTTTCCTTTACTTTGGCTTTTACACATCACATTAATTTTTTTTAACACAAGGGGTTTTCTATGCATTTTGTCAGTTTTTCAAATGCTCTGGAAGTTGATTTTAACACTGAAATCCCCCTCTTTTCACACAAAACTTTCTGACTGATGCAGGGACCGATTTACTAGTTTGGGAGTACCTGGGCACAGATGCTTTGGGAAGGGGGGGGGGCTTGCACCGGTGCTTACAGTGGTTTTGAGTAAAAAAAATATGTATCACTAATAGCAGTAATTATTAAGATAACCACTACTGACTTAAATGATTTAGTGATTTTTAATAATTTTTTTGGGTACTTCTCTATTATACCGTCGACCACTTTTCATAATAAAAAACTATCGCCAAAGAAACGGAAGAACGTTGTCATTGGAATATCAAAATAAATAAAATATAAGAATTTACGGACACAATTGTTATTTTAATTAAGGAAATAACTAATAAGTCAGTAAAACATAATGAATAATACATGCAAATGTCAAATTAAAAACCACTTGATGACATAACAAACACGTATAATGCTTCTGACATCAAGTAAATGGGACTGCATTTTTGGCGTTTAATCTTAGAGTTGGCGATAGTTTTTTGTTATGAAAAGTGGTCGACGGGATAATAGAGAAGTACCTTTTTTTATACATTTTCTTCTTAATTTTTTAGCAATAAAAGTTTTTATAACAGCTTCATAATCAATCTTTAGTGTTCTATCTCGCTAACGATTTTTCAAAATCGGTTCTGAAAGTGAAAGTATCTTAATAAAAAAACCTGTTAACAAAACCGAAAAAGTAAAAAATGGCCTTTGCATTGATTGACCTCAACTATCCAATGGAATTTTTTTTTTTAAATAATGAAATGCAAGCAAGATATATATAAAAAAAATTTCCCGTAGAATTAATATTAGCGAGCGAGTGTTTTTGTGCAAGTGAAGTAGTTATTTTTAAATGAAAAAAATAAACAGGATTTTCCATATTAATTTTGTGTTTTTATCGTGAAAACTTCCAGATTTTGACCAATCTTCAGTAGCATTTGGGGGGCCCTGGAACTGTGCCTCAAATGACCTGCTGTAAATCAGGCACTGGATTGATGTCACGACTAAAAGCATCTAGAAAATGGCATTTTTATGTAATCATTGAGGATTTAATTTTCCTGAATGAAAATGCAAGTTTCCATTTAAAAATAATGTTTTATCATCAGAAGAGGAAACTTCCCCTTCTGAAATTAACGTGCATTATCTATAAAGTAGAAACTTTATTTTCAAGCCATGAGAAATGGAATTCCACTAAATGTCATGTCATTTGGTTTCATTTTCTTTTTTTCAATATTGTTAGGAAAATAGTATATTTTTCTGTTAGCATCAAAGAAAATCTGCATTATCACTTATAAAACTAAAAAGCAGTTCAAACATATTATAATTAAGAAACCAAAAATAAGCTGCTATTGACATTTTATAAATGAAGAACTGTCTTTATGTTCAATTAATTTTTTATCAGGGTGGGGGGGGGGGGGGGAGCTGAACCCACCATTTAAGATCCTTTTTGAACACTTAAATTTAGAAAGAAAAACAAAACTAAATTTTGTTTTGAGGAAAAGGGTGATCAGAGCCCTTCAGCCAAAAAAAAAAAAAAAAAAAAAAAAAAATGTTTCTTTTTGTCTTAGTGATTAATTATTTGACATTATTATTATTTCTTTTTTTGAAAATTATCAGAGAAAAATAAACTTTAGTTTATAAAATTTGAAAATTCAGATAACAGCAATTGCCTTGCTCCCATTGTGGGCACATGTGCATATAAAATGCTTTATTTCTATAAATTTACATGTAATGTAATAGACATTTTATTTACATGTAGACATACATTTCTGTAAATGTATGTCTATGCTAAGTTAGTGCTAATACTGATTAGAATGATTTTTTCTTTTAGTTCATATTTTTTATTTAAATCTTGATGGGAATTTTCTTATTTTGTATAATAAATTAAACCTTATTTAATTACTTTTGTCAGTATTATTTTGCAACAAACTGATCTCCATATATTTTTATTTTTACCAAGGAAAATAAAATGTGCACAGAAATTGTGAGACCCAGTACAGATACGGAATAGGGCTTCTGCATGCACTGTATATGGCTATATTTAATATGAAATTGGCTGCTCACTGAGCCTTTCTTAGCCCAATACAACAATATCTCTTGTATCTATATCCCCTGTGTATTTCCCAAACCTTTAATAATAATAACGAAAGAAGCACGTTAGAAAAAATCACTTTTATATTATCTGCCTTCCGTTTTTTAAGTAAAAAATAAATTAGCACAGGCATTAACCCACAAAATATTTGCATGTTCATTTCATTGCGAATGTAAACAAACAAACATTACCCCTCCCCCTCCATGCAAGCTGCAAAACTCACGCATGCGCAAAAATAAGTTTCTTCTCCTTACACCAAATTCTTATGCCATAGTGTAAATGCAATTTTTTCTACTCTTGGAGCAGACAGACCCAACAGACCTGAAAGACCATATAGTGTAAACGCAGCATTAGGCGAATTTCCAATGATCTACCTGTTTCACCAATGTAGACACTATTGCAATCTTTACAGGGAATAATATAAACAACACCGGGTAATTTAGACTTATCATATTGAAATTTATGCTTAGTGAAAAAGGAACTCACTTCATTAATTGGTTTAAAAGAAACCCCAATATTGAATGATTTTAGAATGCCAGAATTTTTTTCAGAAATGTTTTTATAATAAGGAATACAGATAAAAGAGTTTGGTTTACTACGTTGAAAAGGGGGGGGGGAGAGTAGAATTCACAAAATTTAAAGTATTTTTAAAGATTTTTTTTAACAAGACCTATAGGATAGCTATTATTAACCAAATCGCGATAAATTTTACACTTCTCAATTTCCAAAATCATTACTGGAACTGCAATATCTAATGGCCCTGAAGGCTAAAGTCTTAATAATGACTATTTTATGGCTGAAAGGGCAAATTTCTGTTATTATCATTTGACTATAATTTTATTATAAATGATCTTTTCATGTATGTACTTGTATTGTTTAAATAACAGAATGTATATTAGATAATAAGAAAATACTCAAAGCATTTTTTAATTTAAAAAAAGAGTTACAAAGAGAGTTTATTTAAATTTTACTATGTATATAATGCTTCATATTCTATGTTTTTTTTTTCTATGTATATAATGCTTCATAACAATGCCTTTTTAATAAAGAAGGAAAATATTAAAACAGTATTTAAAACATTCTCTTAAAAAATTAAATAAACATTTGGAATTAAAATAAATGTGATTTTTAAAAGTATTTCTTTAAAAGAAAGTCTATATCATAATTTAAAAAAAAAAAAAAAAAAAATTCACTTTTTAATGCTTCATGATATGTTACTTATTTAATATCATTATGAATCCATTCAAGTCAAAAATAAACTTGAATTAGCAGTAGAAATTGTTTTATAAAGCCATTATTTTTAAATTAGTCTTTAAAAATTAATAAAGATTTTTATTCATTCTGCAAACATGAAGGGTTTTCTTCATTCCAGAGTCAGTTTATTATCCCATTTATATATATATAATTATAAATCAAATACTTAAAATGAAAGATAGCTTGAAAACAAATAGTTGACAATGAGCAACAAATTAAAAAGAAATAGTTGATCATGAGCAGAATGACTGCGAATTTATATGTCTTAATTAGGGTTGGGAGCATTCAGGAAACAAAAGAGTATAATGTTGAAATGCGATATGTAAGTTTTCTTCATAAAAATATATTTTCATTGAAATTCTTATTCAACCAATGTTAAAATTTGTTTAATTTGAATTTTTTTTTAGATTATGTTTGAATAATTCTAAATTGGCCTTTTTGGTCTATTTATTAAATATATTCAACAAATACCTCTTTTAATGCAAGCACAGTATTTTATTATTTGGAGTGAAAGTGATATTATTTTCAACATACAATTGGAGTTTCACCATAATATGCTGAAGCATGTTTGGGTACAATTGCTAGTTTGTTAAATCAATAAAGAATTGTCATGTTTTCCTCAAAGTTTTCTGCCATTCTTAGCATTAAAACTAACACCAATATGCTTAAAATTGTCAGATATGTTACATTGATACATATTTTTATTTTATCAAGAAAACTGGGTGAAAAAGAAGATTGTAACAGCACGGCGCACCTAGAAAATGTATGGTGAAGTGATATGTTAACTATATCTAGAATAATCACTACATTAATTTAAAATTCAGCAGATTACTACAGTGACCTCTCACTTGTACGACTCTCAGTTATACGACTCTCTCGGTTATACGCCGAATTCTCTTGGTCCCGTCCACGCTTTATGGGAAATAATGCTAAACTTCTCTTAGTTATACGACTGCTTCTCTCACTTATACGACTTTTTAAACGGTTCCGGCGATTTTACATTTCTCACTCAAGAAATCATTTTTATAATTATTAAAGTACAAATCATTAACGTTGCTTACATTTATTCTTTTGACTATTGCTAATGTGTTTATCAATAATGAATAACATTTCTTGTCTACCTTGGTGTGTTATTAACGATGAAATCTATGGCGGGAAGGTGGTTGTATGGAATTTTCTTGTGCCTGCCATTTAACAAAACCTATTAACAAAAGCCAAATGACCACCTGCAGATCACGTCTTTGTATACTACTGAGCGATAAATCAGGGTTATTTCAAAATACACTTTCCTGTATCAATGTCCATCACATCCAGGTTTATAAAAAAATTACCATTTCTGCAACAAATTAAAGTTCGATTTTTGCCAGCAAATTCTACAATTAGATTTAGCGATTATATAGAATTGCAAGTAAACTACAGAAGGAGTTTGATTTGTTGTTTTATTTTGGATCGGGAAAACAAAAAGGAAGCTAATGGAATTTCCATTTTAGAAGCTTGCATCTTACAGCATCTGCATTGGAAAATGTGACATCGCAGACAGTTAAGAATTGTTTTAGGAAATGTGGTTTTTCACAATACCAAACTGCTACGTCAACGAATGAACCCGATTTTGAGAGTATATGGGAATCCTTTAATGAGAAATCTTTGAGGATATCAATTATGAAGACGTGAGAGAGGAGGGTGACGATAATGAGAACAATGTTCCTGCTGTTGTAAATTTTTCAGAAGCAAATGCCACTTTAAATGCATTAAAGAATTATGTCCACCAAAATTATTATCTCAAAATAGCTTAAAAGCTTTAATAGACTTAGAAAAAGACATTTTCTCTTTTCGTCAACGACAGAGACACTCACAGAGAGAGATCACTTCATTTTTTGAGAAAATCTGATGTATTAATCTTCAAAATAACAGTGGTGAGTGAACTATTTTGTGAACTTTTAAAATATATTTTATGATTTATTTTTTAACATTATTTTATAAGTTTTGTTAAAATATGTTCTTAGTACTTAAAACTTATCGTTTTTACTATAGATAAAATAATTAATGCATATAAAGTTTGAAACTTGTATAATAAGACGGTCTCTCACTTATACGACTTTTTTCTACGGTCCCCTGAAAGTCGTATAAGTGAGAGGTCACTGTATTTGCTTAAATAAACACCTCCATGAGATTAATAGCCAGATTTAATATTTTTGTTCAATGAATTAAACAAAAAGAAATAAGGAAGTTTGTCAGTGGTATTTTTCACTGGAAGCAGAATTACTTAAATAATTAAAATGCTCAAAAAGCCTCAGGTATTAAACTAATAAATTAGTGATTTGTTAGATTTACATTGTTTTATTTTATCGTAAAAAATAATTCATTTAACAGCAATAACAAAATGTAATGACAATTAATTCATTAGATGAATATTTTGAGCTTGTAAACACAGACGATCTCAGAAAAAAAGGGGGAGGGGACAATATTTTGAAACAAATATGCTAAGGTGCAGAGAATAAACTTGGTGCCCAGGAAAAAAGTTTCCTTGTGCATATGTATTCAGATGAAAGGGGAAAATTTTAGAACATAATTATTAAATATATTGTTTTTACATTAATTGTTATTAATTTATGTGTTAAATGATTTTAATTAACTAATTTTGATTAGTATTTTTTAAATTAATTTCATTCTTAAATCAAATTAACATTTAATAAATAATTATACTATTTTTCATACATTTTCTATATTATACTATGAAATATACAATTTAAAAATAAATTTCATTAATACAGTATTGCAGTATACGTTGGGCCCCATTAACTGCTTTTTCAGGGCCCCACACAGCATTGAACTGGCCCTGGGTGTGTATAAATTCTATATACAGTGCTGCATGAAAGAATTTGCATACATTACAGGATATGGACAGACAACAATTGTTGAAAATAGATTTTTACTGAGTTATGTGCTTTTAAATTGCTCATTTAGATATCATATTTCATAAAAACTAAATTTATTAATATTATTCTGTTAGTGTTGAAAGGTGTTTATTTGCATGATCCTTATACCAATGGCGGAACCAGGATTCTCATCTGAGAGGGGTTCTGAACCATTGTTACTGATAAAATAAACAATTTTGTTGATAACAATACATGACACGTAAAAACTTCCGTAACGAAAATCACAATCAACAATAATATATTTATCATGTCAGTGTTTTAAAACACAGCATTTTCAGAGGGGAAAAAAAAGAAATAGCACTGAAATATGTACACACTGAAATCCCCCCCTTTCCTTTCGCTGCACCAATGCTTATATAAATCTACAATTTTTGACAGACTTTCATGAAACTTGATATACACATGTTTTAAAACCAAAACAAAATTGTCAACTTCAAAAAAATTAAATTTTCTAATGTAATATTTCCTTTCCTGTTGCACAAAAGAGTTATGTGTGGACAATATTTTTATTAGCCAATAAAATATCAAACTTGCTCTGTTTTCACATACAAAATTGGCGTCATTCAGAGCAGATGAAGCACATTTTCATATATAAAATTTAAAACCTTTACTATAAGTGTGTTAAAATGATGTAGTATCTTCATTTAAACATATTTAGAATTAAAACATCTATGAAAATAAACATATCAATTTAAAGGAAAAAAAATGACTGCACATGACATCTCTTTCAATAAGACGCTTTTAGTGTGACATCAAAATGACTCCAACTAAAAAGTGTTGCTATATTTATTTCGTTTGTATACTACACCTATATCTTATAGCTAGGTGTTTTAATACTGCAATGGTACTATTTTGTATGATTTGTATTAATAAATAGAAAGTCTGTTCTTGCTCTTTTCAAACAAAACTTTCTGACTGATGCAGGGACCGATTTACAAGTTTGGGGGGGGGGGGGGCTTGCAACGGTGCTTACAGTGGTTTTGAGTAAATATATTTATATATATCACTAATAGCGGTAATTATTAAGATAACCACTACTGACTTTAATAATTTAGTGATATTTAATAATTTTTTTAATAAATTTTCTTCTTAATTTTTTAGCAATAAAAGTTTTTATAACAGCTTCACAATCAATCTTTCGTGTTCTATCTCGCTAATGATTTTTCGAAATCTGTTCTGAAAGTGAAAGTATCTTAATAAAAAAACCTGTAAACAAAACCAAAAAGGTAAAAAATGGCCTTTGCATTGATTGACCTCAACTATCCAATGGAATTTTTTTTTTTTAAATAATGAAATGCAAGCGAGATATATATAAAAAAAATTCTTCCATAGAATTAATATTAGCAAGAGAGTGTTGTTGCGCAAGTGAAGTAGTTATTTTTAAATGAAAAAAATAAACAGGTTTTTCCATATTACCTTTATGTTTTAATCGTGAAAACTTCCAGATTCTGGCCAATAATTGAAAAATCTTCAGTAGCATTTGGGAGGCCCTGAACCTGTGCCCCGAATGCTCAATCTTCACCATAGTCGCTCTGCATCGGCCATTCTTGGCAGAGGGTTGACTAGAGGTGATTATGACATTGCATTAGTTCAGGAACCTTGCACCCTTAATGGTAGAATCCTGGGTCTGAATATTAAAGGGTATAAAATCTTTTATGATGCTACCTGTGTGAGGCCTAGGCTTGCATTCTTATTAGCTCTAGGCTCAATGTGTTAAATCTTATTAATTATCTGGATGGTGACAATGTTGCTATCAGGGTTATTTATGAGTTTCAGGGACATAAAGATGAAATCATCTTAATGTCTGCCTATCTTCCTTATGAAGAAAAAGATCCTCTTTCAGGGAAAATGAAGGCTCTTATTGAGCACTGTATTGAGGATAAAAATAAATTAATTATTGGTTGTGATGCTAATGCTCACCATGTTATATGGGGCAGTACTGACTGCAACAAGCATGGTGAAGATCTTCTTGAAGACATATTAGGTTATAACCTTTGTCTTATTAATAGGGGCAATGAACCTAATTTTGTAACAAAGAATAGAAGGGAGGTCATTGATCTTACTGTATGCAATAGCTCTTGCTATAATTACATTAAGGATTGGAAGGTGTCTGATGAGGTAACTATGTCTGATCACTGGCTAATCATTTTTTCTGTTACAGGACCTACAAGAATTGTAACAGAAGGTAGGAACCCCAGAAAGACTAACTGGGGTTCCTATTATGAAGATCTGGAGGGCTCCTTGAACAACCTAGTTGGTAAGTTGTCCTTGATAGCCGACTTGGAGCTGGCCGTTGACCAGTTGCAACATGCCATCCTCCAGTCGTATTATCAAAATTGTAATGCTACTGTTACTGACTCACCAAGGTTAGTTCCTTGGTGGTCTAAAGAGCTCAGTATTTTACGTAGCAAGTGCAGAAAGCTCTTTAATAGAGCTAAGAAGAGTGGTGATTGGGAAACCTATAAAGCTTCTCTCACCGCATATAATAAAGCCATTAGGGATGCCAAGAGAAATTCTTGGAGGAATTTTTGTAATGGCATTAATGATGTTTCTACGATGGCAAAAATTGTAAAGATTATGGCCAAGAATAGGAACTGTAGCTTAAATACTGTTAAGCTTTCAAGTGGCAACTTTACTAATACTGGAAAGGAAACATTAGCTGAAATGCTGAGTGTTCATGTTCCAGATTCTCGTGTTGTCACTGCTGCTACTCCCCTCTCTCCCATCTCAACAAACAGTTGCGGGAAGAGAAAGTGGGATACTGCAAAGAAGGTTGTTACCTATGATAGGGTTGTTTGGGCTATTAAGTCCTTCAAGCCTTTCAAAATGCCTGGTATGGATGGCATTTTTCCTGCCCTTCTTCAGGAAGGTGTTCAGCTCCTTGCTCCAGTACTTTGTAGAATTTTCAAGGCATGTATTGCTTATGGACATATTCCAAGTGCCTGGAGGCATACTAAGGTTATCTTTATTCCAAAAGTAGGGAAAGATAACTATTATGAGGCTAAATCTTTTAGACCTATTAGTCTCACTTCTTTTCTGTTAAAAACAATGGAGAAGCTTATTGATAGATTTATTAGAGAAACAGCGCTGAATGCTTTTCCACTTTCAGAATCTCAATATGCCTATCAGCCTGGCAGATCTACCGATACTGCTCTGTATAGTCTTTCATTTATTTTGGAAAAGGCTTTGAAATCCAAAGAAGTTGCGTGGGCAATCTGCTTAGATATTGAGGGTGCTTTTGACACGGTCCCTATTGACACTGTCCTTCGGGCCCTAAATAGGAGGGGCGTTAATGCAACTATCGTCAACTGGATCAAGGTTCTGTTATCTTTTAGGTACATTAATGCTTCTCTTGGTGGGGACAGTTACACTGTCCATGCAAATGCTGGGTGTCCACAGGGGGGTGTTCTCTCGCCTGTTCTTTGGTGCCTAGTTGTTGACTCTCTCTTGAATGACATAACTTCTTCAGGCTTGTCTTGTATTAGCTATGCTGATGATGTTGTTGTCATTGTTAGAGGCAAATTTATAAAAACTATTTGTTCCATTATGTCTGATGCACTTAGACGTATTGAAAAATGGTGCTATACTGAAGGGCTCTCAGTTAATCCACATAAAACGACAATGGTTGCCTTTATGAGTATGAGAGATCTTGATGTGCAAAATATTGTCTTCTTTGGTCAGGCACTCACATGCTCTCAGGATGTCAAATTTCTTGGCATCTACTTTGACTCTAAACTTAGTTGGAAGAAGTACTTTGAATTTTGTCTGAATAGGGCAAAAAAAGTCTTTTGGACCTATAGAAGTGCTATTGGCAGAACCTGGGGTTTACGTCCGAAGACTATCCTCTGGCAGAACCACTCCTACAGCTTCTCTTGAGCTTCTCCTTGGGCTGTATCCTCTCTTTATGTGTATGGAGGCTGAGGCTATCATATGCATGAGGAGGCTTAAGGATTTAGGTCATTGGAAGTCCTATTCAGACTATTTGCCTTGGAAAAATTTTGATGGTGATGTTCTTGGGTATCCTCTTTTTGGTATGCCTAGTGATGGCATGCCTGTAAAGTATGCCTTTGATAAACCTTATCAAACTCTTTTGCCCTCATGTGGTGATTGGGATTCAGTTCCTACCCATATTGGTAGGAATTGCTCTATTTGGTATACGGATGGCTCAAAGATGAACAAGAACACTGGTGCTGGTGTCTGTTGCCCTGGTGATGGCATTAAGTACTCGTGTTCTTTGGACAATTTTTCTACTGTCTTTCAGGCTGAAGTCTTTGCCATTCTGATGTGCTGCAGAATTTATTTAGACATTGGCTGTAGGAAAAGATGTGTTCACATTTGTTCTGATAGTCAAGTGGCATTACTTGCTTTGAGTAAAACTGTTATTTCCTCCCATATAGTTTGGGAATGTTATATTTTACTCTGCCAAATGGCAATTCACAACAGGGTCACTCTCTACTGGGTACCTGGGCATTCAGGTGTTTCTGGTAATGAGTTGGCTGATGAATTGGCAAGCAAGGGATCTGCTACCCCTTTTGCTGGTCCAGAACCAGCTATTGGGATTTCAAGTAATCTTATTAAAACTACTGTCTTTAAGATCTTTAGAAAGAAGCAGTATTATGACTGGCGTAACATTAAAGGACAGCGGCAAGCAAAGGAGCTTAACCGTGGTTGTCCTAGTGTTAGGCATAAGGAACTTTTAATGCTGAGTAGGAATGGCATTAGGAAAGCCATTGGTCTTTTAATGGGACATTGCCCTTTGAAAAGGCACCTTACAGTTATGGGTGTAAAAAACGATACAACGTGCAGGGGTTGCCATTATATGGAGGAAACGACCATGCATGTTTTATGTGAGTGTGAGGGGTTTTCTGCCTATAGGTTTGGGCACCTTGGTCGCCATATAATTGAACCTTGGGAGCTTTATGACATTCCTTTGAGATGTCTGCTGAATTTTGCTTCAGCTACTGGCCTTTTTTAGGACTATTTTCTGGGGATAGTACAATAGACCTCTGGTCGCAGTGCTAGGTTCTTCGAACCCCCCATCTTTAAGTCTAAGTCTAAGTGCCCCGAATGCCCTGCTGTAAATCAGGTACTGGATTGATGTCACGACTAAAAGCATCTAGAAAATGGCATTTTTATGTAATCATTGAGGATTTAATTTTCTGTTTTACAAAACCAGTGGTAAGAGATTAAAAATTCCGTAAAGGACGCTCATCGCGAAGGGGTTAAGAGGAAGTAATACACATTTGTAGTTTATTAATCAATCGCCCCCCCCCCCCCCCCGCATTTCTCTCTCTCTCTCTCTTTTCTTACTTACACGTTAGAAGGATTTTTTGGCCAGAAACTCTGCTTTAATAGAATCAAAATCTGCTATTTTAAAATAAAATAGCGTATTTTAATTTATTAAAACTGGTCAGACTACAAGAACAAGGACCGTTTCCGAGGAATCGTTCCTTTTCAGATTCGTTCCCAAAAGGAGCTATTCCTTTTTAAATACTAGAATCGTTCCTTCAATTTCACTGCTGGAGTCCTCCTTTGGAATCGTTCCTTGACAAATGAGAAATGCCGAGGAATCGTTCCTTTTCAGATTCGTTCACAAAAGGAGAGATTCCTTTTTAAATACTAGAATCGTTCCTTCAATTTCAATGCCGGAGTCGTTCCTTTGGAATCGTTCCTTGACAAATGACACATCTCTAATTTACACTTTAAAGGTTGTGTAAATTTTTATTGAGTAGGAATTTTATAACAAAGTACTAATTATTTTTATATAAACATGTAACATTACAAATTAATGAGTAGCATTTATAGAAGACTATAATTCTACATTGCCATATTAACTTTTGTATAAAATTAAAAAATATATGCAACTGAAGAAAGCTAAGTGTAATTTAGAATTTTGTGCCATGTTTACAATACAGAAATTAGGTAAAAAACACAAAATATGGTCAATGGATAAAAATATAAGAAATGTTTTGGTATATCTTTTATAGACTGCATAAAAATTCACTCGCCTGTGGTGAATATATTTAATTCCCCACTTCTGATGGGGGTAGGGGTATCATGATATTTAAAATATATTTTTGGTGGGTGTGTTTTGAATGCATATTTCAAAGCAATAATCCCAGCATGATATGCATGATTCATTGAGGTCACAAAAACTGAAGAGAAAATAGAATGAATTAAATTTATCTTACTTAAGGAAATATGAAGTCATTGAAGCAGAAGGCAGGAAGAAAGAAACTTGTAAGGTCTATCTCAAAAGTTGAAGCACAAGCATAAAATGTCGATTTTTAAAGAATAATAAAAAGTTAGAATAAATAGCATTTTTTAATTTGCAGATTTCACAACTTCATTTAAGTTGGGTTTCTGGTGCCAAAGAGTACCATGCTTTCTCACAGCAGTATGACTCCCTTGAATTCAAGGGAGTCATACTACTTTCCATTGCTGTAAAAATGACAGGATAAAATGCCCCAGACAAGTTTATGTCTGGACTTAAAGCTGACCGGTCAAGAATTTTAACATTTTCCTATGAAAGTCACAGTTTTGTAGAATGTTATATGTGGATTGAGGCATTATGTTGTTGAAATATCCATTTTGAGCTCCCCCTCCAAAAAATGTCACCGATTGGAAACAAATGTTGGTTCAGTGTCTCTTGGGAATTTTGTCTTCCTTTTGGAAAAGCCAGAGAGGTTTGGCTATTGAAGCCGAGTACCTCCCAAACCATAACAGGTCTGCTGCAGAATGCCCTCGGTTCCTTTCGTAGTTCATGCCATTACTTTTATAAAGCTGGAATTTGGTGTCATATAATGTCATTACACACATCCAATCACGTGTTTCTAAAAAAGAATTACATAAAGTGCTTAAACTTTTGAGACAGTCTTCCTTCAAGAAAAAACGTAAATTAAATAAAAATTAATCTAATTTTTATTTTAACCAAAAAAAAGTTGCTTATTTTGTTTGATTTTGATTAAATGTCAAGTAGTTATTGTAAATTGGCTTCATATATTTTCTTCTTCAATTTTTAAAACTAGATTTGCAGAGTGCTTAAACTTTTGACATGGATTATAATAGGTGAACCTATGTTTATTTAAAAACTCAAAAAGGAAAGGAATCAACCATTACATCTTGGTCACTGTTGTAAAAATTCCTACTCCACTGGAAATCATCTTAAATTTGAAAAAGATGAACTTGACAATAGGACTTTATTCTGAACAATTTTTAAAATATTAAAAATAATGGCAGGCTCTTCAAAAATCTTAGCTAATAAAAATTACAGCAACACTTCATGGCTAGGCAACACATCATCCCAAAAGAATGGAATCTTTAAAAAGGAGCGTCAGATAATAAGGAAATCACCTTCACTCAATAGATGGCGCTGACTTTCACATGGGCGAAAATCTTCTTTTTCTAGCAGCCCCATTTTCTTGGAAACGTCACTTCCTGTTTGAAGCCGATTCCGGGTAAACACAGACACGCTGTGCCAAGTAAATGTAAGTTAGAAGATTAGAGATTAGCTTTTGGCTACAGATCTGTATAGGGGATGGGTTTGGTTTTGGACTTTACTTTCTGGGGGACTCCGGTAC
This sequence comes from Maratus michaelseni, assembly GCA_963931845.1. Classification (NCBI taxonomy): domain Eukaryota; kingdom Metazoa; phylum Arthropoda; class Arachnida; order Araneae; family Salticidae; genus Maratus; species Maratus michaelseni. The sequence continues at coordinate 77,211,388 of OZ007599.1, read as the reverse complement.
AAGATGGTTTCATTCGGGCCGGGACCGGGCGTGAAAATTTCAGCTCATGCAGACCTCCAGCGCGGTTTAAGCCAGTTTTTATTTATTATTATTTTTTTTATAGTTATCGATTAGTCAATTGTAATCTCATGTTATTGAGAGAAACACATGGTTTAGCTATAATTAAAAAGGGATTTTGTAATGTTACAGGAGGTAAATAGCTGCGCTAAATAACGCTTTTAAATTAAATGATCTAGATTAAGAATTTCCGCAATATTGATATGTTTTAATTATATTTCCTCAAATTTGGAGTTACATTGCTAATGTATTTAGCTATCCAAACAAATGGTTCAATTTCGGGGGAAAGCATTGTACATCAATATTTCTGCTTACCCATATCAGTAGAAACCCAGTAATCTGAACCAAAATTGAAAAAATAATAATAATTAAGATTAAGCGAAGCTTTGTAAGATAAATATAATTAAACAGAAAAAAATATTTAGAATTTTAAATATATGATAATTAACAGTAAATATATTTAATAAAATTTTATTACATAATGCATTTCTTTTATTTACTGACTTAAATTTTTTGCATATACATTTTATTTATTTAAGGCTGTTCTGAAATCTAAGCTGTGCACTTTCTAACACATTTTTTAATTAATTTTTATTCACAAACTTATTAAGAAACTATGTAATAATTTTTTTTTCGTTTTCCTGTAAAGGCAAAATATTTTCAAATAATGCTGTCAAAGTTGTCATTTTAAACTGAATTTTCGGACGCGACAGCGCAGGAAAGGAACAAATTGCCGTCCTGAGACAATAATCACTTATAGCTAAAGATGTAATTCCTTTATTTGAAAATAAAGAACTTTTCGATTCCAAATTATTTCAATAAACATGCTTGCAAGTATTATTCTTTTATGCTTAAAAAGGAATCAGAAAATCACTAGCAACAATACATTTATACTAACAGTACCATTTGATACACGTTAAAGCTACATCTACGATGTTTGCATAGCTGCCAACCTTTACGCTGTTTTCCTTCTACTATTTTTGAACATCAAAATCATCTTAAAGTGATAAAAAATTTAAAACACAGTTTGATTTATTACACGAATTATATAAACTAAAAATAAATTACAAAATAACTGTGATAAGAGACCAAATTTTTTTTTTAAATATTATATATATATATATATATATATATATATATATATATATATATATTACTTGAGTTGCAATTATACCAAATTGCATGTATTTTAATGTTTTATATATGCTTTCATTTTAAGAATAAAAATTTATTTATGTAGTTTTTCATATTTTATCATACAATAAGTTATAATTTCTGACTTCCTCGTACTTACATATGCTTTAAAATTTTACATTAGTTAATCATATGTATTTTTTCTGTTGCCAACATCCCTTTTTCTATGCATTTACAAAATGCACAAAAATGAATGAACTATCATTCAAAAGGTTTTTGAACCGGCTTCTGACATAGTATACTCACATTTCTTTAAAACATGTTTTTTGATTAAAAATTAAATCAGCATTGTTTTTTTCAGTGAAATGATTTTTTTTCTCTAATCATTGTTGCCACAAAAATAAAATACTACATTATAGCATGCTCAACAATAATTATATAAAAAAAAAAAAATAGCACAATAAAAAACAAAGCAGGACGCACAGGTTTATTTTATATTTATGATTAAAAAGCAAAATTCAAATTCAAATGTTTGAGGAAAAAGACACTATCGAATCGATCGATCGCAGCAGTGGTATTTTACATGTAGTCTAAAATGTTGCTATGTTATATTATATTAAATTCTATTTTATATGTGCTCATTTTTTTTTTTGTCCGTGTTTTTCACAAAGCGGATGACGTCATCTTCTAATGAAGTTAAAATACGATTGTTATTTTTTTTCCCTCGTGCGTGGCTCTTGCTATCTTTGATCAGTTTTTATTTTAACTTTGATGGAATGAATGACATGATATTCTGGCTTGACTAATGTTGTTTGCAGATATTTTCGTCCTTAATTTTTCTTTAGAAGTTTAAACCTGCATCTAAAAAACCCCCTGACGGCTCGGCCTACAGGCACAGGTAGATTTCGAAGACGCAGACCGTGGGGCGCTTGTTTATAGAGAATTTCAGAAGAAATGACCTTTTTGTCATGATGCTGCAGTTGGGACCGTCCACTTCGAAATCTAAATGTGTTTGTAGGCGGAGCAGGCAGGGATTTTTTTGTTTTTATTTTTTATTTATTTTTTATTTTATTTATTTATTTTGCTGTAAGGGTTGGTTTTATAAAAAACTTGTCAGTATAAAAGTTTTAGATAATATTAAGAGGATTTATCATAAATTTCAGCGGATTTGATATCTTGTGAATTGACGAAATTATGAATTTTTTTCTTCTTAAACCCCTAGCTCCCCCCCCCCCTCCCGGAGGCCATTTTTAATAAAAAAAATCTACATAAATTTTCGGCCTTTTTACTAGAAGTAATAATAACTTTAAACGGATTCGATACGTATCCTAATTAAGAAGTTATGTTTTTTTTTCACAAAAAGGCCCCCCATTCTCTCCCCCCCCCTGGTTCACTTTTGCCCATTCACAAACTGGACCGAGATTTCATGCCCCTTGATTTTATGTATCAGTTTGGAAGAGATTTGTATAGAATTAATAAAGTTATCGTGTCCATAAAAAAGTGATATAGACAGATAGATAGATCGATATAAAGTTTTGAACTGGTTTTTGGGTTCTGGGAGTCATGATCGCCGTAGATCTGCAAAAATTTTTCAGAAATTATAACATAGGAGAGAATGTAATAGGTAGTATTTCTTACGAAATCTACCTAAAATATTAGACTGCAGTGCGAAATCATCGCACAGGTGTACTGGTAAATTTATATTTGAAGGTTTGATATTTTTACAATTATTCCGTATGTATGCGTGAATATTGGTATTTTTTTCGTTTTCAGACCATCGGTGTCCTTTTATGGTATTTTTATGATGATGCCTGTATGTATTTGTATATGTGAGTGAACACAATAGCGTTTAAACTTTGCTTTGGATTGAGCTCCCATTTGGCGCATATGATATCAACTGTCGTAAGAACTGTACTCATTTTTATCGGACAACGTGTTTAGTGTCTGATCCTTTTTTATTTATTTTGTGAAAAAGAAGACGATGTAAGTGTTCTTTTTTGACTCAGTTAAATAGTTTTATTGGTCACGCTCACTTTGTGTTAATATTTTTATCTTTGCTATTAGGTTGATTTCGTAAGAGATCTACCTTACACTCTCCCCTATGTTGGAATTTCTGGAAAATTTTTGCAGATCTACACCTATCGTGAATCCCAGAACCCAAAACCACCCCCCAGTTTAAAACTTTATCTAACTATCTATCTATCTATATGTCACTTTTTTTTTATGGACACGATAACTTTAATAATTCTGTACAAATCTCTTCCAAACGGATACATAAAATCAAGGGGCATAAAATCTCGGTCAAGTTCGTGAATGGGCAAAAGCGGGGGGCTTTTTGTGAAAAAGAACCCATCGAATCCGTTTAAAGTTATTATTACTTCTAGGAAAAGGGTCGAAAATTTATGTATGACAGATTTTTGATATCATTAAAAATAGCCTCAAGGGGGGGGGGGGGGGAAGGGGGGTTTTGGAAGAAAAAAATTCATAACTTTGTCAATTCACAACATATCAAATCCACTTAAATTTATTATAAAGCCTCTTAATATTATCTACAACTTTTCTACTGAAAAGTTTTTTATTGGACCAACACTTACAGAATAAAAAAATAAAAAAAATTCTACCGGCTTCGCCTACTTGACACAAGTAGATTTCGAAGTGGGCGGTTTCAACTGCCGCATCATGGCAAAAGGTCATTTCTTCTGCAATTCCCAATAAACAGACGCTCCACGGTCTGCGTCTTCGAAATGTACCTGTGCCTGTAGGCCGAGCCGTCAGGGATTTTTTTTTTAATACGTATTGTAGCAAGTTGCAACGGCGCAAGACGTCGGTTTATCTTTATAATACCTCCTCAATAATAGCAAAACAATCATCTGTATGGAAATAAAGGAAGAAACTCTTTAGACAATTCTAGACTTTTCTGTTCTGTGCATGAATTCTGGAGAATGATTATCTGCAATTTCCACCGCCGGCCCAGTTCCTAGTAAAAGTGGGGACATGATGTTATATCTCAATTCCCCCCGCGAACTAGCCTTTTCTGTATCTATAGTCCTGGGTCAGTAAATGTAATTCGACAAGGACATTCTTTCCATTGATCACACTACGGAGAATGACACGAGAAACAGAAAGAAAGAGAGAGGGATTGGACATATTGTATATACACATATACCGGAAGAAATCCTTCTGAACATTTTATTTTTACTTCCACTGTTTTGTAAAATGATACAACAGGAGCCGCTTTCCGGTAATTAGAGGTAGATATTTTATGAAAAGAATGAAATTGTTTGGAAACTAATGTTCCCGATATGAGTATTTCAAGAATACATGAATGGAAGAAAGAAACCACGTATATTTTACAGAAGTCAAAACAAAAAAAGATTTTAGGAACGAAGCTTATAAATCTTTATTCAGGGTCGTACAGAAGTAAATATATATATATATATATATATATATATATATTACTGAATTTGGGTATTCTAATCATTTGGTACTAAAAAATGGGGATAATACATTTGATAATCATTTGTTTATTTCAGTTGGAATATGAAAATTTTTAGATTTTGATGTTATGAATTGTTTTCTTTTTTTCTTCTTTAGTAATGATAAACAAAATATATACATACTAGGGGGCCTACCCCCTGCGAGCTACGCTCGCCAACCCCCGCTCAGACTTCGAGGCCTCTAAAAACATGACAGCGTGCTTTGTTTTAAAAATATTGGTAAATCTGTAATTGGGTTGCCATGCTTTTAACGTTTTAATGGGGCATTTTTTGATTATCATGGCCTCATACACAGCTGTTGCGACAACTGACGACTGTTTTCGGGATTGATAAGTAAAATCAATTACAACTTGAAAACCAGCTTGTATAAAATGGTTAGGTTTAAATTGTGTCTACCTCTCGGACTTTTATAACAACGATCTGTATTCTATTCTTCCTTTGCGTTTAAGGATGAGAAAAATTCCATCTGCTTGTGAATAACATTAAGAACCACGGTATTGAAAAGTACTATGTTATAGCCATTTTTAGTAACAGGTTTAAATTTTCTCTCTATTTTAGTGCACCATCATGCATATTTTCATGTTATTTTAAATATATAAATTATTTATTTTAATTAATATGTATATACGAATTTTCTAATAATTATTTATCATACAAAATTAATTAAATATTTTGTGCGTGCATGCCTGCATGTATTCGGCATCAATTGATGAGATATTTAAACAAATTTGCTATCCGCGATAATTTTACACCATGTTATGTCACTTGAATATTGTCCATAAGAAAATCGGGTACTTTTCCAGTATAGGATCCTTTGCTTTTAGGTTTGGCGTAATTCGAGCTTCAAAAAGGGATAGATTCGTTAATATACATAGATTTGTTGCCAAAAGTTATGAAAACAAACATAATGAACTTTTGGTACTTTTCTATTATAGGGGTCTTGACGTTTTTTAAAAAAGCTTGGCGTAATTCGGGCATCAGAAAGTGATATTTGGTGCCAAATGACATAAACAGCCATGGAAACAAATTCGACAATTTTTTTGTTTATATGCGTATTTTAATTATACGTATATTATTATTATTTTTTCTATACAAATTACTTCTGATTATATATAAAATAGGATAAATGACATTTTACGCTAAACAAATTGTATAAATATTGAAAAAATGCTTATACGAAATGACAAAGTAAATAGATTGACAGAAAGTATGTTGCCAAATTTCCTTTTCCGCCAAGGCTATTTTCCCTGTTTCGTCAAGGCCCCATATACTGAAAAAGCACCGAACTTTTATGCTTGTTTATACATGTATTTATATGTATATATACAATTTATTTATAATTGGACAATTAATCCTTACGATAGAAATGTGATTTTATTTTCAAATTTTCCTGAAAAACATAATTTAATCACAATCTTGTCTTCATTATCGATTGAAATAAAAGATCGATTGATCTTTTATTTCAATCGATCAAATCGTGTCGAGCCAAATTCAATTTCAATTTGAAAATGACGAATAAAAAGAAATCAATAATCCCTATCGGGATCCTTTTAAATTTTTTTCCCTTTTTTGTCACAAAAAAAAACTGAGTATAGTTGCCATCATTACAGAAATATCATTAAAATTAGAAAAAAAATTAATATCTCGAAAACTAATTCCAATTTCAAAATTCTATTACCAGTTTTGACATCCGCGAATTTTTATGGACAATTGGTATTAATTTCACCATCAAGCGTTTCATATTTTATTAAAAATAGCCCTGAAACATAATCAGTCGTTTAATCAGTCGTTTCATAAAATCGTTTCATAAAATCGTTTCACAAATTCGTTTCATTAGGATTTTATATATATAGGGTAGATTAGGATTTTATATATATATAGGGTAGATATTGCGAATTCCAATATATTTTATTTACAAATTCTTACATTTAACACAGTTAAAACATTTACGAAACATGAATAACATTTAGTAGGCATTTATATTGTTAAAATAGTTGACTTTGAGTAATATATGAAAAATATAACTGTAATTATATTTCAAAAACAATTTAACAGCTGTTGGATATTTCATATAGCTACCGTTTATCGAATATGTAGGACATGATTTTTTTTCTTTTTCACTTTTATATGAATCTCAGTGCAAGATCGATTTTTCAAAAAAATTGAAAGCAGTGACAGTGTGTAAAAAAATATTCAATGGAATAAAAAATACGTATGTTCATTACAGGAATTAAGATCAAGTAGAGCTAATTAAAAAAAAAAAAAATTGCTGTAAAACTATGCACAGTGTATATTAGATAAAAAATTAAACTCTATTAACTAGTGATTAAAATACATAAAAACTATTGCATTGAAGGATTCAAAAGAGCAGCCGATTATAAATAAGTAAAGCATTACAGTTTACACATTTTACGCAATTGGAAAATCTACAAAGAATTTATAATATGGGTTATACTTTGCAGTTTCATTCGAAATAAATGACAGTTTCTTTTGAGAATGAAAAAAGCATTGTAGGATTCAAGACAGCAGCTGCTTATAAATAAATGAGACATCATAATACATTTTACACAATTCACGCAATTGTATAACCTATAAAAAGAATTTATAATGCAGGTTATACTTTACAGTTTCATTCGAAATACATATCCGTTTCCTTCGGAAATGAAAAATAAAAGTGTTGGAGAATTCAAGAGTGCAGCCAGTTATAAATAAATAAGACGTGATACAGTTTACACATTTTACGCAATTGAAAAATCTACAAAGAATTTATATAGGTTATATATTACAGTATCATTCGAAATAAATGTCCGTTAACTTCCAAAATGAAAAAAGTATTGGAGGATTCAAGAGATTAGCTGCTTATAACTAAATAAGACATAATACATTTTGCACATTTCACGCAATTGAATAATCTATACAAATAATTTATAATGTTGGTTATACTTTACAGTTTCATTCGAAATAAATGTCCATTTCCTTCGGCAATGAAAAAAAGTGTTGGAGATTGAAAAGTGCAGTCGATTATAAATAAATAAGACGTGATAACAGTTTACACATTTAAAAAATCTACAAGGAATTTATAACATAGGTTTTACTTTAGTTTCACTCGAAATAAATGACAGTTTCTTTCGAGAATGAAAAAAGTATTGGAGGATGCAAGAGAGCAGCTGCTGATAAATAAGTGAGACAGAATATATTTTACAGATTTCACGCAATTGAATAATCTACAAAGAATTTATAATACATGTTATATTTTACAATTTCATTGATAAATATCAGCAATAATTTTTTAAGAAAAGAAAAATATATCTATAAAAAAATAATATATTCCTTACACACAGGATAAGTAACATATAAAATTCAAACTATTATCTCTTTTCAACATTCCTAAATTTAATGATTAACCCAAGTGTCAATAAGTAAAAATTTTATTCGGATAATTAAGGAATAAAATCATACTAAAATAAAAGTTTATTATTATTAGGTGCGTTCGTAATTATATAAATACGTAGCACCTATTGTCGTCGCTTGGTCCGTCCGTCTGTCTGTCCGTCCGTCCGTCTGTCCGTCCGTCCGCATATAACAACGCAAAAACTACCCAACCGAATGGTTTGTAATTTAAGATATATATAAGATTATTAATTATAGATATTAAGATATATAATTTAAGATCTTTGCAGAATTTTGTCGCGACATTTCAAATTTTTTTAAAATCGAATCAAAACTTTAGGAGATATTAATAAAAATATTTATTAAGAAATTTGAATTAAAAGAAAAAAAAATCGGTGTTTCTTGTTAGAGGAGCTTCCGAGGTTTAATCGTCAAGCGACCGAGATACTTATTTTATGACAGAAATTAATCTGCAGACGATATAATTCATTTCACAGAATTAAAAATCATCAAGATCTGAATATTTATATAACTAGCTATAGTACGAACGCACCTCATTTGTCACGTTTGACGTACAATTTCCAACTTGTTTATTTTGTTGGAAAAGTGACACTTAAGACGATATTAATGACAATATTCATGGAGATATTATAATTGGTGAAGATAGTAGTTAATAGTTATGACGATATTCATGAAATGACGATATTCACATAAAATAATGATTTTTTTAAAAAAGGTTTTTTTTTTTAAATTTATTTATTTATTTATTTATAAGCAATAATTCAACAAAAGCAAATGATATTAGTTCATAGAAACCAATTATGGTTTTACAAAAACAAAAATCGATTTTTAAATGTTTGTTTTCGAGTATACGAAATTTGTATTAATTTATTTTAATTCTTAGAGAGAGCCAAAGTTAAAAGTGTTATTTACAAGTATTAAGATTATAATCTTATTTAATAATTCAAAACATAGATTTTCTTTTCTTCTTTTTTTTTAGTGTTAAGTTTACTTGTGAGAAAGTAATGTTCATAAAAATAGGAATAAAATTAAAAGTTAGAGGAAAAAGGAAAATTGAGGCAGTATTTGTGTTAAATATGAGGTAAAACTATTTTTAAATTTAGCCTTTTAATATTTTAACACTGGAACATTGGAATATTCAGCCGACCGAATATTCGGTATTCGGTTTACTTGGGTGCCGAATATTTGGTATTCTACCAAAATCACTATTCGGTGCATTCCTGAGATAGAATTGAAAATTTCAAGTATGGCACTTTTTAATGCAATTTACATTGTTTAGACGTTAAATTCTCTTTCACGCAAAAATTTACATTAATTTCTTTCAATTAAAAATTGTTTACATATGCAATGTCAATTAAAGGTAACAAGGAATAAAAACATTTTTTTTTTTCAAAAGAAAAATGTTATACGACCAATTTATTTGAAAGGAAAAATCAATCAAACAAACAAAAATCGCCTTCTTCACTTTATTTTTAGAAAGTAAAACTTTCGCTAACAGAAAATTACCCATTTTGAAGATATTCTCCTGCGCAAACGTAGTGATATTGGAAATCTGAAATCTTCGGAGCGCAGAGCGTGGGGAGGGGCATGGTAATAAAATATCTATTTATATCTCCTTGGTCAGGGGTCAACCAACAGTATGAGTATGTGGTGTCGACCAAGCTGATTTTTAGAAATGTGGAAGAATGTCCTTCTAGCATGGTATACTATGAATAAAAATGCTGCAGTAACAGCAAAAATGCTTGTTGAACGATATTTTTTATGTAATATCGTGTAAAAAGATACGCCTTATTAAATTTATAACATGATAATGATAATAATCAAAATATATAAAACGGACAGACACAGTCGCTTTGTAATTATTCAGTTTTATACAAATCGGACAACGTGTTTGCGACTAGACCATTTTAAAATCTTTTGGTGACAAAGAAAATTGGTTTGGATGTTTTCTTTTTTGATTCAATTAATCAATTAAATAGTTTTATTGTTCACGCTCATCTTGTGTTAATATTTTTATACGTATTGTAGCAATTTGAAACTGCACAAGACGTCATTTTAAATTATTATTAATAATCCTTATATCTACTGAATAATAGCAAAATCACTCATTTATATGGAAATAAAGAAACGAATTTTTTAGACAATTCCAACTGGAAATCTCTTTGTAAAGTCAACCCGAAATCCAGCTCACACGCGACAAAAATAATTTCATCAACACGAATCCTACCATAAAAAAAAATAAATAAATAAAAATAAATAAATAATAGCATCAACCCGACCCGACTCAAGCTGTGGGCCGAGTCTACGGCGGTCTTTTGTATAAAGTATATAAAATCAAAGCAGAGCGGAATACAGCCCGGTGTACGCTGCCGAAGGCAGTGGGAATCCTGCTCTAAGTTTGTTTGGATAGATTTTCATTTGGAAATATAAAATCATACAATTCGAAGATGCGCGCTGTAGAAGGCAATAAGGTCCCCAGCATTAAGAACGTTTAGAAAGATTTTTGTTTAAAAAAATTTAAAATATTCAACATTGATTTTAAGTATATTTAAAGTTATTATCATGAGTACGGGCAATGCTGTCTGGGTCAGATAGTTCAAAATAATACATATTAAAAAATGAAACAATGAAAATATTATGGAAAAAATGAAGCAATGAAAGTAATGGAAAGTGGGCGAAATGAAGAAAATTTAAAACAAATACTGAGCACCCGACAAATTTAAACTCTTATAACTCGTGATCAAACTGTCACAGAGTGTTCAAATTTTGTGTGCGTGAACAAAGTGACATAGTTTTACAGGGGACATCGTCGGTTTTTTTTAACAGAAGCCCCTAAATTTTACTATAGTGCAAATATAAGGGCTCAATAACCATAAACACTTATAACTCGGATCCAAATTGCCATTTATAATACACTAAAATATCGATATCAGAACTTTGATACAAAATTGACAGAGCCAGGGATTTCACGGTTGGTTTGTCTGTTGGCTGGAGGAAAGATGTTTATTTCAAAGTCGATACAATTTTTAATATGTAGATGGCTCCTCTCCCAAAATTGTATTTAAATTCGAAAAAATATACACAATTCGCAGTAGGTCAGTACCTTTCGCATCACTCTGTGTAAATATCAAGATAAAAAGTATTAGGACGTTCTCTCTTTCTCTCTTTTTTAACGATTGTACATTATTACCAATTTACCACCCTCACCCCTAAATTTTAGTATAGTGCAAATATAAGGGCTCAATAACCATAAACACTTATAACTTGGATCCAAATTGCCCCCCCCCCCCCCCCTAAAAAAAAAAAAAAAAAAAAAGAAACCCTCAACATGAGACGGACAGAATGAATTCACCGCCCGTTTCAAATCTGCTGAAAAAAAGGAATAGACTGAGCCCGGTCCGAGTATTATGAAAGGAAATTGGTCCTAGTCTCTATAAACCTCTACTAAAATATACTACCCTCCCCCACACCCCCTAAAAAAACGTAATCTTTGCTACCAACTGTGTATGTCATGCGAGCGCAAGCTTTTTCTAAAGACGATTACGTTGTGAGAAGTAGTATTGCCAATTTAGAGGATTTTTTTAATGCAAAGAATCTACCAGAATTTCCGAAATAGATGTCTTCACTTTTTTTTTTTTTCACACATAATATCTGTCATTAAATAAAGCAAAAATAAGTTTCACTTTCACAGATTCAATGAACATTCGTACAAAGCAAAGAAAAATTTCCTTTTACAGAAAGAAAACCAAATGACCACAAGTGTTTACAATATCCCCCCCTCCCGTTCCCTTCCCTTTAAAAGGCAAAGGTACAGAAAAAAAAATCAAAAGTGATATCTGAGATCTCTTCCCAACGCACCCCTGCTTTGACTCACCGGACCGGAACTCTTTAGGGTTGCTAAAAATTTGAAAGAATTTTCTTTTTTTCTTTCAAGTATGGCAGATGAGAATAAAATTACTACAGAAAAGACAAAAAAGGCTTGTTGAACGATGTATTTTATATAGTATCGTGTAAAAAATACCCCTTATTAAATTTATAACAAGATAATGATGACAATTAACAAGAAAATATATAAAAACTAGCAGAAAAAGTAGTTTTGTCAGCTATGCGGAAAATCTACAGCACTGGTAGAGCCATCTGGTGGAATCTATTGGAAACAAATTGAAAGTTTTTAAATTTAAATTAAAAAAAGGGTAATTACATCTCACTTGTAAAATTTGTGTCATTTCAAAGAAATAAGTCATATCTATCACCAAAAATTTTTTTAAATAAATCCGTACAATAGTAAATGCGCAGCATTGATTTTAAAAATATAACATTAGCAATATAGGGAAAATATAAGTGATGATCACCCTTAAGGAAACCATTAAAAAAAATCTGCAATGGCATATCCAAGCTGGCTCCATGCTAGAAACCTTGCGCCAGGACACAACATATTTTAATGCCAACCCATTATGCTGAATTCAGTGTCATAAAATTCATTTCTGAATTTAATTTTGAGTGACAGCAGGCATTATTATTATTATTATTAAACTGCAAACCAGGCCCCTACCTGCCAGGCATTATGCAAGCTTAAAAGTCTACTTCACTCAGTCTAAAACACCTGTTCGCTAACGTTAATCCTTTGTGGGAAATATTTTACAACATCTCGTTTGCATTTCAATATTTTACAATGATTTTTTTTTTCATAGGATAACTGAGGTCAATCTCTATGCAGGCCCTTTTTTAGTTTTTCGATTTTGGTTGTATTTTTTGATTGAGGATACTTTCACTTTTGAAACCAGTTCCAAAAGTGAAAGTATCTTAATAATAAAAACTTGTGATCAAAATAAAAAAAGTACAAAAGAGCCTGCATAGAGATTGACCTCAGCTATCCAATGCAAAAAAAAATAATTTTAAAATATTGAAATGTGAACGAGATATAAATTTCCCCGTAGGATTAACATTAGTGAGCAGGTGTTTTTGACTGAGTGAAGTAGCCCCTTAAAGAGTTTGTGTACCTAGCCGTGGGGCAAAATTCACCTAATCGCCTGATAGCGGACAGCAGGCTATAGGGGAGACCGGTACACAGTGGACCACTTTTTCAGTTAACATTTTTTTTCTCTTTAACAGACTGACCGATCTGTATGAAAATATTTTTGAATATTCCTTAAGGGTGATCATCACTTATATTTTCCGTATACTGCTAATGTTATATTTTTAAAATCAATACTGCGCATTTACTATTGAACTGATTTATTTAAAAAAAATTTTGGTGATAGATATGACTTATTTCTTTGAAATGACACAAATTTTACAAGTGAGATGTAATTATCCTTTTTTTAATTTAAATTTTTAAAAAATTTAATTTGTTTCCAATAGATTTCACCAGATGGCTCTACCAGTGCTGTAGATTTTCTGCATAGCTAACAAAACTACTTTTTCTGCTAGTTTTTATATATTTTCTTGTTAATTGTCATCATTATCTTGTTATAAATTTAATAAGGGGTATTTTTTACACGATACTACATAAAATACGTCGTTCAACAAGCCTTTTTTGTCTTTGCAGTAGTAATTTTATTCTCATCTGCCATATTTGAAAGAAAAAAAGAAAATTCTTTCAAATTTGCAGTAACCCTAAGAGTTCCGGTCGGTCAAATCAGGGGTGCGTTGGGAAGAGATCTCCGATATCACTTTTGACTTTTTTTTCTCTACCATTGCCTTTTAAAGGGAAGGAGACGGGGAGGGGGGGAATAGGGTAAACAGTTGTGGTCATTTGGTTTTCTTTCTGTAAAAGGAAATTTTTCTTTGCTTTGTAGAGAATGTTTATTTAATCTGTGAAAGGGAAACTTCTGATCATTTTTTCTAATGTGCAGAGCCGTCCTTAGCGAAAGCGAGGCCGGTGCAAGAACTTTTGCGAGGCCCTTCCATTCCGATCAATGTTGCCAATTGAGCTGTTTTTTATTAATCTACCGGAAATTTTTAATTGTAATTTTTGCTTTATTTAATGACAGATATTATGTGTGAAAAAAAAAAAGTTAAGGCATCTATTTCGGAAATTCTGGTAGATTCTTTGAATTTAAAAAAATCTCTAAATTGGCAATACTACTTCTCACAACGTCTTTCGTCTTTAGAAAAAGCTCGCGCTCGCATGACATACACAGTTCTCAGCAAAGATTCTTTTTTTTAGGGGGTGTGGGGGAGGGTAGTATGTTTTAGTAGAGGTTTATAGAGACTAGACCAATTTCCTTTTATAGTACTCGGACCGGGCTCAGTCTATTCCTTTTTTTTCAGCAGTTTTGGAACGGGCGGTGAATTCATTCTGACCATCTCATGTTGGGACGGGTTTTTTTTCTTTCTTTTCTTTTTTTTCTTGGGGGGGGGGGGGGAGGGGAAATTAGTAATAATGTACAATCGTTAAAAGAGAGAGAGAGAGAGGGAACGTCCTAATACTTTTTAATCTTGATATTTACACAGCGTGATGCGAAAGGTACTGATTTACTGCGAATTGTGTATATTTTTCGAATTTAAATACAATTTTGGGAGAGGAGTCATCTACATATTAAAAATTGTATCGACTTTGAAATAAAAATCTTTCCGCTAGCCAACAAACCAACCGTGAAATCCCTGGCTCTGTCAATTTTGTATCAAAGTTCTGATATCGATATTTTAGGGTATTATAAATGGCAATTTGGGTCCGAGTTATAAGTGTTTATGGTTATTGAGCCCTTATATTTGCACCATACTAAAATTCAGGGGCTTCTGTAAAAAAAAAAAAACGACAATGTCCCCTGTAAAACTATGTCACTTTGTTCACGCACACAAAATTTGAGCACGCTGTGACAGTTTGATCACGAGTTATAAGAGTTTAAATTTGTCGGGTGCTCAGCATTTGTTTTAAATTTTTTTCATTTCGCCCATTTTCCATTACTTTCATTGCTTCATTTTTTTCCATGTTATTTTAATTGTTTCATTTTTTAATATCCATTATTTTGAATTATCTGACCCAGACAGCATTGCCCGTACTCATGATAATAACTTTAAATATACCTAAAATCAATGTTGAATATTTTTAATTTTTTTAAACAAAAATCTTTCTAAACATTCTTAATGCTGGGGACCTTATTGCCTTCGACAGCGCGCACCTTCGAATTGTATGATTTTATATTTTCAAATGAAAATATATCCAAACAAACTTAGAGCTGGGGTCCCACTGCCTTCGGCAGCGTACACCGGGCGTATTCGGCTGTGTTTTGATTATATACTTTATAAAAAAAACCGCCATAGACTCGGCCCACAGCTTGAGTCGGGTCGGGTTGATGCTATTATTTATTTATTTATTTTCTTTGTGGTAGGATTCGGGTTGATGAAATTATTTTTGTTTATTATCACTAAAGAAGAAAAAAAGAAAACAATTCATAACATCAAAATCTAAAAATTTTCATATTCCAACTGAAATAAACAAATGATTATCAAATGCATTATCACCATTTTTTAGTACCAAATGATTAGAATACCCAAATTCAGTAAAATATATATATAGACAGGGGTCGATCCAGGAAAAATTTGGGGCCTATTTAGGGCCCCTTCACAAAAATCTGTTTAATAAAATGGGCCCCTTCACAAAAATAAATTTGGTAAAATGGATCCCTTCACAAAAATCAATTTGATAAAATGGGCTCCTTCACAAAAATCAATTTGATAAAATGGGCCCCTTCATAAAATTCTATTCCATAAAAACTTACTATTTATTATTTTATGATGTTTTAAAATGTGTCATTTGTAAACAAACAAGTTCACCAGAGAGAAAAACTTCAGCAAAAGGGTTTAAAAAAGTTTTTGTTTATAAATGCTTGGTTCGAATTTGATTAAGTGGATTACAACTTTCGTTACAAAATGTTATTTTTCACAAAAATATAATAAATTTCACAAAAATAACCTTTACTTTTCACAAAATGGGCCCCAAGAAAAAAAACCTGCATCGACCCCTGATAGATAGATATATTTATTTACTTCTATACGACCCTGAATGAAGATTTATAAGCTTCGTTCCTAAAATCTTTTTTGTTTTGACTTCTGTAAAATATACGTGGTTTCTTTCTTCCATTCATGTATTCTTGAAATACTCATATCGGGAGCATTAGTTTCCAAACAATTTCATTCTTTTCATCAAATATCTACCTCTAAATACCGGAAAGCGGCTACTGTTGTATCATTTTGCAAAATAGTGGAAGTAAAAAAAATTGTTCAGAAGGATTTCTTCCGGTATATGTGTATATACAATATGTCCAATCTCTCTCTCTTTCTTTCTCGTGTCATTCTCCGTAGTATGATCAATGGTCGAATTACATTTACTGACCCAGGCCAGGACTATAGATACAGAAAAGGCTAGTTCGCCGCGGGGGTAATTGAGATATAACATCATGTCCCCACTTCTACTAGGAACTGGGCCGGCGGTGGAAATTGCAGATAATCATTCTCCAGAATTCATGCACAGAACAGAAAAGTGTTAGAATTGTCTAAAACGTTCCTTCGTTTATTTCCACACAGATGATTGTTTTGCTATTATTGAGGAGGTATTATAAAGATAAACCGACGTCTTGCACCGTTGCAACTTGCTAGAATACGTATTAAAAAAAATCCCTGACGGCTCGGCCTACAAGCACAGGTACATTTCGAAGACGCAGACCGTGGAGCGCCTGTTTATTGGGAATCTCAGAAGAAATGACCTTTTTGCCATGATGCGGCAGTTGAAACCGCCCACTTCGAAATCTACCTGTGTCAAGTAGGCAAAACCGGTAGAATTTTTTTTTCCCTGTAAGGGTTGGTTCAATAAAAAGCTTGTCAATATAAAAGTTGTAGCTAATATTAAGAAGCTTTACAATAAATTTAAGCGGATTTGATATGTTGTGAATTGACAAAGTTATGAATATTTTTCTTCGGAAACACCTATCCATCCCCCTCCCCCTTGAGGCCATTTTAAATGATATCAAAAATCTGTCATAGATACATTTTCGGCCCTTTTCCTAGAAGTAATAATAACTTTAAACGGATTCGATACGTATCATAATCAAGAAGTTATGGGGTTCTTTTTCACAAAAAGCTCCCCACCCCTCTGGTTCGCTTTTGTCCATTCACGAACTTGACCGAGATTTTATGCCCCTTGATTTTATGTATCAGTTTGGAAAAGATTTGTGCAGAATTATTGGAGTTATCGTGTCCATAAAAAAGTTACATAGATAGATAGATAAAGTTTTGAACTGGGGGTGGTTTTGGGTTCTGGGATTCACGATAGGTGTAGATCTGCAAAAATTTTGAAGAAATTCCAACATAGGGGAGAATGTAATAGGTAGATCTATTACGAAATCAACCTAATAGCAAAGATAAAAATATTAACATGAAGTGAGCGTGACCAATAAAACTATTTAACTGAGTCAAAAAAGAACACTTACATCGTCTTCTTTTTCACAAAATAAATAAAAAATGATCAAACACTAAACACGTTGTCCGATAAAAATGAGTATAGTTCTTACGACAGTTGATATCATATGCGCCAAATGCGAGCTCAATCCAAAGCAAAGTTTAAACGCCTATTGTGTTCACTCACATTCACATATACAAATACATACAGGCATCATCATAAAAATACCATAAAAGGACACCGATGGTCTGAAAACGAAAAAAATACCAATATTCACGCATACGGAATAATTGTAAAAATATCAAACCTTCAAATATATATTTACCAGTACACTTGTGCGATGATTTCGCACTGCAGTCTAATATTTTAGGTAGATTTCGTAAAAAATACCACCTATTACATTCTCCCCTATGTTGGAATTTCTGAAAAATTTTTGCAGATCTACGCCGATCATGACTCACAGAACCCAAAAACACCCCCAGTTCAAAACTTTATATCTCTATCTATCTATATCACTTTTTTATTGACACGATAACTTTAATAATTGTATACAAATCTCTTCCAAACTGATACATAAAATCAAGGGGCATGAAATCTCGGTCCAGTTCGTGAATGGGCAAAAGCGAACAAGGGGGGGGGGGGAGGCTTTTTGTGAAAAAAAAACCCATAACTTCTTAATTAGGATACGTATCGAATCCGTTTAAAGTTATTATTACTTCTAGTAAAAAGGTCGAAAATTTATGTAGATTTTTTATATCATTAAAAATAGCCTCTGGGAGGAGGGGGGGGGGTAGCTAGGGGTTTAAGAAGAAAAAAATTCATAACTTCGTCAATTCACAAGATATCAAATCAGCTGAAATTTATGATAAATCCTCTTAATATTATCTAAAACTTTTAAATTGACAAGTTTTTTAGAAAACCAACCCTTACAGCAAAATAAATAAATAAATAAAATAAAAAATAAATAAAAAATAAAAACAAAAAATACCTGCCGGCTCCGGCTACAAACAAATTTAGAATTCGAAGTGGGCGGTCCCAACTGTAGCATCATGACAAGAAGGTCATTTCTTCTGGAATTCTCTATAAACAAGCGCCCCACGGTCTGCAGCTTAGAAATCTACCTGTGCCTGTAGGCCGAGCCGTCAGGGATTTTTTTTTAGATGCAGGTTTAAACTTCTAAAGAAAAATTAAGGACGAAAATATGTGCAAACAACATTAGTCAAGCCAGAATATCATGTCATTCATTCCATCAAAGTTAAAATAAACTGATCAAAGATAGCAAGAGCCACGCACGAAAAAAAATATATATATAACAATCGTATTTTAACTTCATTAGAAGATGACGTCACCCGCCTCGTGAAAAACACGGACCAAAAAAAAAAAAAAAAAAATGAGCACATATAAAATAGAATTTAATATAATATAACATAGCGTACATTTTAGACTACATGTAAAATACCACTGCTGCGATCGATCGATTCGATGGTGTCTTTTTCTCCAAACATTTGAATTTGATTTTTTGATTTTTAATCATAAATATAAAATAAACCCGTGCGTCCCACTTTGTTTTTTATTGTGCTATTTATTTATTTTTTTATAATTATTGCTGAGCACGATATAATGTAGTATTTTATTTTTGTGGCAACAATGATTAGAGAAAAAAAAAATCATTTCACTGAAAAAGACAATGCTGATTTTAATTTTTAATCAAAAAACATGTTTTAAAGAAATGTGAGTATACTATTTCAGAAGCCGGTTCAAAAACCTTTCGAATGATAGTTCATTCATTTTTGTGCATTTTGTAAATGCATAGAAAAAGGGATGTTCGCAACAGAAACAATACATATGATAAACTAATGTAAAATTTTAAAGCATATGTAAGTACAAGGAAGTCAGAAATTATAACTTATTGTATGATAAATCTAAAACTCCAAATATGAAAAAATACATAAATAAATTTTTATTCTTAAAATGAAAGCCTATTTAAAACATTTAAATTACATGCAATTTGGTATAATTGCAACTCAAGTAATATAAATATATATATATATATATATTTTAAAAAAATGGTCTCTTATTACAGTTATTTTGTAATTTATTTTTAGTTTATATAATTCGTGTAATAAATCAAACTGTGCTTTAATTTTTTATCACTTTAAGGTGATTTTGATGTTCAAAAATAGTAGAAGGAAAACAGCGTAAATGTTGGCAGCTATGCAAACATCGTAGATGTAGCTTTAACGTGTACAAATGGTACTGTTAGTAAATGTATTGTTGCTAGCGATTTTCTGATTCATTTTTAAGCATAAAAGAACAATACTTGCAAGCATGTTTATTGAAATAATTTGGAATCGAAAAGTTCTTTATTTTCAAATAAAGGAATTACATCTTGAGCTATAGGCTATTATTGTCTCAGGACGACAATTTGTTCCTTTCCTGCGCTGTCACGTCGTAAATTTCAGTTAAAAATGACAACTTTGACAGCATTATTTGAAAATCTTTTGCCTTTACAGAAAAACGAAAAAAAAAAATTACATAGTTTCTTAATAAGTTTGTGAATAAAAATTAATTAAAAAATGTGTCAGAAAGTGCACAGTTTAGATTTCAGAACAGCCTTAAATAAATAAAATATATATGCAAAAAATTTAAGTCCGTAAATAAAACAAATGAATTATGTAATAAAATTTTATTAAATATATTTACTGTTAATTATCATATATTTAAAATTCTAAATATTCTTTCGGTTTAATTAAATTTATCTTACGAAGCTTCGCTTAATCTTAATTATTATTATTTTTTTTCAATTTCGGTTCAGATTACTGGGTTTCTACTGATATGGATAAGCAGAAATATTGATGTACAATGCTTCCCCCCCCCCCCAAAAAAAAAAAAAATTGATCCATTAATTTGGATAGCTAAATACATTAGCAATGTAACTCCAAATTTGAGGAAATATAATTAAAACATATCAATATTGCGGAAATTCTTAATCTAAAATAGATCATTTAATTTAAAAGCGTTATTTAGCGCAGCTATTTACCTCCTGTAACACTACAAAATCCCTTTCTAATTACTATAGCTAAACCATGTGTTTCTCTCAATAACATGAGATTACAATTGACTAATCAATAACTATTAAAAAAAAAAAAAAAAACTGGCTTAAACCGCGTTGGAGGTCTGCATGAGCTGAAAATTTCACGCCCGGGGCCGTCCCGAATGAAGCCATCTTGTTCCGAGTCCCCCAGAAAGTAAAATCCAAAACCAAAACTCATCCTCTAACCCATCTTTTTATAGTCTATACAGATAGTTCCCAAGCAAAAGCTAATCTCTAATCTTCTAACTTACATTTACTTGGCACAGCGTGTCTGTGTTTATCCGTTATCGGCTTCAAACAGGAAGTGACGTTTACAAGAAAATGGGGCTGCCAGAAAAAGAGGTTTTTCGCCCATGCGAAAGTCAGCGCCATCTATTGAGTAAAGGCGATTTTCATATTATCTGACGCTCCTTTTTAAACCTTCTTACATCCATCATAATTTTCTCACAACATAGTTTTCAATGCATTTTTCAAAAAAAAAAAAAAATTATATACACTTGTAAAGTGGACCAGTGTACCCCGCAAGCGGGGTACACTGGTTCACCCACCGGGGTACAGTGGACCACTAATTAGGTATTATCTAAAATGCAATATAAATCTATTTTTCATTAATCTAATTCTTTTTTGTTGCCCCTTCACCCGCAAAATAACATAGTAATATAAATTTTGAAACAAAAACAAAAAATTAATTATATTTTGAAAATAATAACAGATTAATACAGAAACAATTGCAATTTACTTGAAGTTATTACTTAAGTACAAAAAAATCAGCGCACATTAAAATTTGCAAATGAAATTCCAAAGTACTTATGAATAAGATTGAGCCTGGAATTTTCAAGAAATAATTTTGGGTCTGAGACATTATGAAATCATTGACATCAACAGCAGATTCATCTAAAGTTTTGGGAGAAATAATCTGATTTCCATTCAATTTGCGTCTCATGAATCTTACTTGAATAGAATCATCAACAATTAGACTACAGTTATATTTATCAAAGGCAGTAAATACAAAACAAAATATTTCTTACTATGTTAAATAAATTGTTATTTTTATTTGTTTACTTTATTTTACAGTTAAATCTACTTTAAAACAATCTTTCTTTATAGAAAATAAGCAATTATTAAATATTTTGAACATTCTGCATTACAGGAGCAGAGTGGATTGTGGACTACTGTGCCCCAGGAGTGGGTGGTCCACTGTACCCCATGTTGAAGTTCAATAAATAATCATATTAATATTGTTTATAGCTTTCTTTTAAACATATTAACTTTAAAGTAAAATAAAAACAAGTATCTTAGCTTTGCAAAAAAGCTGTTTTATTTTATTTATCTACAACCTTTAATTACTAAAAAAATAAAAATATGATGATGAAAAATTTTACTTTTAGAAGCTCAAAACAACCAATCAGGATAAAATAGTTCAATCTGAGCTAAACATATTTTCTGAAGGCTATAAATAATCATTGCAGTGCTGTTGTCTATTAGGATAGAAGAGAAGCTTAAAAAAAATTTAAATAAATAAAATATTAGGGGGTGGTCCACTGTGTACATAGGTCTAGTGTGTACCGGTCTCCCCTATACTTGTAAAACAGGGACACCAAAATACCTAAATGATAAATTTGAAGTGATTAGTTAAAAATACTAATACGGAAATTTAAGAACACAAAGGAGAGCCAAACTGAAACAAGATTGCATAAGTGCGATCAAAGCATGCCTCTTAGGAGCACCGTCAGCAGAGAATACATCAATACAAAGAGGCTTTCCAAATGGCATATTATGCAAAAGGACAAGTTACTTTGCCAAAGCAAGAACAACATGAAAATGCGCAAATACAAATGAACACCCGTTGTAACAGCTGTTCCGATTGCAATGCATATGTGCTGAATGGAAAATAAATGTGCCAGTTACAATTACTGCCACTTATGTGATCCATTGGTTAATCACATTAGTTGCTTTTATGAATCAATCAAAACCAAAATCAGTATTAGTATATTTTATCATAATCAACATCTACTACTTTATTAAATCTAATCTTATTCAACAAATGGGATTCATTGAAATGGAAGTTTTATTGCATTTAAAAATGGAGAAAATGCATAATACATGCATATGAAAACTGGTCACTTATTTCAAGAAATTGCAGTCTCTACTACATTATTCTAATAAGTCCTAGTGTAGACCATTTTTAAAGAAAAAGATACCTTCAAATTGCCTTATTAATTTTTACATTCACAAAAACACAAAGCTTGACAAATCATATTTGAAAGTCACAAACAAATACAATGGAAGTTTTAGTTTCACATCTAACAATTAACTAATTCAAAAATGTAATTAATAATAAAATTATTTCAAAATACTTTCATCTTACATGAAAGCTTTAAACTAAATTATAAAGTCTCCAGACAACAAGGGTGAAGAAAAAGTAAAACATAACAAAAACAAGGGCATCATTATCCCCTGCAACAGTTTTACAATCCACACTCAAACTAAACTGACTATGTCAGAAATCTGAATTAAAAGCATTCTAAGAAATACATAGTGGCTATCAAACAAAGCAACTAAATACTAAATTGACAGTAAAATTTTAATTAATTGTACTGAATACCTAGGCTACATGAATAATCCTTTTCTGCACACTGTCGTATAGTGGAGAGTCATTTAATTGTGCCCCTTTTTTTCTTAAATAAGACTGGGCTATCGATTTCCACAAAATAAAAATAAAAACAACTGATGTGATAAATGCATTTCCATGCTAGAGATGTGTCATTTGTCAAGGAACGATTCTAAAGGAATGACTCCGGCAGTAAAATTGAAGGAAAGTTTCCATTCTTTAAAAAGGAATCGTTCCTTTGTGGAACGATTCCTCGGAATAGATCCTTTTTGGAACGATTCTTCGGATTCGGTCCAAAATATATCGAATCCAAAAAGGGAGATTCCTCGGAATCGGTCCAGAATGTACCGGCTCCGAAAAGGACCGATTCCTAGGAATTAGTAAAAAACGTAGCGATTCCGAAAAGGAACGATTCCTAAGAATCAGTCCAAAATATACAGATTCCAAAAAGGAGCGATTCCTCGATATCGGTCCTGAATGTACAGACTAGAGGTCTGCACGGGCCGAAATTTCCAGGCCCGGGCCTGGCCCGACCCATACAATAAAAAATTCGGCCCGATACAAAAATTAAAACTTTGGCCCGAGCACCCCCCCCCCATCTTAGCCAAATCTTAGCCCCATCTTAGCCAAAAAAAGGCTAAGATAGGAATTTTTGGTTAGATCTCCTCCGATGACGCAAATTTTTAACCAAATCGACATAAAAATCAATGTTTTGTAGAAATTCACTCGGACCGGGCCGGCCCGGAAAAAAGTTAAAATGTCAGCCCGAACCCGGCCCGGTCCGAGTGAATTTCTACAAAACATTGATTTTTATGTCGATTTGGTTAAAAATTTGCCTCGTCGGAGGAGATCTAACCAAAAATTCCTATCTTAGCCTTTTTTTTCATGTTTATAATCTTCATTTTTATAGATGTGCCGCAACCTGGAATATTTATTTTTTTAATAAATCTCTAATTGTTGTATCTATGTGTTTAAGTTATCATTAATATTGTTAATCCATATTCGATTTATTGAAGTGTTAAAAATCAGAAAAATGCTATACAGTAAAATCTTCTAAGATGGAATTTCATAGGGAAGAAAAAAAAATCAGTTATAGACAATTTACCTACTTAGCAGGTGTAAATGTATTATATATTATTTTCTTACGTATTAGTATATTCATTTTTCATGGATCAACATATTTTTCAGTTTAAGACAGGATTCCGTCAAAAGCAGGTTCTTTTTCACACGTTTTACTGTATTTTAATTCAGCCATATTTTAATAAGTGTATAAATCTACTATTCTTTAAAAATAATAAATTTTAATGTTTAATTGTAGAATAATAGCAATTTAAAAATGTATGCCTGTTTTGCAAAGATTTTTGTGCCAGGTCTTATTTTACTGACCTTCGAACGGACCAGGTTATGCAGAGACAATGATTTTCATACGGGTCAAAACCAGGACTGAAAATTTTGGGGCGTGAAGACTAGGAAGAATGAAACCAGTCCCAGCTCTGTACGAAAAAAATAATTTAAGGCATGGCCTTATCCTTCAGGAAAAAAGTAAAGCCCAGCACAGCCCATAAAGAGTAATCTATAGGCCCGGCCCGAGCCTTCAGAAAAAAGTATGGCCGGGCCGATTGCCGTGAAGGAAAATAGGCCCGAGCCCGGCCCGTGCAGATCTCTAGTACAGACTTCGAAAAGATCGAATCCTCAGAATCGGTCCTTATTCTTGTAGACTGGCCAGTTTTAATAAATTAAAATACGCTATTTTATTTTAAAATAGCAGATTTTGATTCTATTAAAGCTGAGTTTCTGGCTAAAAAATCCTTCTAATGTGTACGTGATAAAAAAAATAATAAAAGAGAGAGAGAGAGAAGTGCGCGGGGGGGAGGGGGGTGATTGATTAATAAACTACAACTGTGTATTACTTTCTCTTAAATTTATCTTAAGATAAATAGAAGTATATTATTGTACTTCAGTTAAAATAGTGTCTATTATTTAGCTATGTACTTATCACCTGCTACTTAATTACATTGCTATTGAAACTTTTTGTGCTAAATTGATCAGAAAGAAAAAAATTAAAACAAAAAATTAATGTAAAGGAAATGCTTATTTAAAAAATAGTGGGGAAATATTTATATATATGAAATCTGATTTGAAAGTTATGAATAATATAAGAAATACATTGCTATGCCCTGAACAAGTGCATTTTAAATCAATTAATAATAACTGATTTTTTTTTATCAGAAAGAACTGATTTTCGATCAATTTTAATAATTGCATGGTTGCGCACTTTCGTGTATATTTCACTGTTTCATATGTTTTCATCAAGCATAATTTTAATTTGAGGATCCTCTCTGTCAAAAGAAAAATTAAAAATCCTTGACGGCTCAGCCAGCAGACACAGGTAGATTTTGAAGATGCAGACCGTGGGACACCTGTTTGTTGGGAATTGCAGAAGAAATCACCTTTTTGCGATGATGCTGCAGTTGGGACCGCCCACTTCGAAATTTAACTTGTCTGCCGGCAGTGATTTTTTTTTTTTTTTTTTGCTATAAGGGTTGGTGATATAAAAAACTTGTCAATATAAAAGTTTTAGAAAATATTAAGAGGATTTATAATAAATTTAAGCAGAATCGATATCTTGTGAATTGGTGAAGTTATGATTTTTTTTCTTCTGAAACCCCCCTTTTTCCCCCTTTGAAGCCATTTTTAATGATATCAAAAATCTGTTATACATAAATTTTCGGCCCTTTACCTAGAATTAATAATAACTTTAAATGGATTCAATATGTATCATAGTAAGAAGTTATGGGTTTTTTACTGTTTTCACAAAAAGCATCCCTATTCCCCGACCCCTTGGTTCGATTTTGCCCATTAACGTACTTGACCGAGATTTTATGCCCCTTGATTTTATGTATCAGTTTGGAAGAGATTTGTGCAGAATTATTGAACTTATCGTGTCCATAAAAAAGTGACATAGATAGATAGATAGATAAAGTTTTGAACTAGGGGTGGTTTTGGGTTCTGGGAGTCATGATCGGCATAGATCTGCAAAATTTTTTCAAAAATTCCAACTTAGGGGAGAATGTAATAGGTAGTATTTCTTACGAAATCTACCTAATAAGAGCATTTACGAACGCTCGAGTACCACTTTGTTTCCTCAGTTTGGGGTCTTATTTTTCTCTCCTGAAAAAGATGATTCAAAAGATCTTGGAACTCCCGTAGATAGTTTTAATCAACTTGCAGTGGATGCATAAAGGAAAGCCTATTTGAACAAGGAATTTTTGCAAAACGTTTTCAATTCTTTCTTAAAATTCCTATAATAAAGATTAAAAGAAAAACATATTTAAGAATAATAATAATATAACAGTGGCAGTAGTGGGTGGGATTCAAATAATTTAACCGCTGTTCGCTACCCTTATGGCCGTTTTGTGTATGAAAACGAGAAAGTAAAAATTACGTGCTACATATAGACTATCAGACATTTTCCAACATAGTGATATATATGTAAAGCTGCATATTTTATGCTTTTTCTGTTTAATAGATTTATTTTAAGATTACATTAAACTAGTTTTATAATATATGTATATAGTAAAAAAGTATATAATATATAGTAAAAATAAAACATAATTTACAGTAAAGACTTTTTTTTTTTTTTTTTTTTTTTTAACAGATTTTAGTGCTAATATAATTGTATAATTGTGTACGTGTATACAGATTAATAGACATTTTTATATTTTGCCAAAAAAAAAAAAAAATGGAGCAGCACTATTATGCTAATTTCTTTTTGAATTATTGATTGCTAAAGAACACAAATTGTGATTTTGTATAGTTTTTTTTTTTTGTCATTTTATTTCTATTTTTTGCTAAATAATAAAAAGTTAAATATCTTTGACTTTGTTTTAATACAACGTAAAATTAAAGCATGACAAAAATCGTTTTTCATAATAATTTCTTGTAACAATCGCGATTCCACGATCGGATTGATACTCGCAACTGTCGAAATTAGTTCCCGGATTAATGGTGGTTACTGTGGTGGTGGATAACAGATATTTGCTTGCCGAAACTACGGAGGAACAAAAGGGGCATATGCCCTGGGCGCCAAAATAAGATTTGATTCTTCTTTCGGTATAGAAAATGTATAAAGAATGTATAAAGAAAGCCAAAAATTATAAGCGCAAAATCAAAATTTTAAGATAGAATAAATAAGCCAAAAATAGCGGTCCTCGCAGAATTGTATTGATTAAGTGAAACGCAATACAAGCGTTTCCCGTGGCTGGAGGGTTAAACTATAAAGTTGACGAAAGTTAGTTAAGTTATTGAAACGTATTGAACAATATAGTTACGATTTTGTTTCTTATCTCAATATCTACAGTTCTAATTATGTGCAATTTCTAAATTTAAATATACTGGTATATCTTTTCAAAAAATTTCAATCACCTAACAGTTGAATTTCAGAAAACACATTTTTAATGAATTTTTATGTCATAACAGGAAGTAAAAACAAAAATTTTACGATTTCAGGTGCAGGCATTTCGGTTTCGGCTGTGCATTGATAATGCAGTCAGAAAGGACATTGTTATATAATATAGACTCTCAAATATACTTTGTTTAATGAATTGTGTTTTCCCAAATCGACAGGTAACCGAATTTGATTTTATAAAAGATTCTATTCACGCATGAACTTAATACTAAAAGGAGATAGTCCTGGGAAATGTTTAGAAATGGGCAGATTGAGAAAATGACCTATTTCCAAATAACCGTACCGAAATGGAGTGACTTTGACAACGGCTGGTTCCGAGGACTGACATGTAAATTAATGGTTGGTTATCTTGGGGTGGATTTTGAAGAGGGATCTTAATTATAAGGCTTAAAATTGCGCAGACCCTGGTGCCAAACATCAGAACTAGAATAAATATTCCTGCATAAAATAATTAATAGTATAAATTGAGGGTCATTCAACAATGTATTTTCAAGAGGAAACCCAAATACACTAAAAATCGAATGGGCTGCCACCCTGGTGGGCAAAACAAACAGCTACAATAAAATTTCTTTGATAAACTATAACAGTAAATGAAAGGTCATCCAGGGGTAAATTTTCAAGAGGAATTGAGTTTATACACATGTAACTGGCATAACTTTTATTGTGTAACTGATGTTACATTGACTTTACAAAGACAATAATGGTTCTTAACTTAGTTTGTAAACAGTAATTTACAATGCCTTTTTATTAAGATTTTATTAAACAATATAAAAATATCAAGCTTTACAATCATACCCTTAAACATATTATAAATTTTATTTCTCCCTCAAAATGAGACTTTTTTGTGGAATTTCCCTATTACAGGTTTTACTGTATTATTATAGTTTAGTAAATCCTGTAAAAAATGGAACCTTTTTATAACAAATCCCATTTTATACATAATACATTCATATTCTCGCTATGAAAAGAATACCATACAATTACAATTGCTCAATCAAAAACTTTTCCAAACAGAATTTTGTTTCATTCACTAGTGATTCTGCTTTCACAAATTTTACTCACTAAGTTTATTGTGTTATTTAATACAGTAAAACCTACTAAGACAGAATCTCAAGTGACCAGACAAATTCAATTTTAGAGAGGTTTTTGTCTTAAAAGGTAGATTTGTAGGGTACTCATTCTGTCAGGACCATGGACTTTTAATGTTTAAGACATGGTTGTGTTACAGAGAGTTTTCATAGAATTTTATTTATTTGTATGTTCTGATATAGAAGCCACTATCCTGCTTTTTCTGACAGTGGGCACCACTAATCATAGCTTACAAAAATTTAATTTTTACTGTTTTAGTTGTTAAAACTGAGATAAAGCTAAATACAATAAACCTGTGAAAATGGAATTTGCCTATAATAGAATCCTGTCTTCAACCAAAACATTTTATTCTCCTTGCAAAAGGAAATAATACTATTACACTTTCTAAGATAGAAATTTATTTAAAATGGAATTTTTCCTGTCCCCAATGATTCCATTTTGAAAGATTTACTGTATAATACACTGCTCAAAATAATTAAAGGATATTGCAGTTTTAGGTGGATTTTGTATCTGGGAAACTTTTTAGCTGATTGATACATGGTCGACAGACATAGTAGGTTATATGAGAATAAATTACACATGTTTGGCAGAAAAAAATGCATTTTATTGCGCATTTGTGTACAAAAGGAAAAAAACACAATTTGTGCATATGAGAAAAAAAGAATAAGAAAAGGTGTTTTCTTCAAAGAAAATCATTTTCAGTAGGGGGTATGGTTTCCACGGGCGGCCAGCAACGTTGAACACCTTTGAGGCATGGACTCAATGAGGCTATTAATGACGAGTTGGGGTATTCTGCCCCACTCTTCCAGAAGAGCTCTTTCCAGTTCTTGGAGAGTTTGTGGGGGTTGTTGGCGGCCAGAAACTCGTCTTCCTAGAGCATCCCAAACGTGCTCGATTGGATTCATTTCTGGAGAACACGCTGGCCATTCCATTCGAACGATTCCTTCCTCGAAAAGGAAATCCTCCACCAGGTTTGAACGATGTGGCCTGCAGTTATCGTCCGTTAAAATGAAGTTATCTCCGATTGCTGCAGCGTAAGGGACTACAATAGGTCTGAGGATCTCATCCCTATATCGGCGACCAGTCAGAGCTCCATCTCGAATGATGTAGAGGTCAGTGCGCCCGTCAATGGAGATGCCACCATACACCAACACTCCTCCACCACCAAATCTGACACTTTCGTGCACGAACGCAGGATTATTCCTACTGCCACGGTCCCTCCAGATGAAAATACGCCTATTATCCGGATGCACAGAAAAACGGGACTCGTCAGAAAACAGAATATTGCTCCATTCATTTCTCCTCCAGTTGACATGCTCGGTTGCCCACTCCCTGCGGTCGCGACGATGCCTTGATGTTAATCTAATACATACCATCGTTCGGCGAGCATACAGACCTACAGCATGGAGCCGGTTTCGGACAGTCTGAGTTGAAATCGTGGTGCCTGTAGCCGAGCGAAGGTGTTGTAGGAGAAGAGTAGCGTTCATGTTTCGGTGTCTCCGAGCTGTTAACGCTAAATACCGATCTTCATTGGGCGTTGTTGCCTGTCTACGACCTTGCCCTGGTCTTCAACCTGCACATCCACTCTCCAAAAAACGGTTCCAGATCCTGGAAATGACACTTTGTGACACTCCAATGGCTTGCGCTACTTCGGCTTGAGTTTGGCCCCCTTCTAACCTACCAACAATTCTCCAAGCTTCTGAATCTGTCAAATGCCTTTCTGAGACATCGTACTCATCGAAACAAAGCAATCACTGAATGCCGATCATCCTTGTCTTCATTCTCTTTTATCCAG
The DNA here is from genome assembly GCA_963931845.1 of Maratus michaelseni. Lineage (NCBI taxonomy): Eukaryota > Metazoa > Arthropoda > Arachnida > Araneae > Salticidae > Maratus > Maratus michaelseni. The sequence continues at coordinate 77,180,832 of OZ007599.1, read as the reverse complement.
TTGAAAGTCAAATTTCATTCGCTGCCGCTGAAGCGACGTTTTTGACGTCGAACTCAAAATTTGCATACTCCACAGTTTGAAAAGCAGAAAAATTTGCATTTGTGATTCTCTTCTTCTATTTTCGGCAAAAAAAATTTCGTTTATACCTTTTTTTTATATAAAACTTCAAATATCCTTTAATTGTTTTGAGCAGTGTAAAATAAATTGTAAACCGTTATTATAGTTATAAATCTAGGAGAAAAAAAAATTCATTAAACTTTGGCTGGCAGGGCCCAAGCACATTTAGGCCGAGACTAGTTATTACTTTTTTCTGCATACTCAGGCAAAGGATTAAACCTCATTCTTTTGGCCGGAGTCTAATGAAAAAAGTCAGCCCAATCCTAAATCAGTGTATGGCACTTTTTTTTCTAAAAATAATACTTGTACATTTGTTTAAATCTTTAAAAAATTAATTTGGTTTAATAAATTAAAGGCATTTTTCAATTATATACTTTTTTTTCTTCATAGAGCCATAAAATTATGAACATCTTTAACCATTTTTTTTCTGCATTGTAAACTACACATATTTTTGAATGAGTGTTCATATAAGTAATTGTCTCTAAGTAATCATTAATACAGTTATTCCGTATTCCATAAATTATGGACATATAATGTGCTGTATATTAAAATTTCTACATAAATATGTATGGAATATTCTTTTTGAAACTTTTAATTATAGGATAATGTTGGTAAAAAAATGTTGGCTTTTTTTTTTAGAAATTGGGTCTGGCTGGTCTCATAAGATACACAAAAATAAATGGCCCAGGTAAATTTTTTAGCTTTTATAACAGCCCAAATATGGTCAATAAAGCTTTTGTAAGGGTCTGGGTTGAACCTTCAGCTTTTATAACAGCTTTTTTAGCCCATGGCTGCAAGTATGGTGGTTTCTTCAAATCAGAAAGCAATTTATCCTGAAAATAAGGCTTCAGTTATGAAATAAGTAAGCTTGGTTCTTCCAAGATGAAAATTATCAGGTACAGGCATCATAGGAGTAAAAATTTCTTGCAGATCATCCCCAACACAACTTTCCATGAGGCCTTCCATTTCAAGAGTATCTTGGGAGAGAATGAAAGAATGCAACCCATTGGCCAAATTGTTTCCACAGCATAAGTTGCTGCTATGCCAATTTCACTTCCTAAAGTCAGTCTGGTCATGGCTATGTAACAAACATGGATTAATCGATTAAATGATAATTTGAGACTTAGATAATTTGCTTGAGGAAATATGTGGTATTTCAAGTAATTTTGTTAATACAGAAATATGTTTATCTTTAAAAAATAAATATGAATTAGAAGTTGAAGACAAAACTGAAGAAAAAATTTGTGTAAAAACTAAACTTATGATAATCACACTCCTTCAGGTTTTTTAAAATGAAGATAACGTAACTGACCTTTTTAAGAAAAATCCTGCTCTTGAAGAAGAAATGCTGTTTGAGAAAATGTGTTCCACAAAACGAGGAGAAACTGATTTATCTCTTAATACGCCAGCGAAGTGATGATGTCAATGTAATGGCTGCTGGAGACAAGAAGTTTCGGTTTCCCGTTGAGCATTAATGTTAGCAAAAAATAAAGTCGTGTTAACAGTATTAATAAATTTTTTAAGAAATTTCTGTTACAGTTTTGCTAAATCTGAGGTAAGGCATTCATATGAATTCAACAAATTTCTGATTAAGTGCGTCATTTTTTTTTAATTCATCAAAAAAGATAAGCCTTCATGCACAGCATCAATGGCCGATGCTTTGAATATTTGAATGTAATTTAAAAATGTTTTAAATTTATTTTAGTTGATATTTCCATTACTCAGGCATACTCTATGTTAAGTTTCATCTGAGTTAAATTGTGTTTCTGCTGGGTTTTTTTTTTATTATAATTTTTCTTCATTTGGTGTATTATTAACATAAATTTCTCTGCTGAATCGTAAAGCAAGGGTGATATTTTAATATATTTTCCTTGATATTTCTGCAGTTTAAATGTATTTTTCAGTCGTTTTCACGTTATTTGTGTTGTTTTTTTCTTAATTATTTTACTTGATTACCGAAAATGTCTATATTCAGTTGTTTACTTTCCTAGTATTTAATAAAATTTTATAAAGAATTTCCTGCATGTAATTATGCGATGACCGCGCAAAAATAAAATAATAATCCAGTAACTATGAGGAATCATTTGATAAAATTATCATTAGTGCTCTGGCTGTTAGAAAAATTAAAAAAAAAAAAAAGAAAAAAAAACAGCAGAAACACATTTCAACTCAGATGAAACTTAATATAGAGTACGCCTGAATAATAGAAATATCAACTAAAAGAAATTAAAACCTTAAAAACATTTTTAAATTACATTCAAATATTCAAAACATACGCCATTGATGCTCTCCATGAAGGTTTATCCTTTTTTTGATGAATAAAAAAAAATTGACGCACTTAATTAGAAGTTTGTTGGATATGAATACCTTACCTAAGATTTAGCAAAACTGTAACAGAAATTTCTTAAAAAAATTTATTAATACTGTTAACACGACTTTATTTTTTGCTAACATTAACGTTCAATGGGAAACCGAAACTTCTTGTCTCCAGGTCACACTTCACTGGCGTATTGGATTAAAAATTCACTTAACTGGCAGACATTACATATTCTACAGTCAGTCTTGGAATTCAATTTGAACTCCTTAGAAGTAGCAAGCAATGTTATATAATTACAAAGAAATATTAACGATATTGCAAAAGATATTGTTATATGGGTATTCCTTCAGAAACTGTGAATATAGATATTTAAGAGTTATTAAACAAGCAGTATCAAGTTATTGCTGAAATGAATATGTTTTAACATGTTAAAATCAACAATGATTTACTTCTCTACTTCTTAAATAGTTAATTTTATGGTAAATGTACAACATAGTTTTAATGAATGCCAAAGCTTATTAATGTGAGTTGACTAAGATGTTACTATGAAATTCTATGTCTGTTACATATAGTTTCTTATAAATTGTTATTTATGTAAATTTTAATAGATTTTACATATTGTTTGTTTTTCAATTTCCAATAGATTTTAGTAATGTACTGTCTTTCAGTGATTTTAAGAATTTTTTTTCTGTGATTTACTTATAATTGAAATAAAAGCTTATTTTAACATAAAAACTTTTCCTTTAAGTTATTCCAAGCAGGGCCTGAATTAGACTATCTAGGTCATAGGGGTAAGCATCATTCTGGGAAGGGCCCCTGCTACCTATTCATAGAAATTGTTTGTGAATTATGCTTACATGGCTAGTACTAAACTCAGGGCTAGCAGTAGGATTTTTCAAAATTTTAGGGAGGAATTTTAGGAATTTTTTCCCAAATTTTAGGAAAATTTTAGGGGCATCTGCGATATTTTTAACATTATAAGTATGTAATAACAGTATTTTTGTGCTAGTCAGACACATGTGGTAGTCACCAAAGAATATTCCCATCATTCAAATGAATTCAGCCCTTGTTCCATGTGCTTGTGTTGTTTGTTGCGAATGAGGGCATTTAAATTTGCACAATAACTGGCTTCATATTACAAACCGTTTTGACAGCTTATGCTTACTGCAATTGTATTAATTAGAATTTTGAGTCCCTGGATCATTGAGCCTAACCAATGCTCTTCTTCTCTCTTTTGGATGTTCTCGGTGAACCTAGAGAACAAGAGGCAGGAAAGCACGGGTGATTATGAGAAAAAAAAATTTCTGAAGCTCATAGAAAAACTTCTGAAAGGTTTTTTTCACACTTCTTTGTCGAAATTTGCATTTTTTTCGCGACCATTTGATGGAATTCACTTTCTGTCGCGACCTTTTGACGGAATTCATAACCTTTTGACAAAACTTGCGATTCTTAGATGGAATTAGTGTTTTTTCCGCAATCTTTTGACGAAATTATCATAGATTTCTAAAAAGAAAATGTCCCCAATTGGTCATCATAAATGGTTTTAACTTGCATTGGTAAGAAGAAAATATCAATAATGAATTTCATTTGAAAACAATATTCTATTAAATTGTTATACTAAAATTTCACCCATTATTTTTCTGATGATGTAGCACATTCTCTTTTTTTTTGGGGGGGGGGGGGTATGGGAAATAGAGAGGAGAAGGGGAAAGGCCACACTCCCTTCTTAAATCTTTGAAAATGATTTTTGTCAAAAAGAATTTTGGTCACTTTTGGAGAATTTTAACTATTTGGCACCCTTTTAATGAAAATCCATATTACTCTCATGGAGGGCCCGGGACAGTTGCCCCACATTAGTCAGGCTCTGATTCCAACTTAAAATCAGAAAACATAAATTATGAGCCTCAGTTTCTCCTGTGAACTTGTACCAGGTTTCTCTTATTTTGAAAATTGGGGGGGGGGGTGGAGGAAGCGAATCTCAAAGTTATTTTTCAGGATTAATAGTTTTTCATATTGATGCCAAAGAATGTTTAATAACAATGATTGCTGACTAACAAACTTTAAAAATAGACTGATTGTTTTTTGTTTTTTAATCAAAGTAATAGAACAGGTTTTTCTGATTTTGGTATAAATTATGAACTTTTTCTTAGATTTCAAGATAAAAACATTTTTTCTGAGGTGTATGAACCCATCCTGCACACCACATACACAGTAGCATAGCCAGGATTTAATTTTCTGGGGTGAACAGCAACCTATGAAAATGGTAAGAATTTGTCCATTAGATAAAAATTGGGAGGTGGTGAACTCCAGCCTCCTACATATACACAATAAAAAGAGCAGTGTTTGCTTGTCTTGTTGATCACCAGTCTTTTGACCAAAAAAAAAAAAAATCTGTATGGTTACTATAATATTAGTTCTCTTAAGACTTCTCTGTAGTTTGGTTTATATCTTGTTATTTTCTTCATGGTTAAATTTTAATTATTGAATTACAACAAATATTAAATGTATTAATTAGACACACATTTTGTTGTTAATTCTTAGATATATATATATGCTACATATGTCTACATTTTCCCACCTTTATCTTTTACAAAATTCCTTTTCAAAAATACATTACAATATTATTCAGGCTTAATCATCAAACTTTTTAGCGGCACTCTAGAAAACACTCTAATTTCAAAAGTTTTTTTGGTGATATTTAAACACAAAGCATTATTGATAATGTTTTGCTTAATAGATGAATTAAGTAATTTTATTTATTACTGTGCAAACAAGACTTTGCATTTCTTGTTGCTTTTTCTAATACATATTGCTTATTTATTGATTTATTTTGTTTAGCAACTTGTTAAAATTAAATCCTTTTTCCATTTTAGGAGAATTTAATGAGTTTGTTTTAAATTTTTTTATTTCACCTCACCATTCTTTCAAATTTTATTATTTATTTATAAATAAGTGAATAAATTTTGTTAGGGGGGAAATGAGGCACAGTGAATCACACCTTCAAAATGTACATATTTAACATTGTTTATATTCAAATTAATAGGTATTCATAAAGGGCAGTATAGCAATGAATATTTTCAATCTTAAATAATAGTCACAGAATTCTCATTTTAGACATTTTTTGTTTATAGCTGCAAAAAGTAAAATCTTGCTGCTTTAGAAGTTCAGATTTTTTTTACTAATAAAGATTAATATACTTTTCTCTGTAAATATATACTGTAATTTATGTACTGTAATTTACTTTTCACCATTCATGGTCCACTGTGTCTTACTATATACCCCATGTCTGTGGTACAGTGGGACACATTTTTAGGTGCGTTCGTATTTATATAAATACATAGCACCTATAGCCATCATCTGGTCTGTCTGCATATAACAGTGCAAAAACTACACAACTGAATGATTTGAAATTTAACATATATAATCATTGCAGAAATTTGTCAAGTTATTTAAAATTTTATGAAAATCTAATCAAAACTTAAAGATATTAATAAAAATATTTATTAAGTAATTTGAATTCTTTAAAAATCGGTACTTCTTTGCTATAGCAGCTTCCGGGGATTAATCGTCAAGTGACCGAGATGTATCGCCAAGTTATATGACTTGAATGACATTATAGTCATATATGATGTATATGACATTTTATAACCTCTATGACCAAGTTATAGTCACATTCTTCTTTCTATTACAGTCGAACCTCGTTAACACGAAATTGAAGGGACTATGAATTTTTTTCGTGTTATCCGAAATTTCATGTTAACAGTCATAATACTAGGGCCTTCTATGTTAGATATAAAAACTAAATAAATTAACATACAAATATATCCCTGCTCATAAAATCATAAATTAATAAGAAATAGAAAGTTTCATTAACAAATTAATCATAATTTTTTAGGCAATAATAAATTTATTTTCTTGCTAAACATATTTTTTAAAAGTCTGTTATTGACTTTTGCTTCAATTTTTGTAGAGTAGTTTTTGTAGGAACGTATGGACCTCATCTAATTTGTTCAAAGTTCGAGAAGCATCCTCTTGATTCATAAGGAAACATTGTACTGTTTTCAATGCTGTGGTAGATTCATTAAATGACAGTAAACTTTTCCGTTCTGTGTCAATTTCTTCATCCACATCCGACGCTTCAATGATGTCACCTTTTTTTTTTTCAACAATTATTTCTTCGTCTGTCGTCACATCCGGAGTCAGCACATCTTCATCTATGTAAATGTACTCGAAAAAAAAAAACAATGTCTAAGAAAGAATTCCCCACTTTTTGGCTACTTATCTTTTTGTAGACAATTCTATGTGTCTACAAAAAGTAAAAAGTGTCAATTCTATGACACTCTTTAAATCTTGTCAGTCGTCCGTTAGAACATATGAAATCACTCTGACCGAGAGCAGCACCTAAAGCCTTTGCTTTCTCTTGTAAAACTGCAAAAGTTAATATTCTAGCTTCTTGTCTCTTTTATCCACCGCAAGAGAACAATTTCAATGTATTCATTCTTTCTTCTACACATTCGTTTTCTTACTTGTTTGAATTGATTCACAGCATATGCCGCTTCAATTTTTTCACTATTCTTTAAAATTGTAGAGAGGACCAATTGTAGAACAATTGTTGGTATCCCATACTTTGCTGCATTTTCTGATTTTTTCAGCACTTTATGGCTAACTTCGTTTAAAATTTTTTGCTTTGTGTCTAAAGATATAACTTGCTGTTTTCGACTAATCTTTCACAGAATTCTACGGAGCAACTGCAGAGTTTCAGTTATGTTAGTCAGGTAGTGTAATAAAGATTGTCAACTTTGTCACTCACAGATAGGGGAATTTGGAAACCGGGTTGATATCATAGTCAATACAGGCAACCGGATAATGGAACAATCACTTTAAAAAAAGAAATTCCCCACCAAAACTTTCATTGTGACATATATCGTATATAATTGTGGCTATATAGCTGATCTATAGGTCATATTGTTAATGTGGGAACACTTGCGCTCATCAGAGATCAAACAAAAGCAGGGATTAGTCAGGAATTCAGTATTTCACGACTTTCTGAAAACCTTTTCCACTTTATCTTTTTCAAACCATGTGAAAATACCATTTTTAATAAGAGGATGTGACATGTAAGTTTGAAATATCGGAAACATTGCATAAGGATTTTTTTTTTTTTTACTTGGAGCAAAAATATTTTTCGCCTTAAGCGGGATTTTCCGCATTTCTATTTCGTGTTAAACGAATTAATTAACAATGATTTTCAGACTCATCTGACGGGACCTCAGTATTATTTCGTGTTAAGCGATTTCGTGTTAACGAGGTTCGACTGTACATCCTATCTTACATAATTAATTCAATGATATCCCATGATAGGTAATGATTTTAAGTTGCCCTGGTGATTATGTCATATTTAAGATGGTGTCATATTATTGCCATATTACTGAATTTAAAAACAGAATTCATATACTAAAATTGTTTAATTATAACAATCATATAATCTACCAACAGTTTTTGGATAGATGTCTCAGGATAAATAGATATTAAATGGAAAAAGAGTCTAAATATGGATTTCAAGTTCTGAACCTTTCAAAGCTATTCTTAAGTTTGGAATTTTTAGTAAATGTCAACAACAGATTAAAGAATGTCAACTTAAAATGTACTTATTTTATTGCAGAAATTAATCATATAACAACAGATGATATAACTCATTTCACTGAAAAAATAATAGTACGAACATACCTCATTTGTCATGTTTGACGTACAATTTCCAATTTTTTTTAAAAAATCTATTATACTTTATTAATAGTGTTCGTACACATTTCTTTAAATAAAAATCAAGGACCAAAACCAAAAAATTTTGAGGACCTAAAAATTGAATAAATTATTGAATTATAATATGCATTTTTAATATGGGCTCTATTTTATACTTCTTTTTTTATTGTGGCAAATTCCATTGCACAGTTTTAAAAAAAGTTACTGATCATGGGTGTTGAAAACCAAAGAAAATTTTCGACACAATCAAGTTAAGAGAACAATTTTGTGCTCTTCTTTGGTTTTTATTTTTTTCCCTTCAATAAATTTTCATACCGTTTTAAATTAAATGATGTAATATATGTATCGTACTAAAAAACTAACTAAAATGTTTAATTGATGCATATATTTCACTGCTGATGAAATAGCAAAGATTATGAAAAACAATACATCTTATAAAAGTAAAAATTCTGAGAGTGAAAGTGAATGAATCTAAATAAGTAATTGACTCTTACTATTTTGATAAATATGAAGTTGCTATAAAGTGCATATTTTGAATTATTAATTTTTGCACCTTAAAATTCAATACATGTATTAGATATGTTTATATATATATATAGGCATATTATACATATATAGGTATTTCCATTTTCAAAAAAACTTTTAACATCAATGACATTTCTGATTAGTATATTTTAAATCAGTATTCATTTTTAATCTTTATTATTAATTATTTTTCAACACAATTTACTTCATTGTATGTTTAAATGTAATTTTGTTTTCACAAGGTATTTTTATCATCAACGAAATTTATGAAAAATATAATTTAAGTTATCATTCAATTTTACTCATTATTATCAAATACTTTTCATTTGAATTTACATTTTTTTATACATAAATATATGTATTGTTTTCATTGTCAAAAATATTTTTAACATCTGCAACATTTCGAAAATGCATATTTTAAATCATTATTCTATATTCTTGAATATTTGTTCAGAATTTTTAGAGAATGTGCTTTAAGGCAGGGTTGCTATTTGTCCACCTTTTTGCAAAAAGTCCGGGATGCTGGAAAAAATTGGACAAAATGAAAATCTGCTGATTTTCCAGCGTTTGACATATAAAATTATTCTTATGATGTAATATGATTATATTCCTACATTATTTATTAATAATAAATATTTTTTTCAATTAATCATTTAATTAAAATAGAATGATTGCACATTAATCATAATCTAATAAATTCATAAAGAAAATGTTAACTACATGTTGGTACAATTAATTTTAGACAATATTTTACTGTAAAAATAATCTTATGCTGCATATGCCAAACAGTTTTGATTAAGTGGAATCAGAACCTAAACCAAAACTGAAAACTTGAACAGAAATTAAAAACCAAAACTAAAGAAGCTGAACTTATTCCTTATTCATAATGAATTTTATCAATGGAGTTGATTGTCTTTTATTTTAGCATATAGTTCTGTCTAAGAATTCCAGTAATCACAAAGCTAAAGGGTTACTAAATTCTTACGGTGGCGTAATGTCTCAACTTCCTAACCAAACTGGATGGAACAGTCACATCAAGTGCTTGGAGACGTATATGTGTAAAACAAATGTTTTCTTGAAAATTATTGATGAACACTAAGAAGTAGATACAAACATAAGGAATATAATTAACAATATTGCTTTATATAATGAACTGAAACTTCTAATCAGTTTGTTTAAACCCATCAATATTTCACTGGATGTTCTACAAAGATATTCCTCTACTATTTCAAATGTAACCGATGAATTTTTGACACTTTTGAAATCTAAAGAACTTTGAATTTATAATAAATGTGTACAGAAAAAAGTTGATGACTTTATCCTGTCAGCTCACATTTATCACACCTGCTATATCCAAAATACATGGGTGAGAGACTTACTAATAACCAAGAAGAAATAGCAAGGAAATGGGTAAAAGACATTGATAAAAAAAAATTGCCATAGCGACTTCAAATTTTGCATGTCATCTTTTTCATTGTGTAGCCTCATCAGCAAGTATTGAACGAATCTTGTCTAAATCAGCATGATTCAAAACAAACTTAGAAATAAGCTTGGATTACAAACTGCTACAAAATTTTTAATGACTTATAAAATGTTAAATTCTAAAAACAAACAACTTGCTCCTGATCCTGGAACATTTGACGACTATTAAATATACTACAAACTTTATGTATTTTGAATAACAAAATTTAATTTCTTTATTATTTCCTTGTTAATTTGCATTTGATATTTTAACTAAAAGAAAACTTTTATCATTATATTTTTCTACTTCTTATTGATGTTCCCCCAATAGTAAAATGTGTATATATTGAATGTTTTCGTGCATATATTAAATTATTAATGTCATTACAAGTACAGGTTTCATTTCAATGTAACATCATCTTAAATAACATTATCTTGTTATTTTATCATATGACTTCTTTTTTTAATAAGATATGAGGCTGCCAAACATTTTAAATTTTTTTATTTCTATTTTTAATTTTGTAAACTGATTATTAATTGCAATGGAACTGCCATATGACAGATAAACAAGTTAAATTTTATTGCAAATGTATATGTTTTACAGTTGCTATTTAATACATTATAACTTAATATTGATATACATTTTATGTATAAATATGTTTTCATAAAAAAGCTTCTAGATGAACTGAACTTAGTTTTTCCACATAAAATATTTCACGTAATGTTGTACATATAAATATGTGATATTTTGATATAAAAGTTGTTTCTTGAATGGTATAAATCAATATATTTATTTATGATTGTTAAATTCTGCATTTTTAATTTACAATTTATTAAAAGTGGACAAAATGATATTTTGTCCGGAACGTTTTTTTCCAGAGCGGAAAAAACCAGACAACCCTGCTTTAAGGAGACCTTCCTTCTCAGTGTACAAAACACAAAGAAGCAGAAAATATATAAAATATTTGGTAAAACCTAATTTCTTTAAAAGCAATCATTCAAAAGGACAAAAAAATATCTTGAACAGGTTGTCAGCTATTAAGGCCACCTTTTGGAGTTAAAATAAAAGCAATTGTTAAGTTACATTATACTGAAAGAAAAAAGATATTAGAATAGCAACTGTAAGTAGCAATAAGAAAATTCACACTTTTTCAATAACTTCAGGTTTTATTCCTTGACCAAAACATTTCCTGTTTTTCACTTAAAGGTGAACTTGAACTTAGAATATTTCTAAATTTGTCTTTTTGTTTAAACATTTTAATAATGTTTTCTATAATTAGTTTTTTTTTATATATCAAAGTAATTTTAATCTCCATATAATCAAATATTCATCTATAAATTGAAAATTTCAGAAATATTCTGCTGAAATGTTTAAAGATGACTTTTTACAAGACTTATCTGAAATACCAGGCAGAAAGAAACTACCTTTATCAAATAACTTTACTGAACTTTCAGATTATTTTTTTAGATTTTTTAATTATCTAGACCCTGCAAATTAAAGCTTTAAATATGAACTGTTAAATGAGTTTTCCATTTTTGTTATGATGTAATGGAAATTAAAGGTGTTAAATATATCATATTATAGATTAGTTTTACCAAAATTTTATAATCATATCAAATAAGATTATACACTGCTCAAAACAATTAAAGGATATTGCAGTTTTAGGTGGATTTTGTATCTGGGAAACTTTTTAGCTGATTGATACATGGTCGACAGACATAGTAGGTTATATGAGAATAAATTACACATGTTTGGCAGAAAAAAATGCTTTTTATTGAAGATTTGTGTACAAAAGGAAAAAAACACAATTTTTGCATATGAGAAAAAAAGAATAAGAAAAGGTGTTTTCTTCAAAGAAAATCATTTTCAGTAGGGGGTATGGTTTCCACGGGCGGCCAGCAACGTTGAACACCTTTGAGGCATGGACTCAATGAGGCTATTAATGACGAGTTGGGGTATTCTGCCCCACTCTTCCAGAAGAGCTCTTTCCAGTTCTTGGAGAGTTTGTGGGGGTTGTTGGCGGCCAGAAACTCGTCTTCCTAGAGCGTCCCAAACGTGCTCGATTGGATTCATGTCTGGAGAACACGCTGGCCATTCCATTCGAATGATTCCTTCCTCGAAAAGGAAATCCTCCACCAGGTTTACACGATGTGGCCTGCAGTTTTCGTCCATTAAAATGAAGTTATCTCCAATTGCTGCAGCGTAAGGGACTACAATAGGTCTGAGGATCTCATCCCTATATCGGCGACCAGTCAGAGCTCCATCTCAAATGATGTAGAGGTCAGTGCGCCCGTCAATGGAGATGCCACCATACACCAACACTCCTCCACCGCCAAATCTGACACTTTCGTGCACGAACGCAGGATTATTCCTACTGCCACGGTCCCTCCAGATGAAAATACGCCTATTATCCGGATGCACAGAAAAACGGGACTCGTCAGAAAACAGAATATTGCTCCATTCATTTCTCCTCTAGTTGACATGCTCGGTTGCCCACTCCCTGCGGTCGCGACGATTCCTTGATGTTAATCTAACACATACCATCGGTCGGCGAGCATACAGACCTACAGCATGGAGCTGGTTTCGGACAGTCTGAATTGAAATCGTGGTGCCTGTAGCCGAGCGAAGGTGTTGTTGGAGAAGAGTAGCGTTCATGTTTCGGTGTCTCTGAGCTGTTAACGCTAAATACCGATCTTCATTGGGCGTTGTTGCCCCTCTACGACCTTGCCCTGGTCTTCGGCCTGCACATCCACTCTCCAAAAAACGGTTCCAGATCCTGGAAATGACACTTTGTGACACTCCAATGGCTTGCGCTACTTCGGCTTGAGTTTGGCCCCCTTCTAACCTATCAACTATTCTCCAAGCTTCTGAATCTGTCAAATGACTTCGCTGAGACATCGTACTCATCGAAACAAAGCAATCACTGAATGCCGATCATCCTTGTCTTCATTCTCTTTTATCCAGTTGAAAGTCAAATTTCATTCGCTGCCGCTGAAGCGACGTTTTTGACGTCGAACTCAAAATTTGCATACTCCACAGTTTGAAAACCAGAAAAATTTGCATTTGTGATTCTCTTCTTCTATTTTCGGCAAAAAAAATTTCGTTTATATCTTTATTTTATATAAAACTTCAAATATCCTTTAATTGTTTTGAGCAGTGTATAATACAGTAGATTCCATTTGAGACACATTTGTTCTAACATGATTTTTTCTTATAAATTAAGCTGTCCCAATTATCAGAAGTTAATATTTTTTTTCAATTTTGTTCCTATAAAGATATTAGTATTAGTTTCTAAAACATTTAATAAGCAGTAACTCAAAAAATGAAGCTACACATAAAAATTATATTTTAAACCATGATTTATTTAAATCATTATAAAACCTGGATACAAAACATACAGGTTTAAACATTTAAGTTGAAAGCACTCATTGTTAACATAATCGTGCGATGAACACTCGTTATTGCATCATATAAAAATGAAATTGCACAGTATGGTTATGGATAGTTTATGTAATATGATTGAATAAAGGAAGAAGAGAAATCAGACATTAAATGTCTTAGGGACAGTTCCTTTCTTGCCAAGCAGAGCCTTGTGAATATGAGGAATGACACCACCGCCGGCGATGGTAGCTTTGATGAACGTGTCGAGCTCCTCGTCACCACGAATAGCAAGATGGAGATGTCTGGGAGTTATTCTTCTCACTTTCAAATCTTTACTTGCATTTCCGGCCAACTCCAAAACCTGTAGAAAAGATAATTTTAAAGCAGGGTTGCAAAAAATTTTAAATTAAAAAAGCCACACCAATATATTTTAACCTTTTTGGAAGTTATTGGGTTTTATTGTATGTATTTTTTAAAATTGATAAATTTTATATTTTAACTAACTTTAAAGGTAATTTATTGAGCTGTTGAGTATACAAGCTGTTAAGAATAATTTAAATCTTTTATTAATGTCCCTTTTAAAATTAGATGCTTTCAGTATTTATATTAATAAAATAATTATGCTTGTATGGGAGTCTTGACAATGGCTAAGGAAATTTATACAAAGGGGACTTTATGAGAGGTTTAAACTTAAAACCTCTCAAAAGTTTAAAGAACTGTCAGCTTTAGATACATTAACTTGCCCCCCCCCCCTCACTTTCGAATATTTAAATTTCAAAGGTACCAGAAATTAGCTCTCAATTAGCTCTTTAATATTAGAATTTGCTCTGGTTATGGTACTGAGAAATTCCAATTAGAATGGTGGGGGGGGGGAAAGTTAACGATAGCCACCCCCCATTTCCAAATATCGAAATTTCAAATATGCCAAAATTAGCTCTCAATTAGTTCTAATTTTGCTCTGCTTCTGGTATAGAGATATTTCAGTTATAAGAAAGGGGGGGGGGAGCCTCCCCACCTTTGAATATCGAAGTTTCAAATATGCCAAAATTTAGCTCTTAATTAGCTCTAATTTGCTCTGCTTCTGGTATCGAGATATTTCAATTACAAGAAGGGGGGCCAGCCCCCACACTTTCGAATATCGAAGTTTCAAATATGCCAAAATTTAGCTCTCAATTAGCTCTAATTTGCTCTCTAATATTAGAGTTTGCTCTGGTTATGGTAATGAGATATTCCAATAAGAATGGTGGTGGTGGGGGAGCTCAGTTAACAATAGCCACCCTCCCCCTTCCGAATATTGAAATTTCAAATATGCCAAAAATTAGCTCTAATTTGCTCTCTAATATTCTAATTTTCAGAATTTGGTATCGAGATATTTCAGTTACAAGAAGGGGGGCAGCCCCCCCCTTTTTTCAAATATTGAAGTTTCATATATGCCAAAATTTAGCTCTAATTTGCTCTCTAATATTAGAATTTGCTCTGCTTCTTGTATCGAAATATTTCAGTTAGAAAGGGGGACCAGCCTTCCCACCACTTTTGAATATTGAAATTTCAAATATGCCAAAATTTAGCTCTCAGTTAGCTCTAATTAGCTGTCTAATATTAGAATTTGCTCTGATTTTGGTATCGAGACATTTCAATTATAAGAAGGTGTCCAGCCCCCCCCCCCCCCTACCCACTTTCGAAAATCGAAATATCAAATATCCCAAAAATTAGCACTCAATCATCTCTCATTTGCTATTTTAGAATTTACTCTGGTTCTTCTATAGAGATATTTCAAATATGCCAATCAAATATATGCCAATCAAATATGCCAAATATGCCCTCTTCCTTGGCCATATATGCCAATCAAATATGCCAAATATGCCCTCTTGCTTAATCATATATCATTACAGTTATATTTTTCAATAATAATATTCTAGTTTATCTCGGGGAAAAAACGAAAGAAGAAACCTATATTAGCATGAAAATTAATTTTATGTTTAAACTGTATTTAATGCATATACATGAACAAAACCAATTACTAATTTATAAATGTATTAGTTGCTCTGTTTATATCTTTCTCAACAATTAAATATAAGAACATTTTCTGTCTCCTGTGTGTGATAGTGTAGACCGAACATATGCATTTTTATACAGCAGAGTAACATGTATTTTTTGGTGTATATTAACAAGTAGAGTATAATCTAGGAAAAAGAGATTTGTAGCTGTTTGGCTAATTGCAGCCAATGCCTGTTAGCCAAAATAAAAATAGCTATAGTCAAGAAAAAAAAACTTTTTTATACAAAATTCCTATATATATGAGTATTATTTTTAATTAATACAAACAGTACACCACTCTGTAAGATTGACCCTCTCGAGATTTGGCCATACATCACACATCAAATGTTTTTTTAAATGGAAATTCTTTTCAAACTTCCCCTTCCAAATTAATCATAATTAAGTTACTTAAATTTTTGATTGTCAGTCTATTTCTCAAGTCACTTTTTGTTATATTCACAAGACTCAATCCCCTTTTGTCTGCTGTAAACAACAGAATTGTTGCTATAAATACATACAAAGAAGTCACATTGGGAAACATGTCAGTAATGCCATTTTTATGGGAAAAAAGAATACAATCAGCTGGTTTCATTTCTTTACTCCTTGTAGCCGGAACCTGCCTGAACAACTTCCATTCATGAGCCGCTTTGATTTCATTTCCTAAGTTGAGATCATCAACAAATAATAAACAAACTCTTTTAATTTCCTCAATACGTCTAACGCAAATGATATCACACAATTTGTAACATGCTTGCACAGGGAGGATGAGACAAATTTTGAAGTGAGTTGCCGGAATAGAGACAATGAGTTTTTTTTTTTTTTATGCGGCAGCAGCAGGTTTACAAAATGCAGAACAACAAAATGGAAATGATATATATTTTTTTGGCTGTCGCTATTTGGCAAATCCACTAAATGTTTTGGGGGCAAACAATGCTTCCAGTTAGCTTTTTGGCTATTTGGCTAGCGCTAGATTAAACGCTAACAAGTTATTAATCCTAAGCCCTACTTTTATGCACATTTTTTAATTCATTTTTGTTCAGAAACACATGAAACGGGCAAGTGTTGTTATTCAGAAATTTTCTAATCGAAACACGTTTTCCATTTTCTTGTAAAGGCAAAATTTCTTTCAGAAAGCAATGTCAAGTCTACGTTTTGAACCGAATTCTCGATGTTTCAGCACCAAACAGGAGAAAAAACTTGTTGTCACGTGACATGTATCGCTTCCAACTCAATAAGTAATTTATTTATCAAAAAATGAAAAACTCATTTTGATTCCAAATCGCTTCAATAGTCAGGCCTGAGATTTGTATGCTTTTGCGTTTAAAAATGAGTCGGATATTGTGTCAGAAAATTTTGCATTGTTCAGCAGAACATTTGAGAACCACATAGCAGATATTTAACAAGTTTATTCCATAAGTAATCGTGCCAGGTGTGACATATTCAGGGTGCGTGCAGTTTTTAGTTTTTGAAAAATAGTGGTGACAATTGTAATCTTCAACTTTCTTTATCGCAGAATTTGTAACAATTGTCCCCGACTAAATAAGGTGACGATTATTGTTTGTATTTATTGGTGACAAAGTAAGAACCATTTATTATAGGGTTGGGTATGCATGATTTCTCCTGCATTAAATGAAATAGCCATGTGCCCGTCAACATTTTGTGCATATATGTAATGATTGGTATTTTGTAAAGTAAAATGTCTTCAGCTGATTCAATAAAAACATGGGTTTTAAGCTTTAATGGGTTGGTCAAGTAGAACCCTGTGGTCTCATATGCCTGTATATTTAGGTAATGGTAAACTACACTGCTCAAAACAATTAAAGGATATTGCAGTTTTTGGTGGATTTTGTATCTGGGAAACTTTTTAGCTGATTGATACATGGTCGACAGACATAGTAGGTTATATGAGAATAAATAACACATGTTTGGCAGAAAAAAATGCATTTTATTGCGCATTTGTGTACAAAAGGAAAAAAAACACAATTTGTGCATATGAGAAAAAAAGAATAAGAAAAGGTGTTTTCTTTAAAGAAAATCATTTTCAGTAGGGGTGTGGTTTCCACGGGCGGCCAGCAACGTTGAACACCTTTGAGGCATGGACTCAATGAGGCTATTAATGACGAGTTGGGGTATTCTGCCCCACTCTTCCAGAAGAGCTCTTTCCAGTTCTTGGAGAGTTTGTGGGGGTTGTTGGCGGCCAGAAACTCGTCTTCCTAGAGCGTCCCAAACGTGCTCGATTGGATTCATGTCTGGAGAACACGCTGGCCATTCCATTCGAACGATTCCTTCCTCGAAAAGAAAATCCTCCACCAGGTTTGCACGATGTGGCCTGCAGTTATCGTCCATTAAAATGAAGTTATCTCCGATTGCTGCAGCGTAAGGGACTACAATAGGTCTGAGGATCTCATCCCTATATCGGCGACCAGTCAGAGCTCCATCTCGAATGATGTAGAGGTCAGTGCGCCCGTCAATGGAGATGCCACCATACAGCAACACTCCTCCACCGCCAAATCTGACACTTTCGTGCACGAACGCAGGATTATTCCTACTGCCACGGTCCCTCCAGATGAAAATACGCCTATTATCCGGATGCACAGAAAAACGGGACTCGTCAGAAAACAGAATATTGCTCCATTCATTTCTCCTCCAGTTGACATGCTCGGTTGCCCACTCCCTGCGGTCGCGACGATGCCTTGATGTTAATCTAACACATACCATCGGTCGGCGAGCATACAGACCTACAGCATGGAGCCGGTTTCGGACAGTCTGAGTTGAAATCGTGGTGCCTGTAGCCGAGCGAAGGTGTTGTTGGAGAAGAGTAGCATTCATGTTTCGGTGTCTTCGAGCTGTTAACGCTAAATACCGATCTTCATTGGGCGTTGTTGCCCGTCTACGAACTTGCCCTGGTCTTCGGCCTGCACATCCACTCTCCAAAAAACGGTTCCAGATCCTGGAAATGACACTTTGTGACACTCCAATGGCTTGCGCTACTTCGGATTGAGTTTGGCCCCCTTCTAACCTACCAACAATTCTCCAAGCTTCTGAATCTGTCAAATGACTTCGCTGAGACATCGTACTCATCGAAACAAAGCAATCACTGAATGCCGATCATCCTTGTCTTCATTCTCTTTTATCCAGTTGAAAGTCAAATTTCATTGTCTGCCGCTGAAGCGACGTTTTTGACGTCGAACTCAAAATTTGCATACTCCACAGTTTGGAAACCAGAAAAATTTGCATTTGTGATTCTCTTCTTCTATTTTCGGCAAAAAAAAATTCGTTTATATCTTTATTTTATATAAAACTTCAAATATCCTTTAATTGTTTTGAGCAGTGTATTTGCAAACAGGTGTATTTCAATAAATAAAATGAATTAAGATACATAAGATATATAAGTTTATCAATAGCAAAATTTTCAAACATACACAAACATGTATTAATAAGCGATTGATTTACCATTTTACAAAACGTTGAAAATTTGTACTTAATTTTTTTCCCTTTTTATTAAGCATGCATTAGATATAAAACCGGATCAGTTTGAATCTGAATTTGTGCACAAAACGGGTTAGGTTAGGTCTATAAATTTTATGCCAGTCTTCGGGCTCAGATGGGTTCAAGATAAAATATTTTAATTTATTTTTTCAGAAATTGAAAAGAACGGGAAAAAAACTTGCTATTTGAGAAACAAGAACGTACTCTAAGTTTTTTAAAGTGTTTTAAATTCATTTAAAAAAATGTTTGAAATGGAATTGAGTTGTTATTGATGGGACAAAAGGAGAAATTCTATTCTGTTCTATCTGATTTTGAAGCTAGTGCATAGTCAGTGTTAACAACATAAAAAAGCCCTGGGATATCCTTTGTCTATCGTCTCTTTCTGTTTGAAATCCTTTTTCAAAATTATTGGGAAACAGAATTCATGTCTTTTTGCCAAAGTTGTACAATATTTAAAAAAAGGAATTTTGATTTCTGTCAGTGGTTGGGTATAAATAACAAATTTGTTATTTTAAACAGATTTTAAATGAAAAGAAAAATCAGGAAACGTGAAAGAGTATTCAGGATTAATATTTATATCTATGTAACGAGATATATTTAAATAACAAAATAAATCTTTAAACAATTTTAAAATGTTATTAATGATTTTCTGCTGCCTACTGTTGGGCTTGGGTTCGCATTTAGAGTCGTTCGGTTTGGGCTCCAAAAAAAAGAGGTCGAATACATGAATTCATAAATCTCTATCATGAATGTAATTGTTAGGTATGCTAAAAGTACTTACGAAACTTAAGAACCCCCCTGAAAAAATTTGCTTTCGTAGTGAAGTTGTGCAAATGAATTTGAACTCTTTTTAAATAATCAAGTGGAAATTTAATTTTTAAAGTTAATTTTTTTAAAACGGTGATTTTGGTCATTGCGATACTTGAAAGTGAAGGGGTGGGGGGAAGATAAGTTAACACTTGGTCCTTTCTTGTAACTGAAATATCTCGATACCAGAAGCAGAGCAAATTCTAATATTAGAGAGCAAATTAGAGCTAATTGAGAGCTAAATTTTGACATATTTAAAAATTCGATATTCAAAAGTGGGGGAGGCCCCCCTTCTTGTAAATGAAATATCTCGATACCAAATGCAGAGCAAATTCTAATATTAGAGAACAAATTAGAGCTAAATTTTGGCATATTTGAAACTTTGATATTCGAAAGGGGGGGGGGGGGGCTGGTCCCCTCTTCTTGTAACTGAAATATCTCGATACCAGAAGCTGAACAAATTCTAATATTAGAGAGCAAATTAAAGGTAATTGAGAGCTAAATTTTGGCATATTTGAAATTTCAATATTCGGAAGTGGACCATTATAATTGGAATATCTCGGTACCATAACCAGAGCTAATTCTAATATTAGAGAGCAAATTAGAGCTAATTGAAAGCTAAATTTTTGACATATTTAAAAATTCAATATTCAAAAGTGTGGGGTGGTGGCCCCTCCCTTCTTGTAATTGAAATATCTCGATACCGAATGCAGAGCAAATTCTAATATTAGAGAACAAATTAGAGCTAATTAAGAGCTAAATTTTGGCATATTTGAAACTTCGATATTCGAAAGTGGGGGGACTGGCCACTCCTTCTTGTAATTCAAACATCTCGATACCGAATGCAGAGCTAATTCTAATATTAGACAGCAAATTAGAGCTAAATTTTGGTACATTTGAAACTTCAATATTCAAAAGGGGGAGGGGGCTTGCCCCCCTTCTTGTAACTGAAATATCTCGATACCAGAAGCTGAACAAATTCTAATATTAGAGAGCAAATTAAAGCTAATTGAGAGCTAAGTGATTAAAAATTCTTGAGAGTATAATTGCTATAATTTAAGTAAATAAAGTAGACTTTACAATCAGTAAAAAGGTCTCTCCAAGACTGAAATCAGTCCTGAGAATGAAGGTCTTACACCATGATCGCAGCAATGGTATATAAAAATATTTTCAAGTTATCAATTCGTTAGGTGGCTTATTTCTTGAAATGTGATAAAAACTAATTTCACCATATCTACATTTTTTAACCCCATAAATTATATCTTAAAAAACTATACTCCATGGAAAAAGGGAGAGCAAAATGAGATGGAAACAAAATATTAAAATTTCATTACTTAAAACTGAAATATGCAAACATTTTTTCATTATTCAGTGGTACTGCTAGACTTTTCTATCCTTACATACAGATATTTTCAAAGCACTTTTTGTTTTATTTCCTGCTGTTTGAATGGATGTCAGGAAAGGATTTATCACAAAGGAGTGCTAATTTCAATTCCAAATTGATGAGAGTTATAGAAAAAAGCAAAAATGCACCATTATATTCTTTTAATGTGGTAACACTGTAAGGTAAAGGAAGTATTTTTGTAGTTTTTCTTATATATTATTCTTAATAACTAGTGTTTTAAAGTATTTTATTTAATTAACGTTAGGTTTCAAAGTTGTTTCTTTGGCAAGTGGCCAAATTCAGTTAATGAACACTGACCAACCATATGTGCCTGTAGATCCAGCTGTAATTAGCTGGGGTGGTGGTGACCACCCCAGACCAAAAAAATAATCTTTTCCTAAAGAAAAAAAAATTGAAATGTATGCAAGTTTTAAACTATTGTTTTTATACACTGTTGTCATAATTTTAGAGCACAAAACAAAGAGCTATTTTTTAAATGTCCAAGTTTAATACCTATTTATGTCTTTAAAAATGTCTTCATTGTCAATCTTTATTGAGCGTGCGCTTTTGCGTAGTGTCTCTTGGAAGGTTGCAACTCCAAGACATGCCCCAATTTACCAATTTACCAATTTTCTTATATAATTTCTTTCATGCATATCTTTCTCCAATTTTTTACATTAAATGATGGACTACAGTGCATCGATGGCACCACCGTAATTTAACAGTAAAATAAAAAATATATCCAATTGGGACTTAAAGCGGTCTATAGAGGCACTGATTGCAGCCCTCGGTACAGGAAAATTGTCACTTTAACTAACGCTAAAGTGCCATTGAAACCATTATTTATTGTAAACATGTTTGAAAGTGTTAGATATTCAAATTTGGATAATTTTTATCTTGTCATATAAAAGCAGAACACAAATATGACATGAAATCTGAAATTGTGCAAAAAAATAATTATGAACAAATTAAAAATTCATGTAATGCAATGGGCTTGCAAGGGATTTTCCTGAAACGAGAAGTTATATCTTTTCTCCATCAGATGGTGTATTCGAGCGCTTGAATTCCCAATAAGCATGTATGTTTAAAAACAAAGATTTAAAATGTGCAGACACTACCATAATTTTTTGTTTAACACTAGCTAGAAAATATTTTCAATACTTTTCTCTTAAATGGACACCACTTTTCGCCAACTGCAAAATCTTAAATAAAGTAGTAGTTCTCAAAGATTACAAAGTGTACAGTACATGGAAGCTAATTTTGAAAGTAAGAATGGCAATACTAATGACATACATACAATGGAAAGTATGACTATTTCTTTTAGTAATACAAAATAGAGGAAATTCACAAACAAATATATTTCATTATATGGATGGTATAAAGTTCTGGACTACCTCTTAAACATTGCTGAATTTATTATTCATTAAATTCCAGTGACACTATTATGCTGTCCTTAAGAATAAAATTTTTTCTACATAAAGTAAAGGATACAAAAATAAAATAAACATGGCTAATGCTTTATAGATTGTTTGGACTAAGATTTTAATGTAGAACATTTTTCATTTTATAACTGTATTACAAAATCGCAACCAATTGAGAAAAAATTAACACTTTTTCCAAAAAATAACCCATATTAAGTGGGCTTTATTTATGACAGCCTGAAAAATAAATAAATAAATAAAACTCCTCTGAATTATAGAAATACACATTAAATTGTATACTTCAAGTATATTCTTATAGAATGAATATTTAAAAAAAATAATTTTGTATATATATATATTTTACTTTTACCCCATTTTTAAAAAAGGTCACCAGCTGAGTAACAGCTGAAAATGAGACATTTTATTCACATATTAAATGGTTTAACATAAAAACATTAAACGTTGATGTACATCATTCACAAGGAAATCTGAAAATGAAGATGGTATTTTGCCAGAATTCTGGGAACAGATGCTTTACACTTACGCAAAGATATAAACATAAGTTTGTCGACTTTTTGGCTGGCGCGATTTTCAAGCCCGCACCAAATGAATAACTTAATACAATGGTTAGGTTGCCATTAAAGGAAAAAATCTCTTAAATTTGGTGACTTTTTTCAGACTTTATAACAGATTTAAAAAAAAAAAACTGTGCGTGAGTGTATGACATCATAGCTGAATTCTGTATTATTAGCTTAAATTCTCTTAAAACTAAAACACTACCTAGGTGTCTTTAAATAATTTTATTATAAATGATGTATAAAAACAGGATAACACAAAAAAAAAACTTTTTAATAGGTGTTTAATTTTTTCCTTTTTTTTAAACATTTTACTTTGGTTTTTGTTGGATAGCAATGTCACTAGGCTTTTGGAATTCTGAGACTTAGACACTTCAATTTCTTTTATGAATTGCCTCCCCAATGTTTGATTAAATCGTGTGCTATTGTGCATCTGCAACATGTTCATTATTTGGCAATTATCACAAGGTGATTTATAATCAGTTACTACACTTGATGAGGAACTAACAGTTTAAAACATTTGCTGATTTGGCACAAAACTGAAACTGGGGCGAGTGTAATAAAGATAGCAGATCCTATATAAATGAATATTAATATGACCACATCAGTATATATGTTCCCTCTAGGTCATTTTTTTAAGGGTGCAGTGCCCTGCCTGCTCTTATAATACATACCTGCCAACATGTCTATTCAGAAAACCTTACAATTTTTCTGACGTACTTCATTGTGCATCTTTAAACATATATATGTGGTAAAAGGTATTTATGAAGGCGTCTAATAAGGTATTATAAGATTTGATACAAAATTTACTGATAACTACAAAAATATTAAATAATAAAAATAACCCAAATATTATTAGCACTGATAATTCTTTTTTGATATACGTTAAATAGGCTGATTTGGCTTTACCCAACAATTCTTTGTCATACACTTCTCCATAGTGATCGTGTTGCATGCTTTTAATTATTAAAATCTTTAGTACTTTTATGTTAGCCGGGCACCAGTGATTGCCAAATTTTTTTTTTTAATCTCACAAAGCATTTTTTTTTCGACAATCTTTTAACATTAGCTATTATAAAAAATAATAAATATTTTAACGCTGCAGTATAATGTCTTAAAAAAATTACTTAAAAATAGCTAAAATATAATCATGATAAAATACGTAAACACAAACACATCAATACAAATAACAAAATCTCAAGAATTGAATTAAAATCAAAATTAAAATCATTGAATTCAAATCATTTGAATTGAAAGGGTTACAATTCAAATGATGCCAACTGAAACAAGATTTGGCACTGGTGCACAGGTAACATAAAAGTTCCAAATATTTTATAAATAAATTTAAAAAATCAAATAAATTTCTAATAAAAAAAGTGTCAAAACTTCAATTTTAGCTTTGCTGCGGGAAATTTTTAAAATACACAGCATGACTAAACATTCTGTGGCATATAATAACGTGTTGTGAATTACTATTTGATTGCTGTGACGTACTATATTAATAATCATACTCCTCATCTTTGTAACATAAATGCAATGTGTGCATCAGTTTTATTTGTTTACTCATGTAACAAACACAATGTGTGCTTCAGTTTTATTTTTTTACTCAATAAGTAACATATTTGAAGAATCATTTCAAGTTTTATCAAAAAACCTTACAATCTTACCTGTTGCCCTTACAACCTTACAATTGGACCTAAATCCTTACACTGTAAGGATAAACCTTACAAGTTGGCAGGTATGATAATATAATGCAATACTCTCTTAGTTATACCCAGTGATCTCATCTCTTGTAAAAAAAAAATCCATACTGCAGTATTTCTAAATCCATGTGTCAAGAGTTTACCAAAATTACAAAGCTTCCTAATTTCTTTCGAAGAAAGAAACAAAATTACAAGAGATTAAATTATGTCATAGTTTAATTATATATAGTTTTTATTATAATTTATATAAACATAATTAAAAGTTATTTTATTTATCATACCTAAAAATTACACATTTTCTCTCTTTATTATCATTGCTAAAAATACAGTAAATAAATTTTTTCTTGGCATTTTCTACTCAGCTAGTGCCCTTTTGTACCCTATCCCTTTTAAATTTCTCAGTTAAGTCTGAATGGAACGCAAAAATCTCTTCAGATGATAAAGCAAAATCAAGGCTCAGGGCTCAGGTTTAAAATAAAGCCTCATTTAAATAAAGAATCTGATTTTGTGTACAATCTAGTTTACTGCATTATAATGGTTGTGCCATGAAAGTAAATGAGGATGGCTTTTCTATAATTTTTCTCAGATCTGATGTATGTAGTTTCAGTTTTATTTACCCTGAAAAAGAAGATGTTGCAACAGTGTCCGAAAGAGGTTACTTCACTCATGCAAAAACACCCGGACACTAATGTTAAGTCTATGTGAGAATTTTTTTTAAATATCTCATTTGTATTTAAATATTTTGAAATGTTTTTCCTTTTGCATTGGATAACTGAGGTCGATCTCTATGCATGCTGTTTTTTTCTTTTTCGATTTTGGTTGCAGGTATTTTATGAGGATACTTTCACTTTTGGAACCAGTTCTGAAAGTGAAAGTATCCGAATAGATAAAACCTTTAAACAAAATCGAAAAAGTAAAAAACAGCATGCATAGAGATCAACCTCAGCTATCAGATGCAAAAGAAAAACCATTTCAAAATATTTAAATACAAACGAGATATTTTTTTTAAATTCTCCCACAGACTTAAAATTAGCAAGCAAGTGTTTTTGCATGAGTGGAGTAGGCACCAAAAGAATTGTTTTAGAAATGAAATTTGACTGCAACATATCTATCAGAATTTTTACTGATTCAGACTAAATTCATTTAACAATTTTTTTAAGATAATTTATTATTTTTAATCATTAAATAAATATTTGGTATTTTGTAGACATAATTATTGCCTGTAGCTTGTAATATCATTTCTTTAGACATTTAATTATTGTTGTATACAGTTTTTAAAAATGCTTAATTCCTGTGGGTCAATCCTCCCTTATAGTGGGTCAAACCTCCCTCAAGTGGGGAAGTTTGACCCAGCTTCTAGAATCTTGAAAAATCACTAATCAAAAGGATAGTTTAAAATTTAAATAGAAAAAAATAGTGTAAAATGATGCCAAACATTATAAGCTAGCAAATAATGTCAACTTGAAAATTTTATTATGTTTAAAAAAAATAGAAAAATATTTTTTTGAAAAACGGGTTAAACCTCCCATGTTTCCCCTACATTAAGAGCAAAAAAGGTTAACTGATAAGTCTTAAAAGGACATGGACAGCATAATACATAATATTTACTTCAGCAGTCAAATATTCCAAAATGGCAGCAGTGTATACAGCTGCAGTAGCACCAACTCTGCCATGATTTGTTGCTTTCTGCTTCAAATGACGATGTATACGTCCAACAGGAAACTAGAAACAAATTATAAGTAAAATTAACATATGTATTTTTCATTTTTATACTTACATTTAAAGACAGACATTTGAAAGGAGAATTAATATACATATGAATAATCAGAGATACCGACCAAGAGCTTAACCAGAAATACCAACCAACTTGATGCCCAGTCCATCAAGAGTCAATAAGCAATGCATTAACATTGTGCAATTATCTGTGTTTTAATTTTTTTTAAATTGAAAGATGAATCTTCCTCCCATTCTGAGAGAGCTTTCTTCTAAAATTTGGATGTCCTTTTAATTTTTTGGCCATTATCACATAAATGAATGGTCAATATAAAAATATTTAGCTAAACACAAGTTTTGATTATTTGCAAACATGAAAATGCAGAAAAGACTTAATGTTTGCGAGAATCTGATTTAATTACTTGTTATTTTCATTATCTCTTTCTTTTTCAGAATTTATAATGGTTAAAAGATGATTTCCCCAGTGTTTTCCCAGTTTACAAATCGATTTTCAGTTCTCAACTGTGGAGAAAAAAAAAAAAAAAAAAAAAAAGAGTATTGCAGAAAAGTAAAATAACAAAAGCAGAATGTCCAACAATGATGATATTAGAAGCGGTAAGATAACAGCATCTTTCATCTATTAATTTAACATTTTCAGGTTCCTGTAGAAATGGAGCTGAAACTGCTCTTAGATGAAAAATAAATGGAAGCATTTATGAAGGTTTAGCTGTGAAATATTTTATTTTAATAATGTATCCCATTCTGACCCACTAATACATTATCTCTTTGTGAATAGAGAGAGTCTAAATTACTTCATACAAAAACCAGTGTTAGGGAATTGCAACATTTTACTCGCCACTGGCAAGTGGATTTACTGACAACACGAGCTAATCTTTAAGAAGGCTTATAAACTTCTATAAAATATGTTTTTTACTTGCTAACTATATTTTGCAACACTCTTAAAATTACCGCAATGTAAATAGGGTACTAAGTTCTATTCTCTTGTAAACTTTTGTCTGTTGTATATATTTCTTAATTTTATGAGAAAAAAAAATATGCAATAGTAATGAATTATTTTTGCAGTTGCATAAATTCTGTCATAACAATTATCAACTGTACATTCCTTCTTGCTAACCCATAAAATAAATCCTTGGCTGGTAAGATTTTCTGAAAAAAAAAAGAAATATATATATATATATATATTCCCCACCCCTGCAAAAACATATGCTTTTTTAGCTGTAATTATTTCTTGTCAGTTAATTTGAATTATATTTCTTAAAGAAATTTAATTTTTATGAATATGTGCCTACATTTAACTTCTACATATATGTTAGGAATAATGTATTATTAAATATTTTTTTTAATGCTGTGGCACTATAACTAAAATTTCATAGGACATAACTTCTTTTTAGTGCTGAAAGATAAGACTCAGCATTCGCAAGGTTTTCCTGGAATGCAACCCTCGTGAATGTTAAGGGATTAATCTCTTAAAACCTTTTATAATTTCCATTTTTAACTGTCAATAAAGATATTTAGAATATTTAACAAACAGAATCATATTTAAACACGAAAGTATAATCATGCACCAAGCATAGATTATGAAACACTTTCCAATACTTCCAGAATACTTTAACAAACCTTAGCTGTTTAATAAGTTAAATAAGATACCTAAGTAAACATTTTAGAAAATGTAAAACACATTTGAAAACCAGATTTTAGCAATTACAGGCCATAACTACAAAAGTACTCCAATTCTTTTGTGGAGCCCTGTATATAATCTATAGGTTTGTATATATACACTATATAGTATGTTACAATTTAGTTTAGTAAGAAAACACAACACACTTGAAAATTCAAATTCATCCGTTTCTGCCAATAGACGAAAACAAATTTGAATTATTTTGCACAGTGCTGTATATTAAGATTTTTATACATGCCATATACTCAACTAAAGTTTAATTCAGGCAAAAACACACTGTAAACGACTGAAATCACTTTTTCAGAAAATAACACACATAAGCAGCCATGTATCCAGTTCTTTTCATGGCCCTGTATGTGATTTTATTTATTTTCAACAAATATCTCTTAGTGTACTAAATATTTCATGTTCAAAATGCATAACTATTAAAAACCCATTTTAATCTATTTACACTGATGCACCATAATGCTTACAAATTTTTTTGTGTAGCCCTGTATATGATCAGTAGCATTTATACATTCAAAAATTTAGTTAAATGCATACCCAACTAAAATCCCACTTCCAATTATGGCTTATAAACAATACTTTGGCACAGTACTGAACCCGAAATATTTTGCGTGTCCCTGTATATGAAGAATAAATGCTATGTGCCTTGTAGTAAACCTCAATAATGTATATCCATTTCATTATATTTGAAATGGCGTAACATAATTAAAATACTCTGCAAACAGTTTTCCTTTGTAAACCATTATGTAACAGAATACTTTTGTATGGCCCTGTAAATGAATGAGAAATGCTTTAAGTTTCATGTTCGACAGAAAGCCTGTTTTAGTGCACCTCACAAACTGATATCAATGTCATTATGTTTGTAATAATATAACATGATTAAAATGCATTGCAAATGACTTTTCCCCATAGACCATAATGTAAAGGAATGCTTTGGAGTTTCCCTGTAAACAAATTATAAGTGCTACATGTACCATATTCGATAGTAAGCATCTTCTAGTGTACTTCAGCGATGTATATCAATTTCAATATATTTGAAATAGTGTAACATCACTAAAATGCACTGCAAAGGATTTCCACCCATAGATCATAATGCAACGGCATTCTTTTGAGTGCTCCTGTATACGGAGTATAAGAACTATATACTTCATTTTCAACACCGAACATGAAATAGTATAGCTGAATAACATATCAATTGCATGACAATCTGAGTATATATAATCTGAGTATGCGTGTGTCTGCCTGTGTGTGTGCAACCGCTAGGAAAAACACGCACCTAAAAGTCTGAAAATTTAGATGTGGGTAGTCCAAGGCCTCTTCTGATGCACCAGAGACTCAGAATTTTAATATTTTAATTATTTACTGAAATATTAATTAAAATCACAAAGTGATATCATGAAAAATATGCCTTTTTCTAAAGCTTCAGTTGGTTGTATAAAATCTCTGCAGAAGTCATTAAATAAATCAAGGTAGGGATCAGTGCAATTGCGAGTCAAGTGTTTAAAATCGATGGATCAGAGATTATATGACGTGTAGACAATCAACTTAATTATTAATCATTGCCAAATGCTAAAACTTAATTTTAAAGGATTTTATTGACTTAATGAATGATAATTAGCTGGGTTAAGGGTTTTTTTACATGACATATATTAGTATGATAAAGATTATTAATACAGAAAACTTTAACAGATTATTTGTTATATTTGCAAGGTTGGAAGGGTGGGGGTAAACAACTTTTTATTAAATATCAGTTATTTTACGTGACCGCATGCCACCTGGCTACAGCTTTTTCATTAATTGACCCTCCTTATTAATAAATCCAAATCTACAAATCTGATTTCAGCAGAACTAATTACATTTAACATTTTTAGCGTTTAATTGCTGTTTTATATAGAGAATACCGCTATTTTAAAATAACAGTTTTCGTAAAAATTAAACTTAATTTTCCTAATAAAAGTACGCAGCCCATATTCAGTTGATGCATACCAACAGTCAAAGTTAGTGATTTGTTGTTGAGCACTTGAACGCCTCGTCGCGGCCCCTCCCTCAAGTTTTTTCTCTAACTGTGCTTTATTTCCATAACTCAGCTAATAATGTTCCAAACCAGTTCTATTTTGCTAAATTATCATAATAAATCAGCATTCATAGCTTCAGGGAGTATTTCTAGAAAGCAGTTACCAGTATTTCCGAATAATAATCTAAGCCAAATTTCAAATTAAGTTCCTAGCTTAACCAAATGAATCAATCATAGAAAGATGCATAGTGGTTCTCCTAATTTATCATTTGCTGAAAGGCACTTGAACACCCCCCCCCAGCCCCTCCCTCAAGGCTTTTTTGTCTAACTGTGCCCTATTTCCATATCTCAGCAACTAATTTTCAGACATCATATTTAATGAAATACTCAACCTCTAACATTCAAATAAATTTATGAGAAGCAGGTATCACTATTTCCGAATAACAGTCTAAGAAATTTTTTTAATTAAGTTCCTAGCTCAACCAAACAAATGAATTTTTAAAGATGCATAGTGGTCCTCTCCTCTTAATTAGTTATTTACAGAAGGGTACTTAAACATCTCTCCTCCCCGGCCACCTCCGTCAAGGATTTTTCTCTAACTATGCTGCATTTCCATAACTTAGCAACTATCTTTCCGATTTCAACACAACTGATTACAAACATTATAATTAACTTAATAGTCACCCTCTATAACATTAAATTTATGAATAGTAGTTACCACTATTTCCAATTACTAGTTTAAGCCAAATTTGTAATTAAGTTCCTAGCTTAACCAAACAAATTTTTAAAGATGCATAGAGGTCCTTCTAATTAATCATTTCCTGAAGAATACCTGGAACATCCCTCCCCCCAGAACCCCTCAAGGTTATTTTCTCTAACTGTGCCTTATTTCAATAACTCGGCTAATAATGATCCCATCTTCTCCAAACCAGCTCAATTTTGTAGCATGCCTACTATATGGTGAAATAGGCAGTGGGAACCTGTGTCAGATGTTTGTTCAGAAAGAGGTTTGTTAATACAGTGTGTCTATTCCAGATCAGCATTGAATTTTCCAGGTTTTCCATACCAATAAAAAAAAATCCAGGTATTGAGATTTTGTGATGTTACACACAAGAAATCTTAAAAGTTGTGAATTTGAGAATAGAACTTTCACAACGGATTCTGATGTACAAATTACTGATTTGTTACATATTATTTTGCAGAACTTACAAATTGCTGAATATTTTACATGCTAAACATTTTGCAGATACACGATACACACTTTTAGCGTCAGGTTCTATCCATTTTGTCAAATCAGGATGAAATTCTTTATCACACCAGTCCAGGGTTGGCAAGTTTCTTCCAAAGTGAAAAAAACCGCGAAAAAAAAAACTATGGAAAAAACCATCTGGAGGAAATAGGTTTCTTCCAAGTGGGTGAAATGGAAGAAACTGTTTTTCTTTAGGAATTTACCACATAAGTTGCAATTTTGTAAGATACAATAAAAATAAATGCATTTTTCTAATAGATAACCTTAAGGTAATTTAATTTAGACCTATAAAAATTTAAATATGATAAATTGATAATTACATCAATAGCCAAGATTACACACCTGTCTAAAGCTTTCCAATCCTTGCATAAAATAAATTGAATACTTTTTTTTGTCTTACTTGTTAGTGTCACAGTAAATTTTTACTAAATATCACTTATAGGAAGGGAGACCATATAAAAATTAAAATTTCATAATTTTTTAATAAATGTTTTTCTTGACCCAAATCGCTTTAAAAATAATTCTTTACTTTATTTAAACCATTTTTGTAATTGGACGTATGCATCTAGGACCAACGGTTGCGAAAATAAAGGTCGGTCAGGTTATACGTGGACACCCTGTATATACATAAATTAACTACAGTCAACTCCCTCTAATCCGCAACTCTATAATCCGTACACTGTTTCAGATGTAAACAATGAAAATTTGGTTACCATTAACTGTGCGAGAGAAATTCCGGAATGGCAGCAATTTGATTGATTATCAGTAGACAGTCCTCTCTCCCCTAAACTTTTGTATTTCAATGAAGTAAAACTTTATTTTTCACCCTGAAAATAAAAGTATATCATCACGATACCTTTTTTTCTTGGCTATTACATGTTGTAACAATAAAAAAGCGTGGTTTCACCCAGCAAATTTTCACAGAATGGTTTGAAAATTCTTTTATAAATGATGCCTTATAAGCATTGTAGTATAAAGGTCTGTTTACCTGTAAACTGTAAAATATTATTGCTCTTAGACAAATGTGCTAGACATCCAAAATTATTACAAAAAGGCAACGTATCTACAATACTTTTACCCTGAATACAAATTCTCTTGTTCAGCCAATGGATCAGGGAATTATTCGTAGCATGAAATGCTAATACAAAATAGAATTTATGCACAAAATCATAACCTCTAATTTATCAGCTAATATAAAGTAGTATAGAAGGCAATTTACAATTAAGGGGTGTATATTTCTCTTGGCTGATGCATGAGTCTCTGTATACAAAAACACTTTAGTAGGTGCAAAGCAAAATTTGTGGCCAGCATCTTTAGTTATAGACAGTAATGGTGATTATGTTGACTTAGCTGGCTTCAGTTTGGTTAGTGATAAACATAAATCTGCAGAAAAATTCACTAACACAAAACTGAAAAATTCACTAACTGTTGTGTCAAAATTCTTGAATAGAGAAAATCTAATTGGATGGATATCCTCCCAAGATGAAACTGCAATAAAGAGAGTTTCACAAATGACATTATGAGTACTACTATTGTAAACTCTACTGAAAATAGGATAATTCTGACACAGAGCATGATGATGAAGATGAAAAAGTAACTCTTGAGCAGGTCTTGGATATGGGTTATAAATATCTGGATTTTCTTCAGAAAAGAGTTGTCTCAGAACAAGAAATAATGACTATACATAGACTCCAAGAAAAAATACTAGAACAAAAGTCAAAAGTTCACAAACAAATGACAGTTATTACTATGTTTGAAAATTGTAAAAATAAACAAAAAAAATTGTAAAATAAAATTTAAAGACATGTTTCCTTAAACATAATGGGATTTTAATTAAATAATCCAATGTTTTACAATATCTTTCTTTTTTACCAACTAATTTATGCATTAATAATTAATTTACTGTAAAATTACAGGACAATAAAATGTAAACAAACCAATGACCTATAATCCGCAAAATTCTATAATCTGCACAACCTTTGGTCCCAAGCTGTGCGGATTAGAGGGAGTTGACTGTAATTAAATATGAAATTTAATTGTGCACCTTTTAAAGAGAATTTTTGAAGATTCAAAAATTTAAAACAGTAGCATTATTTAGAAAAAAAAGAATTGATACATATACATATTAAATACAATTAATTATTAACCAATCTATATTATTAATATAAAATTAAAACTCATTCTATAATCAACCCTCCAATTTATTGTGATAGCTGAAATGTATGTATCAAAAATAGTTATTGGTTACTGTAGCAATTTATTGAATAATGCAAAACATTTCATATTTTGTAACAGTGCATTATTTTCTATTGATTTAAAATATTGTTTTGGCTTTGCAGTTTCTTTTAATCTTTCATGCATATGTGCACAGCTTAAATGATGTTATGTTTAATTTATCATAAATTATTTTTAATATATCAGTAAAATTGTTTTCAGATTGATGTATTAATTATAAATCCAGCTATTAAAATTTATTTTTTAAATGCAGTTAGATGCACTACACTAACTGTATGTTTCCATGAAGTGTTGTAGTCTTTGGCAACAAGGTATATATGCATGTGCACATATTAGACTCCCTGCTATGATCCAAGTTCCAAGTCCTCTAAATAATCGTCAAAATCTTAATTCAAATTAATATATATATTGATTGGATCCAGCATCAAAAGCATGATTGTAAAAAATTTCTTATGTCATAATAACGATATTCTTAGAGTCTCTAAGGAGCAAAATTATCAGCATCTACCATTTTTCAGACAATATACAAGTTTTTATAAATTCAGGCAAAATTTAAGATGTATCAATAAAAATTCAATATATGAGAATATGAAACAAGATTTAATCAACTGAAACATGATATGCTTCATTAGACTTCAGATCCAAAATTAGATGGCAAGGTTGTTCACTAGATGGCAGTATCCCTATGGATAGATACTGCCATCTAGTGAGCATGAGCAACAGAACAAATATTGCCTAACACTTTTTTTCAGTAATAGCTGCCAGTTGCCATTTTAGTTAGTGTGTTCACAACTCATTAAACCAACTTTTATTTCTATCTGATTGAATCCATAAAATTCTGCAATATAGAATAATTACTTGTGATAAAAAAGGTAAGTTGTTTTATTTTTATTTATTTCATCAAATTTTTTTATTATAATTTTTTTTTCAAAATTTAAAATAGTTACTTATTTTGGAATGCATGCATTAAGTTTTTATCTCACTTTTAATTAATTGAAAATTTCAAATAAATGTAAGCCTACTTAAATTTACATGTTAATAATTAATATATATACAAGATAGATAAATTTCAGAAACTTTTATCTAATCTAAGAATTAATAAACATCATACATACACATGTGTAATAATAATATAAAGCAAGTTAATAAACATAAGTGTACAAACTTTTATATATAAAACTAAAACCATCCTAGTTTTAAAATAAACTTTATTTAAATAAGAATTATTAGTAATTTATAATTTAATAATAAATTATTTATTAATATAAAAAAGAATCAACTATCAATCCATTTAAAAAAAGTTACTTTAAAAAATAGGTTACAAAATCTGAAAATAATAATTCTACTTAATTTATTATTAAAAAGTTGCATAAATATTATTATAATTTTTATGTTACAGCTCTCATGATGAGTCAATTTGATAGACTTAAGAGGAGTTTTGTATGGAATTTCTTTGGAAAATTAACTTCAGATGTCACAAAAGTAAAATGCACTTTATGTGGATGTATATTATCAAGAAGTGGGAAAGGAAAACATGCAAGTAACTCATCTATGAGCAATCATGCAAAAAAAAAAAAACATTACATGGAATTTTCATCTATGCAAAAGCAATGTCCCAGTCCCAAACAAACAGAAAAACAACAACCGATTTCATTGCCATCTTCTTCAGCTGCTCATAAACAAATTACCTTAAAAGAATCCTTTGAAGGCAAATATAGTAAATGGGATATTAATGATTCGAGCCCAAGAAATATATTATAGTATTGGTGAAATGATTGCAGCCGATGGACAACCTCTATCTATGGTTGAAGACATAGGGTTCAAACGGCTGATGACTAAAATGAAACCCCATTATGAACTACCAAGTAGAAAATACTTTTCAGAAAAAGTCATTCCAGACATTTATGAGCGATGCAAATTGGTGATTGCATCTAGCCTAAAAGATATAGCTCATATTGCTTTTACATGTGATATATGGACTTGTTCTTATACAAATAAAAGTTTTTTCAGTTGTACTTCACATTGGCTGACTGAAGATATGAATTTTCAGCATGCAATGTTGAATGCAAAATTCTTTCCTGGTCATCATACTGGAGTAGAAATTAGGGACATGATTTGCAACCTAAAGGAACTGTGGAACATTAAAGACAAAGTGATACACTTAATAGTTTGAGATGGACCTGCAAATATTACAAAAAGGGTGTAATGATGCAGATCTTAAAAGTGTAGCTTGCACCATTCACACTGTGCAGCTGATAATAAAATCAGGTCTATCATCCCAACATGCTATTTTAGATATGTTAAAATTTTTACAACTATTCGGTATTGGCCGAGTACCGAGTATTTACCAAGTACTTGGGTATGGCCCTAATTTAATGTAAATAAAATTAAAGGGGAGGATTGCCTCTCTCCCTAATATTTTAACAATAAACCCCTTACATTAAAGGAGGTAATCTATCCTTCTAATAAAATTATCTTCCCTTACACTTGACCTACAAACCCCTAACGTTGTTGACTTGAGGTTAGTCTATCCTTCTAATAAATTGGTACCCAAAACTTCAAGGAAAACGGGTAATTCTAAAAGAAATGTGTTGTTTAAGCTTATTGAAGGGAGGGGGGAAGAGGTTTCCAACCTCCTTTTTACTTGATCTACAACCCACGAAAACTTATTAGCGAAATAATCAACTTCCAGTAGAGCAAATAGAAATTTTTTTATTTAGCAAACTTAAGAGAATTTGCACAAGAACATGGGTCTTGCACAATGCAAATTCGTCCAAATTTCGGGTGTTTTTAGCAGATTTTGTCAACTGGCACACTTCAAATCAATTTGTACAGGAATGAGAGCCCTGGATGTAAAATTAAATATACTAAAAAAAAAAGGTAACATTGACTTGGAATAGCCCCCAAAGTCATTTCTGTCATTAATGGAATTAATCGTATTGTATAATCACAGCCACAGAGGAAGAAATTTTCAGGAATATCAGAATTAAACATTCCTTCCCATGAAGCTTCTGAACATTGTCTAGTAAATAAATCTGTTTCTTGCATTTTCGCAAACATCATGTTTCTAAACAAAACAAAAAATAACTTTCACAAGTGATAATAGACGTCAAGACATACAATTTTTGTCCAGGAAACCAGGATCCAAACACACTTAATCAAAAATAAAGTGCATCTCATTCTAAATCAAATTTGAATTTTTGTTTGTTACTTTAATAATATTGAAGATAATGTAACTATATTTTCAAAATAGTTACTTTGATTTCTGTGAATCACAAGAAACACTGGAAATTGCCACAATTCATATATAAAAAACACTGAGCTAGATATTCCTTTATTCAGAGTGCAGCTAACAGTACTACTTATAATGTACAACTGGCCAAAATTCAGCCACTTCCAATAATATCATATTTGCTACAAGCAAACTTAATACAATGCAAATCTAGCTAAAATATCTTCACTGTTGTTAAAGTTGTGAATGAAAATTTAGTTTTAGCTTGCGGTGACACACCCTGTGTTTTTGATTGAATGTATTGTATTTTTGATGGAATAAGTGGATTGGGATAATGATTCTTGCTCAAAAAATGTTTGCATTGACCACATTATCTATGCAGAAAGTTTGTTCCAAGATGTAAGAACACCCTGTATGTTTACAACCTCTGAATATGATTGCCCATTCAAGACACCTGCTCTGTGGCTCATTTAAAAAACTTCCTTGTCATATCAAAAGGAGCAGGAAAGTTATTCTTGCTGATTTGTCACCATTTTAATATATTGGATTGTTTTACTTTAGTCCCTTCCTGACAAATAAACACTGTATCACTGAAAAATGGTTCTTCTAATTCATTCAAAAATGTTCTTTAAATTTAAAGAATTTGTTTTAGAATATAAGAACATTCATAGAAGCTACAAAGTTTAAAAGCTTTATTAATTAAAAAAGTTTTAAGACTAACCTCATTTTAAGTTATAACTCAAAGCACAGACTTTTTGTGTGTGTGTGTGTGTGTAAAGGTTTCTTGTAAAAAGGCCCAGTTCCTAAAATGGTAGTATCTGAGTTAAATATTATGCAAAATTGTTTTATAATTTAACT
Source organism: Maratus michaelseni (assembly GCA_963931845.1). Lineage (NCBI taxonomy): Eukaryota > Metazoa > Arthropoda > Arachnida > Araneae > Salticidae > Maratus > Maratus michaelseni. The sequence continues at coordinate 77,142,848 of OZ007599.1, read as the reverse complement.
TGTAATACCTTTTAAACTCTGAAAATAAAAATACTTGGCCAGCCAAATATTCAATATTTGGCCGAATATTTGGTATTCGGCCTCATTGTTACTATTCGGCTTGCCGAATATTCAGAATTCAATTTACCTGTGGGCCAAATATGTAGTATTCGGCCAAAATCCCTATTCACTGCATCCCTAGTTTATACTGTTTACCTTTTTTTTATTAAATGAATAAAATACATGTATTTTAAATAAAGTGAATGCAATATGAATGATGAAAGGGGAAACTATATTTGGCAATTTATCACCTGCAACTGGGTAACATAAAAGTACCAAAAAAGTTCAGACTATCCTCTTCGAGGATGAAAGATAAAAGGATCAGGGTCCATAAGCCCTGTTTTTGGCCCATGAAATAAGACAAATTCAATTTTGCTATATTGATTTAATTATTTCACTTTTTAATATTCGAAGTTTTATCCTGTACGATTTCAACAATAGTTTTTGCATTTTGTTCATATTTATATGACTTATACAAGCTCAAAGTTTGTATTATTCGCTGTTTTTGATGAAAAATATGCAATTTCTCCTAATTTTACCTCGATTATTTATATGAGCGCAATCATGCAACACTTTCTTTGTTACATATATTATAAAATACATCAAAATGTACAACATATGTAAAAATAAAAGTGTTGTAAAGTTACACCAGGGATGAGATTGACAAAAAAGCTGAAAACTGCGCGAACAACGTTTGAGTAATAAGTTATGAATTTCAAGCGCAACAAATATTATAATTGCTATTTAAAAAAATATATTTTTAACTAGGATAAATATATGTATATATATTACATCAATTTAGCTTTGAGTACATGAAAAAGAAATTATTAACAAGTATTAGGTAGAAATTATTTACTTACTTGAATTAAAAGTCTATTTTAGCAAGATACACAGCACATTAATGAAATCCTTCAATGTCATAAACATTTTTTTAATTGAAATTTTGAAAAATAGTAAGACACTTTTCTTGAAAGAGGAAATTAAGTATGTACTAATAATTGCAACCACCTGAAATAAATGATAGAACAAAGTTCCTACCCTCTTTTAAAATAAAAAATAAGTTTTTAAGGAATTAGAGATTTTTTAAGGACATTATCAGTGGCACCAACTAGTCAGTGCTGTGGTTATTCCAGATTCCAGGTCTTTTTACCAGTCAGCTTGAAGCTAGTTTTTTGATTTTTTGAATAGATTTTTAAAATTTTTAATTTGTTTTTGCATTTTATAGCAAATTTTCTACATTAGTAAAAGAAATTTGGTCACAAATCTTTTAACCCAATGCAGTTAATTCTAACGAAATTCGCGTTTTTTCAGCAATCCTTTAACGAAATTTGCTTATATTCAGCGATCCTTTGGCGAATTTTGCGTTCTATTAGCGATCATTTGACAAAAATCGCGTTTTTTCAGCGATTCTTTGGCGAAATTCGCGTTTTTACGACGATTTTTTGGTTAAATTCGCGTTTTTACGGCGATTTTTTGGCTAAATTAGAGGTTTTATGGCGATCTTTTGAGTAAATTCGCGTTTTTACGGCGATCTTTTGGCTAAATTCGTGTTTTTTCAGCGATCTTGTGGCCAAATTCGCTTTTTTTCAGCGATCCTCTGAAGAAATCAGTGTTTTTTCAGCGATCCTATGACGAAATTCACGATCTTTGCGTTTTTACACGATCCTTTGACAAAATTCGCGTTTTTCAGCGATCCTTTGACGAAATTCATGTTTTTTCGCGATCTTTAGGTAAATTTCGTGTTTTTTCGGAAAATCCGTAGATGGCGAAAAAGCGGAAAACCGCAGAAGAATCTCATGCCTGAGCTGCACTCATAGTAAAATATTAAAAATATGGAGTTAAATAACTGCATTCCTTCCCATCACTAAGAGACTTTAGGATGCAGCTATGTGTTTAAACGTGCTAAAATGAACGTAACAATTGCTAATAATTGCGTTCCTTTAAATCCATCAACTTCCACACACTTACTCCGTACTAATGATTTCACAATCGTCCGAAAAGGAGGAAAGAGTGGAGGTGCCACCCTATTCACAATTCTCATTCTCTGATTCTGAGAATAGTGAAAGGTCAAGTCAAGGGTTCAAGTTGTAAGATGAAGTATAGAACAAAAATAGTTTGAATTACTCCCCCCCACCTCTGCATGCAATGTGCAGGCAGTGCTTGTCAATTTTATAAATTTTTAAAAATAAAAATGAACATATGGATTACTCTCACACAATAGAAAAAATGAAGTCCCATTTGATTCTATAAGTTTTTTGAACTAATTTACCAATATTGCTTATTTTTACTAAAAGCTGTACTTTTTTGCCATCTACTACTCATTATTTACTCAAAAAAGTTCTAAACAATAATAATAATAATAATAAAAATGTATGTAAAATATCATTCCCTTGGTTGTCCCCAACCCCAGAATTCAGATTTTGAACCCATTAAATATTTATTAAATATTGATTTAATAAAATTGTAATTGTTAATATATTATCACAATTTGTTCCTTTATAAGAGGAGTACAAATGTAGAGGTATACTATAATGCAATTTTGTGAAAAAAACACAATGAAGTGTGTCCATGAATTTGGGCATCATTCCCCTGCACTTACAAAAATAGTTCTAAAAAACACCAATCGATGCCACTGGAGTCAAATTTGGCACTGATCCAATTTTAACTGCTTGCCTAGAAGACATACCCTAAAAGTTTGGAGTCTGTAGCCATTTTGTTTGTGAATGCAGGTGTTGAAAAGTGAAGTTCCAGAAAGGATATTTTTATTAACCATCATTACCCTAGATCAATTTTTTCTGGCTAAACTAAAGGTAAGCTTTTTTTTTATTTTGTGTTTTGGTTTTAGTACAAGTTTTTTAATATATGTAATCATTTTTTGTTCCCCCATGTGGTTCTAAGGTAGTTAACACATGGGCTGATAAGTTCCCGGTCTAATAAAGAAAACAACTTTTTAACATAACTTTATAACATTATAACTTTAATAAATAACATAACTTTAATAATAAATAATAACACTGGTTTACACGGTTTATATACTTTCACCGAAATGTGTATTTTTTTAATAGATTCTAGTGCACTGAGTACGGGAAAATTATTTTAAAAAATCTGTCACGTTTAGTTAAAAAAATATTTATTAAATACTTAAAAAAAATAATAACATAAAATATAAAAAGAAAAAATTAGAAACGATTAATTTTACTCTTCTTTTTATAATTTTCTTGATCTGTTTCTCTTAAAATAGACCAGCAGTAGTCCCCTAACATACTTTCGTCCCAAACACCTTTGTGTCTGTCTTCAAAAAGTTTAAGGTTTTGGTGAAAATGCTCGCCCTGCTCGTCACTCACGGCGCCCAAGTTTTAAGGGAAAAAATCCGGGTATAAATGGAGAAAATGTACCTTCAGAGACATGTTCACACACATTGCATGATAGTTTTTTAATAAAACAGCAATATTTTTTTCATAATTTTCATCTTTATGATTTAATAAGAATCTATGGATGACCTTTTTTTTTTGGTGAAATAACTGCTGAAAATTTGACTTCGATTTCGGTAATAAGTTAATTTGACATTTGGTGTCAATAAGTTCCACTGTTTTAGATAGTTGCAAGTCTCGCACAAGGTTGTTCAACTAATTTTGGTTTATTAAATGTGGCGTTTTATCATCTTCGATTATGAATTCGTCATAATTTTCATACAAGATGTGACAGTTTCCGAATGTGATATCGGTTTTGAGACTGATGGAATGTCAGAATATTGAATTTTATGTTTATTTTTTTAATTAAATCCTGCAGTTTTTGGTCAAACAAAAATAACAGTTATTTTCGTGATTTGAAGGTTCTCTCCACTGCATTGGTGATCCAAATTGAGGATACTTTTTTTCTCCCGAAGCCCAGCATATAAGAGTAAGCCTACAGCTTTCACAAAAAACATGTGGGACCCACTTTGTATCTTGATTAATCACTAAGAATCCAAAATAATGCACATATGCTGTTTTAGAATATTCCGATATCAGTCTTCCTTTTTTGCGAATATAAATTGTCCACAAACGTAACAAAAATGACCAGAATTTAATTTACACACATTTTATCAAAAACAAAACCACTTTAATTCACAAAAACACAAGAAAATAGAATATAGAATCCAAGTTGACAATGCCGGTAAGTTGAATGTGACGTGACAGATATATTATAGTTAATTAAAACTATGAATATTGAAAAATGTAAAAATTTTAAAAATGTGACATGATAGATGTTTTTCAAATAGCGCCTTTTATTAGTAAGAGGTAGTATAATAAGAAAATAGGTGTTTCATCAAAAGTATATAAAAAATGTTTAAATTTGTAAACCAGTATAATTTAATAATAATAATTTAATAAAGATAATTTAATAAATAAATAATATTAATAATTTTACAATAAATAACATAATTTTATAACGAAAAAGCTCCAAACAGTGCTCAGAATCATCGACTCATTGTTGTTTTTGGTCAAAAGTCAACATGTGCGGCGCCCACTTTCACAAGAGCTTTTCATAGACATTCATTGAAAATAAAACCTACACGTTCCTTGGATATCTTCATAGTCTGAGCTATCTCCTGCAACTTCACTTTATGGTTCCCCAAAACGTTTTTTTTTTAATGTTTTCAGGAGTAACCACTTCTTTTGTGTGGTGCATCACTGGTGTCTGTACAACCACGTTTAAATTCAGCAAACCAGTCAATAAGGGCTGATTTATCTGGTGCAGTGTCCGGATAACACTTATCAAGCCAAAAATTTTTTGAACAGTGTTTTTTACCATCAAATAACAATTCTTGAAATTCTTGTTTATTCATTTTTTTGTTTATCAACAAAGTCGTTCAACTAAAACCACTCTAACGTTTTATCCACATGGCGAATCGTTATGACATTTTTTCTGCTACCTTTTAAAGTAAAGGTTAGTACTTACTAAAAAAAGCATCAGTTTGGCAATTGCAATGCCATCTGTGTGCCAGACTGGGAACTTATCAGCCGAGTGTTATTACTAACAAAACATCATTCCCCTACCTGTTCTTAAAGCAGGCGAATTATGAAGTTCTAGAAATATTATTAAGATATTGGCTAAAAATCTTATTAATACATTAATAAAGAAACTGTGTGATGTTAAATTCGAAAATATTAAAAAATCCTTAGTAATTGTTAACTATAAATGTGATTTTTTATGAAAATTGAAATACTTTAGTTTTAGGTAATCTTTAAAAGTAGACTTTTTTTTACATATTAGTTTATTACAATTTAAGAAATTTAAAAAAGAAAGAATAATGTTTAATTTAGTAAATATTACTACTCATATATTTCATAAAATTTGACAATATTTTGCATTGATTTGAAACAGTATGTAATTATTTATTATTATTGTTACTTAATTTCAACTGGAAACATTTTGTTATTAGTTATTTTTCAATTTTCATAATTAAAAAGGGAAATTAATGATGAGATCAGTGTTTAAAATTTTAGAAAATCTTTTATTTTAAATGTATGATTAAATTTAGACACTTCATTAAATTTTAATGTATCTCATTTTTATTTTTAATTTAAATCTTTTTCAAGTACTATTTTAAATTAAAGCATATCTATATCTACAAAATAAAAATTTTAGCTTTTACTTTGCCAGCATCCCATTTATATTTAAATGATTAATAGGGTAAAAAATTAACGCTTTTCATTAAGATAAATGCTAAAATTTAATAAAAATTGTCAAAATTAAACTGATAACAAAATTCCCTTTTTTTTTATTTATAAAAGTTCTCCTTGTTTTTAGGAAGATGCCAAAAGTAAAGGAGAAACTAACTAGAGAGTAGAAACTAAAAAATAATAGAGAAGCACAGCGCAAACGCTATCAGAAGATAAAAAATGACCCAGCTGCATATGAAAAACAGAAGGAAAAGGAGTGACAGAAATATTTGAAGAAAAAGATGAAGGATACAATAAAGCCCATCGCAGAAATGACTGCCCGGGAAAAAAGAAGTAAGCGTAAACAATGGAAAACTAATTCCAGAAATTACCGAAAACGATCAAGTCTCTTTGTCTCTAAACACTAACCTTTGGCTGTCGAGGAAATATCAACCAATGATAATAGGGAACAGCTAAACACAAACTCAATGTCAAATTTACTCAACACTCCTTTCTCTGATTCAAGATCTAATAATGCTTTAATTGAAAAACAGAAATTATCTAGACGAAAACGTGTCATGCGCAACAGGAGTGCACTTCATAGAAAATGCATGAAAATGGAAGATCACATAAAATGTCTAAGAAGAAAATTACAAAAATACAAAAAATGTAACCATAGGTTGAATCTTAAAATTAACAGCAAACCAGAACATATGACTCCCAGGTCAAAAACAGATTATTATCTGAAGTGAAAGGAAAAGTTTTCTTCAGTTGTCAGAAAGAAACTTATATTTGGTGAGGCATTATCCCGACAGCTGACAATGGTTTATGCATCATTAAAATCTAACAAAGCAAAGCAATTGTATCACATTATATTGGGCAAAATTTTGAAAAAATATAAATTAATTTCTGCAAGCCAAAATTTCGTAAAGTATAAAAGCTATTTAGCTAATAAAGCTCGTAATCCTAAATCAATGAAATGTTTATTATCTACCAAAAGGAAAGCCTCTGCTAATCAAGAAATTCAGAGAAGTGTAATAAAGTTTTTAGAAGATGATGAAAACAGTGTTTTGTGTCCTGGGAAAAATGATTGCATAACAAGAAGAAAATTGAAGAAACAAAAGAGAAATCTCTCTGATAGTTTGAAGAATTTGCACAAAAAATACTTGAACAGTCATAGATACATTAGTTACCCTACATTCTGCCGTTTACATCCTTTTTGGATTATACAAGCTAATGTATCTGAAAGAAATACCTGTTTATGTGTAAAACATGAAAATATGAGTCTTCTCACTAAGCAAATGTCTTCAGTGGGTATTATTAAATCAACTAATATAACAGGTTTGTTAATGGAACTATGTTGTTCTATTGATGAAGAGAAATGTTTATTTCGAAAGTGCAATGATTGTTCAGGGAATATTATAACATATGACAATTTTGATTGTGATTATAAAACAACATATGAAAAATGGTCAACAGTTAAGCAGGACTATTCTGATCAGAAAACGGGTGAAATAAAAACAACAAAAGAAAATGTTACTTTGTCAATTGCAGAAGCAATTAAAGAGCATCAGGAAAGTATAGATGTTTCTTTCGCATGAAGGTAAAGGTAGATGGTTACATCAGTACAGAATTAAAAAAAAAATTGAAAGATACATTAAAGCAAAATGAATTATTAGTTCACATTGATTTTAGTGTTAATTGCAGCTTTAAATATGGTCAAGAAATACAGTCTTATCACTTTGGGGGATCTCGTCAACATGTGACCTTACATACTGTTGTGGCTTACTACAGAGCAGATGACAATGCAGACTTGGAGGTTCAACCCATTTGTACTTTAACAGGATGTCTTCAACATGATCTAACTGCTGTTTTGCCCAGGGCTCGAAAAATAGCGTTCCCGGGATCCCGGGGAACCCAGAAATCATTTCTGGGAACATATTTTTTCCCACTCAGGTTCCCGGTCGGGAACCTAAAAAGAAGCACTCTCAAGTCGCCGCCATCAGCGATGAGTTTTTATTCTCCGATGGACCGCAGCGGGACAAAGAATTCGTGGAGTGCCGAGCACACGCGGGAGTTGCATTACCGTGTCTCTGTGTGTGGAGGAGGGGATTTCTCTCGTTTCTCCTCTCTGCTTTGATTGTGCGCGAACTAGTTGCGCTTTCGTTCACCGTGGAACTAGCGCTGTGCGCATATGGCCGTGCGCTTCGAGTGAATAGGCGTCATACTTCGAGTCGAGTTTGTTTTCTCATTTACTTTAGCGCACGTGGTTTTTATCAAATCTAAACGGTTCATTCGCTTAGAATTTTGTTAGAGTTCAAAAGGTTGTTTTTCCATATTAGAGATGGATATTGCAGCATTATTCCGCAAGAATGCAAATAAAAAAGAAATGGAGAAGAAAGTTCAAGATGATGCCAGAGCTAGCTGTAGCAATAAAAAAGGTGTTGATACAATGGAAGTAAAAGATTGTGAACCAGAAAATAAAATAGACACGAAACGGAAGCTAACTGAAAACTATGACCAAAATTATGACAAAAATAAAAGAATTCGTCTCGTTCAGTGCAGTTGGATTAAAGAATTTCCTTGGTTGGAGATGGATGATAATAGAAGTGCTATGTGGTGTACTATTTGTAAAAAACATCCTAAGATCGCAGATCCAAATAGTGCTTTCATATCAGAATCTGGTGTAACTTCAAGTGCAATTCGTTTGAAATCGGTAAGGAATCACAATAACTCACGTAAGCACAAAGATTGCGCTAATGCAGAATTAGCTGTAAAAAAACCTATGGCTACTCCATTGGCTCGATGTTTTGTTCGGTTAAATGATGAACAATTGAAGAATATGACATCACTATTTAACACTGCTTATTTCTGTGCAAAGGAAGAGTTATCTTTCACAAAATTTGAATCAATTTGTAATTTAATGGAAAAAAATGGCCTGAAACTTGGTTCAAATTATATGAATGATAAACAAGCAAAGAATTTTACTCACCATATTGCATTAGTTGAAGAAAATATGTTAAAAGAACATCTTCTACAGACAAGGTTTTTTACAATTATGGCAGATGGGTCAACTGATATAAGTCAAACAGAAGAAGAAATAATTTATATTAGAACTGTGAAAAACGGAATTCCAGTTACAAATTTTGCTGGAATTATAGAAGTAGGGAATGGAAATGCACCAGGATTGCTATCTGCAATAAAACTTGGGATAGGAAAGTTTGGAATGGATGAGAACAACTTAAAAGAGAAACTTGTGTGCATAAACATGGATGCAGCAGCAGTGAACTTGGGATGTAAATCTGGTGTAAGTACTCTTTTACAGAAAGAAATTCCACACCTGCTTGCAATTCATTGCATTGCCCACAAATTAGAACTAAGTGTAATGGATTCTGTTCGCAATTGTACTTATTTAAAAATCTTTGACAAAACTGTAAAAGGTATAATAAAATTTTATCAGTATTCTCCAAAACAAAAAAGGGAGCTTAAAGAGATAGCTGGTTACCTAGATGTTGTGGGGCAGCATATGGGCCTAGTAAAACAAATTCGATGGATATCCAGTAATAAATGGGCACTCCTAGCCATAGAAAAAAATTGGAGCTTAATTCTAATGCATTTAGAAGATGTCGCATCTAGAAAAGATAATGAAAAAGCTGCCAAAATAAAAGGATATCTAAAAGAACTGAAGAGTTCAAGATTTTTGCAATTTTTGTATCACATGTTGGATGTGTTGGAAGTAATAACTCCACTTTCTAAAATGTTTCAAAGTGATGATGTGTTGATCATGGAAGTTATAAAAAATGTGGAAACTGCTTTATTGCGACTGCAAGAAATTCAGTTTGATTCAGGTGAGCATGTAACAGGATTCAAATCCATGATATCTGATACTCATACATATAAAAATGTTAAAATTTCATGTAATTTAGACACTGAAATAGTGAGCATAAATAATTTCATCAAAGATGTATCATCAAACATAAGCAAGAGGTTTAACGAATTCGAAAAGAAGCCACTGTCACTGTTTGCTGTTTTTGATTGTCACAGTTGGCCAATAGAAAGCAAAGATCTCGCTTTATTTGGCACAAAAGAGATAAATGAACTAGCACAATATTTTTCAAAAATTTTGACAACGGAAGAGAGCAAGAAAATGGGAGAGGAATGGGCTGCACTAAAAGTAAATGTTAACCATTTCAGATGCAACAATAGGAAAGCAAGTTGTTTAGAAATTTATACTTCTATTTTAAAAAATTGTACTGAAGATATCAAAAATATTTCGTTGCTTTTAGAAATAATGTTCTGCTTGTCACCAAGCACAGCTGTTTGTGAGAGAGGATTTTCAACAATGAATCGAATTAAAACTTCCACAAGGAATTCTCTTGGATCTGAAACTTTAGATGATCTAATGAGGGTTGCCATTGATGGACCTTCTTGTGATTTATTTGATCCATCTTCTGCAATAGAAAATTGGCTTACAAATACCAGAGGTACACGCCATGTATCTGGACATACCTGTTAACATTAAAAGTACAGCTGTGAAGTTGATTATTTTTAAATTTTCATTTTTTTTTTAACCTATGCTTTTTGTTACTCATGTGTAACTTTTCCCCTTCTCCATGTTAACGAATGGACCTAGAGATTCTTTACAATTAAAGAAATATCTCATCACAGAATTCATATTTTTAAATTATTTCGTTATTATTATTATTATTATTATTATTATTTTTTTTTTTTTTTTTTTTTTTTTTTTGCATTAGACACTTAGAAGAACACTTTCTTTGCTGTTTGCTTAAATTTTAAAATAAACATATTTTTTCAAAGTTTAAAATAAAATATATTAAAAGTTTTTGGATTTAAAATGTTTCTGATGGAAAGCCAAAGATATATTTCATATATAAAGATATTTAAGTAACTTGTGAAATTTTTTAATTTGGATCTACAAATTCACCACTATACTCCATTCAAACATTACAGGCGGTAAGTTCATGTTTTTATTATTTGTAATGTAATTGTTTTTTATATAATTTTTGTTTTCTTTTTTAATATTATATCATGGTAGATAAAATCATAAAAGCTTTTATAAGTTTTGAAATGTGAAGACTTAAGAAAAGTATTATTTTTATGTATTATAAAATGTAATTTTTAATAATGATGCATCAAATTCTGTGCAATATAATTGAAATTGAAAAAAAAAAAGTTTGGAATCTTCAGCATATATAGTAAATCTGACAATTTAAAAATTAAATATTGTATATATATACATATTAATTATTTGTTCTGTATACATTTGAATAAAATTAGTAAATGCAATATGTAATGCTTAATCTTAGTGGGCAAATGTAATGCAACATTTCCCTTTTAAATTATACATGTATAAGAATATGAAGGGAGGGAGAGGAAGTGCTTTTGGATAGAGAACAGTCAAAACATTAATTGATAAACCATAAAACTAAAATTTTTGTTTATTATTCAAAACTGTGTGTTTATGTGACACAATATCTTCATTCATTACTAAGCTCTGAATTTATTAAAAAACTGGGAACACATAAATTTTTCTGGGAACCTACACTTTTCATGTAGGTTCCCAGCTGGGAACCTTAAAATTTTCAGAATTTTCGAGCCCTGGTTTTGCCACATATGTACTCTGTTTTGAAATATTTATTTTTAAAGTTACCTTTAGTAGATACTTTATATTTTTATAGTGACAGTCCCTCAAATCAGTATCAAAATAAGAATATTTTCTTCGATATTTCTACCACCTTGCCTGAAGTATTTTCTCATCTCCAAAGAATTTCTTGGAACTATTCCGAATGTGGAAATTGAAAGCGGGCCACAGATGGTTTAGGTGGCACATTAAAGAGAACTGCCGATAGAATTGTTGCCCAAGGTACAGACATAGCTGACTTTACAACATTTGTGAAAACACTGAATGAACATTGCAAGGGCATCAAAATAATAGTAACTGATAAAGAAATCATAGAAAATGAATCGAAAAATAATGGCATAAAATTTAAAGGAACAATGAAAGTTCATCAAGTTAACTGGTACGGATCTGATTCAACCCTGAAATTTCTTCATGTAAGTTGTGTTGAATGCAGAGGGGCAAAAGCTAAATATTGCAACCATTTTGAAATAGGAAAAATCTGTGTAAAAAATGAGTGTGTCAATATTAAAGCAGACACACTAACAACATGTAGTGATAAAAAAAAGCTTGTTTAGCATAGGAGATTGGGTGCTAGTGCACTATGATATTAAACTTTACCTGGGTGAAATATTAAGATTATTATCTGGAGAAGTAGAAATAAATGCCATGGCATATACTGGTGTACCAGGATGTTTTAAATGGCCAAGAGACTTGGATATTGATATCCATCATTATCCTATTGAAGACATAGAGAAAAAGCTCGCAAAGCCTGAACCATGTGACAACAGAGCAATGTATTTTTCTTTCCCAAATGAATCTTTTTAAAAATTAAACACTTTGCTATTCTAGAAGTATCAATTAAGCAGTTTATTATCATCATCTTGTAAAATATTATACTAAATAAAGTTGTAAGGTGTTCTGCTTAAGTAAGACAATAATGCATAACCAAATGTTTTCAATCAATAGTGTAATTCAGTGTTATTAGAAATCCATTATTGTGAAAACTATGTAAGCTAACTTAAATAATTATGTGTATTACTTTATTTGATTAAAAATATTCATTTATATGAAATTTTCTATCATTAATAGTTGTCTGCAGTGCTTTATAGATTATTGAATTATTCCCCTGTCAGGTAAGTCATTCCTCTGTTTCAAAATATCTTTCCCCTGGCAGGTGTTTTTTTTTTAAATAAAATGTTAAATTTTTGGAATTATGAATGGTGGGTTACAACTCTAATACAAAATAAGTTTTTAAAGCTATATATGAAGAAAAAAGTCATTTATTTTATAGTTTATAAATTTGTATTTTGCAACTTCCAAATTACTCTGTTTATGGAGAATGACCCATATATACACTCATTAATAGATTTTTTTTCATCTGAAAATGAATTAGAACTTTAAAAAAAAAAATTGGACTGCCCGAACTCGACCAGAAAAAATCTAAATCCAATCTGAAATGGAAACAAAGTAACTCAGGCCCGAACCACAGGGCGGATAAAATCAGGTTACCCGACCCCATGCAAGACTCTAGTATGCCCTATAGCTTTTATTTGTAAAGCAGATTAGCATACGCTAAAAATTGCTTTTTAAAAATTTCAGAATGTATAACAGCATATACCCCCCATTGCGACTCTGTGTCCTCATTCAGAATGAAATCTAATAACATTTTCCATATTTTCACAAAAGAAAACGATAGTTCAGAAAATGCCAACAAAGTTGATGTTTTGAACCGATTTTTGAATGAGACAGCTCAAGAAAGGTGGTAATGAGACAACAACCGTTTATAACTCAAGATGTAATTAAGTTATCATAAAATAAAAACACAAGTAGATTCCAAATTACTACCAATATTCTTGCAATTTTCATGCTTTTACTTTGAAAAGATCTTGAGAGAATGTATCAAAAAATTTTACGTTGTTGAGTGGAGATCCCCCCCCCCCCCTTCGATTAGCAATTTTCATATTTTGATAAAAGAAAACGATAGTTCAGGAAATGCTCCCAAAGTTGACGTTTTGAACTGATATTTCAGATGCAACATCTCACGAATGGTAGTCATAAGATAACAATTGCTTATTTATCAAAAAATGAAAAAACAACCTTATTCCAAATTACACATCCAATTTTAACAACTGCAAACTTTGCTTTTTCGTTTGAAAAGGGTCCATGAATTTGTCTGAAAGTATTGTGTTGTTGAACAGAGATTATTATTTTTTTTTTTTTGAGAACTGTTCAATTGTTACCCATTTCTGATTTTCAATTATTTTTCTTTTTTTTTTATCATGCTATTGCTGTATTTTCATAAATTTTCTATACAAATTTTAGATTTGAAAAACAATTAGTTCAAAAATTTTCTTCATTTATGTTACTATTTGAGTGTTTGAAAAAAATATTCGGAAGCAAAGCGCATGCATCGACCGCAATAATTCTTGAATACTTCTTATTTTGCAGTGTTCAGAAATAATCAAATCATATATCATGTCATGCCATAAATGACATGACATGTGCATGGTTCATGGTTATAGTGGTTTTCGTTCGTGGTTATAGCATATTTTCATAAAATAAGAAACATTGGTCATTTTTTACAGTGTATAACCAGTTTGCACATTTTATTTACACCCAAACAATTTCTAAGTTTAGAAGTATGAAGCTAAATAAGTTTGAAAATACTCTCTCAATTGATGCTGAACTAGCAGAACTTGATAGCAAAAGCCTTGCTAGTTGAGCAAATTTGGAGACAGGCTCAGTTGAACAGCTATTGCATCTAATAATACCTTTCCACCAAGTCATAGGGTTAACTGGCCTCCCTGTAGCCTGAAATAAGAAGGAAAAAGAGATTTTCAACTTTGTACGCAATCAGCACATGTATGTAAACATCCATCGATTCTCTCTGTAGTCCATGTGCAAGTTGAATCAATTTGTGCATCAATCAACCCTTATGGTTGAGATGCAAAATTAAACCAAAAAAATGGTATATGGTTTCATGATTTGATCCATTTTATTATGCACATTTTCAATATGGGGCTTAAATGAACTTTCTTTAGAAGAGTGTGCCAAACTTGACATGCATCAGCAATTGTAGCAGTATCTCGAAGAATATCTAATGCAACATCTCCAGGTTTTAGCTGAAGTATAAGATATTTGCACTGCATAAAATAAAATCATTAATCAGTTGGGATTTGGGAAATAATAATATTCATTTCATCCTCATGCTGTTCCACAATTTTCTGCAATATTGACCTATTCCATAAAAAAGTTTCAAGGCAAGTGAGTTGACTATTCCAGCAGGTATCACTTGGCAGCTGGGGTTTTACTGATTCTTTACACACTTTAAGCCATACTGCTGGAAGAAGTGCTGTCATTATTGTTTTAAATTACTGGGACATTTAAGATATTTTAAGTACGGGAAAAAATTTTTAGCTCATGCGAGCAGTTTCAAATCATTTTTTTTAACCCAATTTTACCCCAAACAAATTTCTATATAAAAATTTTACCCAGTTAAAAAATTACACTTGAAAAAAGCAGTTTACTAGATATTAATTATTGATATACAGTAATAGTAACAATTTAAACATCTAATGTTGTATATGTGTGACATTTAATGTGAAATTTTACATATCAATGTAGTATTTGAGGTTTCTGACAAGGTTTTTGACGTGACAGTTTAAACCGTCAAAAACTGACACGTGTCAAAAACCTGCCATCCCTGTAAAGGGAGCTGATAAACTAGGAGCCACATTCAATGAATGTCACCTTCGCTAGAACAAGTATAAATGTGCGTCACGAGCCGATGCTAGTTTGACAAGATCAATGCAGAAATATAACATGCCCAGAGTAGAGATCAGCTGGATCTGACAATTACATGGTGTCTGTGCCTGGGCTTTTTTTTTTTTTTTTTTTTTGCAAAATATGCCTTAAGGTGGTTCTGATATCCACTGCTCAACAATGCGAATTTTTTTGACTAATTTTACTGTAAAGGCATAAAATTAACAGGCTTGACTATTGAAGGGATTCAGAATCGAATAGCGTTTTCCATTTTTGATAAATAAATTACTTAGAGATATAAGAGATTCTTGTCCTGTGACTGCAGATTTTTCTCCTTTCACGTGCTATTGCTTCCAGAAATTCGATTCAAAACACTAACTTTGATGGTATTTTCTCAAAGATGTAGGGTGACCTGGGGGTAGTTATGGGTCAAAAAACAATAAGATCTCAATAGCTAGAAAAATATAAAAGATACAATTTTGAAATTTGGGATGGAGTTAACTTAGTATTGTAACTTTTGCATAAAACATTCATTTTACTCAAAATATTTATTAATTTTTTATAATTGAATTTTTTAGGTGACCTATAATTACCCCAGCAATGGGGTAAATATGGGTCACTGTCTTTATGAAGTATTAATATATGTTTTTTTAATAATATATTTTTGAAGATACTGGAAATTACCTCTAAAGTAAGAATTTCATCCATTAGTGCTTTAAAAATTAAGAAAAGACATAAAAAATTAATGAGAATGCTATTTATTTTTATGGAATGTTTACAATTGGACTTTGTTGGTTTATAACCACAACATTTGACAGAATTGCTTATAACACTTGAATGCCATATTAATAGCAGCATTATTAACATCAAAAGGATTTGAAGCAATTAACATAACTGGCCCATAAAATTTGTATTTTATGTTGATGATCTCTAACTTGTCAAGTTTAGGCCAGTGAAAGTTACCTGCTCCCTTTTCGAGAAATTTCATCTCGATATTTTGCTCATCTATACTTTTGTAATTTTTTTCGATGTAAAATGGGTCATTATCATAATATACAGCAAATTAAACTTGCTCTTTTATAGTGTCAAGAAGTATTTTAGCTTGCTCTATGGTTGTATTTTTCTTTAACTGATCAACATCTCCACTTCCACATGACACTTTGAGTTCTTCGTTAGACGTATTTAAGAGGAAGGATCGTTTAGCTAATGGTTCTTCTGTTTTTTTTTTCTAGATTCTTGTTGGCACACTTTTTACCTTCAGCAGCAATCCGTTGTGCTTTAACAGCCGCCTCTTTTTCAATTTCATGTTCACGCACAGCTACTAGATCCAGAAAATCCTGACTAGTAATAACCGAGTTAGTGTCAATTTTTCTTCTTGTTTCTGATTTTTGTTTAAAGACATTTTATTTATTAGTTGAGAAATTAATTTTTGTTTACAATACTACTTTTAAGCAACAAAGAATCTTTTCTTAAGTTTACAGTATCTTACCATTTTAAATCAAATTAACTGCTCCACAATATGAATATATGAATCTAGCACATTTATTTTACCATGTGCTAACAGTTTACATTTAAGCAGTTAAAAATTAGATTAAAAAAAAATGCTTATAAAAACATTTATTAGGCCTAGTTCAAAAATTAAGGTACTTTTCGGTTAGCTGGGCGCCAGTAAAAGATATATATATATGTATCCTATGAATTTCAAAATACATTAAACAAGTTCTTGCATCAATATACATATATATATATGCATATATAGATACATACATATATATATATATATATATATATATAATATTTCACTGGCGCCTGGCTAACCGAAAAGTACCAAAATTAATTTTGATTTACAATATTGTTTCCAATGTTGTATTGTATAATATTATTTTAAAAATTAGAAAAATCTTTTGAAAGTCCTAAAATCCTAATTTAACAATTGCATTGCATGTCTAAAATACCAAAAATGCCATAAAGAATGGAAAACACCTGCTGACCCAGAATTACCCCAGGGCAATTCCACAGAAATGGGGACAAGGTGACCAATTTTTCAAAATATTTTTTTGTTCAGAAATTAGGTATCATTTTAAAGGTCATAAATTGAAATATGAGAAAATAACAAAAAATAAGGCAGAATTTTAAGCTCAAAGAAGTTATAAGGCTTTCAATAGAAGCATTATAGACATGTTGCCATGACTCATTTTTAACATATTTTACAAATTGATATTTTGGAGTGAAATTAAAGTATTTTTTTTAATTGTAATCAATTCAGATACCTGCTAAATACTTCAGAAGAGTGTAGCACATGTAAATTATGTTCAAATTGCATATTTTTGTTTTTTTTAGCTCTTTTATACTAGGCAGTTTGGGAAAATTACGTCCGACACCAAATTGCTTAAAAGTTTATATTGTATAAAATTGGTTGGAGTATTTTACAAAAGAATTTCCCTGCAAATAAGGAGTTCATATACTATTGAAAATATGCAATCAAATTGAATTCCGAAAAATTATTTTTTTTTAAAATGAACAGTGTTGGACGTAAAAAATATTTTACGTCTGACACGACTTACGTCCGACACCAAGATTTATAAAACTAACACTAGGCTTATGTGCACCACATGTTTAAGTTTTAAAAAATATCAGTAAAACTAAAATATTTTCTGTTATTTCCATGGTTCTTAGTTGTTAAAAATTATTAAAATTCCATTTTTTTTAAAAATGATGAAATTTTGCAATAGGTATAAAAATTTTGTCATGTTTCTTACCAAAGCTTGTAGCTTTATATTTTATCAGAAGCACTGAACTCAAAAGGCACTGAAATAATTATACTAGAAACATCTAAACTCTCTGAGTTATAGAAACATCTCAACTCAACTCCAGAGCTCATTCCATGCTTTGATCACTTCAACACAACTCCAAAATTTATTCCATTTTTTGCTCATCACCATGTGTTCTTTTCCTAGTTCCTACTATTTTTGATGCTTGGAACATAATTTTGATTGCAAGAAAATTTGTACAGCACTCCTGGTAAGTAATGTAGTTTTATTTTGAATATATACTAATTTGTCAATATTAATTTTTATTAAGAATTCTTAATTTTTTTTTTTTATTCAGAAATTAATTTGAAAATGTTCTACACACATTTTTCTTATAAGAAAATTTAAGTGAAACATTTAGAGATTAAATTATGAATAAAATATTAACCGAATTATTATTATTATTATTATTATTATTGTAAATCAATATTTTCAGAATATACTTTTAAAAAAATCAGGGTTCTATTTATATATCTTAAGATTCATTTTGAATTGATTCAAGTACTTTCTGAATTTAAAAATCTCTATGATATCCCTACAATTATTTAATCATTACTTTCTTTTAAATGCAGAGATGCCTCTCATCTACAAAGAAAAGATGGCCCGTCGACGAGCCAAAATAGCTTCAGACCCAGTTAAAAGACAGGAATATTTAAAATCTGAAAGGGAAAGGAAAAAAGAGAGAGAGAAATACTGAGAAAGTCTATGAGTGCTCGTCAGTTGAAAAATTTTAAGGCCAAGGAAAGTGCCCGTGTTAAGGCAATTTACAAGAAAAAGCAAACAGAAACTGCAGGCACAAGTACCCTTATAAGCCCTGCTGAAGAATTACCCAAATTGCCATATAAAAACAAATGTGCCTTTAAGAAAGCAGTCTACAGAGCTTCTCGCAATCTGCCTACATCTCCAAGCAAGAAAAAAATTGTTGTCTCAACACTAGCAAAATCATGTGGTTTGGAGCTATCTCCACATACACCATCGACGAAAGCAGCATCATCACTG
This sequence comes from Maratus michaelseni, assembly GCA_963931845.1. Classification (NCBI taxonomy): domain Eukaryota; kingdom Metazoa; phylum Arthropoda; class Arachnida; order Araneae; family Salticidae; genus Maratus; species Maratus michaelseni. Next base: position 77,123,952 of record OZ007599.1, on the reverse strand, counting down.
AGTTTAGATAAAAAAACTCTGACTTTGGTAAAGGATTTCTACCAAAATGATGAAATTTTATGGCAAGCCCCTGGTCGGAAAGATAGATTGCTCATCAGAAATGTGGGTAATGATGGTAAAATACAGAAAACCCATGTGCAACTACGGTACATGCTCATGTCATTGCGTGAGGCATATGAAGAGTTTCGCAAGAACTATTCTGATGCTAAAATTGGTGTATCCAAATTTTCAAATTTGCGTCCTGATCACATTCGTATATTTGATAAAATACAGCATAATGTATGCGTCTGTACTTATCACGAGAACATTAGGCTTATTTTACAGGCTCTAAAATCATGCACTAATCTAAGCCCTGAATTTTCTGAATTTGTAAAGCAAATTGTTTGCAGTCCTTCTGAAAGGAGCTGCATGTATTCTGAATGTGAACTTTGTACGAATAAAATTCTTTCATTCAAGCCACATGCTGACATTGAATCTACCACAACAAGGTATTTTCAGTGGCAGAAAAGCAATAAAATATCAAAAGTAGAAATATTAAGTACATTTAAGGATGTATTTTCAGAACTGTTAAAGCAGGTTAAGTATTTTCTTCTACATACATTCGTCAAAAGAGAGCAGGCCATGGCATTTGAGAAATTAAAATCAGAAGTTAATACAGAAAATGTTGTAATACAGGTGGATTTCTCTGAAAATGCTGCCATATTACAGCAAAATGAAATCCAGTCAGCACATTGGGCACACTCCCAAGTAACAATTTTCCCAGCTCATGCATGGATTTCTAAAGAAGTATCTAAAAGTTTCGCAATTATTTCCGATACTTTGGACCATACAAAACTTACTGTGTATAAGTTTATTAATTATGTTTTTGAATTTTTAAAAACTGAATATCCAACTATTAAAAACATTCATATGTTTTCAGATGGGCCCAGTTCCCAATTTAAACAAAGATACTTGTTCTCGAACTTGTATTTGTTCGAGCAAGAACACGATGTAAAGTTAACGTGGAACTTTTTTGCTATGTCCCACGGGAAAGGGGTGGTAGACGGCATCGGTGGCACAATAAAAAGGACAGTATGGAGACACATAAAAGCTGGGAAGCTGTGTGTAAATACACCAAAAGAGTATGCTTCAATAGCTTCAAAACTGATTTCAAATGTGTATGTGAAGTATATATCATCAGATGAGATCATGTACAATTCTGCATTTTTACATGAATATTGGGAAAAAATCCTCCCCGTTCCTAATATCCATTCGGTGCACTGTGTGAAAGCAACTGCATCAAATACAATTATTGTTTCAGATACATCTTTGTCAGACAAAAAAAAGTCTGTACTTTTATTTACTGAGGAGTTGTCAGACAGCGAAATGTCTGATTGTTCTGTAAATATGATGCCCCCCCTACTTATGAAATTGCATGACTGGGTAGTTGTTAAATATGAGTCTGCACTCTATCCAGGATGCATCACCCAGATAAATGGTGATGAAATTGAAGTATCTGTGATGCACAAGGCAGAAGGCCATTTTAAATGGCCAAAAGTTGAAGACAAAATTTTCTACACACAAGAAAACATTGTGAAAAAAATTTCACCGCCTATTCCAATTGGTAGTAGGGGTCAATTTACATTTGCTGAAAAAATTTAAACTTATAAATGTATGTGTAAATATTAAATGTAATTGTAATTAATGTGCTATTCCAGAAAAATTGTAAAAATAAAAGGTGATATGCTAATTCAGTTTTCTTTTAAAAGCTTTATTTACGTCCGACACCAAGCTAATTTTGCATATTTTACGTCTGACACTAAAGATTAAAATCAACGTTTTGCAACTTAATACCACATTAATTTGATGAAAATGTGTGAGTTATTTATCTTTTATCAATGCTCTTTAATATGAAAATAATTACAATATTACAGAATAAACCATTCTGCTGAATATTAGATTTTAGTTTGATGTCTCTCATTCTTATGTCTTTTTCTCTTACGTCCGACACCATGAGATTTTTTTTTTTTAAGTTTAATTTTTGCTAGAAATTATTTTTATGTTTTATGGTTGTATATGCATAGGTAAGTATTAAAAAAAATATTTGGATCAGTAATGATTATTTTATCTCTAAGATTTTTAAGTTTTTATGAGTAAATTTTGTGCGAATTTTACGTCCAACACTGTGGAATTGCCCGACTTTTTTTTTTATACGAGAATAAATAAAATTGTCAGTTTCAGAAAAAATGAGCCTGTGATCATCGGAACCATAAAAATCGAGCCTGAGCTCATCTCATCTCTACACACACCTCTGAATATGAGAGAAATTCGATGGCTTTGAGGTGTCCATCATTTAGAAGTTTTAGAGTAGTAGAATATTAATGTATATCAGAGTTTCCCCTAGGTTAAAAAAGGGCAGGGTGCTGCTAGTGAGAAAGGGGCACTTTTCATATTCTTAAGGGCACTTTTTTAAATTCTTAAAAGTATTCTTTTGGTTTTTAAAGCCACTTTTGATATTTAAAAGTCAGAGCACTGTTTTTAAAACATTGTGTCAATTTTTACTATGAAAGCAAATTTTTTAATGCAAAAAGAAGAAAGGGCACTTTTTTACTGAGGGGCAAGAAGGGTGCTAATTATTTTTATGAGGGGCAAGAAGGGTGCTATTTTGTAAAACAAAGGGCAGGCAGGGTGCAGCACCCTTCTGAAACTGTCTGGGGGAAACTCTGTGTATATACTACAGTCGGACCTCGATATCTCGCACCTCCTTATCTCGAAAAAAGAAATTTCCCCGGCATTTTTATCAATATTCTTACGTATTTTCCATATTTATCTCGAAATATATTTTTCAAAACCCTTGCTGTATCAAAATTTTTTCCACAGAAATTAATTTTATTTTTTAACTTTGACTATTATCTGCTGCCGAAACAGTTTGAACTAGATGCCAGTTTCACATTCTTTTATCCCTTTGTTGATACAAATACTTAAAGGATGAGAATGGAAGGCTTTATAAACTGCAATGGGGAAATTTCACACGGGAGGAATACGTTTTCTTTTGTGTGTAACTGATAAAGTTTATCTTGAAATCCTCAAAAATTCTCTCAGAATCGTTAAAATAATAGAAAAAAACTTTGAAATACTGTTTTTAATAATGCAAAAACATAAACAAAACCACGTGATACAAAAACGCGACGTGATTGGTTGTGACGTCATTTGCCGCTAAACTCAAATGTTCACGCTTTGCGCGTATACTTTTTCCCATTGCTTTTCCTATTTGCAATCTTGTTTCATCTGTTTCTTAAAATTTATTTAACGTTATCAACTTCAAATTTGTGAAAAAGTAAGATCTAACTTATCTTAATATAAAATATATCGTTTATTTTTTATTTTCATTAAAATTTTGATTAGAAAATGTCGATTTCGGCCGGATATGTTAAAGGGCAATCGGACAATTTCCCAAAAATAGATGCTCTTTCCATGTTTGCTTTTTTAGGAAAGAATTCTGATTTCATGGGTGCAGAAATACGAGGAGTTAAATCTAAAAGGTATATATTTCTGTTCTAGATTTACTTTGATTTATTAAATAATAATGATTAAAAGCTAAAATAATAGTACGCGATTCTTGATTGTTGTTCTTGAAATGAATTATTTTCTTATTTCATCATATTTCAATTTAAATGAAATTTTAATTATTTTACAATAATGATAATGTATATTTGTTATAAAATAAAATATTGAGAAATAAGAAAGGCCTTTTATTTAGTTAGTACTTAGTATATATTTTCTGAGTAAAAAAATTCTCTGTAAACTTTAAAATATTGCATTCATTCTTTGACATTCCTTTTTGCTCTATCTTTCAAAAGTTTCCATGAAATTAAAGTTTTTTTGTCACAGCCTTCCTTTTTTTATCCTAAGGCATTTATATGTTTACTTTTTCATATTTTTCACCCCACGAAAGTTCCAGGTTTTTTTTTTTTTTTTTTTTTTTTTTTTTTTTTTTTTTTTTTTTTTTTTTTAGCCAACAATTTTTGCTTCATATATATATTTAAAAAAAAAACTATTTTTACTTTCTTCTATCTTACAAGAAGAAAGTATTGGATTCATGAAAATTTCCAGCTTCCGGTTTTCAACGGATTTATACGTTTTAGAAGGTCCTGAACACGATTTGACTGTTCTTAGAAAATGTCTGTCTGTGAGTCTGCGACTCTTTCTGTCTGTATGTGACAAAAATTTTGTGGGTGCTCTATCTCAAGAACTAATGCACGAAATTTAATAAAACTTTATATTCAGTTAGTACCTGATATAATTTGGTGCTTATTAGTATTTGGTGAAAATCGCCCAACAGGTGGCGCTGCTATGCTGCATTTGTTGAGATTTCCGCAATAGCTCTATCTCAAGAACTAATGCACTTATTTTCATCAAACTTCACATTCAGTTAGACCTTGACATAAATGGACGCTGATTACATTTTGGTGTAGATATCCCGATAGGTGGCGCTGCTATACTACTTTTTTCATTACTTTTACGATAGCTATATCTCAAGAACTAATGCATGGAATTTCATCAAACTTAAGGTTCTGTTAGACCTTGACATAAATAGATGCTGCTTACGTTTTTGTGTAAATAGCCCAACAGGTGGCGCTGCTATGGTACTTGTTTAATTATTATCACGATAACTATATATCAATAACTAATGCATGTATTTTCATCAAACTTCAGATTCAGTTAGACGTTGGCATAAGTTGGCCTAAGTTGACATAGGAAAGAATTCTGATTTCATGGGTGCAGAAATACGAGGAGTTAAATCTAAAAGGTATATATTTCTGTTCTAGATTTACTTTGATTTATTAAATAATAATAATGATTAAAAGCTAAAATAATAGAACGCGATTCTTGATTGTTGTTCTTGAAATGAATTATTTTCTTATTTCATCATATTTCAGTTTAAATGAAATTTTAATTATTTTACAATACTGATAACGTATATTTGTTATAAAATAAAATATTGAGAAATAAGAAAGGCCTTTTATTTAGTTAGTACTTAGTATATATTTTCTGAGTAAAAAAATTCTCTGTAAACTTTAAAATATTGCATTCATTCTTTGACATTGCTCTATCTTTCAAAAGTTTCCATGAAATTAAAGTTTTTTTGTCACGGCCTTCCTTTTTTTATCCTAAAGCATTTATATGTTTACTTTTTCATATTTTTCACCCCCCGAAAGTTCGAGGGTTTTTTTTTTTTTTTTTTTTTTTTTTTTTTTTTTTTTTTAAGCCACCAATTTTTGCTTGATATATATATTTAAAAAAAAAAAACTATTTTTACTTTCTTCTATCTTACAAGAAGAAAGTATTGGATTCAGGAAAATTTCCAACTTCCGGTTTTCAACGGATTTATACGTTTTAGAAGGTCCTGAACACGATTTGACTGTTCTTAGAAAATGTCTGTCTGTGAGTCTGCGACTCTTTCTGTCTGTATGTGACAAAAATTTTGTGGGTGCTCTATCTCAAGAACTAATGCACGAAATTTAATAAAACTTTATATTCAGTTAGTACCTGATATAATTTGGTGCTTATTAGTATTTGGTGAAAATCGCCCAACAGGTGACGCTGCTATGCTGCATTTGTTGAGATTTCCGCAATAGCTCTATCTCAAGAACTAATGGACTTATTTTCATCAAACTTCACATTCAGTTAGACCTTGACATAAATGGACGCTGATTACGTTTTGGTGTAGATATCCCGATAGGTGGCGCTGCTATACTACTTTTTTCATTACTTTTACGATAGCTATATCTCAAGAACTAATGCACGGAATTTCATCAAACTTAAGGTTCTGTTAGACCTTGACATAAATAGATGCTGCTTACGTTTTTGTGTAAATAGCCCAACAGGTGGCGCTGCTATGGTACTTGTTTAATTATTATCATGATAACTATATCTCAATAACTAATGCATGTATTTTCATCAAACTTCAGATTCAGTTAGACGTTGACATAAGTTGTTGTTGATTAGGTTTTGGTGTAAATCTCCCAACAGGGGGCATTGCTATTCTGCATTTTCCAGGATTTACATGATTTTAGGAAGTCATATCGCAAGAACTAATGCATGGAACTTAATAAAACTTTAGATTCAGTTAAACCTTGATATAAATTGGTGCTGATTCTTTTTAGTGTATGCAAAACCAGTGTGAGATAGAAGAAAGTTTTGGGATTGGCACATCCGACTAGTTTTGTTTTATAGTCAGTAGCTGAAACACTAGGGAATATTTCAGCATCTGTTACATGTGCAGTAGTTAGTGCTTTATCATTTATGGTCAGCAAATTCATTACAAAATCTTCTGTTAAAGATTCTGATACCTTATTCTTGCCATTTTTGGCATACTCCGCTTAAATTTCTTGTGCTGTTTGATGTAACAAAGGCAAATTATTAGAAAGTCCTCATTTTTAGTTACATATATTTTTTATTTATACATATTTTGAAGATTCATTCTTTGCTTAAGAATTTGTTTGCCTGCCTGTTTAACAATTTATATTTATTAAGTCCTGCAAATTTTAGAAATTTGTTAGTTATTTAAAGATTATCAAACCTTCACTATATTATTGCTAGGGTTGGGCAATTTGCCGGCAAAATGGTATTTTTGCCAGGACAGTGGCAAAAACTGGAAAAAACCTGGTAAAAACCGGCAAAATTGGCAAAAACTGGCAAAAAGGCTGGATTTAATAAATATATTAAAATAACATAATTTTGTATATATTATAATTGAGACTTAAATCAGAATATTAATTAGATGTTTCATTAATATTAATTTGATTAATTAAAATAATTTTCATTGGTAATATGAATCAAAAAATATCAATAATCAATCATAATCAATTTTGTAGATAAATTTATGTGATGGTGACAGGTAAAAACTTTTTACTTTTCTCAAATTAATGTAGTACTGTTGCCTTTAAAATAAATATATATTAAAAAAAAATTAAATCAACAGTTTCTACATTTAAAAAATCTATAACAAAAAACAATATTAATGCATAAACATTGCCAAATCAATCTTCATTTTATCTTTATTTGAGCCTTTAGGTATAACTTTTACAAATACTTTATAGAAGTAAACTACTTGTATAGAATGTATTATTATAGAAGGTACTACTTGATTATCCCGTCGACCAGTTTCGCCAAATTAAACAAATCGCCAAACTATTCACCAAATTATACAAATGAAAAAATATTGCCATTCTAAACTTTTAAGTTAGGAAAATGAATGAATTTTAATTAAAGAAAAAAAATCCCTAAATAATAGGGTTACTTTAATGATAAAGTTCACTCATGACGCAACGACATAGCAAATATAAAATTTGATTTATGCAGATTATTTCGGACAAAATAATACTAAGAACAGTTTATGTGTTTAAATGCAGAATTATTAAATTAAACCATAAGCAAACAGATATTTTTAAGATATTGAATTTGTGAATTAAATGTAAGTATTTTAACTGCAATAATCGAATTTATTAAGGAACATAATAAATATCATGATAACGGAAGATTGTAAAGAATTCAATCCTCTTTATTTAGTCAAAAAACATAGAAAAAAACCTATAAAATGTATGTAAACATTAGATATAGGCTTGAAGCAAATATAGAAAAATAAAAATATTTTGTGGACAAAAATTTGTGACGGCAGTTGAAACTAATCTGTTATATTTTTTCTTTTTTAATATCATGAGATAATCATTTATTGACATAATTTTCACTTTAAATAACAAAGGGAAAAACAAATTAGTATAACCTTAATTAAAATACAAATAAAATAAAATAAAATTCACATGATGATGTAACAAACATGCATAACATGTTTAATGTCAAGTGAAAATGACATTTACGATGACCCATAATTGGCATTTAATCTTATAGTTTGGCGATAGTTTTTTGGTCGACGGGATAATCAAGTAGTACTAAGTAAACTTTTAAATTCCTTCAACTTTTTTTTTTGGGGGGGGGGGAGAGTTATAAAAAAAACATGGATTGGATGACATTAATATGTATAAGAGAGGAAATGGTAGAATAATTTTAATTGATTATTTAATGTTGCAAATATAGGCAAATTAATCTTTTAGGTAATTTTTCTTACAATTTTCCCCATTGTCATTATACAAGCTACAGACTTGAATCTTGATTTGATCTTAGGAAATGAGAATGTTCAAATCTCAATGAGAATCTTTCTCATCTTAATGAGAATCTTTCAAAATGTTTTGTTTCTATTGTTTTTACTTTAACTTCAAATTACTGTTGTTCTCATAGCATAGCAAAATTGGTAGGTGCTATTTCTCTCTCAGACTTTGCTACAAAATTAACTGAAGCATAAGGATTGATTGTTTAATAATTATGACAGTTTAAACCAAAGCCAATAAGTTATTTACTAAAAACTACAAACTACTTACATTACTGTTTTAATGATGCATTGAATATTCTAAGATAAATAAAAAAAAATAAAATTACATATTATTGGAGTTGAAATTATTAAAAACTAAAATATAATAATTACATCGCTGTAAATAAAACATATATATTTTTGCCACTTTGGCAAAAAGTGGCAAAAATGTATTTTTGCCAGGACGGTTTTTACCGGTTTTTTCCATGGTTTTTACCACCTTTGGCAAAAACGTGCCAACCCTAATTATTGCTTAATATTTAATATAATATCACACAACATAAACATAACATTGAACAATAGTCTTTTTCAAAACAGTTCTATAGCCAAGGGTGTTTAGGAGAATTTTAAGGGAGGTTCTAACTCCTTAAACTATGAATTCTCCAATATATTTAAATTTCTGTATATTAATATAGAGCAAACATTTTCCTACCCCCCCCCCCCCCATTTTTTTTCTGGCTATGCTACTATTGTAAAAATACTTATTAAAAATTCTGAACATGCTTCGCTCAGAATGTATGATTTCAGTTAAAATTTGTTTTCATAATTGATTGCATTTTTTTTTCATTGATAAAATTATACACTAAGGATGGATATCAAATTAGAGGTTTCCACAAAATTGCATTATGATTACTGAATAATGAATATATACATTTCAAATATGAACTATCGATTACTTGAAGACACTTCTTAATATCCATAAATAAAATGAATGACTATATGTATGATACATATATATTTCTTTCTGTTTCATATGTGATTATTCTCATTCATATATTCCAAAAAAGAAAAAAAATACATTTATTAAAATTTTATTTAGATTCAATCAATAAATAAACCACGGATCTATTTAGGAAGAAATTGGGTCCTTTAAAGGATCCTTCACAATTTTTTTCATTTCAAAACAGAACCCTTCACAAAATTTTTCAACTCAAAACAGGACCCTTCACAAAACTTTTCATCTTAAAACAGGACCCTTCATAAAATTCTTTGTCTTAAAAATGGGCTTATCACAAAACTTTTCTCTCTTCAAACTGAATCTTTCACAAATTTAATCATTTAGAAGTAAAATCTGACTGTCACTTTACATATATAAGGAAAACATCTGTATTTTACATGCATGTATCTTCTTAAAAATGTATAAACAAGAACCTGAATATAACGCTAATTTCAAATTCACAAAATTATGTCTAGATTTTTCACAAATGTAAAAAGCTGTTCACAATTTCACAAAAACAGGACCCTGTGAGAAAAGTCTGGACTGATCCCTGTAAACATACAAATGAAAAATAGCAGATTATAAGTTTACAAAAACATTTCTATCGTGTTAACATCATAATAAAATAAATTCGCAAACGTTCACAATTTAATAAATGCTAAAAGTTGGATACTATATTCAGGAAGATTAATCATTTCAGGAAAAGTTAACAGTTATTTTTTTTTCCGGAAACAATGAATGCAAAAATTTATTATTCAAGAAAACAATACAAAAAGAATAAAAAAATACATATAAGCTTTCAGATTACAATGAACTTAAAAAAAGACAAATCCAATTTTTTAAGATCTGATAAATACGTAGCACCTTTGCATTAAAATATTGTGCAAAAAAAAAAAAAAAAAGTATACTTTATCTATAAAATACAATATTGTAGTACGAGTATTAACTTGTACTGATACTTTATTTCTACATTGAGATCTGGAAATGAATTTCTTAAAAACACGATGGAATAAAAATCTCACATGGAATTCACAGTATTATTTATTCATTACAATACTTTTAATTTGTTATACTAATCATTTCTAAGAAAAGAAAAAAGCGTAAAGCAAGCCGTCCCCCATAGAAAATATCAGGGAGAAATACAGCGAGGGTTTGTTTACATGGCTAGTGACGTCAGAACGGCTTTTATCACGTGACGCGGCTTTTTTCCGCGATGACAAAAACAGCGTTTTAAAAATTAATTTAATGAATTATACAAGTTTCAAATATATGTAAAAATGGTATCAAAATGTTCGTATTTTTATACTCTATCAGATGCAAGTTAAATTGAAAAACGTGAAATTTCCCCATTAACAAAACTACACTCGAAAGTACGCTGAAAGGAACGATCCAGTCACACGCTTGCTGCATTGGATCCGCCAAATTATTTTGTGGTAAACCTAAAATAATGCCAAAGGAGGAGGAGCATTCCCCGCACCATTCATCTGTTTTGAAACAGGTGCACTTTTTTGACGATAAGGGGTTTGTCTCTTTCTTTATTTCTTAAAGGATCAGCAAACACGTGTTCCTAACCATTCGTAGATTCATTTATCCAATTTCTGGAAAATGGCTGGTGAAAAGCATAAATTAAACGTGCACTCGATTGAAGATAAAATTATAATTTTGAGGTTTGTGGATGAAAACAAGCTAAAAAAGAAAATCGAAATTGCTGCTTATTTTAAAATCCCTTGCATTACTCTTTCAACAATAATAAACAAGAACGAAAAATCATGCGTCAAGCCAGGGTTGTTTGATTTAAATCAGCTTGATTTAAATCGTGATTTAAATCATGATTTAAATCAAATGATTTTTTTAAAAAAATCTTTGATTTAAATCAGTTTTTTTAACATTCATATTTACTGGCTGAATAAGGATCAAATTCCTCATTCATGTTAATATAAAAGTTAAACTCATTCATTTCAGATTAGAAATTACCTTTTAATAACATTAAATAAAACTTTTATAGATTAAAAATACTATTATATTATGAAAGTAAATGCAACACTGCATTAAAAATATTAACTATCCATAGTACATTCTCCAAAACTACTGATAAATACTTACTAATTTTTAAAGGGTTTTTTTTTTAGTCACTTCCATTTTTTGAAAGCAAGATGCTGAAGCTAAAGTTAAATATATTTAATATAATAGTATTTTCAGTGGAGAGTCACTTTCTCTAAAGCAAATTATACATAATTCACAAGTTTGTTTTACATTTACCTGCAAATTACAATATCCCATATGTTGATGTTGATGTATTGATCATATAATGTGATCAATACATGAACTAATTATAACATAAATATTTGGACTGTTTGTCTAACATAGAATTAATTCCAGTTTCATGTTTCTTCTATAATTGAAAATACTTTAATCCCTGTAACTGATCCCTTTCCTCTTTCTTTTCTTAGAATTCATTGCTTACTGCAATGGAAAAAAATAAGAAATTTTATTGTACTAAGCTAAGCACTAAGCAGTCATACGTATTGTCAAGTAAGCAAGATTGTTTTCTAAAATTGACCATGGCTGAGTAAGGAGGGGGGGGGGCAATAACACTGATAATTGATAGCTTCACACTTTTAGTTATAGGATTACCTTGTATTTGGTACCTAAGAATAGTATAGTGTGAATTTCACTAATGATGAAAAAAAGAAAGCCTTACTTTTTGCTAAAGACAAATACAGTTCACATTTTATATCCGTGATAATGAAATTTCAAGGAAAATCTGATCCTTTTTCTGAATTTTTATTTGATAAAGACATCGTAACAAAGATTTCTCCCTTAGACTGGTGGAAAACACACTTTGATTCAGAAATTTGTGTATCAGATGGTGAGGGGAGTGTAAAGAAACTCATAGAGCAACTGTTCACAGCAACAGCTACTTCTTCCTCCGTGGAACGGATTTTTTCAACATATGGTTTAGTTCAGTTCAATCTATACTTAGAACTAAATTAGGAAATGATAAAGCAGCCAAATTGGTGTTCTTATACAAAACCTTAAATGCATAAATAGTTAAAAATGTTAATGTAATTACATATATGTAAATAATTACAAAATAAAAAACAGATTTTGTAAGAGATTGAATTGTAATCTAATATTAAAGTATAATTTTATATTAATGATTTAAACAATTATCTGTTTATAGATATTCACCAATGTTAAACTGTTTCTATTTAATATTTTGTCATAACTTAAAAATTATAGAATTGTTCTTGCATGATACATAATAAATATAAACCCATATGCATTTAGCATTCTTTGTTGTATTTATTATACGTTGTTATATAAAATATGTGTTATTTGGAGTAATACACGAAAGAAAATTTTAATAACTTTTAAATTAAATAGAAATTTATACATATAACACACATATTTATATGTATAACAATTTAATATTAGAATGTTTTAAATTTTAAACAAATAATCTAAATTTGTTTGCAACAATTTTAAATTTAAATTATTTTGAATTCTTATCTAGAAATTGTAATGAAATTAATAGAAATATGTAAATCTACACAGAAAATATAAATAAATATGTGCAGAGTACACAAATAATATTATACTATAACAATATTTAAAAAAATCCGATTTAAATCAAAAAAATCTGATTTAAATCAAAAAAATCCGATTTTTTTGATTTTTAAAAAAAAATCACGATTTTTAACAACCCTGCGTCAAGCATAGATTATTTAACACTTTCCAACACTTCCAAAATAATTTTACAAATCATTACCGTTTAATAAGCTGAAAGACAACATCTAAGTAAACAATTTGGAAAACTCATAACATATTTAAAAACTTAATTTCAGGAATTTCCAACATATACAATATTCGAATAAATATCCGAATACTTTCATTCAGCCCTGTATATGATCGATAGATTTGTATATATACTACATAGGATGCTAAATTTTAGTTTAGTTAGGAAACACATAGCACAGTTTAAAATTCTCCTTCTGGAGTTTCTGTCAATAAACGGAAATGTGTTTGCGAACTTTTGTGCTGCCCTGTATATGAAATACAGAATTTATACACACCAAGTAATAGACAAAAAGTGAGTTAAATTTAAAATCGCATTCAGTAACTTAAAATGCACTTCCAGGAATTATTGTTAACAGACAGTACAGAATTCTTTTGTGTGTCCCTGTAAATGAACGCTGACTGTCATACACACAATATTCTGTAGTAAGCCTCTTGCAATGCACCTTAGCGATACATATAAATTTCAATGCGTTAATTAAACCGCAAACGATTTTTCTCCATAGACATAATGTAACAGAATTCTTTTGACTGTCCGAGGGTCGTACTGGCATGACAAAAAGGGCGGTGGCAACTTGGATAAAAAGGGCGCCAAATTCTAATCAAAAGGGCGCCAACTATTATTTAAAAGTATCTAAAACATTTTTTTTGAAAAGTTAACATACGTAACGGCTACAGGATTATTTTATATATTTTGAATGAGATAATTCCTATTCTTCAATGGAATGTCCTTTATTTGGAGATTAAATGCATTAGAAATCCAACTTAAATGGAGTAGGACTTATGGAATTGTCAGTTTCGCTGTGAAATACATTTTAACCCCCCCCCCCTTCCTTTCATATGTAATTTAAGTCCCAAGAAGGTTGACCATAAATTTTATTTTAAGGGGACTAGGTACCTTTTGAAAAAAAAATTTATTTAAGTATTTTAAGGTACATGTTTGGCATAATAATAAAGGACTCAATGAAGGAAAATGATTCTAATAAGAAATTATTCAATTTTCCAGGCAACTTTCGAAAAATGTAATTTTTTTTTTTTGGCAATTTTAAGTTAATTTTAAAATGTATCTTCTCCTACAATTTTGAACATTTTTAGCCAATTTTTTAAAAAGTATTCGTAGAAGTGTGCTCTACAATTTTAAGTATCGGATTTTTCATAAGTTAATTAGTTTGGGTGAAAAAAAAAAAATGTGCTAGTACCTGTAAAATTACAGTGAAAAACTGAATTTATTTTACATTTGTATGTGAAAAAAAAAAAAAAAAAAACTTTTTACTTTCTTGTAAATCTGATACTTAGTTTTATCAAACAGACCATAAAAGGTTGGTTGATTGTGTTCATGACGACCAATTATCAACACGGGGGATATAGGCCCTAAAGAGGGGGGTGCCCTCCGTGGGGGGGGGGCTTTCTAAGGGAACCTAACACGTAATTATGCAAGGAAATCAAAGGTTGGTAGAAAACCACGGAAAACTCCCAACGATTAATCCGACGGGCGCAATTGAGTTCGTACCTAGCACCTCCCGTCCACCTGCTTCGAGGGTACAACCTCTCGGCCACTCTCGCTTTAAACTGTACTTATAATAATCGAATCTTTACAAAACTTCATGAGAATGTACTAAGGGTAATACAGTATAATTTAAGCAAAAAATAAGAAAATTGATATTTTTATGTCATTTTTCGCTGAATCAAGGGTACAGAGTCCCCTTAACAGATTTTTTTTCTTTTTTTCTTTTTTATTGCCAACTACAACTTTATACTAATAGCCATATGTATCACAATTCTGTCAGAAATAAGTTTGTTATTGTAATTTATTTGAAGAATATCTATAATAAAAGAAAGGTGTTTCTCTCTCTGAGTATGTGTTTGTGTGTGCGGAAAAAAAAAGAAAGAAATGGCTAGGAAAATTTACTGCGCGAAAGGTCTGTAAATTTGGATGGGAATAGTCCAAGGCAGGTCTTAATACACCTGAGTTTCAATTTTGTTGTTTTTTTTATATAATTGGCCGAGATATTAATTAAACCCCCCAATTTAACCCCTTGGAGACGAGCGACTGGTATACGTGCCACTTAAGGTGCTCAGAATCCTTCATTATTCTTCTCAGTTATTTTTTATTGTAAAGTTTACCTTACTTAGAGCATTTTCGCGATTCAATTACAGAAAATTTTCTGTTGTGAAAAACCGGTGGTAAAAGATTAAAAATTAAGGAAAGTGCTCTCGTCGCGAAGGGGTTAAAAGGTTGACCGAAAAATTTTGCCCCGACGAGTGCCAGAAACCACGTTCCAAAGTGTGGAGGCAGATACAAGCCGAAAGCGGCTTTTTTTTAGCCCGTCTTTCGAAACATGCATCGGCTGAATCGGTCGAGACCGAAACGGAAAACACCAAATCCCATCTAAGTTCTTTATGCTTTCTAACTTATCAATCTGTTTCGAAAAGTACAAAAATTAACCTCCTCTTTCAAGTGTTGAATACGTCAGGACATTGTTTTCAAGCTAGGAATTTTGTTTTTATAATAGAACTAGAATTCTTCGAAAATAACAAAAACGACAAAAGGTACATAAATTTGTTGAAAATGTGAGGTATAAAGACAGTATAAACAAAACAAACTTCTTAAGAAATTTTAGGTCTCTAGAGCTCATTCTTAGTGAAGAACTGGGTTTATCTCTAATCTTGATTTAAGTTTTTATTGGTGAAATTAGTAGCTAACTTCAAAATCTAACCCCGCCTGTAGGCCGAGCCGGCAGGGATTTCTTTTTTTCTCGCCACAGTTACAAAGAGAAAATAAAGAAATACATTAGGCAAATTTTGCAGATTTCGCAAAAATTCAAACTAATAAACATTCTTGTGAAAGAGATACAATCAAAAAAATTAATTTGTAGTCTTATACCTTATATTGTTTTTCCATGGACAAATCACAGTTCGTGTTAAGCAAAATGCAACATCAGCATATCTGAGCTGTGGTGATGATATTTTATAACACTGTACACTATTTTTTTTTAAAAGGTTGAAGTACAAGCTTATTATAAGAAAAAATGTTTAAGATTACACTAAAATAAGTAAATAACTCAGGTCACCGGCAAATAATATAAAGACGGAGTAGTTCTTTGACACTGGATAGAACGAGACAAACGAAGCAGATTTCACATCAAGAGCACTTTATTTATACCGATTATCGGTTGAAAATTAGAAACACATGCATTTCCAGTTTCTGTGGGGTGGACAATAATTCCCGGACATAATGTATTTAGGTTTCCTTTCAAATGAGCAAACTTACATTTACAAAAGCTATTGGGCTACTGGGATTGTTTCTGTTTTTCAAAAATCTTGTTCTTTTGTACTGCAATTCATGTGTATACGCAGGGCAGGGGGGGAAGGGCAGAAAATCTTTGGAAAAGTAATAATTCTTTAAAAGCATTACTTTGAATGTATTACTCTGAAAAGTATTACTTGAATTGTATTGCATGATAATTTTGTTTGAAATGTTTTCATTAAATTTCATTACAACTGCTGATTGCTTTAAGTGGCCGAAAATACCAGCTATTTTTTTATTTCCCATCAGAAACTTTGTAATAGAACTGTCTTTTATATATTTTTAGGAAAACTAAAAGATATTTCAGAAAATGCTGTCAAAGGTGCCGTTTTGAACATAATTTCCGGACACGACGGTGCGGGAAGAGGAAAAAACTGCTGTCACAAGACAACAATCAATTTTAACTCAAGATGTGATTAATTTAAAGAAAAGAATCTGTTGTATTACAAATTATTTCAATGACCAAGCCTGCAATTCTCATTCATTTATGTAGAGTTTGGCCGAATATTCGGTTTCATTTTCGTTTTCAGTGCAAAATCTTAGTTTCGGCGAAAATACTGCCGAATAATCGGTATTACTATAACTGCCCTCCCTATCCTCTCCCAAACACCACTACCATCCAAAGAGCTGCACACATAAAAGGGGATAAATCTAGAAGGTATTAATAATATTGATTAAATTCGTTATTTTTAAATTAAATTATTTTTGAATCATTTTTTATGTTTATAGCACCTTATATTTAATTCATTTTATTTCAATAAAATTAATTTTTAGTTAATAATTATGTACTTCCGTTTCTACGCAAAACATTATTCAGATAACATGCATGTTTATGTTAATTACTTTGAATATATTTTTAAGATAATTTCGTTTTCGTTTTCTGTCGAAACTAGAAAGGTAACCGAAATTCGGTTCCTGTCGAACATTATTTTTATGGTTGTAAATGAGCAGAAAATTTTGCATTACTGAACGTTAAAAAATATTTTTTCGAAAATTGCCTTAAGGATTTGCACGTAATCATAATTTATAAATTTCGGAAAATCGAGTTTTTATTTTAGCGGCTTTATCAACGGAATCAAGACTTTTTTAAATGGCCAGAATCTGGAATAGACGATTCTATCTATCTATCTATCTATCTATATATATATATATATATATAATAAGTATAGGTGAAAATTAGCGGTCGCCACTCGCCACGTGGCGATTAAAGTTTAAAAAGTGGCGATTAAAAAATCAGCCATCGATCGCCACCCTAGTCACCACTCGCCAAGTGGCGATTAAAAAATCTGTTATCGATCGCCAAGTGAAATACACCATTTTTAATGGAAATATGCATCTCTACATTGACTACATCTAATTAGATCACTGGTTAATTCTTTTTCCTACCAGATGCAAACAGATTTCAACGACTTATCTGTATTTTCAATATTTGGATCATTCAACGTCAAATCAACCAAAAATTTTCAATATTCAACCTGACCATTTCAGATTTTAATGAAATCTTCAGGAATCATTCTCCTTGATGATACAAATGAGAATATACTTTTATAATTTTTTTATCTCAGTAAATTTTCATACAGTTAATTTTTTAAATTTCAAAAAATCATCATTTTTTGGATTGTATAAATGTTTTCAATTTCGAATTTTTCAAGTTATATCAGGCGTAGAGAGTTGTTTGACCCCTCATTTTAAAGAGGATTTCATAAGGTTTAATTTGATATGCAAGTTGACTATGCTTGGTTTTTAAAAAAGTTAGTTTAATTTAAAATTTTGAAAAAAAATACATGTTTTTTTCGTTTTTTGTAATATTATAATCTTTAAATTCTGAAAGTTTTAGAGTGGAATCTGAATGGGATCAGCAGTTATAAAAAAAATTATGTTTAAAATGAATAAAAAAATATTATCTTTAGCACAATCATAAAGTTGGCGAGGTGCCAACTTTAAATACCAGCCCCAATTTGTGTTTAACATTAGTTTTTTTAACATAACTGCTGATCCCATTGAGATTCCACTCTAAAAGTTTCAGAATTTTAAGTTTATAATATTACAAAAAAACATTTTTTTTTTCAAATTTTTTAAAAAACACTATTTTAATTTTTTTAAAATTAAATTTACTTTTTTGAACCAAGCATAGTCAACTTGCATATCAAATTAAACATTATGAAATTATCTTTAAAATGAGGGGTCAAACAACTCTCTAAGCATGATAGAACTTGAGAAATTCAAAATTTAAAACATTTAAACAAGCCAAAAATGATGATTTTTCGAAATTAAAAAAATTAATTGTATGAAAATTTACTGAGATAAAAAAAAATAAAAGTATATTCTCATTTATATCATCAAGGAGAAGGATTCCTGTAAGTTTCATCAAAATCTAAAATGGTCAGGTTGAGTCACTGGTTGATTTGACACGGAATGACCCATTTTGGCTTTTTCTCACGTGCTTACTCTTTAGTTGGATTATTTTTTCAAGAAATAGTGTTATTCTGCAAAATATATTCATCAGCTTTGATTCCACATGCACTTCAAGTAATTTATTCCTTTTTTCCCACCGGATACAAGCAGATTTTAAGGACATTTCAGTATCTTCAATATTTCGACTCCTGCCACATGCTCACCGGTTGGATTATTTTTCTTCAAGAGATATTGTTTAATCATGCGAAATACACTCATACTTACATACAATACGTATAAAACTCCTATAGAAAAATATGTTTATGTACGATTATAATTTATCTAGATGTCAAGAAAATTTTAAACATAATAGTGGCCGCTAACTTTAAAAAGTGGCTACTAATGAAACTGCGTCTACCGTCCACTGGCTACTAACTAAATTTCCCAGTTTTCACCTATAATAATAAGCATTCTACAATAAAATTGAAACTAGTTTTTCTCAAAATTGCATTTTTAAATATATGACCGCGACACGATTACTTTAATAATACTGAATTGTTTTACTTCTAATTTTGTCAGCTTTTTTCTTATATAATTATGCAGAGCACTAAGGATTTTTTTTTTTTATCATCAAAAATCCTCATTTTTCTTCGATAAAAGTTGAATAATCTCTTCAAAACAATCGGCATTTTGAAAAAAGAAGAAAAAAAAGCTTTCCGTAATTTCCACCCTTTATCTCGCCTAGTCACTAAAATAAATCATATTTAATTTTAAATTGCTGTTTATTTTAATTACAGAAGCCAAATTTAATTTTAATAGTCGCCGCAACTCACACACACAGACAAAAAATGAAGAAAGAAATGCACCAGAAGACCTGAGTTAGGGCACGGACAGATGGCAGACAAACTGAAGTCATAAACACTTTTCAACTAGGTTGGATGTGTTAAAAACGAAATTCGCCGCCACAGACTATAATACCTTTACTTGTTAGAATATAAGATATTCCACTTATGAATACGAACAAGGATTAAAGAATCTAAATACTGTAATTTCGGACCTATAATTCGCGGATCATCCCTAGTTAAGATCAAATTTAAGATTACAAACTGTATAATTCTCAGGTTTACATTGAAAAATTCACGATATTACTAAAACACACTTACTTGCAATCCAGCCCGAGCAGATCGAGATACAGCTTTAGCTTTCTCAGATACTTTACCAGCTTTACCACCAGCCTAAGAAGCATAACATAATTTCGGATAACATACAAACATAATACCACAAAATGTAAATAAAAGTATTGTATAACAACAATTTGCTTACCATTTTAGTGTGTTAAAATCACAACCACAAGAGCAGCATCAAACGTTCACTAGTAAAATTCGCGGCCAAAACAGTGTTGCCAGATAGTCGAAAGTGAATTTTCCCTAAGGCTTTGTTCAGAACCGAAGATCAGGCGGCGCGCGAGCAAAGGATATTTGCATATGGAGTATGTATAGAGAATGTGCATGTGACGTCACGAAGCCGTAAAGAACGAACGGTAGGCAAAACATACGCATGCCTACTGTATAGTTAGCTGTGTTATATGCTTATTATTCATATTTTTTAAATTATTTATTCATTAATTTTGCCTTTCTTAATTGCAGCGGATAGCCCAAGGTAGGTCCTGATGCACCTGAGGCTCGGATTTTTTATTTTTTGAGACCCCGGCCCCCTGGGGCCCCTTTAAGATTTTTGCCCTAAATTGTTAATAATTTACCCAATTTTTATCCGATCCTCATCGTTTTTGGGGCCTTTTTTCCGTTTAGCTTTCACCCCCATTTTTACGTTCTAGTTATGACCCTGGCCCCCGTTGAAGTTTTTGTTTCCTAAACTGATAATTACTTGTCCGCTTTTAATCCGATTTTCTTAGTTTTTGGGGCCTTTTCTTCATTTAGTTATTTCCCCATTGCTACTTTCTAATTAAGACCCTTCATCTTAGGGCCCTGCTCAAAACTATCGGCTGGCCCCTTTTTGGGCCCCCTACTATAGTTCCCCTAAAAATCGTCCGATTCACTAACTTTTTTTTCTAACAACTTAGAACTTCCAGCTACTACATGAACAATAAAAACAAAAACAAAAAAAAATCGATGAAGATCCGGGCCCCCTGGGCCCCTTGAAGTTTTTGCTCCCTAAATTGTTAATACCTTGTCCCCTTTTAATCCGATTTTCGTTTTTGGGGCCATTTCTCCATTTAACTTTCCCCCATTCCAGTTAGGAGCGTTCATCTTAGGGCCCTGCTCAAAACTATCAGCTGGCCCCTCTTTGGGCCTCCTACTATATTTCTCCTAAAAATCGTCCGATTCACTAACTTTTTTTTTCTAACAACTTAGAACTTCTAGCTACTACATAAACGACAAAAAGAAAAAAAAAAAAAAAAAGGAGAAGATCCGGGCCCCTCCAAGTTATTGTTCCCTAAATTGTTAATAACCTTGTCTCCTTTTAATTCGATCTTCGTTTTTAGGGGCGTTTTCTCCATTTAGTTATTTCCCCATTTCTACATTCCAGGTAGGACGTTCATCTTAGGGCCCTGCTCAAAACTATCAGCGGCCCCTTTTGGGCCCCCTACTATAGCTCCCTTAAAAATCGTCCAATTCGCTAGCTTTTTTTTCTAATAACTTCTTAGGATTTCCAGCTACTACATGAATGACCAAAAATTTCTCGGACTAGATCCGGGCCCCTGGACCCCTTACGTTACCCATAACTTCGTAATTATGATAAGTATCGAATCCGTTTAAAGTTATTATTATTTCTAGGAAAAGGGCCGAAAATTTATATATGACAGATTTTTTATATCATTAAAAATGGCCTCAAGTGGTTGCGGGATGGGGGGGGGAGAGAACAGGAGTTTAAGAAGAAAAAAAATCATAACTTTGTCAATTTACAAGTTATCAAATTCGCTAATTTATTACAAATCCTCTTAATATTATCTACAACTTTTATATTGACAGGTTTTTTTTATAAAACCAACCCTTACAGAAAAAAAAATTGTGTGGTCCGCCTACAGACACAGGTAGATTTCGAAGTGAGCGGTCCCAACTGCCGCATCATGGCAAAAAGGTCATTTCTTCTGCAATTGCATCTTCGAAATTTACCTGTGCCTGTAGGCCAAGCTGTCAAGGATATTTTTTTAAATATTAATCTTCTTTTTCGGCATCAACTTACGTTTACTCACCACAGTCGTAAATTAGAAATTGCATTACTGTTAAAGATAAGGGGTTAAATTTAAAAATTGGGTGTGTGTGGGGGGGAATGCATCTGTAAATTAAATATCGCGTTAATGTTAAAGGAAATTCGTTAAATTTACAGGGGTGCATATTCCACCGCCTGGGGACTCATTTTTTTATTGGGTTCTAAGGGCTCGATTTCAACAGGGTTTGGTTCATTCGACTCGATATTGAAAACTTGAGTTTTTTTTTTTTTTTTTTTTTTTTTTAAATCTATTATCACGGGCGCTAGTCAGTTCGTTATTAATAAATGTTTGGTTTGATTTTGAATAACTGGATATCATATTTTGTTACAAAATGTTATTTTTCACAAAAATATAACAAATTTCAGAAAAATAAATTTTATTTTTCACAAAATGCCCCCCCTCCTCCCCCTCCAAGAAAAAAAACTATTTTTTTTTTTTTTTTTTTTTTTTTTTTAGATTAAATTATATAATTCGCTTTTACAAAAAAAAAAAGAAAAAAAAAAGAAAGAGTAAAATGTTTCTTAAAAAAATATCACCCTTAGTACTTAATTAAATGTTTCATATAAGTCAATTTTTTGTTTTGTCCTGTTTTTATACATATTATTAGAATAGTAAAAATATTTTTTTAAAACCTAAGGAATGTTTATTTAGTATAAAAATTATTTCAGCTAATAAAACCAAATTCTGACAAAACTTATGCTTCAGTTTCATAGATTTCCTTGTCATAATACAACATGTTAAAATTATATAAAAGTGTTTCAGAAAATAAGCAGTTTTGATTTGAGAACACTCATAGGTATCATTTTAATCGATCATTTAATCTGAATATAATGAGATTTGTAAACATTTTCCGATTAGCTCAAGCAATAAAAAGTTACCATACGAACAAGAACAACTTGAACTACAAGTAGAAAAAAAGTAAATAAAACGTTAACTTTACGACATAATTAAAAAAAAAAAAAAAAAAAAAACTAAAATCTTTCTCCTACCAGCTACAACAAGTTGAAACGCTTCTTGAGCACTTGAATTCTTCCCTGGAAACTTTTTAAAATAAATTTCAATATCTGATGAAGCAACCGATGGCCAAAAAGCCATATCTGCTTTCCAATCTGCATCCACAATAATATACGGATCATCTAAAATAATAACACTATTATTTGGTTTGACAAATCTAAGCTTTGTTAAATAATCTTGATTAGCAACAGAATCTAAGTTCTGTGCATAATCTGATAAAAGAAAATTTGTTTTTGAATAAATATGATCCATAAATTGAATGCAAAAATTTCGCTTTCTCATAGGAAACCGTAGGAAATAGCGCATTGCGCGGAAATGTTTTGCCTACCAAAGAGGCGTGGTCTAGTGGGGAACCAGTTTGTTGACAAACATGCACATTCTCTATACTCAGAGCAAGTATTTGTAATAATGGACCTTATGCACGCGACCTGAGGTTGAGGCTAAAATTATTAGGATCTATGGAGTGTGAGTTATTAATGCTCGTTTGTTAAAAATACCGCAAAAAAATTCTTTGTTGTAGCTTTATATATTTAATATATTGTAATATGAATTCAAAATGTTGTTCTGTATGCTAGAAAATTCCTTAAATTTGCAAAATTTCGGTTAAAATGTATGCACTCAACCTGGGTCGAGGCTAAAGTCGTCTGCTAGTGGTATTTGCGCCTGCGTATAAGGAAAGAGCATGTTTACAAACAAACACTCCCGTCAATCAATCTCCCCCCTCCTCCCAGCCAATCAGACAAACTCGTCCCTGTTCGTACACCAATCAGAACCATCTTTTACCCTGAGTGACGTCAAAGTTTTGCCCTGAGTGACGTCAACTGATCTTTCCTCTGTCGGTAGAGTGGCGAGAATAACAGATCGACATACCGCAGCTCTGGCATCTGACGTCACGTAAAAACAACGACTACATTATCCTTAACTTTCAAAACGCGAATTTTGAATCTTCCGTCGTTTGGGCCACTTTGGCGAGAAAGAGGCACTTCAAGATGAAATACAAATTGTGTCTCCGAATTCCATGTTTTTTTAGAAAGCTGAGTTAATTTTTAAAAATTTATTAATAACAAATACAGATTTGATTTTCCGCTAATCGCTGGTGAGTGTAGGTGGGAGGGGTTCGAATCTCGCTGGCACCGTTGCACATTCTTTTTGGAGCTCGCCGCTGTATTTCTGTGTATTGCAAATTTCCTTGTGTGTGCTGTCTTGTCCCTGTATATATTGACGATGGCTTATAAGCGGGTGCTTGACGCGCCAAGGCCAAGCACACAGGGGGTGCAATTCAAACGTGAAATGTTCCATTCTCCCATTGGTTGACAAAAAAACCGGAAGTCACTTGATTTTTATATTTTCGTACAACTTTGCTTATACTACGTTCAGATTGGATAGTTAAGATATCTTAGACCGCCGAACTCACTGAGGAAGTTCCAGAAACTCACTTAGTGAGTTCGAGCTTTCTATTGCTAGATGCAGCCAGCACCACTCACTCTGATTGGCTCTGGAGGCCGATTGGCTGTTGAGGTTGCCTTTAACATATGCGCATGCGCACATTCTATGTTTGTTCAGATATCGGTCACAGTGATGAGCAGTGAGTTATCTTAGATGAGTTTTGCGGTGTGGACAGGTATTCAATTCCGGGAGGGTACCACCTCAAAAATGGCGGTCTAAGATTTCTTAAATGTCCGATGTGAACAGGTTATTAAAGCACATTCTGTCTGTGAACGGACTTGTAAATTGAAGGTTTTAAGTTTTGTCCTCTCTGATTTAAAAAAGAAAAATCCTTTTTTAGAGTTTTGTTTTGATCTTTACGGAATTAATTAATAAATATTATTTACTTGACTATATCAGTATAATTTTTTTTTAATTATTATGTAAATATATAATAAATCTTAATTAATATTATATTTAAATATATAGTTAATGTTAGTAATTAGTATTATACTTAAATATATATAATTAATAATATTTAATAGTTTATTTAAATATGTGTGTGTGGGTATATACATATATAATTAGTATTTATTATTATTACTTAAATATATAATTAATATTAATAAATATTATTATTTAAATGCATATAATTAATATTTTCACTCAGTGGTTTGTAATACATTCTCTTCCATTTTCAGTAAATAATTAATAAGACATTTAAGAAAATAGGCCAATATATCTTAAAGAAAAACTTGGGATTTTTTTTAATGTAACTCAAACAATGAATTTTAGTTTTGGAAGTTCTGTAGAAGCCCAAACATTACATGTACGTATGTTTAGGATTAAACTAAACTTTTTTTTTTATAAATATTATCTGTTATTAAAAATACATAATAGAAACGTATGCTTCTTGGCTCTTATTAGAATCCAGAAGTATTGACTTTTTTTTTCATTTATTGTATATGCCTACATCAATAATATAATAAAATATCATTGTGATCTCAATAAATTTTTGAAAACTGGAGCAGCAAATAATATCTAAATCATAAAATCTTCGACGATGTTAGAAACACAGACATACATATATAAAAATTATGCAGACATGAAATTCTTAATATTAGAATGTTTTAAAGATTTATGATTTTACAATTGTATAGCGCTAGCCACACATGTGGGTCTAGGTATGGCGTGCTTGTGATGAAATAAAAAAAGCAGTTTTATTTTAATAGCCATAATGTTTAGAACAGATATTTTATTATTCTATAAGTTCCTGTTCCTTTTATAGTAAAATTATGAGCCATATTATTAGATTAAATGCATAATTAACATTTAATAAACTAATAGTAAAAGGTAAATAAGCATACCTTGCCTGTCGATTGCTTGAATCCATGCTTGTTTATTTTTTCCTCTTTTGGAAAATAATGCATCGAAATTTTATTATCCTCAGGGTCAAAATAGTCTGCCCGACTGTCAATACTACAGAAAGGCACACAACACCTCATATTTATAAAGATATAGCAACCAGAATAAAAAAAAAATCACATAACTGTAACATTCACGTGTTCTATAAACTGCAGTTTGTTGTTCTAGTGCTGACCACGAGACGGCAAACGCCGCATTCCGAAACGAGCACGCAGAAAATCGGCGAATGGTCGGGTCTTTTAGGATCATATGTTGGTCTAGGTAAACATAAACAAAACTGCTTCAACCGGAAACTGCGATCGGAACTTCCGGTTCAATGCAAAGCATTGGCAAAGCTTCCGATTTTTCCGTGATAATTCGTCAAATTTGAATAGTTTTACATCATTGTTTTTTTAAATGTATATTCGTAAATACTTTAAAATTATGAAAAAGTAGGGCAGGAATATAAATTTTTACGTAATATTGCTTAAAAAAATATATAATTTAGCTGTTTTGGAAGGCATGGGTGCCATAATTGGCGGTATATCGCTCTTTTCTGACGATCGTGAAAGTGCTACATTGGCGGTATGTTTTTGTTTATTTTGTAATTACGATTAATAATGAAGGGGTGGATATTTGTATCAATCACAGAAGTCAGACGTATGTTCCAAATAATAATAATAATAATAATAATAACGAAGGCTTCTGTTAATATTTGATTAATCTAAATTGTTTAAAAATCGCTATTACAGAAGAGTAAACGATACTTATCTGTTCATAAATGTAAACTTAATATGTCAGTTATTGTATTTTTTTTTTTTTTTTTAACGCATTATTTCTTTCGTTTAGATCTTTTTTTTAGTTCATCAAAAAAGATAAGCCTTCATGGAGAGCATAAATGGTGGGTGTTTTAAATATTCAAATGCAATTTTAAAATGTTTTTAAGGTTTTAATTTCTTTTAGTTGATAATTCTATTATTCAGGTGTACTCTGTTAAGTTACATCTGAGTTGCATTGTGTTTCCGCTGTTATTTTTCTTTCTTGTTTTTTAATTTTTCTTCATTTTGGTGTATTGTTTACATAAATTCTCTGCTAAATCGTAGTGCAAGGGTGATTTTTTAATATATTTTGCTTGATATTCCTGCAGTTTAAATGTATTCTTCAGTCGTTTTCATGTTATTTGTGTTGTTTTTTTCTTAATTATTTATTTGATTACCAAAATTGTCTAGGTTCAGTTGTTTACTTTCCTAGTAATTTATTAAAATTTTACAAAGATGGTATCTCTGCATGTAATTATGTGATAACCACAAAAAATATATAATCCAGTAGCTATGAAGAATTATTAGATAAAATTATCATTAGTGCTCTAGCAATTATTTTCTGTTTCTACACCACTTAATTGCTTTTGCCTTTACAGAAGCAAAAATAATCATATCTGGTGTTTTCAACCTTTTATAATATGTGAAACCATGCCTAATGGAATAGTAACGTTTCTAAAATTTCGTTTAGTAGTGTTTTGTTTTAATTAAAGTATCCCCCCCCCCTTTTAACAACTTCTGAAATACAAATTGCAGGAATTAGAAGGCATATCATCCTTTTGATATTTTATAAACTTTCTAATCTATTTATAAGAATGCACATCAAATTGATAGACATCTTTTTGTGAAATAAACTAGGTTTTTATTTCCAACATTGTACATTTGTTTTATTATTTGTTAATAATGTCAAAGCGACTCAGTTTAATATAATTTGATTTGTTTACTAACAATTACTAGTGCATTGGAAATTTCTAGCCTGGTATTCAGATACCTTCCCTTATAATAGTTCTTTCTGTTTTTAATTTTTTTGTTTAAGGCTACTAAGAAAGTTTTGTGCATTTAAAAAGAATAGGAAATTATTAGTAGGAATAAATAAGGTAAAGAAAGATTCTCACATATGTAAAATGCCAGTTCGATGTTTGACCGCAGACACCATTTGAGCTCTCAAGGGATTTTATTATTTCAAAATTTATCAGAAATCACATGTCACATATGAAAATAAAAGAATCGATAATTGCACAAAGGCTGATATAACATGTCAGTTGTGATTTTACTCTTTTATTTTTGGTTTTTATTATATTTCATATTAAAAAGTATGTGAAGTTTTCAGAATTTTCTGTTTAATTATGTTTCTTTTTTTTTTTTTTTTTTTAACAGATTGCTGAATAGATTTTGAACTGTTTTTGGAATAAAGAAGGTGTCATGTAATGGAATTTTGACTGAACAGAATTTTACAGCCTGATGAATGCTTAAATTTGAAACTGGTAGAGAAGGCAGTGAAAAGGAAAAAAAGTCAAGAGAATTTCCTTGCTGCAGAGTGTCTTTTCATAATTCCCCATGCAGTAGGGAAGTTCCCTTACACAAAGTACTTGTAATTAAGTATCCATGCTTGAATTAGTATGAGAACGTTATCGTTGAAGTCATGACACCATACCATGGCAATTGAGCATAAACATTGTGCACAGAGTTATCCAGGTAAGTTATTCTTGTATCACAATTGATCACTTTTATTTTGCTTCTGTTTATCATTAGTTTTGATACGTGTAAAACTTTATATCCACCTAGTGCAATATGTCATTTTAAAGTGGAATTTACAAAAACATTAGTACCTAATAGTTGTAAGCAATGTTTTTAATAAAGTTGTTTTTAAATGTTTTATTAACAAATTATATAAAACAGAAAAAACTGATTGTGTATATATAAATACAGCCTCAGTACAATTTTTCCTGATTTATTATTAATTTCTGTATTTCATTGAAAGTTAGTATGTTAGAAAATCTTTTTTTTTTCTTTCAACAAAAATGGGTACTTTTCGGTTAGCCGGGCGCCAGTGATATATATACATGTATATATATATACACACACACATATATACACATATCTACATATACATACATACACATCTATATACATATATGTATGTATATATATATACAAATATATGTATATACATATGTATTTATATATGCACATATATCACTGGCGCCCGGCTAACCGAAAAGTACCCAAAAATGTTATAGGATTACTTATAAGGTATTTATTTATATACTCAATAGAGGTGAGACGAGCTCAGCCCGAGCCCGGACCCTGGCTCATTTTTTCTGAAACTGGCAATTTTACTTATTCTCATATAAAAAAATAAAGATAACTTTTTCCCCTAAAAAATTACATATTCTATTTCACTTTTAATGTTATTTTGATCAGAATTAATGGAAGGGGAAACAGGAATCTTGTTTTTCTTTTCTAGTATTAAAATGTCACTTTAAAAGAAAATTTACGATATTTGCGATGCAACTGATGACTGGGTGATATGGTGCCAATGTGAAGAGGCTCATATAATATTTGTTGCTAGATTTTCTTTTGTGACATTAGGATATTTTTTTAATTGGACCGTTTATTTATTTATGTTTTAGAGATCTAATGCTAGATGACTATTTTTTTTTCATTCTTAGTCAATCAGCAATAGTTTAGGTTTGCAAATTTATAGTCTTCTATTGTGTGCAAGTCATACTCGCTCTTCAAATGAAGACAAAGTTAGTGATTATATATTTAATTGTGAACTCTGCTGATGCTAAGGCTCTGCTCTGCACATTTACAAAGTCACTTTCATTCGTAAGTAGATATAATTGTCATATATTGTTATTCCGATAAAAAGCAATCGAAGAGTGTTTCAACTTTTCGTATAAAAGCACAGGATCTTTCAGATACCAGTGTCAAATTTTTAATTTAAGCTGATTTTCAAGAAAATGAAATACTGTATTAATTAAGGAATCAATTATAAGTTATGATATACACCTTTTATAGGAAATATAAAACGTTGTTCGATTCTTCTGCATAGAAATAGTAATTTCTGCAAATTTCATTCATTTTTTCATAAAACGCACTTCGTTAATGTGTCCATCAGATTTGCTTGTTGGGAGAGAAAAATATTTACATCCTTTTAAAGAACTATATTTTTATTTGATACCAAACTTCTCTTTTGATAAGATGGAATGTAAATTTCTATAAAATTAATTATGTGTACCGGATGAACAGCTATTTTCACGTACGAAGTTTTTTAAAAATGAGATATTACTTTTTAAACAATTTTATATAATATGCAATTATTTTCGGTATCGGGCTCGGGCTCTAATGATAAAAAATGTTTTGGGCTCGGACAGGCTTGGATTTAAAATCATCGGGCTCGGGCTCCAAAAAGAGAGCCGAACTCATCTCTAATACTCAAATGTGAAGTTTTCACATAAAGATAGAAAGAAATGTCTTAATTGCTTCATATTTTTCAGTAAAAATAGCTATATATGATATATTACTTTGTACAGACTATAAAACAGCTAAGATCATTTGTGCTTTTACTTCAAGCTGTTGCAACTCAGAGTAAAAAGTAAATAACAATATTTAACTATATATATATATAGTTAATCATACATATATATATATATATATACTCTTTATTTCTATTTTATTTTCTAGTGTCTAAAAATTTTGCTGTTGCAGTTTCACAGCTAGTTGGGGTTTTTTAGTGGGTGCCTTTTAGTTCATAATGAACTCTATTTGATGTCATTGCATCCAACTATGATTTTTTTGTTGTTGTTGTGCTCATGTACATGAAGCCCTCATACATGCAATATAGTGATCACAACATTAACAAATTTCATGCATTTTCATTTTTTCAAGTTTGTGATGATCGTTAATGATCTTTTCGTGATATTTATGAAATGTGTTTTGAAACATAGTTTATTACTGTTCATATTAACTTTTTTATATGTATCTTATAAAATTTGTAAAATAAAATATTTAAAAATCTGTCCCTTAACATTCGTCAAGCCAGAATATCAGCTCATTTATTCCATCAAACTTACAAAAAGACAGGGTTGGCAAAAAACTGGGTTTTTTTGAAAAAAACCGTTTTTTTTTGTTTAAACCAGGTTTTTTTGGTTTAAACCGGGTTTTTTTGTACCTTTTTTAATTACATATATGCACATCAGTAAATAAAATTTAACATTGACAAGAATGATTAATATTACAATAACAATATATATATATATATATATATATATATATATATTCTGAAAACAGTTTAAACAAAATAAATAAACAATTGTTATTAATTATGCACAAATTCAAATCATTAAATTTTATTTAGAGCTGAGCTAACACCATTTACATTCAAATTCAAAACAGTTATATATATACAAAAGTTTCCTATGTAATACATAGAACATGATCACTTGTGCCGTCAGGTTCTACAGTAATGGTGATAAGTTTTAAATAATTTTTAAAGATTACTTTTTAAAAAAGTTGAAGAAATAATTGCTGTTTTATATATACATATTTCCAAATGCAACCTGTAATTCATGTTTACCAAATGATTTAGCACACTTATAAAACATATTAATATGTTTATGTATTTCATATTGCATTCATAGAATGGATTCTGTATCTTAATGTTGATACTTAAAAGTTTTTAATAGTATTTAATTGCAAGATTTATATTAAATTCTTTAAAGACTTAATCTATTGTCTTCCTATATTTTTTCATTTTAATAAGCAACACTTAGTTGTGTTACATAAGAATATAAAGATATTATGTAGAATTTTACCTTGGTATGCTATACTAATTTTTTTTTTTTAAATAAAAATAATGCAAAGAAAAGAAAGTGAGACTTACTTTTTTATTCAATTTAAAAAAACAAATTGAATTTCAGTAAGAAAATTAAATTGAAATATATTTGAAAAATATATATAAAAGAAACATTTTAAAAACATGAAAATTGAATAAATTTTCAAAATTTTAAGAAAATGGAAGTACGACACATGTCTATAAAGATTCTATGTTAATAAACAGGATTATTAGGGTTTAATGTTTTAAACAAAAAAACAAGTTTTGCTGCTTTTTGTAAACCCAGTCTGTTGCGTAACTTTGATTGTACAACACCAAATGAAGAAAAAATTCTCTCTACATTTGCAGTAGTCGCTTTTGCAGTAAGAATCGTTTCAACTTCTTTCAACACACCATCATTGAACTTTTTGCTTTCATTTTCTTGAATATGCCACCATTCTATAGCTGATACATCTTTACTAAAATCATTCTCAAAAAGATATCTTTGAAATGGAGAACTTTTGGCACAAAATTTTAGTATCAGAGATAATAAATTGTTTTGGGGAAATTTTGTTTTAGCATATTCCAATGCTTCTTTTTTTTCCTCCGATGACAATTCGAGATCAGCATCCTTGGCTCTTGGATCCAACAGATAAGCAAGAAGATGGGCTGGTGTTATTGCCATTTTATAACGAATATCTAGTTTTTTCATAATGTCTTTATTCAGTTTCAAATCTTCCATCTGTTTTTTTAAATTTTTAAAAAGAAAAACAGTTTCTCCAATTGTACAATTTTGGCTTTGTACTTTATCTAAAGCTACACTAATTGGCTTTAATTGTTGAAAATAGTCTTCAGCATTTCTTTTCAATGAAATGTTTGAAACTAGACTTTGGATATTTTTATCAATTTTGTCTTTATTATTTTCGCATATAGTTACAAGAACTGACCATGATTTCAGATAGCTGTCTAAAGCGTCAGCAAATGAGTTCCAGCGAACTTCACAAGGCATTATTAGTTTTGATGTACTTGCATCTTTTCTGAAGCACGCATTTGCATATTGGTTGTTTCTGAAGTATTTGATTACATGCAAAATTTGTTCTTTTACATTTGGATAACTTATATCATTTGCCAGTAAATTTAAAATATGGGCTGCACATCCATAAGTAATAATATTAAACTCTTCTTTTTCATCAAACATATCTCTCATTTTTTGGACATTTCCAGTATTGTCTGTCACTAATGCTTGTATTAAACATTGAAATTCCAATTAGCATTTATTAATGGTTGTAGTCGCAATATCATACAGATTTTCACTTGTATGAGCAATTCCCCGATGTATCAATAGTGTCTGCTAAGTATGTATTCCCGTCTTTTGTTGTTAAAGTAACACAGATCACAGGTTCGTTGTGAATGTTTGACCATCCATCTAATCCTAATGTGACAACTTCATTTTTTAATATATTTGCACATTTTTCTTTTTCTTTGCTGTAAGTATGATCTAATAAATCCCCAGCAATTTGTTTTCTTGATGGTGGAGAATATTCTGGGCGGAAACTCTGAACCATTTTAATAAACTCAGGATGCTCTACAGTGCTAAATGCCGTATTTGTAGCATATATAAACCTAGCAACTTGTTCATCAAACATTTGCTTTTGAGATGGTGTTGATTTACTGACAAAAAAGTCCATAGTATCTCTTTTCCTTTTTAAAGAACCAATTTCACTTGTTGCTCTTTGTGTTATTGCTGAATCCAAAGAACTTGAAATACTGGATAGTGACACTGACACATCATCTACACAAAAATAAAAATAAGAATTGCTTAATGATACAGAACATATTACTTCAAAAATCATAATCATATAATTAACAATAATTCAATACAAAGACATTTTTTTTCTTTGTTTTACTGCAAAGTAAACATCTCTATCATATTGATATATTTATTTTTGATAATTTATTTAATACTCGAGATAAAATTACCATGTCTTTTATAATTTTGGATATTTATGATTGGTGAAAACATAGTTAATCTCTAAGAGCCATGCATAAATTAAAAATTAACAATTTTATTTAATAACAGTTCTGATCACATAATTTGTTCTTAATAATATGATTAATTTGTAAAACTTTCAAACTTTTATCAAATGTAATTTTAAGATTATCAAAATAAAGTTCTCTAACAAAAAAATGTCTATTTAAAATTTTCTTGTTTTTTCCAAAATTTCATTACTTAGAATTACATAAATATTTTTTATTTCATAGAATATAACTTTCTAAAATCAAATAGCATATGCAAATTAAATAATAATATATGTGATTTTTATAATTTATCTTCTCAATCAAATAGCATTTCAAATAATAATGTAATTTTTTATAAGAGTTTAGAATCATCTGAATGAAGAT
The DNA here is from genome assembly GCA_963931845.1 of Maratus michaelseni. Lineage (NCBI taxonomy): Eukaryota > Metazoa > Arthropoda > Arachnida > Araneae > Salticidae > Maratus > Maratus michaelseni. Next base: position 77,090,213 of record OZ007599.1, on the reverse strand, counting down.
ATACATAATGTGTTCTCAATATGCATTACTTGTAATTTTACAGATAAATTAAAAATTTTGAATTTAACAAATATTTAACTTATTAACAAATTTTTAACAATTTTCTTTCAAAATTAAAAATAATAGCAGCAATAATAATGATAAAATAAGTACTTACCATTATCAACAGAATCAGAATCAGAATGATGATGAGAATTATTACAAATTTCAATGTGTTTCTTCATCCTAGCTACTTGACCTTCCATTTCTTTATTACAATTTTTGCATCTAGCTCTACAACCTTTCCTTTTATCATTTTTTACTTCATTAAAATATAACCAAACTAAATCTTTTCTTCTACCAAAATTAGACATTTTTTGTTCTCAAATGCTAACTCTTGGACCATTCATACACAGGTGCATACACAGGTGCAACTATGATGCAACTGTGACTTATGCAGGTTGACTGCTGAAATGAGTTGAGCTGTTCAGTTAGAAGTAGAAGTTATTTGTACATCAAATAATTTGAAAACTTAATTATATAAGAAAAAAATCTTAAAAAAAATTAACAAAAAACCAATTGGTTTTTTTCAGAAAAAAACCATTTGGTTTAAACCGTGCCAACCCTGCAAAAAGGCACATGCGAGATAAAAAAAAATAACAATCATATTTTAACTGCATTAGAGGATGACATCATCTGTTGAGCGTGATATAACCCGGAATTTTATTTTTGTGGCAACATTAATTTGAGGAAAACCTTTCATTTCATTTATGAAAACAATGCCGATTTAATTTTTAGTTATCAGCAAATTTTAATCACAAAACATGTTTTAGAAAAATGTAACTGTGCTATGTCAGAAGCCTGTTCAAAATCCTTTCATATGGTATCTCATTCGTCAAGATTTAGATTTTTAACTTGCTCTCTCCCCTTATACAAAGAGGAAATTGTAAGGGATAGGTTATGAAAATGATCGATTATCTACTTGTTATTTTTCAGATAACCTGCAGCTGGTGAAAAATTGCCAAATATTCTTTAGTTTTACAACCAGGTTGGGCAAACCTTTTCACATCCTCGCACTAATTTTTTTCAAAAAAAGTTTAATGTGACCATTACAACCACCAAAAAAAAAAAAAAAAATTAAATTATTAAATTTTTTTGGATATATGATTGTTAGGATTTTAAAATATGTGTGTAACATACCATAAAGTTTGCTTCATCCATTCTCCCCCCCCCCCCCCCCCCAGCATACACAGTTTAAAATTTAAAATAATCTAAATCCCCTCTTCCCAATAGACAAAAATTTCAGGTTACAAAAGGAACAAACATAAAATTTTATTACGTTATCTACAGAGGACGCATATGTGGACATGCTTTGTCACTCATTTGCAGGGTTGTAAAATACACAGGATTAAAAAAAAAAACAGCACGGACAGCTACCCAGTACAACGCTACGGGCTGTAAAAAACCCATCCTTTTTTTTCTTTACAAGCCCGGACAGCTACCCATTACAAGCCTGCTCATTTGACATTCTGAGTGACACCATGTATGCATCCTTGGTACTGAACAGCATAAACATGAGAATGTGATGGAACATAGTTTGAGTGTGTTAATTGTAACCCAGTAGTGAACAAGCCTGGTGAAATTTAAAATGAAGCCACCGGCAAAATTAGCCCTTTCCAATTAAAAAAATAAAAATTAAAGTATTTATTCACAAGTTATTCTTGCAATGTGTTAACAAAAATAATAAAACCGAATTAATCCATAATCATAAAACACAACTGTCTTTCTGACCCCCCCCCCCCCAGCAATGAAGACATGTCTTTCTATCTTTGTTGTGATGACTGCACAATTGAGTACATCCCTGAACACTTTATAAAAACACCCTTCAGTATTTTTGTTGAAAAAAAAAAAATTCTAACATTCAATGAAATACAGAAATTAATAACAAATCAAGAAAAAGTGTACTGAGGCTGTCTTTATGCATACACATGTTTTTTCTGTTTTATATAATTTGTTAATAAAACATTTAAAAACAACTTTATTGAAACTTTTTTAGTAGTTTCAATTACTACAGCTATACTTTCAGTCAATCCCCTTATCATTTTTTAATCTTTTTTTTCACTCATTTATATTTTAATCCTAATTTTAACGTCTTTAATTTAATATTTTACTTGACATAATGCAATAGGTGGATATAAAGTTTTACACGTATCAAAACTAATGATAAACAGAAGCAAAAAAAAAAAGGATCAATTGTGATACAAAAATAACTTACCTGGATAACTCTGTGCACAATATTTATGCTCAATTGCCATGGTATGGTGTCATGACTTCAGCGATAACGTTCTGATGCTAATTCAAGCATGGATACTTAATTACAAGTACTTTGTCTAAGGGAACTTCCCTACTGCATAGGGAATTATGAAAAGACACTCTGCAGCAAGGAAGTTCTCTTGACTTTTTTTCCTTTTCACTGCCTTCTCTACCAGTTTCAAATTTAAGCATTCATCAGGCTGTAAAATCCTGTTCAGTCAAAATTCCATTACATGACACCTTCTTTATTCCAAAAACAGTTCAAAATCTATTCAGCAATCTGTTAAAAAAAAAAAAGAAACATAATTAAACAGAAAATTCTGAAAACTTCACATACTTTTTAATATGAAATATAATAAAAACCAAAAATAAAAGAGTAAAATCACAACTGACATGTTATATCAGCCTTTGTGCAATTATCGATTCTTTTATTTTCATATGTGACATGTGATTTCTGATAAATTTTGAAATAATAAAATCCCTTGAGAGCTCAAATGGTGTCTGCGGTCAAACATCGAACTGGCATTTTACATATGTGAGAATCTTTCTTTACCTTATTTATTCCTACTAATAATTTCCTATTCTTTTTAAATGCACAAAACTTTCTTAGTAGCCTTAAACAAAAAAATTAAAAACAGAAAGAACTATTATAAGGGAAGGTATCTGAATACCAGGCTAGAAATTTCCAATGCACTAGTAATTGTTAGTAAACAAATCAAATTATATTAAACTGAGTCGCTTTGACATTATTAACAAATAATAAAACAAATGTACAATGTTGGAAATAAAAACCTAGTTTATTTCACAAAAAGATGTCTATCAATTTGATGTGCATTCTTATAAATAGATTAGAAAGTTTATAAAATATCAAAAGGATGATATGCCTTCTAATTCCAGCAATTTGTATTTCAGAAGTTGTTAAAAGGGGGGGGGGGATACTTTAATTAAAACAAAACACTACTAAACGAAATTTTAGAAACGTTACTATTCCATTAGGCATGGTTTCACATATTATAAAAGGTTGAAAACACCAGATATGATTGTTTATTTTTGTTTCTGTAAAGACAAAAATGGTTAAGTGGTGTAGAAACAGAAAATAATTGCTAGAGTACTAACGATAATTTTATCTGACGATTCTTCATAGCTACTATCATAGGGAGACTATCTTTGTAAAATTTTATTAAATACTAAGAAAGTAAACAATTTAACATAGACATTTTCGGTAATTAAGTAAAATAATTTAAAAAAAAACACAAATAACATGAAAACGACAGAAAAATACATTTAAACTGCAGGAATATCAAGCAAAATATATTAAAATATCATACTTGCTCAACGATTTAGCAGAGAACTTTGAACTTTGAAGGGGGGTGGGCTTTGAGACCTATAGCTACTAGGCTGTCGTCTCGAATGATCCATATACATTTTTTTTTATTCACAGAAACACAGGCATGACTTCAACAATTACATAAATCTTGACGAGACAGTACAAGGAAATTTACAACACCAAGAGTTACATCCGGGAGCTCCACAAAGTGTGTGCAATGGAGCTGGCGGGAGTCGAACACCGCCGGCCTTGCTTCCTTTATGAAGCGATTAGCGGAGTGGTGCCTTAACCACTCGGCCACGGAGGCCCCTTTAGCAGAGAAATTTATGTAAACAATACACCAAATGAAGAAAGAAAGAAAACAGCAGAAACACAATGCAACTCCAGATGAAACTTGACACAGAATATGCCTTAATAACAGAAATATCAACTAAAAGAAATTAAAACCGTAAAAAAAAAAAAAAAAAAAAAAAAAAAAAAATTTAAAATTGCAACCTTGAATTTTAAGTATGTGTATTTGATAGATTTGACAGCGTCAAATTTGTAAACAAACAAATGTCGCCAAGCCAAGGTGCCAAAAGTAAGGGTTAACTTACCGGAAGTAGCAAACGGAAGTAAAAGGCGGCTGTTTCGACACTAGCGCCCTCGGCCTGAGTTTTACAGAAAATTCGGTCTATATCTTAATGGAGCTTGCCGCAACATACTCCCCCCGTTGAGTTTTTCCATTCTGAAACTCAACCACAGTCGAGGACAAGTTCATTAGGTTTAAACGTTCTGGTGTTCGAATTACTCTTCCATATTTAGACACTCTAGCAGAGTTGCCAAGTCTCCGGCTTTTTGTACACCAGTATTTTAGTACAGAGAATGTTGTTTTAAGTAATCGAAACATTCTGCGATTTAAAAGAACAACATTATCTCTAAAATAATACTGGTGTGCAAAAAGCCGGAGACTTGGCAAGTCTGCTCTAGGAGAATTCTCTTCATGAACAACATGATCGGGAGATTTATTTTCTGTCGTTTCCTTAGTAGGAGCACACTTGATATTCCTCAGAGAAAAATTATTTGAATCGAAGTTTGCCTCTAATGGATACAGTCTTTGTACAGGACGAAGTATTTCCCCATATTTAGTGCGTAATTTTGCCAGGCGTACTATCCCATCCTTTCCTGGAAACAATTGAATTACCTTTCCCAGAGGCCAATTTATTCTTTTTTCCTTTGTACCAATTATAACAATATCTCCAACTGAGATTTCCTGATACCGATTTGCCTTTTTCCGATAATTCCTCAATTGTCCCAAATACTCCAACCGGAAACGTTTTCTCAAGTCCTCCCGCATTTTCATTCTATATTCATATCTCTTTTGAAAATAACTTGCATCTATATTATCCAGATCAGGTACACCACCGTATTTTATGTCACAAAGGAACATAGCAGGAGTTAAGGGCTCTATAGAGCCCTTAACTCCTGCTATGTTTGACCTTGAATTATAATTCAAGATCTTCAGATATGTATGTCAACGGCCTGGAATTTACAATATTTTCGCAATCGCACAAAATAGTAATAATTTCTTCATATTTCAATGACGCATTTCCCAATACCTTCCTAAGAATATTCTTCATCAATCCGATCATACGTTCCCAGAATCTTCCCCATCAAGGAGATGCAGGAGGATTAAATTTCCAAGTAATTCGTTCAAAAGTATGATCTCTAGTCACCTTTTCCCAGTCTATTTTATTTAATAGCGAACTTGAACCAACGAAATTACCTCCATTATCTGTATACACAATCTGAGGTCTCCCTCGTCGTGATATAAACCGACGGAATGCAAGCAAAAAATTTTCAGTGGATAACGAAGTGACAATTTTTGGTGGATAGCTCTATACACGGCGCAGGTAAACAAAACAATCCATGATTTTGATCCATTCCTCAAAAACAAAGGTCCCGCCAGATCGGCGCCCACCACTTCAAAAACGGAAGAATCTTTAATCCTATCTTCTGGCAAAGGTGGCATTTGGACATCGTGAGGTTTTGCATCAAATCTTTTACATTTTACACAACTCTTCAAAACGCCTCGGATAGTTTTACGACTCCTTAAAATCCAATAATTCTCACGTAAAACTGCCATCAATGTTTGCACTCCGCAATGCAGTAATTGTCTATGTTTCTCCATTATTAATTTCATAACAACCGGGTGGTCAGATGGCAAAATTATTGGCAATCTAAAATCTTCTGAATCTTCTCTCATAAATATTTTTGATTTAAGCCTTATAAGTCCGCATCGATCCACGAAAGGCTTTAAATGACATAAACGTTCATCCTTTTCTAATTTGAAGCAACTTTCTTGCACGATTTTCCATACAAGGCCTTCTGCTCTTTTAATCTCCTCACATTTTAAATTTTGTAACACTCGTTCTTCCTTATCACTTTTACAATTTTCAATAAATCTCTTTATCCAAGCAGTGATTTTAATTATCTTGTGAAACTCGAGTAAAATATGGAAATTCTTCATCCAAAGCAATCAAGGACGATACAATTAATTTCTTCCTCTCTCTATCAACCTCATCCTTTTTCGGAGCAATATCAAAAGTTGGCCAAGAACCTCGCTCAAATTTTAGCCAAGTCGAACCCTCATGCCAATTCTTAACCTTGAGGTTTTCCACAGAACATCCTCTTGAAGGAATGTCAGCTGGATTTAAATCACCAGGAACAAACTTCCAATTCTCCGGATTACTATTTTCTAATTTCTCTTACTTTATTCATAACAAATACCACCCAATTTTCATCATTCTTAATCCAATACAGTGTATTCATCGAATCAGTCCAATAAAATAAAGGAATATTTTCCAACTTTAAATCTTGCCTAACAGTTTCCATCAGTCTAACTCCTATAGTGCAAGCCAATAATTCAAGCCTACAAATTTATGTAGGTTTCAGAGGGGCCACTCTAGCACGAGCTTGAACAAGTTGACATGATACCTCTGTTCTGGTTTTACTTAGATAAATGCAAGTAGCATATGCCTTTTGCGATGCATCACAAAATACATGAAAGGACAAGTCTCTATCTGATATAGGATTAAGCATCATATACCTTGGAATCTTTAATTCTGTCAAATGGCACAAATCCTTTCTCCATTTAATAAATTTCTTACTAATATCCTCAGGAAGAGGCTCATCCCATGTAACTTTCAGTTCCCAACATTTTTGTAATAAAAGTTTTGGAATCAGAGTTATACCACAAGTAAAATCTACGGGATCATAAATTCTGTGTACCTCGGACAATATAACCCTTTTTGAAATAAATTTATCGTCGGATTCATTTAATCCCTTTGTATCGCAACTCAAAGTATCATCGCTTAAATTCAAAACAAGACCAAGAATAGGAACAGTTTTATTTTCATTAGAACCATAACCATCAAAACATTCAAATTTTGAATTGTCTGAAGCCGAAATTTCTGGAAAAGACGAATTCCTTACAACTTGGCTCTTAGTTGGCAAATTACTACAAGCCCAATCTTGCAATTCAAATTTAGCACTAGCCAAAATTTCAATAGAATTATTTTTAAATTCATACAGTTCATCCTCGTTGTTCACACTAGTAACCAAATTGTCAACATACCAAGATTCAGCTAGTTTCTTCGCCGTTGATTTAAGATGTTCAGGTACGTCATTCATCAATTTTGTTAAAGTAGCACTCAGTAAGAAAGCGCTACTAGATATTCCGAAGACGACCCTTCTATGTCTATACATCTTCAAAAATTCTGGATTTCCTTTTTCCCACCATAGGAATCTAAAAAAATCTCGATCCTTAGAGTTAAGACATATCTGCAGAAATGCCTTTTTAATATCCGAACTCACACCGATACATTTTTCACGAAACCTGTTAATAATGGCAGGAATAGTTTCTATCAAGTTCGGACCTTTTTCTACACAATCATTTATTGAAGGAAAACCCTTAATTTTCGCCGACCCATCAAATACTGGTCTTATCTTTGTAGTTCTGGAATTCACTTTAACAACTGCATGGTGAGGTAAATAATAGCAGTATTTATCATATTCCTTTTCAGGTACAATTTCTATTATTTTCTCTTCCTCCCAATATTTGAAAACTGCTTCATAATCCTCTAAAAAACCTTTATTTTTCAAATTTTTAACCGTATTTTTTAACCTTTGCTCCGCAATCTCTCAATTATTAGGCAATGGGTGGTGGCCTTCAATCCAAGGCAAAGAAACCTCAAATCTGCCCTCGCTGAGTTCGGGCAAGATGAGTTTGCTTGTTTTGTTACTAAAAGCTTTTGCACACCAGTAATTTTTAAATACAATCTTCGCTTTATTAATCGGCAGACCATTTTCGATTAGACAAAATAAATATTTTAGTATGGAAAAAGTGGTGTATTGTGCCTATTTTTAGTTTATGGTGTCAAAAAACCTCTCACAGTTAAGGAGTCAAGCCTGTGAAAAGGAATCAATAAGGATCGGGAAGGAAAAAAATCTTTTTTTAAAAGTTTGAGTTTTAGCACATATAAACTGTGTGTGTTTTTCTTTTTCCCGCCGGGACAATAAACTATTCTGTTTTGACAGGGTTTACTGTATTTAGAACAACTTTCTCCCAGTTAAACGGTTCAAATTCCATTTCTGTACGTTCAAAATTTATCATGCATTTTTTCGTTTTTATTAGGAACATATAATTTTTTTTTATTATAGGTTCATCTCACGAAACCCTATTAGTCCCACTTCATTGCCTGTCTGTCTCAGAGACACTTCCCAGAAACTATATAACTTACAGTCATAAAATTGTGTGTACTTATAACTGAATACTTACTATGAAGCTCAAGATTATAAAATTTGAAAAAATTGAGATTTTCATTCCCCAGCAAAATAAGATACTAAATCCACATTTCAATAAACCTAGTATATATTTTAAAACGAAAATGTTTCTAAATGAAATTTTTAAACATAACTATTGTAAAGCTTTATCATTAAAGTTTGTTACACAAATTTAAAACTCAGAAATGCAGGATTATACAGTTTTTTCTTTCGGTTAATTTATCATGATTCCCTCATGGGTGCAAGTCTTCAGTCTCAGGACTGATTTCAGTCCTGGAGAGATTTTTTATTGATAGTAAATTCTACTTTTATATACTTAATAATAGCAATTTTACTATCAAGAACTTTCAATCACTATCTTTTACTGCAAGATATCAATTTTTAGCCATAATGCAAGATATAGATATATTCTAGTCCATTTCCATTTGGTTATTCCCAATACTAAGAAAAGTTTTCAGTCTTGGCTTGGATGAACTTCTTGCACCCATGGATTCCCCTGTCACAGATGAAAGATTTTAAAATTATACTTTAGAAAAAGAAAAGAAAAAAAATCACTCGAAAATTGAAGTTGTGCTATTTTGCTTAAAATATGATATAATTTTTAAATTAATAATTAAAATTAATTAGGTAGATGTGCTGAAATATAGTAATGGATATTTTCATCTCATATTTCATTTATTATCCTTGTATGATGAAATCGTGATCTTATTAAAAACTGCAGCAACGTATTGCCCATTCTACTTGTAAATACTTTTCTCAAGTGAAAATTGATTGTAGACATTATTTACAGGATAATCAATTAGTCATCTGTACTGTACCGAACCAACACACACACACATGTGGAATACAATTGTCAGCACGGTTTGCCGTTTATTTCAAAGTTTGTCGCATGAGTGTAAATTGGATTTTTTCACAAAAACTTCCTTTGTGTAGAATATATTTATTAGAACAAATACCTTCTTTGATTAGATCTTGTATTTTTCCCTTTTTATCACTTTTGCCAAAGGTTTATACTTTTATCATAATAAAAAAAAAGTAAATAAAGGGAATTTAGGAAGTTTAACTGAATTCAGAGAGACAACAATGATAGGTAAACAAAACATTTTCAATCTTTCGTAATTTTACATAAATGCTATTAAACACATAATAAAATTATTTTTGTGAATTGTACATACAAATTCATTCTTGAGTTCATATAAGCCATTCGAAAGTATTACAGTATAATTTTGGAGTATTACTCGTGTAATTTTCATCTCCCTATACTTTTTACACCCCCCCTGACACACACACAAACACCAGTACTTTTGAAGAAAATTTCGGTATGTAAAAGACAAAGATTTGTGTAATTTGTGCATGAAGAATATGAAATAGATTGAATTAATAAATGAGATTTCATACTTGCTATAGTGGACCAAAAGATTAAAACTGAATTCCTTTTACGAAGGCGAGAAATAGACGTGAAATGCAAAAAATCTGTAAAAGTTGCATTTAAAAATTTACAAAAAATTCAAAAATTGCTGTTTGAATTCCGAATAAACTTTATTGAAAACAGGACAAAATTTACTATTAATATGCTAAAAGATTAAAATTGGATTTATTTTAATAACGTAAAAAAAATTGCTACAAAATGTGAGAAAACGTTAAAAATCGCATAAAAAATTAAATTTTAAAAAATGTAATTCAAAATGTAAAATCGGGCTTTGAGGTGCATTATTACAGATATAGGGGTACCTTCTGGTAGCTCTGCATTCAGCAGTCTCTTCAAAACAGATTGCAGACAGACACACTCACACAAACTTATTTTCTTCTTATTATAGATTATCTATATTGAAATTGTCATCTATTTGGTAAGGATGAAAATACAAAAAAGAAAATAATATTAATAATAAAATAAATAAATAAATAAAAATGCCCACTTATAGGATTCTTTTTTCCTTTTAACGGCACCTTTCATTAAAAAAAAATATGAATATTTACTATAAATATATTTCTGGAAGTCGTTTTCATAAGTATCCGATTTTTCTTCAGTTTGAAATTGCCAATTGCCATCTGTGTGATCCGGATGGAAATAATATAATAAATAAAGTGAGCAAAAACTACCCATTTAGTTGATTTTTTTTCTTCCCTCAACTGTGCCTTTCATTAAAAAATGGGTAATGTACTATAGTAATAAATGTTAATATGTTTTCAAAAGATGTTGGAATAAAAAAATTTCTGAACTTTTCTTAAAAATTATCAATATTCAAAACACACATGATGTTTCTGCATCGGATCGGGTGACTAAATTTTACCTGAAACCTACCCAAAGTTATACAGACCGAACTTTAGCCGAATTATTTTGTGTGTGTCTGTAAATGAACGATGAGTGCTATGCAATTCAGTGATGGAAGATGAGAACTATTTTTATTGCTATGTTAAAGGAGCCGACACAAAAACAAACAAACAATAAAAAAAAAGCAAAAAGAAAACATTTCTTTTAAAACTGGATAACAACATTTTTTCACGAAATTTTTACACGGGCTGTAAAACTGTTTTATCATCAATAAAGATTTTAAAGAGTTCGGACAAGAACTTTTTATTTTAAAACTATGAAATGACCCTATGTAAAAAAACAAGAAAATGAGTGCTTTTATCACTAAATATCAATATTTTTTCGCGAATTTTTCATCTTAAAATATAATTTCATACAAAATCCAGTTAAAGATATAAAATAATAAAAACTTGACTTTATTATTATTTATTATTACGGGTCCGGGCAACGTCGGGCGGGAGTCAGCTAGTATATATATTATTTTGAGAATGTATCAGAAAATAAAGTTAGACTGGAGAACAGATATCTGAGAAAGTGTAATTGAAAACATATATCCTGTTTGCTAATCACTTTTTTCCTCCACTGTGTATCATTTACCCCCACTATTCGCCTGGAGGCAAAGAGCTTCTTTTACGCTGTGGGATGAGCATTCTGCTGTCAATTGTAAGCTTTGTAAGCATCATTGGACATTAAAATTGTCAATCTTTGGCATTAGGATATGCCTATCAGGTGGCAACGATGTCGCTCCTCTAGGAGATTTCGACCTTTCAACTGAGTAGAGTAGCCTCTTAATAAAAAATTTGAGTTTGATTTGGGGAGGAGAGGGGGGGTTGCTTTTTTATTTTATTTTATATTATGAAGCGTGCATGTTAAATTGTTATTCTTAGTAAGTCACAATAATGTTGAAAAATACGTCAGTTATTAATTTTCTGCTTTTATAACACAACATTAAACACTCATCTAATTATTATAATTTTAGTTTGTAATATTTAAAAATTGTGCTGCATTTATTATGCCTGTATTTACATAGCAAGATTTTTTTTTTAAAAATGCCCACTTTCGTGCTTAGGTATTAGATTAGTTATATAAAGAGTATAATATCGAATATATTTAATGTTTTCTTTGTAATTAATATTCTTTATTCTAAAGCTTAGCCCTAAATTTATTTATAGTTTTGTGCTTTATTTTTTTAGTGATCTTTTATCTTTATTCATCTAATCCTTTTTGTGAAGTAAACAAAAAATACTTTTGTTATAGTTCTAATAAAGTAATTATATAAGGGATGTACGGAAGAGCGAAACTCCTATATATTGATTGTAGTTTTTATAAATGTTAAATTGGAAATAAGGTAAAATAAAAATTAATCATATTACTTGTATGTTTAATAATTTTTATAGCTTGGTGTATTTTTTGTAATATTTTATACAGCTTGATGCTATTAATAAGACAAGAAGACTTTTCTTAAGTCTAAATTACTGATAGCATAATTTTATCTGTTGATACATTTAATTAATATACATTTTAGTTAAAATAAGAACTTGTTATTATCACTGTTAAATGTACTTTTAATTTTTTTTAAAAGATGGTATGTTATTTCCATTAACATATGAAGAATATTTATCATTTCTACTATCCAGTCATACTTTATTCTTTCTTACATTCAATGTTAAATGGGTCCTCATAATGCTTATGCTTTCATATAATTTGTGAGATGACCCTTGAAACAACCTCAGTTAAATAAATTTTGCTGCAAGAAGTTTTCGTATAAAACATTGCCATGATTTAAAACACTAAATCTATAATGCATTTTATTAATTAAAATTACAATGCTTTTTTAAATGCAGCAACAAAAATATTTTTATTTATATAAACATCATTATTTGCACTTATTTTAAACATAAATAATCCAACAATACCACTTAAACTTATATACTACAATTTAAAATTGAATTGGTGTTAAAAGATTTTTTTTATATACTTAATTATTATTCTGCAGTATTTTGATTTGAATATATTTGAGGCTGTTCTTGAAAACACCTCGACTGGGAGGTGGCAGCACAGACAATCACCTTATCGAGTTCACGGCTGAAATTCCAGAATTAGTAAAAAATTGATTAGCATATTAAAACACAATCGGTCTGCCAAGTCATATCTTGGTGGAAAACACTCGAAAACCCGATTTTAGCGGTTGGCTCGTAGGATTACCAATGTGTGTCCCTGCTCCCAGTCCTCCATGTTTTCATACCTTTGGGCGCAGGAAAACACAATGGTAAACCTACGAGTCAACTGCTAAAATTGGGTTTTAAGGTATTTTCCACGAAGATATGACTTGGTAGACCGATTGCGTTTTAATATGCGAATCGAGTTTTAACTAATTCTGCAATTTCAGCCGTGAACTCGATGAGGTGATTGTCTGTGCTGCCACCTCCCAGTCTAACCTATAATACTACTCATAGCCGAAACTAGAATTTCTTTCACCTGGGGCAAGCATGAATTTCGTCTCCCCTCCTCCCTTCCTTTCCAAATTAAATTTATAAATAGAGGTTTTTGACCCATTGCTTTTATTTTAAATATGAAATAATTGCTAGAAAGTAAATTATCTAAAAAATTATATAAATCTCATAAAAATAAAGCACATTGATTTAAATAAATTTTCTGATTTAAAGCATGTTTATAATTGACTTGAAAATATCTGAAGGTTTACAGCTTTGAAGGTATCTCACTCCAAATCAAATACATTTCTGTTTTCTACATATATGAAAGTCCTGACTGAGAGATCATCAATGCACAGTACCAACTACTGAACCTAGAAACATGCAAATGGGGGGAAGTAATTAGAGTGTAAGTGAGCATTAAGAAAAGATTTTCTCAAGTTCTACCATTCTTCTGCAATGTTTTTTCTGAAGTGAAAGCTTGACCACAAATCTAATAATAGAAAATGTCATATACGCACCACGTTGGTGCAATATTTTTCCCTTGCCAATTTGGTGAAAACTTTTTGTTGTGTTTATATACCTTTATTTTTTATTTAATTCTATAAATTATTTTTATTATGCATATCAATATTTATATCAAACAATCATTTATTATGTTATTTTATTTTTATATTGAAATTAAAAAAATCATGTGCCATTATTACACGCTATTTGTAACTAATATTAAAAAATAAAGTTTTTACCAAATTGGCGGGGGGAAAAATCGGGCAACGTGGTACGTGTATGACATCTGTGCCTAGAAAATTATATCATCTACAGTAGAAGATCTTTATAATGCAATTCTCTATAACGCACAACTTCTCAGATATAAACAATGAATTTTCAGTTAAGAAACACCAGAATTCTTACATGTTATAAATACTTGCTATTCTCTAGAGGACTAAATCTGATACATTAATTTAACTGTATCTCCTTAATTCAGAGCTAATTACTGAAAAAATTGCTATGATTTGATACAGCTATGTTTGAACAATCTTTATAAAGTAAAAATAACAATATGTGGAATGATCTATATTATGCAAAAAATTATAATATATAACTCCTGGTAATAAAGAATGCAATATAAAGATACTCTAATGTATTTTGGTACGTTTCATACATATTTGGCCTTGTTTTACAAGCTAAATTTAATGATGTGTGAAATGTGATCCATATAGCTCAAAATTCTATATAACGCACAACTTCATGTTTTTAGGTTTGCGTTATAAAGATCTTCTACTGTACTATATCTATATATATAAAATGCAAATCCGCATTTCCAGAGTTTCCCCCAGGTTTAAAAAAGGGCAGGGTGCTGCTGGTGAAAAAAAGGGCACTTTTTTTTCTTAAGGGCAGTTTTTGGAATCATGAAGGCACCTTTTTTAATTGTTAAAGGCATTCTATTGGTTTTTAAAGCCATTTTGGATATATAAAAGTCAGGGCACTCTTTTTAAGACAACATTGAGTCAGTTTTTACTATGAAAGCAAGTTTTTTTTAATGCAAAAAGGAGAAACGGCACTTTTTTTACTGAAGGGCAAGAAGGGTGCTAATAATTTTACTGGAGAGGGCAGGAGGGTGCTATTTGGTAAACCAAAGGGCAGGCAGTGTGCAGCACCCTTCTGAAACTGTCTGGGGGAAACTCTGCGCATTTCATTCCGAATAATTATAAATCTGGTTCTACCGAATATTTTTGTAGAACTTGCACTATTAGTTAGGCAATTTGTTTCAGAAGGGTTTTATATAAAACACATTTACATTTTACTTACTTATAGAGCTATGTGAGAAAGTCCTTAAATTAGGTGAACCCAATTATGAAAGATTACCATTTATTAAACATTCTGCTGAATGGATTTTGATGGGAGTTGCACAGTTAGATGATATTTCAGGGTTTGTTTTAATATTTAACATATTCTACATTTTTAAGTTATGAAGCTATGAGGAAAAGTTCTCTGTGGTTAGTCATAAAAAACTAGAGAATATATGCTATAACTATGAAATGGCATGCAGAGTTTCTTAAAAATTCCATAAGGTATGCAATGTATATCTTCCAATACATCTGTGAAAGTTCTGTAATCAGATAAACGCTATTATGAAAGATATATTTATCTACTATTATATGCAGGAAATGCAAAAAGAAATTTTGGTTTGCCAGGCGCCAGTGAAATATATGTATGTGCATATATGTATACATCAAAATGTACCAAAATTTCATTCCATCTGCTTATAACTTGAGTTCTGCTGAATGGATTTTGATGGGGCCTGTACTATTAGACAATTTTTCAGGGAAGATTTCAGCATATAACATATCATTCTACATTGCTTAGTTATAGAATTATGGGTAAAAGTTCTATAATCAGGGGAACCCATTTATGATAAATTAGCCTTTTAAAAAAATTCTAATGGATTTTGATGGAACTTGCACTATTAGATAATTTTTCAGGGAAGGTTTAAAAAACAGAAATTTATATAATCGAAACATAATAGTGCAGGAAAGTTGCCATTGGTAATAAGGAATAAATTCGCAAAATATTACCACCAAATGGTTAATATCTTTTACCACCACAAGGGGGCCAAAGTTTTGAAAAATCACAAAAAAATGGCTTAAAAAATAAAATTATCCAACTATAGCAATAAAAATTTTAATAGAATGCAACAGCTACATTAAGATGTTAGTAATGTTCCAATAAAATTTCATTATGGTGAAATCATTTCTATTACCGCTGCAGGAGCAGCCAAAATTTTTAAAAAAAAGGCAAAAATTTCAATTTTCCCAATTTGTATTATATGTCTACAATTAAATAAATTTACATTATATCTAGTGATAACTTATAAATGTCTAGTAAATTTGAACATGGGAGTAGCCAACTAAGGGTGAGAGGGGCCTCGCCCCCTCCTAAATTTGAGAGAAAGGGGCTTTTGCAGAGATTTTGGGGATTTTCCGGGAAGTTTTTGTAGAGGGGGAGAGCAAAAGGGGGAAAAATAATGGGGAATTTATGTATTGGGTCCCTTTACAAGAAAATCACCAAACTTTCCCGGAAAATTCCTTCAAAAAGCCCCTTTCTCTCAAATTTAGGGGGGGGGGGTGCTTTCGCCTTTGGTTGGCAATGCCCATGTTAAAAATTACTACACATTTATAAGTTATTACTAGATATAATGTAAATTTATTTAATTGTAGACGTATAATGGCAATGAAAATTGTAAAAAAATATCTGCCTCATATATGTAGACAAATATTTATTTATTATTTTATTTTGGAAATACAATATATTTAAATAATGTGTGACAATGTTTTTATTAATGATTTAGGTACATGACATAATTCAATTCTATATTTTATGAGTTTTTTTCCAAATTCTCTCTCTGATCACACCGTGAAGTCACAGAGTGTTGGCATTTTGGTCATAGGTTTTACGTGACTTATGTGACTTGCAGTGACGTCATTGCAACGTCACAAAAATTTTTAAAGCTGTCAAAAAGTAATGCCATAAGATGTTCTAAAGTTTATTTTAAGTTTTCTTTAGATCTTCAAGACGTTCACATTTTGATCACAGTGTGACGTTACAAAGTGGTGTCATTTTGGTCACAGATGTGACGTGACGTACGTGACTCACAGTGACGTCACTGTGACTGTGCATGCTATGCGGGTATCTTCTGTTTGACTTAATATTTTTATTTATTTATTTTTCTTCACAGAAGAACTAGAGTCAGCCGGAGTAATTCCTGGTCAACGACTTTCAGGGGTAATTCTTGGTCACAGTACTTTTCAGTGTTTGAAAAAGTCCTCACCAAAATTAAAAAAATCATAGAGATACTCTAAACTATCTTCTTTAGAATTTATCATTTAATTGTAGAATTACTACTTATTTAGTTTGAGAAAAAAAAATTGTTTTGAAAGTGCTTGCTTAGTTTCTGTAAAACAACATTGGTCTCAGCAGTGGCACATTTTTACAAAGATCTTTGTCACAACTCAAATTTTAAATATTTTTCTTTTCTTTCTTTTTAGTTCAATTATCAACTACTTTAGCTATTAAAAAATAGTCTCTATATTTCTTATACTATTTTAAATAATTTACAGAAGTTGACCAAATATTGCCCCATGTAACTGGGGTAAGTCTTGGTCACTGGGGTAATTCCTGGTCAATGTTTTTCTCATCATTTAGTCCCTTTTTACTGTCATATATAGGGATTTTAATTGTTGGTAAATGCTTTAAGCATTAACTGTAAAGTTAACTGTAACCACATTGTTTACCACATTTTAGTTAATTGTAGTTCTTAATAAAGTAGAGTCACTCGGGGTAATTCCTGGTCACTGAATTTCTGAGGTAACTCTCAATCATTTTCACTTTCATTATCAAAATAACAATTTATCAAACTGTAAAAAATCTTAAAGATACTTTGAACCCTTTGCTTTGAAATGCATGCCTAAGTTATTCATTTGGTTGAAATTTAATATTGAAAAAATACATTCAAAACTGTAAATCAAATTTCTGCAAAACAACATTAACCTTGATTTTTACATATTTTACAAAGATTAGTGTCATTTTTAAAGTTTTAATTATTTTATTTTATTTCAACTATGGCATATCACAATCTTTAAAAAATATTATAAAATTTTCTTCTACTATATTAACGATTACTACTGTATCTATGATATTATTATCTCATTGCAAGATGTCAAAATGCTGCATAAAAAGATACATAATGCAATAGAGGAACCTAATTGTTATGCTGTGTATTATAATAAAGATCTGTATTGAAGTTTGTGTAAAATTTCTTGAAAAAAAAAAAAGACTGAAACCAAAGTGAGATAAAATAAGAGATATAAACATTCAGTTATACATTTTATGGGCAATAAATTTGCAAGGTATTAATTAATCCATTCACAGTGGATAAATATGTAATAAATACTGCTTATAAATGTTGGAAAACTGCATAAAAATTCTTTGGCTAATTAATGTTTTGTAAAATGTACAATAGTCTATAGCACATCAAATAAATTTGTATTTATAACCAAAACAAAGTCTATGCTTTATTATTCTACAATTATGCGATGAATAAATCTTTTACAAGATTGATTCTACTTATTTTATACTCAGTCTTAAAGAAATTAACTTTACTACTTTATTTACATCAAAAATGAGGCTGACCGATAATTATCCCAGAAGTGACCAAGAATTGCCCCGTTTCCGGGGTAATTCTTGGTCACTTAAAAATTATAATTATTTCAATTATAAGTGCATTTAAATTTAAATAAGCAGTTTCTTATATAACCATCAGAGGGGGCTTATTCCACAAAAAAATTTAAAACAATAACTTTCATAGTTTTTATAATAATTGGATGTTGATGATTTTTGACCAGGAATTACCCCGGGTGACCCTAGTTTATAAATTTGGAAATTTGCAGACGCAGTTCAAAAGACTGAATAACAAAGTTTCAAAACCCAGCAGTTCAGGGTCCATTGGATTTGTTCCGAAATGGAAACATTATTATTCTCTTCAATTTCTAGGTAACACAATGGAAGCCACAGCGAGTACTAGCAACCTATCAATAGAGGCCACAGCTAGTACAAGCAACTTATCAGCAGCACCAACACAGGATGCAGTACAAAATCAAGAATCCCCTGATATTAATTTGAATGAGTCCAATTTAGATCTTGACTCGAGTGCCATTCTTGACAGTGTAAGTCACTATTTCTTGTATTATTTTTAGTCTTTAGATGATTACAGTATTTCAACTGTGCATGTGCAGTTATGTTTTTTAAAAGTTTAATTTACTTTGTTAATGCTCAATACTGTGATCCCTGTTTTATTTCATATTATATTATCATTTATATAGTAGCAAAACTGTGAAAAATAATTTGTGTTTACCTATCTAGAATGCAGAATTTGTTTCATTTTAAGTATTATATTTCTTAAAAAAAAAAAAAAAAAAAAAAAAAAAAAAAAAGTAAGTTTCAATTAGTACCACTGTTTCTGAATAATGAAATTTAGTTTATTTAATGACACAAATTCTGCAGTTAAGTAAAGCAATGTTTTTTTAGGATATGGTGGTACCTTTATGTTCAGGGATCATGTGAATCCTGTAATAAATCTTGTTATTTATCAGGGATCTGTTTAGGAAAAAATTGGGTCCTTTAAAGGACTCTTCACAAAATCTTTCATTTAAAAAAAGGACCCTTCACAAAATTATTTTCCCTAAAACAGGACCCTTCACAAAATTATTTTCTCTAAAACAGGACCCTTCACAAAATTATTTGCGTTAAAAATAGGTTTTTCACAAAATGTTTTCATCTTTAAACCAAACGTTTCACAAATTAATCATTTAAAAGTAAAATCTGACCTGTCACTTTTACATATATAAAGAAAATATATGTATTTTATATCCATATATATTCTTATAAAAGCATAAACAAGAACCTGAAATTGTAATTCACAATTTTGTGAATTTGAAATGGTTGTTATAACCATTTCAAAATTCACAAAATTGTGATTAGATTTTTCACAAATATAAAAAGCTGTTCACAATTTCACAAAAACAGGACCCTGTGAAAAAAGTCTGGACAGACCCCTGTTTATTAATAGATAACCTTAAGTATGTATATTCTAGAAAAGTATGGACTTAAGCAGGATTTCTATATGTTACACTGTTAAAATTAAATCCTCAAATTCATGGTAAAACTACTGGCAGCAAAATTACTGGCATGACAATGCCTCGAATCGCAGTAGTGTTCGTAGAGTGACAGTTTGAAATGATAATATGGGATTTCTCAAAATTGCGGCTTAGAACTTGAAAAATTTGGGGTTTAGAAGCTTGGTAATTTTGAAGTTAATTGCGGGGAAATTTCGTTATGAGATGATGTTGTTTTATAATTGTAATATTAATAGAGGATTAGAACATCAATTATATATATTCTTAATTTTATTGTTAGATGTAAAATATGAATATTATATTTTGAAATAAATTCAATAAAAAATGTTTGCTTTTTTAAGAAAATCGATTTTTTTTCAACTAGTATATATTTTTTAAATGTGTTCGCTTAGAATATATTTTCAGTGTGACTGCTTTTTATTACTTTAAAAAATAAATTTCGAATAATTTTAAAGTAATGAGAAAATTGTTATTATTATTGTTTTTTAATTCGAAAGCATTATTTTTGTTTGTTGCTATTTTGAGTAAAATCGATTTTTTTTTCACTTAATTACTAATATATGTATCATTATATATCATATTATTAACTATTATATATATTTTTAAATCTGTTTGTTTAGAATATATTTTTAGTGTGAATATTTTCTTATAACTTTAAAAAATAAATTGCAAATAATTTTAAAAGAATGGAGAAATTGTTACTCTTTTTAATTTGAAAGGCCTATTTTGTTGTTGTTGTTTTAAATAAACTCAAAATTTTAATTTATTGAATCTTTAGTTTTTCTGTGCAGCAACGTGTCAGTTTTTTAAACATTGAAAATAAATATGCAGCAGATAACGAAATATCTCCGTTGGCTCTTTCGTCTCCGTCCGTTCTGTTGTTTTCAGAATATTTTCTAATATTTGTTTTAAACCTTGTGTTGGTACAAGAAATTTTTTTTATTTAAAATAATATTACTTACAACTCATAAACAGAAAAACCTTAATTCGAATACATTATAAACATGTTATATTACCAGCAAACATTTTATTTCAATTTGGTTGAGATGTTCTCACATTCAAACTAGTATTAGTTTTCATTCCTATTATAGATGAGTTATCATTAATCTTGATCATTTCATTCTTAAAAGAATGGCGTAAATCACCAATGGTAAATATCAATCGATCTTTGATGAGATAATTAATGAGCGCGTTCAGTAGACCTAACCAAAGTGACCAATGTGACCGGTTACTTACCGGGGCGGTAAGCGACCGGTTTCTAACCGGTCGACAGACCTACTGAACGAAAATGGTATTATTTACTTGTAGCGCCATCTGTATTACATCATCGTAATTACGTCTGTATCGTAAATGTTCAAGTAACCGATCACGTGACCCAACTAACCGAGATTTTTCTTCGGTTAGTTCGGTCCCTTACCGGTCACTTCGGTTTGCTTCGGTTACTTCCTCTGAACGACGTTGGTTGCGTATCGGTTAGCAGCACTGAACGCTTTGGTAACTAACCAACCTTACCGGTTACGTACCGGTGACAGTACTGGACGCGCTCAATTTGTCAACAAAAGTAAAAATTTCCTTCTCAGGCTAACGAAAGATCCACGTTCCGTACCATGCCATGCCACGCCACCTGTGTGCCACGCCAGCGAAGCAAGGGGCGGAGTTTTGAAACGCTAGAGCGCCAGGTGATTGGTCTATTTTTCTCTGTACATGAATCAATGTATGTTTTGCTAATATGCCACCGGAGCAAACCAAAACCACACTAACGCGCTAAAATCGATCTATGCTCAGAAGGAACCTCAAAGCTGAAACACGAAAATCTTTGGATGAACAAAATTTACTAACGAAACAAACAAACGAACTTAAACCACCACTGTTCAACACCCTATAATCCCAGCAACTACTGCGATGAGACTGGTACTTCAAGCAGGTAAACAAAATGTGCTCCAAAGAGTCAATGCAACCACACCTACTGCATCTGCCATCCGGAAGCAAGTGGAAACGCGCTTAAACCTCAGGGGTGATCAACATCCTACAGAGAAGCCGAGAAATCAATACATCCTCCCGTCTGTTCCAAGCCCAGGACAAGGTAAGTCTAACCGAGGGAATATTTCCAAGCGAGACACTGTATTTGGAGGCATTGTAATCGAGATCGAACTGACTTGCCGCTTCCCGTTTGTGAGCGCTGGTAACATCCTCTGGCGAAATCCAGTCAACCAGAACATCAGAATAAGTGACGCCCTTGGCCAAACTATCTGCCTTTTCATTCAAAGGGACACCCCGGTGACCCGGAACCCAAAGGAAGAGAATCTTCGAGAGAAATTTAACGGAGCGAATGATTTTGTTATGAAGCCAAAGGATGACCATAGGAGATTTTATAGTTACAGTCTGAAGAGCAGACAGCACCGACAAGCTATCAGTCAGCATGACGACTTGCGACGACGAGTGCGCCAGTTCGTCCAGAGCTGTCCCAATAGCGAGGGCCTCCGCTGTGAAGATGGAATTTACATGGTGGACTTTGTAAGCAAACTGATTCGTTGAATTACAGCCAGCTATAGAAGTGAGGAAAGTGGTCTTCGAAGCATCGGTTGCAATGACGTGCCACCCAGTGTACTCCTGGATGAACTCAGCAAAATATGGAGCGATCATAGCCGCGTCAAGATCTTTATCTTGGAACGGAAGCCCAGCAGTGAAAAACCTGACAGCTTCAGAATCCTGGGGTAATGGGACTTGGAATCGAAGGAGATGATCTGGAGTAATCCTGAGCTTTGTCAGCATCTCAGAAACATAGGGTATATCTTCAACAAACAGGTCTAGACCATCTGCCCGAATGTCCCAGAGGGGGGACCAACTACCCAAAGAAAGATGTTTCACCCAGAAGTTGAACGCTAAGGCTTTGATCCTGTCTGCAAGTGGGGCAGCACCGGCATGTCTTCTAAGCACAATGTTTGGAGTCCACTTTGGTAGACCTAGCGCGATTCTAAGGGCACTGGTTTGGAGAACTTCTAATTTACGAAAAAGAGAGACCCCAGCCGAGTTGAGAATTGTCGCTCCATATTCAATCACGCTGCGAATAGAAGAGGAAGCCAAAGTTAAAAGGTGGTGGGAGCGAGCGCCATACCGTTTCTGTGCCAGAGACTTGAGAATGTTAATTCTGGTGAAGACTTTTCCCCGGAGGTACTCGATGTGCTTCCGGAAACCACCACGCCGTACAATATAAAAACCTAGGAACTTGATCTCCGTACACCACTCGATTAGACCTCCGTTGACGCTAAAGTCGAAGTAGCATTCAGCAGAGCATCTGGACAAGTTGATAGCGTGACATTTATCCGGCCGGATGGAAAGCTTCCAATGTGTGCACCACTGAGCGACTAGCCTGAGCGCTTCTTGCAATTTGAAACGGCAACTCTCCAGAGAGCTGTTGTCACAGTAGAGAAAAATGTCGTCTGCATAAATTAAGTATTTCACCCCAAGACCCTCTAGAACCTCGAAGAAATCGGCCAGAAAAATAGTAAACAGGATGGGGCTCAGCACCGCTCCCTGCGGGACACCTCTATTGATATATCTGAGTGGCGATGTGACATTCCTCCAGGCCACCTTGATGGACCTCCCAGAGAGAAAGCGATGGAGCCAGCGTAAGATGCGACCAGTAATGCCAACTTGGGCGCATTTGAAGATAAGTCCGTCCACATACACAGAGTCATAAGCAGCTTGTAGATCTAGAGATATGCCCAAAATATATTTTTTCTCTTTCCTTGCAATTAAGAGGTCCTGATGAAGCCGGGTAAGTGCGGCCTGGCTATCTCTGAAGGGTTGAAAGCCAAAATGTCTACGGTCCAGTATAGTATTCTCAAGGAGGTGATAATTGATACGTGTAGATATCATCCTTTCACAAATTTTGCAGACCACAGAAGTAAGGGCGATGGGGCGGTAGGAAGCAGCGAGTTTCTTAGTTCTACCAGGTTTGAGGATTGCAGGATAATCGCCGTGGTCCAGGATGATGGGACGTCCCCAGTGAGCCATATGTCGTTATACAATTGAAGCAAGACTCTAAGCGAATGGTCATTGAGACCTATAAATAATGCAGCACTAATCTTGTCCTCACCTGGGGTCGAAATTTTTGTCCTGCGGATGGCGTCTTTGAGCTCGGCGATAGAAAACGGATTGTTTAACTGGGGACTGGCTTCTATGCCATATGTGATAGGAATGTGTTCATGATCCCCCTCCGCAGTGAAAAGTTTTGCGAAAATTTCTGCTTGGAAAGCCGCATCTGCGCTGGAAGTGTCCCCTACTTGAAGAACAAGGTGTGTATCTATGGGAGAGCTGGAGCGATTTCGGATTTTGCGGAAAACCTTGTGCAGAAGCCTGGGATCCTTCGCGTCAGTGCAAATCAAGTCCCAAAATCGCTGCTTTGATTCTTTAATAACTTTTCTAAGTTTGGCAGACACCCTCTTGAATTTAATCCAGTACGCGCTGGAAATCAAACCCCGGGCTTTCTTTAGAAAAAACTTCTTTTGCATGTGGAGATTGCTGCATAGCGCATTCCACCAGGCAGGGAGGCATTTGTCAAGCCTATTACGGGAGAAGCTGTGATTTTGCATCGCACTGTGAACCAACTGGTAGAAGGAGTCATAATCTATGGAGGAAACCTGTTTCAGCCTGTCATTGACCTCCCGACATATGTTCGGCCACTTGTAAAGAATAGGGCTAGGATGGGTTGGAGAGAAAAGCTCGACCGCAATAATAATGGGGAGATGATCACTATCAAACAGATCCTCCTCCACATGAATTGAGGACTGAGTGAAGATTTCTGGAGAACAAAGGGACAAGTCTAGCAAAGAACAGGAACCACTAGGAGAAACGTGAGTGGGAGTGTCCAGGTTCATGATACAGTAAGGGCTGTCCGAAAGCCAATCCACAAACATTTCGCCTGTCCGCGAGGACACCGGGGCGCCCCACAGCTGATGATGGAGATTAAAGTCTCCGAGTATGAGAGTATTACCTGGCAGGCCATTCGTCACCTGTTTAAGATCATCAACCACCAGACCCGAAGGCGAGTAAAGATTTAATATGTTCAGATGATGTGAACCAAGAAAAATGCGAACCCCCAATATCTCATTCGAGAGGTTGAGAGCATCAAAGTTTAGTTGAAGGGAGGACCAAGCATTTTTAATTGCAATGAGAAGTCCGCCACCAGGGCGACCCAATCTGTCCAGCCGATAGATCACCTTTCCTGGGATAGTCAGGGATTTTTCAGCAGTTAGAAACGTTTCTTGTATGACCAGGATGTCAGCAGAGGCGAAAGGGGGGCTATGCAGCCAGTGACGTTTATTTAAGATACTACGGCAATTCCACTGCAGGACTGAGATACCCATTAAGACCAAAAAAACAAGGGGGGGGGGGGTGAACAGCAATACAAAAACACAAACAGCCCCGGCAGAACAGAGAGCAACTAGAAAACGTAAAAGGAAAAGAAGGGGTTTTTTTTTTATGGAGGAGCACCACCTGAATGAGGACGTTTCCGCCTTTCTGGCGAGGAGTCACAAAGCTTTGCGCACCAATTAGACAGAGTAATGGTGAGGCTGTCAATGGCAACCTTCATTTCGGCAATGAGGGCCTGAGTCCTCTCATATTTCTCATTTGCATGGTCAACGATAACTTTCAGCATGACGTTGGTCCGGGTTTCTAAAACTTTTTTCAGAGTGTCCAATTCGGTATTCTTGGAGCCTGTTATTTTCGCATACGATGTAGATTCAGATTTACGAGAAAACTGCCTTCTGGCTTCAGTAAAAGTGAGGAAGTGTGAGTATTTATATCGTAAGAATTCGCTTTCTTTGATGCGGGCTGGGCATTGGTTAAAGTCCGACCGATGTCCTTCCCCACAATTTCTGCATTTGAGAGGATCGGTACATGCGCCAGAGTGAGCCATTCCACAGGTGGCACAAATTTGTTCTGATTTACACTTGGATACAACATGATTAAACTGAAAACGTTTTGAACATTGTCGGGGACGGTCGACAAATTGCTTTATTGACTGGATGGAGAACCAGATTTTTACTTCCCGTGGAAGGGAGATGCCTAAAGTTGTTATTAGTACAGGAGAAAATTCATTTCTGCTATCTTTCCTCAGAAATCTGCGTAGCTCAAGCAAGTGGAAATTATTGTTGCTTAGTAGTTCCTGACCAACTTCCTCAAGAGGGATGTTTACCGGGACGTTAAACAAAAGAAATTTATTTGTTATGTTCTCCCATATGATTCTGGGTTTAACTTTTAGACCAAGAAAATTATCAATTTGACATATTTCGGTCGCACACAATACATCAGACGTACTGATTATGATGCTACCCGACCGTGTAAAACGTATGTTGTTTATCTGCTGGAAATGGGCGACTTTTTCCTTAATTTCTGCCTGAACAGAACGAGGGTCTCTTTTTGGTAACGCCGAGAACTCTAGACTTGTTAGAAAAATGTTAAATGCCTTACCTCCATTTTCAGCCGCCATTTGCAGAAGCGCATCCATTGGTAACGAAGAGCGAGTCACGTTAGTGTTGTCAGTAGATGACAAGAAGTAGCTATCCTCATTTTCCACCATTTCAACATTCACAGGCACAGTTTCCGAAATGGGGTCGGAAACGATATTAATTGTGGAGCTGGCCATAGTAAATGTGCAGGCATTCCACTCAACTCCTTGAGAGTGGAGCCAGAATAAACGAACACACGAGGCAGCAAAATGAAACTTGCTACGCCAAAGTAAATAACAACCTAAAAAAGCACTTGACACAAAACAATAGGAACTCTTCGAGACGACAGCCCGCCGCGCTACTCGGTCAACGCCCCTCGCTAAACTGAGGAGCACGTACTGCTGCCATTCACCAAAGACCTTTCACTCTTTAACCATTCTAACAATAATAGGTTAATAAATAAGTCAATTAAATAAGTCATAATGATTTATATAATCTTATTTAAAATTATAAATTGTAATAATTTTATTTTAGTTTTTTGAATTTTCAAACAGAAGAAAATCATTGTACAATTAATAATCCAGATACAGAAACTTTACAACACTAAAACTTCTAGCTAATCTTTGATCAGTTACAAATTTTTCTTGCTTTAAAAATTCTAACACTTGTTTATTCTTGAGGATATAAGAAGTGCCCCAATATTGATATGTATTATTGCATGGCATTCTAATATTGTTCAATATTATTATTGTTACTAGGACATTTAATATGTATTTTAAGTAAGAGAAATAATGTGTAGCTCAAGTGAGGACTTTCAAATTTTATATTTACTTTTTAAAAAGCAAAAGCACAATTTTACCCTTAAAAATTTTACCAAGTTAAAAAAAATTGCACTTAAACAATAACTTACTAGATATTAATTTCGATGTACATTAATAGTGACATTTTAAACATGACATGTAATGTTGTACATGTGTGACATTTCATGTGAAATTTTACATATCCATGTAATATTTGAGGTTTTTTACATGACGGATTGAACTGTCAAAAACCTGCCAACCCTGGCATTTATGATTTAAATGGATATTTCGTTATGTATCTCACTCATCAGTGCTGTTCATGAGTGAAATTCATGTTTCAAAACATTTCAATTACAGTATGTGAATATGGCATGGACCCAAATAATGAAAAATTCACAATTTTTATTTATACTTCATAGAAATGCAAACTAGTGAATTTATTAAAAATAATTCACATTTTTGTTCAGTTTCTTTTTAAGATGGAAAGAAAAAATATTATTATTTAATTACCAATTCTGGTTTTCAAAATTGTTTTGTATTGTTTTGGTCATGACCACTCTCTAAACAAAGAACATTTCTATAACATAATACTTTTTTTAATATAAATATATATAAAAGGTGTTTTGATATATATTTTTTTCTCCGTTAAAATTGCCAATCTTATTGGTACATTCATAGTTATTTTTATACAGAAATGCAGGAAAAATTGCTGTTATTGTTTAAGCATCAAAGAATCGAACAACGTTTTATATTTTTCTATAAATGTCGTACATCTTGAATCGTATCCAATTGCAACTTCAAGACAACATTTCCATGACTGTTGAGCCTCAAAAGTCGGCTTAAAATGTGTACTTTGATAACATTTTCCGCAAAATTAAGTAAAATAAAAAATGAAAATGGTAACTTCTATTTCTTGGCATCTGAATAGAACATAGAACCCACAAATTTTATACATTTACCAAGGCTGCTATGGCTCAAGGAATTTTTCAGGGAAAATAGCAGTAATTTCTTATTGAATTGTTTGCCTAATCGCACGATCAAATATAAAGAGATTTTTTTATAAAAAATTACTGGTATTTCCCCTGAAAAAAATTCTGACCAGTAGCGATCCTGTATTACGAATATACTGAAAATTTCATGCATTTAGAAATGAATATGAATTCAGGTTAGGTTAGAAAATAGCCAATTTGGACTTAAGATACGAAAATTGTCATGAAGACATGTGCCCCCTCCCTCCAAAATAGACATGACCCCCCTTTAAATGGAGGGCTGGGTCCGCTTCTGGGAGGAATAGCAACTAGCTGAATATTAAATCCTCGAACAATTTTCCTTAATTTTCAAATAAAAAAGGGACATACCGAAACTTACGAAAGGTTGGACTTTGTTAGTTATTTGGAAAACTGTGAGAGGGGGGAATTATAATGCATATGAATGATCCTATGAATATATTTAATAAGAAATCCATGATTTATGGCAATCTGTTTTATGAAATTGAGTTCTTGTTGCAAATTTGTGTCAGAACATACTAAAAAGGCCCGCTGTATAAATGATTTAAAAGCAGCAATCTTGTATTGGAACGGTAAGTTAGCATTGAAAGGGATGATTGTACTCTCTTTCATGGGCTTTCTATAAACATTGTGGCCCAGCACTTTGTTATTATGATCCAAAAGCACATCCAGGAAGGGCAAGCAAGCGTCTTTCTCAACTTTCAATGTAAATTTAATGTTATGATCCAGGTTGTTAATATTTACAAGAAAATTATCCAGGGCAAAACGGCTAAGATCCCACGTAATGAAAACATCATCAACGTAACGTACCCAAAATGTTGGTTTCTCATCAGAAGTGTTGAATAAGACTTTCTCCATTGGTCTTAATTTAAATTCTGCGAATAAACCTGAAATCGGAGACCCCATAGGGGCTCCCCTGGACTGTTTATAAAATTCGTTATTGAAGATAAACACATTACTCTGTACAATGAGATTTAAACCCGCTTTAAGTGAAGTTTTCATGCCATCGTTTAATTGCATATGATTATCAATAATTGAACCAATATCTTGAATAATTTCACCCATGTCACGAGAGGGGCATAATGACAGTATGTCCAGGCTAGCAAAAATAGTGTGATCATTGATAGAACAAGTCCTTACCTTTTCCAAAAATTCCGCTGTAGAGTTTACCACATAGCTTGAAGAGTGTAATATCATTTTAAGAAAAATCACAAAAGCCTTTTTGATAAAATAAACAGGCCCGGAGCAACAAGCTATGATGGGCCTGATTGAGAGGCCAGGTTTATGGTCTTTTAAGCGACAATAATAAATAATGTAATTATAAATTATATATAATTATGTATTTATATAATTGTAATAATGTAATTATAAATGTAATTGAACCACCAATTGGAAGGAAGGAATAATTCCAAAAAATAAGAATGGAGATAATTAAAAAAAACTTTATAACTAAATGGGTAAAATGTTTGTTGACATGAGTAATGGCAAACACTACTTCAAAATAAATTGTTAAAAATTGAGAAATTCATTTTTATTCTATCTGATATTCAAGGGAGAAAAAAAATTGTTAGAATTCTGTTATTAGAAATGTAAAAAAAAAAAAAACATTCCACAATAAGTTTAAATGATAACAAAGAAACAATTGTTATTAAAAAATCAAGATTTTATTTAAACATTTACAGACATATATCAAAAACTATTACAAGTGATGAATGTGGACCTTTCTTTCTGGGTATTTGTTGAGGAGAGAAGGTGGGGTTGGAATAGATTTTACCTTTTGGGTAGCTGAATGTAAGCTGCATCCTGAAACAACCCTTTACCCCCCCCCCCCTCTTATACATAAATTGCACCCAGAGTATTTTCACTCCATGCATAAATTGTGTTCTTTGAAATGTTGGCCATAAAATTTTTCATCAAATAAGACTTTATACTTAGTTATAAAAAAAAGCTTGCGACTTTAATCAGTATAGGAGCTAGAAAAATATTTTGGAGGGATGGAGATTCAAACTTCAAACATAGTGTTATTATATTCAATATGGTTTAATAAGTATAGTGTAGTGTATTTAATACAGTGAAACTTTCTTTAAAAAAATTCAAAGTTTAAACATAGGTTTGTAAAATTTCAAAAATTAACTTTGCACTTGCATGCAGGTAATATGTTTCATGATACTAATATATTAGGAAATTTAAGATTTTAAATCTATGATTTATTTTGAATTCAATGGGAAGATAATTACAGTTACTAAAAACTGGAGATTCCTAAATTCATTGAAAATTTACTTACTAATTTTAGATTATGGTGAAAAACTAATAACTCAAAACGCAATTAAAATATACATATATATATTTATTATTTAAAAAAAGACAGAAAAAATTAATGTGAACATATTTAAAATTTAAAAAACTTCATTGCATGGCTAGAAGTAAAATTTTTTAAAAATAAACTTTGCTGTATACTTCATTAGAAACTAAGCAAAATGGACTTCAATACAAACTTGTTTTATTTATTTAGCAACTATTTCTCTAGCGGTATTATTTTATGTAGATGGGGGGAAACGAGCGACACAATTCGTAGCTCCGGGTGAACTACCATTCTAGACAGCACTTAAATTCTAAGAAAAAAAGTACTGCCCTAATATTCTGCAGTAGTGTACCCCCGCTCCCATCTGCATATTTATATTTCATACATTATTTTTTTATTTAGCAAAATAAAAATTTTAAATACAATCTGCATATACCTAGCTATCAACTATTCAACTTTTTAGTTATTACTACTTCCAAATAGAAACCTTTGCCTAATCTAAATGTTAATTAATTGCAGAATTCTGCAATTAAATAAGCTCAGGATTATGATTCAGAAATAGTGTTAACACAAAAATGAATAATTCACAGCTATGCAGAATAGAAAAAGACTACAGTAGAAGGTCTTTATAACGCAAACCTAAAAACATGAGGTTGTGCATTATATAGATCACATTTCACACATCATTAAATTTAGCTTGTAAAACACGGCCAAATATGTGTGAAACATACAAAATACATTAGAATATCTTTATATTGCATTCTTTATTACCAGGAGCTATATATTATAATTTTTTGCATAATATAGATCATTCCACACATTGTTAAATTTACTTTATAAACATTGTCCAAACGTAGCTGTATCAAATCATAGCAATTTTTTCATTAATTAGCTCTGAATTAAGGAGATAAAGTTAAATTAATGTATCAGATTTAGTCCTTTATTAGAGAATAGCAACTATTTATAATGTAGGAATTCAGGTGTTTCTTAACTGAAAATTCATTGTTTACATCTGAGAAGTTGTGCATTATATGGAGAATTGTGTTATAAAGATCTACTGTATTTCTGTTTACTCTTTATTCTGATCAAAATAGCATTAAAATGATTTGAAATTGAAATAAATAAAATTTTGAATTTAAGACAGATTGCACTTGTGCCTGCCCAAACCTGAAGACTGATATAAAAATCGAGCCTATTTTATCTTTATCTCTTATGTGAGCGACGCATTATGTGACTAATAAGTATTTTGACACAAAAGATTGGAGATGGGAGGGAAAGGAAAAGGTAATTTAGGATTAATATTTCGGAAGCATTATTGCACTGGGCTCTGGAGCACAGTGTTTATGAGCTCCGGTGAATTCTGGCCAATATTTAAATATTTGCTAAAAACAGAGAGTAACAGTACCAGAGCTGAGCTCCAGTGCAAATTTAGCCCTGGTTCTAGACAAGAGGAAAGGAAAATAAATTATTTTAGAAGAGGAGAGGGAGTTTCTTTTTGGTGATCTGAGAAGAAATTTCACACAGTTCCATCCAATGAAATCATAAATATTTTTTTTTTATGCTGACACATATTTGAACTCTAGGGATGCATAATTTAATAGGAGGAATAGTGATTTGGCCAAATACAAAATATTTGGCTGTCACATAAAGAATTTATTTTTTGTCTGAAAGCATGATGTAAAAGCATATAAAACAATACTTGTATCAAAAGAAAAAGTGCTAATTGACATTTAACAAAAATATTTTGCAATTATTCATCTATAAAATAAAAGTATATATCTGTAATATTTCTTTACAATTAGAATATCATATCAGCTCTTAAGATTTTTTTATTTATATTACTAAGATTAATTTATTATTTCACAAAACTAGTTTAGGAGTTAAAACGATAGTAATATTTACATTTAAATCAGATCCAAAAGCTTTAAATGTTGTGGAATTAATCATCAACTATTACACAATATCTATATGGAAGAAATTTCTACCCCATACAAATGATAAAATAGAAATTGGCTTATTTTTCAAGAAAACCACTAATAGCAATGAGTCTGTGTTCAAATAGTAGTAAAAAACACTATATTTTTCAAATGCATATAAACATAAACAATAAAGTAAAAAAATTCAAAATTTATATCAAACACGATAAATATGAATTTTTATACGAATAATTTTTTGTGTAAATGTGCTTGCAATTTTAACAGAACTATCCAATCTTGTGTGAATTCTAAATTTCACATTCGGCTAAATATTAAATTCTACCAAATATTCGCAGCATCTTGAACTACTTTTAATACTTTTTACAATTATTTTTGATAATATTAATCTTATTTAAAAAAAATAACAGAATGCATAATTTATTTTAAATATCAAGATGTCTCAATAAAGATAATGAATGAACGTAGATATCTCTTTATGTTTATGAAATAATATAATCAATGTACACATCTTGAAAACTCAAAAAAAAAAAGTTTCAATCAGCTTGTTCAAGAGAAAAAAAAAATCTTATTATTTTTAAAAAGCAAGATTATATGCAATTTATATATTTTATTCTGGTGCCCCAAAAGTGAATACAAGTCAGGATAGTGCTAAATAGCATGAGATTTGAAGTAATTAGGAAAACAGATAAACACTCATAATATATACAAGACAAGTGTAAACAAACCAAAACACCCCCCACGTGATCCAATCACCCTTTCAAAATCCGAGAGCGATACGAGCTGCGAGCCGCTCGGTGTAGCACTGAATGGCGTTTCGGAACGCTAAACCGGA
This sequence comes from Maratus michaelseni, assembly GCA_963931845.1. Classification (NCBI taxonomy): domain Eukaryota; kingdom Metazoa; phylum Arthropoda; class Arachnida; order Araneae; family Salticidae; genus Maratus; species Maratus michaelseni. Next base: position 77,057,002 of record OZ007599.1, on the reverse strand, counting down.
GTGACACTTATCTTGTGTTTTCGGCGCTGCCGGCACGGGGTCCGAGGCGTAACCGGGGTGCCGTCGCTGAACGTGGGAATAAACCAAGGGGTCTCTCAATAGAGTGTAATCTCATACAACCCCTTTTGTAATCAGTGTAATCACATGTAATCAATTGTAATCTATATAATCTTAGTATAATCAAGTGTAATCTCGAATTGAAAATCTAGTTTGTACCACTACGCGGCGCTTCTCACGAGTCTCCACTATTAAGACGGAACTTGAAAAGGAAACAGAATTTTTCAAGGAAGAGTGTTTTGGTTTTATTATTTGTTTTTGTGGTTTCTGCTTCGTTAGAGATTGCAAATGCAACACACGCTGAATTTTTCTTTTCTGCATCATCCATTCTGATTGTTGAAGAGGAGATTCATCCAGTTACGTTAACTTGCCCCCCCACCCCCCCACTATCGAAAATTTAAATTTCAAAGATACCAGGAAAAGGGCGGCGCCAAGATTTGCCCGACGGGGGAGGCATGGTCTCCCCGATAGGGGGGGCCAAATTGGTTATATATATATTTGTGTGCGTGTGTGGATTAGAGTCCTGCTCGGGTCGTATTATATACGAAAATTATAATTGAACCTGACTCGAACCCCACAAAAGCATTTTCATCGACCTCAGCCTGAAATGATAAAAAAATAATACATATTTTAATTTAATTATGGAAAAGTAGTCTCCAATTATATCTCTAGTTTAAATTTTAGTTTTTAAATATAAAAATAAGCATACATACACACATTAATATTCAAATAAATAATTATTCCTCTGAAAAGATATTTTTAACTTTTTTTTAAGAAATTTGGTCAACCACAATCCCAACCGTAAGTGTAATTAAAGTCAACCCACTTCACAATGAAAAAAATTAGCCCCGGGTCGGTTTGAGTAGGTAAAATAGGGTCACCAGACTCGATGTAGGACTTTAATATGGATGGATGGATGTACGTGTATATATATATGTCGTAGGCTAATTGGGGAATTTGGAGAATCATCTCCCTTTTCCCAATCAGCCTGTTATTTTTCAGGCCAATTGCAAAGAGCCTAGACAACGTTAGGCTAATTGGAATATGGTCATTTATTTCTCAATCAGCCTGATGATTTTTAGGCTTATTGCAAAGAGCCTAGATAGAGTTAGGTTTATTGAAAAATGGCCATGCCTATTTAGAAAATGACCAGTTCTTTGTCAATATATAGTGTTGTACACAACTCGAACCTGGAAATTCGATTCGAAGTCGACCGGAACCCGACAGAAAAATTCCATCGAACCCAAACCCGATCCTTGAAGGACAAAATAAATTCTTTTGAGTTGCAACCCGACCCGAGCCAGAAAACTGAAGTTAACCAGAAACCCGAGCAGAACCCGACAAAAAAAGCCATCGAACCGTAACCCGATCCGAATCCGACAAAATTAATTTCTTCATATCGCAACCCGACCCGAAACCTAAATATTCGAAGTTAACCAGTAAACCAACCCGAACAAAATATAATAATTCCATGGAAGCGTAACCCGATCTGAACCCGAAAAAATAAATTCCTTCGTGTCACAACCCGACCCAAACTTAAAAATCGAAGTTAACCCGAAACCCGACCCGAACCTAAAAATCAAAGTTAATCCGAAACCCGACCCGAAACAGGAAAAAATTTCCATCGAACCATAACCCGATCTGAACACGACAAAATAATTTCCGTCATCATGCAACCCGACCAGAGCCTGAAAATTGAAGTTAACTCGAAATCCGACCATAACCCGAGAAAAAAAATCCATCGAATTGTAACCCCATTCGAACCTGACAGAATAAATTCGTCGCAACGCAACCCGATCCGAAGCTGAAATTTCAAGTTAACCCTAAATCCAACCTGAACCTGAAAATTTAACTTAACCCGAAACCTGACGCAATCCTGACAAAAAATTACCATCGCCCTGCAGTTGACCCGAAACAGACAATAAAATCCATTGAACAGTAACCCGATCTGAACCCGACTAAATAAATTCTTCATCTCGCAACCCGATCCGAACCTGAAAATTGAAGTTAACCCGAAAGCCGATCCGAACCAGAAAAATAAAAATCCATCCATACGTAACCCGATCAGAACTCGACAAAATAATTTTCGTCATCATGGAACCCGATTAGAACCAGAAAATTGAAGTTAACCCGAAACCCGAACCGAACCCGACAAAAAAATCCATCGAACCATAACCCAATCCGAATCCGATAAAATACATTCCTTCATGTCACAATCCGATCCAAACCAGAAAATTTAAGTTAACCCGAAACCCGACCCGAACCAGACAAAGAAATACAACGAACCATAGCCCAATCCGAACCCAAAAAAATAAATTCCTTTGTCTCGTAACCCGACTCAAACATGAAATTGAAGTTAACCCGAAACCCGACCGAACCCGAAAATTTATGCTAACCCGAAACCCGACCCAAATATAAAAATTTAAGTAAGCCCGAAACCCGACTGAAACTGAAAAAATTAATCCATCAGACCGTAACCCAATCCGAACCCAACAAAATAAATTCCTTCGTCTCGCAACCTGACCCGAACCTGAAAATTGAAATTAACCCAAAAGCTGACCCGAACCAAACAAATACAAATCGATCGATACGTAATCCGATCCGAACCCGACAAAATAATTTTAGTCATCACGGAACCCGATTAGAACCAGAAAATTGAAGTTAATCTGAAACCCGACCAGAACCAGACAAAAAAATCCATCGATCCTTATCCCAATCCGAACCTGACAAAATAATTTCCGTCGTCATGCAACCCGACCCGAACCTGAAAATTGAAGCTAACTCGAAACTCGACCCGAAACCGACAAAAAAATCTATCGAACCGTAACCCAATCCGAATCCAAAAAAAATAAATCCCTTCGTCTCGCAACCCAAGATGAACCAGAAAATTTAAGTTAACCCCAAATCCGATCCAAACCTGAAAATTTAATTTAACCCGAAACCTAAAAACAGAAAATTATTTTGTCAGGTTCCGATCAGATTATGTATCGATGGATCTTTATTTGTTTGGTACGGTTTGGCCTTACGGCCTTCAGGTTAACTTGAATTTTCTGGTTCGTGTAAGTTTGCGAGACAAAGGAATTTATTTTGTCAGGTTGTGATCGGGTTATGGTCCGATGTATTAATTTTGTTGGGTTCAGGTCGGGTTTTGGCTAACTTATATTTTCAGAACTTATATATTCAGAATATTTGGGTCGGGTTTCGGGTTAGCATAAATTTTCAGGTTCGGTCGGGTTTCGGGTTAGCTTCAATTTTCAGGTTCGAGTCAGGTTGCGAGATGAAGGAATTTATTTTTAGGTTTCGGATTGGGCTACGGTTCGTTGTACTTCTTTGTCTGGCTTGGCTCGGGTTTCGGGTTAACTTGATTTTTCTGGTTTGGATCGTTCTGTGACAGGAAGGAATTTATTTTGTCGGATTCGGATTGGGAACGGTTCAATGGATTTTTTTGTCGAGTTCGGGTCGGGTTTCGGGTTAACATCAATTTTCTGGTTCAGATCGGGTTGCGTGACGACGAAAATTATTTTGACGAGTTCTGATGACAGATTTTTGATATCATTAAATATGGCCCAAAGGGGGTGTCAGGTTTCTCTCACAGCTGCAACAGTTGAAAGCTATTCTTAAGGGATTAGCGTATTGTATCTGTATCTATTGTGTACCGTTGGAGTCTGGTTTAAGAAAAATCTTAATCCGGAGGGTGGCGAGTTGGACATAATGAAAGAGGTATTTCCATTGCAATGTGGTCTTTGATAGATAAGAAAGATAGTGCACTCTTTTATTTAGGAAGACAGATCAGTCAAGAGGGAGGAACGGTTGTCAAGCGACCCTTGGAAATAAAACAGCAGCCCCGTAGAGGGAGAGCGGGTGCGCTGGGGAATGACGAGAGATGAAATTAGTTCGAACGTGGTAGTGAAGGTGTAAGGTCGTTGAGAGTTGACGATCTGAACCACGTGTGTTTAACGGTATCTCTCGAAAGAAAGAGAGAGCGGGTGTGAGATGAATAGACATCTCAGTGCGGAATGAATTGACATAGTCTAACGGTACACGTAGAGCGTTTTCTGTAATTGTTTTGATTTAGTGTTAAACCGGATAATTTACATCTGAGTTTAAGTGTAAATATTGTTAATAAATTGTTACTTTAACTTTAATTGAAAGAGTTAGGTTTTTCTTGAATATACATCAAGTATCGTGCCCGATATCACGTATTCATATCGGTGGTGGCAGCATATCAAAAGACCGGATTTATTTCGAAGTTGTGTGGACGGAGAAGTGGAATCCGACAATGGTGGCAGCGGTGGGATCTGAATCACCGAAGACCAGTGCCAGTTAGCCGTGTTACAGAGAGTTTGTGCCCTAGCGTCGTAGACCACCAGTGCCAGTTAGACGTGTTACAGTCAGTTTATGCCGGATCGTCTAGCGGAAGTGTGTGTGCCCTATCATCGTAGACCAGTGCCAGCTAGCCTTGTTACAGAGGGCCTTGCCGGATCGGGTTGCGTGATGACGAAAATTATTTTGTGGAGTTCTGATCGAGTTACGTATGGATGGATTTTTATTTGTCTGGTTCGGGTCGGCTTTCGGGCTAACTTCAATTTTCAGGTTCGGGTCGGGTTGCGAGCTGAAGAATTTATTTTGTCGGGTTTGGATTGGGCTACTGTTCAATGGATTTTTTTTATCTCGTTTGGGTCGGTTTAGCGCCAACCTAACCCACAAGTCGTTTATTTTAAAAACATTAACCTCGAGTCATTTTTTTAAAACTAACCACCACCCGATTGTCGAGTGGTGGGAGTAAAATTCGTTACCTGACTCAACTCTACTCCAAAATCAAAATATTTTCCAATGCAGAAATTAAATTTTAACGACAAATTTTTTTGTCTACCCGAAATTCGAAATACTTCTACCCTAAACCGACCCGAAAAAAAAAAAAAGATCTATAGTTTAATACAATTATGAAAAAATAATCTACAATCATTTTTCTAATATCAATTCTACCTTTTATGTAGGGAAATAAACATGTAAAAAGACTTTCTTATTTAAATATTTAGTTTTTCATTTGAAACAACAACGTCAGAGTTTTATTGCAGAATCAGACTAACCAAACACGATGCAAAAGTATCAAAACTGAACCCGAAACAATTACAGTCAACGCGACCCGAATCCAACAGCAACCATAACAACAAAAATTCCTGACGGCTTGGCCTACAGGCACAGGTAGATTTCGAAGACGCAGACCGTGGGCACCTGTTTTTTGGAAATTGCAGAAGAAATGACCTTCATGAAATGATGCGGCAGTTGGAACCGCTCACTTCGAAACCTAACTTGTTTGCAGGCGGAGCCGGCATGGACTTTTTTTATTTATTTTTTATTTATTTTATTTTATTTTTTTTACCGTAAGAATTGGTCTTATAAAAAACTTGTCAGTATAAAAGTTGTAGATAATATTAAGAAGATTTATAATAAATTTAAGCGGATTTGATATCTTGGGAATTGACGAAGTTATGAATTTTTTTCTTCTGAAACCCCTATTCCCCCCCCCTCCTTGGGGGCATTTTTAATGAAATCAAAAATCTGTCATACAAAATTTTTGGCTCTTTTCCTAGAAGTAATAATAACTTTAAACAGATTCGATATGTATAAAAATTAAGAAGTTATGGGTTTTTTTCTGTTTTCCCGTCTGCTTGTAGGCGGGGCCAGCAGGGATTTTTTTGTTTTTAAATTTTTTTGCCGTAAGAGTTGGTCCTATAAAAAACTTGTCAATATAAAAGTTGTAGATAATTTTAAGTAGATTTACAATAAATTTAAGCGGATTTGATATCTTGGGAATTGACGGAGTTATGAATATTTTTCTTCTAAAACCCCCCTTCCCCCCCCCTTTAGGGTCATTTTTAATGATATCAAAAATCTGTCATACATAACTTTTCGGCCCTTTTCCTAGAAGTAATAATAACTGTAAACGGATTCGATACGTATCATAATTAAGAAATTATGGGTTTTTTTCTGTTTTCACAAAAAGCCCCCCCCCCATTTCCCCTTCCCCCCTTGGTTCGATTTTGCCCATTAACGAACTTGACCGAGATTTTATGCCCCTTGATTTTATGTATCAGTTTGAAAAATATTTGTGCAGAATTATTGCAGTTATCATGTCTATAAAAAAGTGACATAGATAGATAGATAGATAGATAGATAGATAGATAAAGTTCTGAACTGGGGGTGGTTTTGGGTTCTGGGAGTCATAATCGGCGTAGATCTGCAAAATTTTTTAAAAAATTCCAACTTAGGGGAGAATGTAATAGGTAGTATTTCTTACGAAATCTACCTAAAATTAGCTCCAACCCGAATTGCGGGTCTGGTCGGGTTCAGGTACAATCAGTTTACCCTACCCTATACAGGATTCTAATCTGAAACAATATTCTGGACAGTTTTTTTGAAAAAACAGGTTGAACCAAGCCAGACACGCAAGAATCAAACTCAACCCGAAACTGAAACAATTGTAGTCAACCCGGCTTACAAAGAAATAAGTCAGCACCTACATGACCCACGAGTTGAGTTTTTTATAAACTAGCCCCAGGTAATTTTTTAAAAAACTAACCTGCCCCGATTCGGGTCGGGTCGAGTCATGGGCAGTTCCCTAACCCGATGCAGGATTCTACTAGTATGTCAAAATATTTTCCCCGACGACAATTGAATTTGGATCCCGGATCCCCCTATTACCGCCCTCGACCTCGAATATGATAAACCTCGAACCAAACAAACCCCTGAATCAGGTCCCCGAAGCCTTCAGCACCGTATACCATTTTTAGGTAGATTTCGTAAGAAATACTACCTATTACATTCTCACCTAAGTTGGAATTTTTGTAAAATTTTTGCAGATCTACGCCGATCATGACTCCCAGAACCCAAAACCACCCCCAGTTCAAAACTTTATCTATCTATCTATCTATCTATGTCACTTTTTTATGGACACGATAACTGCAATAATTCTGCACAAATCTCTTCGAAACTGATACATAAAATCAAGGGGCATAAAATCTCGGTCAAGTTCGTTAATGGGCAAAATCGAACCAAGGGGAGGAGGATGGGCGGAGGGGGGGGGGGCTTTTTGTGAAAACAGAAAAAAACCCATAATTTCTTAATTATGATACGTATCGAATCCGTTTAAAGTTATTATTACTTCTAGAAAGACCGAAAATGTATGTATGACAGATTTTTGATATAATTAAAAATGGCCCCAAGGGAGGGGGGAAGGAAGTGTTTTAGAAGAAAAAAATTCATACCTTCGTCAATTATCAAATCCGCTTAGATTTATTATAAATCCTCTTAATATTATCTAAAACTTTTATATTGACAAGTTTTTTATAGGACCAAAACTTATAGCAAAAAAAAAAAAAAATAATAAAAAAAAATAAAAAATAATAAATAAAAAATCCCTGCCGGCTCCTCCTGCAAACAAGTTATTTTTCGAAGTAGGCGGTTGCAACTCCCGCATCTCTTCGAAACTGATACATAAAATCAAGGGGCATAAAATCTCGGCCAAGTTCGTTAATGGGCAAAATCGAACCAGGGTGGGGGTATGGGGGGGATTTTTATGAAACAAGAAAAAACCCATAATTTCTTAATTATGATCGTATCGAATACGTTTGAAGTTATTATTACTTCTAGGAGAAGGGCCGATAATTTATGTATGACAGATTTTTGATATCATTATTTTTATATGATATCATTATTTAAATATCATCATTTTGATATACATATACAATGATATCTTATTTAAAAGCAGCGTCGCAGGAATTTTTCACATTGGGTAAAAGGAATTCAGTTGCGATCTTCTAGCCCCCTAGACCTAAAAGGTTATTTTTCTTAAACATTTTCGTCGTGCAGCAATTTTTGAATTTTTGGCGAAATGTTTATGTGATTTTTAGCGTTTTTTCGCGTTTTGCGACAATTTCTTAACATTTGTGTTAGGACACAAGTTTCAATCTTTTAACACAATATAGTAAAATTTGTCCTCTGCCTTTTTTTAATTTTTCGCGAATTTTTTGTGTGATTTTTAGCGTTTTTTATCTTTCCGAAGCAATTTTTTAAACATTCGTACGAGAAATTTGGTTTTATTTTTTCAGCCGATATAGTACATTTTCTCCTCTGCGATGTTTTAACTTTTTGAAAATTTATTATATGATTTTTCGCGTTTCGCGGCGATTTTTTTAACATCCGTAAACGGAATCCAACATCAATCTTTTAGTCCAATATTGCAAATTTTGTGATCTGCGATTTTTAGATTTTTCACGAATTTTTTATGCAATTTTAAGCATTCCGCGGCGATTTTCTTAAACATTCGTAAAATACATCTGTTTTCAATTTTTCAGCCCGATATAATAAATTTTGTCCTCAGTGATTTCTAAATTTTTTATGTGATTTTTTGTGTTTTTCCCCGTTTTTTGGTAATTTTTTAACATTTGTGATGCAAATATGGTTTCAACCTTTTAACCCATTATTGCAAAATTTGTCCTCTGCGATTTTTAAATTTTTCATGAAATTTTTATGAGATATTTTGCTGTTTTTTCGCGTTCTGCTGCGATTTTTAAACATTCGTAAAAAGGGTCCAGTTTTAATCTTTCAGACCATTGTACTAAATTTTGAACTGTGCGATTACATTTTGTACTCAATTTTGTACTTACTGATTTTAATCGCGAATTTTTCATGTGACTTTTTGCGGAGTTTTTTTTTTTCGTTTCGTAGAAGTTCTTAACATATGTAACAAGAATCCAATTACAACCTTTTAGTCCAATATAGTAAATGTTGACTTCTTTTCAATAATGTTTATTCGGAACTCGTTATAGCGAATTTGAATTCGTTCGCGAATTTGTTATGCGGGGTTTGGCGTTTTTTCGCGCTTTGCAACGATTTTTTTTACATTCGTAAAATGAATCTAGCTACAATCTTTTAACCTAATATAATAAATTTAGTTCTCTGCGATTTTTAAGTTTTTCGTGAAATTTTTTTTTCAGTTTTTACACATTTTGAAGCGTTTTTTCTAACATTCGTAAAATAAATCTGGTTTCAGTCTTTAAATACGATACCGTCAATTTTGTCCTCTGCAATGTTTTAATTTTTCGTAATTTTTTTTATGTGGTTTTTTTTTTTTTTTTTTTTTTTTTTTTGTGCCCGTTTCGTGGAGATATTTTCACATTCGAAAAAAGAATCCAGTTTTAAACTTTTAGCCCAATAGAGAAACTTTTTTTTCTCTTTTCAGTAAACTTTATTCGGAATCCGTACTATGATTTTAATTTTTCATGCGATTTTAAAGCTTTTTCGCCTTCCGCGGCGATTTTTTGACATTCGTAAAAAGAATCCACCTACAATTTTTTAACCTAATGTAATAAATTTTGTTCTCTGAGATTTTTAAGTTTTTCGCGATTATTATTATTTTTTTTTTTTTTTTTGCACATTTTACGTTTTTATGCGTTTTGCGGCGATTTTTCTACATTCGTAAAGGAAATCTGGTTTCAATCTTTGAACATATTAGTAAATTTTGTCAACTGTGGTTTTTGAATTTTTCGTGCTTTTTTTTTTTTTTTTTTTTTTTTTTTTTTTTTCCACGTTCTGTGGAGATATTTTCACATTCATAAAAATGATCCACTTTCAATCTTTTAGCCCAATACAGTATTTTTTTTTCTCTTTTCAATAAAGTTTATTCATCATCCGTAAAATGATTTTAATTTATCATGCGATTTAAGCTTTTTTTTTTTCTTTGCGTTTCGCGGCAATTTTTTAACATTTATTACAGGAATCGGGTTTCAATCTTTTAGTACCATTTAGGCCAATATAGTAAATTTTGTCCTCTGCGATTAAAAAAAAAAAGAAAGGGAGAGAGATTTTTGGCGTTTTTCGCATTCTGTGGCGAAAGGAATCCGGTTTAACTATATTGTATTAAAATTGCGTACATAAAAAATTGTACACGATTTTCTGCGGTTTTTCGCGGTTAGCTTCAATTTTTTAACACTTGTAAAATGAATTCGTTTTCAAGCTTTTAGACTAATTTAGTATATTTTGTCCTCTGAAGTTTACAATTGCTTCCGAATTTTTTGGTGATTTTTCGCTTTTTCAGCAAATTTTTTAACTTTTTCTTCCTAAACGGAAATAAGTAACTCTGTTAAATTTTGCTTTCCTGCGATTAAATTAAAGTTGGGCGAAAACAAAATCGTTGTAACGTGAACTACGATGCTCAAAATATTAAACTAATTTGGGTCGAAATAAAAAAATTTAAAAATTCAAGGTTAGTTCGATTTGAGACCAGATCAGGTGTAGCCTGCACGGGTGTACACTTTTGACAGCAGTTGGACCCCACTACTAGGTTCATTTAATTCGACGTTCACTTGGAAAAAAAACGACCAAGTAAATGAGGAAAGCTCCACTAGATCATTTTATTGAAATTAATATTTTTGTAACAAATATAATAAACAGCACCACAGCAACTGTATCTGACGCCTGGTAAGGGGGGGGGGCACCACCCGCGGTACGGCCCTAATAATAAATAAAAGACATTTATAAAACTTTTAAGACATTTGAAATAAGTTTAAACGGCACTTTTAAGAAGTAATTAATCATGTAATGTATGTGCGCCTGCAAAATTGTATGGAAAATTGCACCTTCGATAGCAACGGTTTTGCTTAACAATGGTATTTCTGGAACGGATTACCATCGTTTACCAAGGTACAGCTGTATATTAACTTTAAAACAGTTCATTCAAGAAGGCTTTTATTTTGAAAAAAAAAAAATCACAACCATTGCATCTTAAAAATGCAGAGGTATAGTAGAAGATTAAGTGCTGTCAATAAAAAAAATAATAAGAAAGAGAGAGGAACATATTTAATAATGAAGGAAATATTAATTATTTTTTATAATCTTAGTGATGTGTGGTTGCATTCCATTGATAAATAACTCCAACGACACAGCTTGGAAAAGCAGGATATTTATGACTTGATTAAATTATAATTAAAGTTACAACAAATGAAATGAAATATACATTGCGGGGAAACAGAACTCCCGCTTGATAAACACAACTACATTTTCTAAAATCTACAGACGGAATGAGAAGAAAAGAAAAAGTACATGTAGATACTAACTGCAGACCATCGGAAAAAACAGCTGACACATTGAAATTGTCCGCAGCTGTAATAATAGAGTGATAGTTCAAACTTTTGTTTAATGAATGTTCGTATCAGGGTTTGTACTGCCCAACACAATTTTTGCTACCAAATTCATCACTTCAAAGAAAAGGAGTTCAGCTATCTATACTGATCTGACATCTGATTAAGTAAAAAAAAAATGAAGAAATATAAAATGAAAATTAAAGTAGTTATTTCATTTCCATTTTGGGTCAATACAAGACAGGTCTTAATCGACTGTATCAACATATTTTAGAAATTGATGTTCAGAAAAGGCACGTCCTCCTCCCCCCCCCCCCCCCCCGAGGCTACGCCTATGCTATATTAGAATTTGCTCTCTGCTTCTGGTATCGAGATATTTCAGTTACAAGGAGGAGCCGAGTGTTAACTTAGTTCCCCCCCCCCTTCTCCACTTTCAAATATCGCAATGGCCAAAATCCACGTTTTTAAAAAATTAACTTTAAAAATCAAATTTCCACTTGATCATTTAAAAAGAGTTCAAATTCATTTGCATACTATTTCTCTACGAAAGCGAATTTTTGCATGGGGGTTCTTAAGTTTTGTAAATACTTTTAGCACACCTAACAATTACATTCATGCTAGAGATTTATGCATTCATACATTCGACGCCTTTTTTTTGGAACCCAAACCCAACGACTCTAAAAACCCGAGCCCGAGAATAAGCAGCAGAAAATCATTACTAACATTTTAAAATTGTTTAAAGATTTATTTTTTTTATTTAAATATATCTCATTACAGAGAAATAAATATTAATCCTAAATACTCTTTTACGTTTCGTAATTTTTCATGTCCCTGAAAATTTGTTTAAAATAACAAATTTGTTATTTACTCCCAACCACTGGCAGAAATCAACATTCTTATATTATTATTTTTAATATAACTGTACAATTATGGCAAAAAGACGTGAATTCTGTCTCCCAGTAATTTTAGAAAATGACTTCAAACAGAAAGGGACGATAGACAAAGGATATCCCACTGTTTTAGGTAGATTTCGTAAGAAGTACTACCTATTACATTCTCACCTAAGTTGTAAATTTTGAAAAAATTTTGCAGATCTTCGTCAACCATGACTCCCAGAACCCAAAACCATCCCCAGTTCAAAAGTTTATATCTATCTATCTATCTATCTATGTCACTTTTTTATGGACACGATAACTGGAAAAATTCTGCATAAATCTTTTCCAAACTGATACATAAAATCAAGGGGCATAAAATCTCGGTCAAGTTCGTTAATGAGCAAAATCGAACCAGGGGGGGGGGGGAATGGGGGGCTTTTTGTGAAAACAGAAAAAAAACCATAATTTTTTAATTATTATACGTATCGAATCCGTTTAAAGTTATTATTACTTCTAGGAAAAGGGCCGAAAATTTATGTATGATAGATTTTTGATACAATTAAAAATGGCCCCAAGGGGGGGAGGGGAGTTTCAGAAGAAAAAAAAATCATAGCTTCGTCAATTCACAAGATATTAAATCTGCGTAAATTTATTATTAATCCTCTTAATATTATCTAAAACTTTTATATTGACAAGTTTTTTATAGGACCAACCGTTATAGCAAATAAAAAAAAAAATTAAAACAAAAAAAATCCCTGCCGGCTCCGCCTGCAAACAAGTTATGTTTCGAAGTAGGCGGTTCCAACTCCCGCATTTTTTCGAAACTGATACATAAAATCAAGGGGCGTAAAATCTCGGTCAAGTTCGTTAATGGGCAAAATCGAACCAGGGGGGGGGATGGGGGACTTTTGGTGAAAACAGAAAAAAACAATAATTTTTTAACTATGATACGTATCGAATCCGTTTGAAGTTATTATTATTTTTAGGAGAAGGGCCGAAAATTTATGTATGACAGATTTTTGATATAATTAAAAATTGCCTTAAGGGCATGTGGAGGGGGGGGGGTTAGAAGAAAAAACTTTATAACTTCGTCAAATCCCAAGATTTCAAATCTGCTTAAATTTATTATAAATCCTCTTAATATTATCTAAAACTAAGGCTTCTATACTAAAGAGCTGGCGCATCATCCGACACAGTGCCGAAACTAGCCTTTTTGGCGCCCGGGGCAAACATGGATTTTGGCGACCGGGGCAAACATGGATTTTGGCGCCCCCCCCCCCCCCTCCGAAAAGAAAATTTCCAAAGCTAATTTTTTCTAAGTTTATAAAATTGAAAGTATATAATCAGATAATCTGTAATACTGAACTAAGTAATCAGCTTTGTCAAATACTGATTCATTAAAACCTTGCAAATGGAATCGAAAGGAACCGAAAAATATTCCGCTTTATACAAGTTTTCATCTTAGGAAGTATAATTATTGATATTCTCAGGAGCGGAATTTAAGGGGTCGCGATGGTCTCAATCGCGAGGGGCCCCGCATCCAAAGGGCCCCCAAAATCCTCTTTTGAGTTCAACGAGAAAAATTATTTTTTGATCAAAGGATTTTCTTAGAACTTTTTTTTAATTAGTATTACTACATAATTTTCATGTAATTTAAATAGAATATTTTTTATACCATTTGCTATTCCCAGAAATGTTTTAGTTATGTTTAAATATTTTCCTTGTCTTCTTTTCTTTTAGCAATTATCAGAACTGTGAACGGTTGTGGAGGGTTGGGGTAAGACTCAAACTTCGATCTGAGCTGAAAGGAACCCTGTTACTGTTAGAGACTTTTATGACGATTTAATTACACAAATTAAGAGTCTAATTAAATCAGATCTGATAAATCTAAATCTGGATCGTGACACTGGGGCGCCTGATTTAGGGGTGCCCCATACTTGGTATGCTGTTTACATAAAGCTGATATTTAGAATGCATTTGACTTTGTTACTGATTATAATCTAATTTTATTAGTCATAGCAACTTGGGTATGGTTTTCTCCCTGGATCATCTGGATCTAAAAAAATAATTACAGCTAAAGGATGGGGCGGCAAAACACGTAAGAATGGGTAAAAGACGAATATATATATATATATATATATATATATTATATATATATATTTGCAAAGATAAAGGCAGAGACGACTTTATTATCCATGTCACCCTGTGCGAGGTTCTTTTCTGCGTCTCCACAAATGCTATATTCTTAAGAAAGAAAAAAGAGGAGGAGAGGTTACTATTTTATCTTGCATATGTTTCGTCCCCTTAGATTTTAGTGTCATTAGCAATAGCCAACTTCGCGCCCTTTAAAGCCGGATCTGTATGTAAAAAAGTAATTGTAACAAATGGTATGGTGGCATTTTTCATTTATCTGGAAATGGCCAAAGGACGAGAAAATAATTTGGGAGAATAGAGGCAGGGGCGGCTGCGGTTTTATTAGTCATAGAAACTTTTGGGTATGGTTTTCTCCCTGCACTACAAATGACTTTTTTTTTTCAAAAAAAGTTTTAACAAAGAGTTTTATTTTGCGTATTTTTCAAATTATTCTTTCAAATATTATTTGTTTTTAGTATCCAAGGCAGTCGCCCAACCTCGCCCCCTCTAATAATACTAGATTGGATCTGGATAAAAAAAGTAATTTCAGCAAAATTAACAGGCCGGCATATTCCAGTTGCCGCCAAGGGCGGCAAAACGCTTAGAAAACTTTCGCAAAAAGACGAGTAAAAAACTTTTTGGAAGATAAAGCCAGGGGCGGCTCCGGCTTTACTAGCCATGGCGCGCTGTACGAGATTTTTTACTGTACCTCTACAAAGGCTATAGTTAAAAGAAAAAGATTTTACTGAGAATTTTACTTTGGGCATTCATCCTCCAATTTGTGTTTATTGTCCAGGGCAGTTACCCCTCGCCCATGACAAAATGGAAAGAGAAGAAAGCTCCACGCTGGGAGAAAAGGGAAAAAATAAAACAGCCTTCATGGAATATTTTTATTTAATAGAAAAGTCAGAGTGAGGGAATCATTTGTCAATTATCCATGCTGGACAGTGCAGTACCGTATCCAGACGACGTTGAACAGTGTCATATACAGACATGAGTAGGGACTGACCTTGAAAAATATTAGTGATTCTCCTAAACCACAGGAAGAGATTTAAATCATAGACTGCATAGACATGATACATTTGGAATGGGAGAAAGAAAATAGCCTAAGAGAACAGTTCGTTTTTTATTCATTTGCTATCTTGTATTGTAGACGAATCTTTTTATCTATTTGTCTATTTTAATGCATTTGGTTCATTTTTCTTTTGGATTTTCCGGCTGCGAGACTTTTTATACAAATTTCATATATATATATACATTTCTATATCAAACAAAACCTGCATTTGGCGCCCCCCTCCACCTTCAGTTCTGCTGGCGCCCGGGGCACGTGCTCCCTCTGCCCCCCCCCCTTAGTTTCGGCCCTGATCCGACATTAATATTCCCAAGTGGGAAAGCGTTGGCGCTAGTTTTTCCTGTAGGACCCTTTTGGCGCATTTATCGCCGTCTTATTTGCTTTGCAGAATTTATCAAAAAGTACGATAAGGAATGAAAGTTTCGAATAAAATACGTACTCTTGATCATTGATTTTCATTGTAAATTGTAGCCTGCATGTTATTTATTGTTCAATAAAATTAGCAATAAATTTATTTACTTTTATTAAGAAAACCTTTGGTTTTACAATGAACATTCTTTTCACTAATTAATTATATAAGCAATGTTGAATTCATGGAGTGACCCGGTATAGTAGTATAGAGTAATTGAAGTCTAGAAGCGCACCTCCCCCTTTCGAAACTTTAGCCCCCCCCCCCCGGAGAAAACTCTTTGAAACATCGGATACAAGTTTTGCAATTTGGACATCGCAAGTTTTGCAATTTGGAATGCAAATTTTACATTTAACTACTCCCCCCCCCTTTTTTTTTCTTAGCATAATTTATCTAATTAATTCTTACATATTTCTAAAAGTTTTATTTTATTTGTCCATAGATAAATTATTATTATTATTATTATTTTCAGAATATCAGCAGCAATTTCTTACCTTAGTGTAACAATTAAAATTTATTCTTCAAGTGTACTTTTTTCCAAAAAATAATGATTTTTTTTTTTTTTTTCTTGAGTGTATGTGGCATTTCTGAGTGTACTTCACTTAACAGTGTAATGAAAAAATATTATAATTAATTTCTGATGTAAAAGTATAATTGAAGAAAAATAATATTAAAAATATAATTTCATCTTTTACTTTGTGATAAATATTTAAAAACTTCTATTTAAAGTAATTTTTAAAAAGTTTTCATGTGTAGCAAGTTTTCATTACTTTAATAATATGAGAACTGTTCTTTCCAAGAGGAAAATGTAATGATCCTTCACAGTATCCAGATATCCTTCGTTATCTTAAACAAATTTATATCTTAAAGTTACAATAAAAATATACTCCATTTCATAATAACATTTAATTATGAAAATTGTTTAAAATATTTATTTATATATTTTCTTAAATATAACTGTATTTTGATGAAATATTAATAATAAAATTATCTTTAAGCAAATTTAGGGATTTTTTTTTTCGAAATTCAAAATAAAACTCATTTATTTGGTGAAAATGAATATGTAAAAATAAAAAATAAATAAAAAAAAGAAAAGAAAAGAAATCTGTACTTTAAAAAATAAAGTTCCTTTAAAATATTCTATTTTATATTATAGTTCTTTCGAAAACGCTCATAAATTTTAATTATATACTAGCTGTTACCCGTGACTTTGTTCACATAACATTAAAAGAAGAATAAATGCATTAAATTAAGCAAAATATTTCACTCCCGATAATTGAAAACGTAAGTAATTAACTAATTCTTTAGTCTTTATCACATTTCATAGGAGAAAATACGGTATTTCTTTGTCATAGAACATAACTCAGTTTTTAAAAAGTGAAATTTTGTGCCAAATAACCGTGAAAATGAAACTGCAGCCAACGGAAAAAGGACGGCCAAATAAAATCGTGTAATTGGGTAAAAACAAATGTCAATTTTACGTGACAAACCATTTTACCTTTAACGACTTTAGGAAACGTTTCAACAGTCATCCTTCAAAAAAAAAAAAAAAAAAAAAAAAAAAAAAACATTGAAAATAGTATATGCTTTTTATTTAAATTCAATTCTTGTGAATAGGGAACAATAATTCTACACCTAAATGCAAGGAGCTTCATAGTTATGAAGAAAAAACTTCATAACTTCGTCAAATCCCAAGATTTCAAATCTGCTTAAATTTATTATAAATCCTCTTAATATTATCTAAAACTTTTATATTGACAAGTTTTTTATAAGACCAACTCTTATAGCATAAATAAATAAATAAATAAATAAATAAAAATTAAAAAAAAATTCCTGCTGGTTCCGCCTGCAAACAAGTTAGGTTTCGAAGTAGGCGGTTCCATCTGCCGCATCTTCGCAAAAATGTCATTTCTTTCGCAATTCCCGACAAACAGGCGCCTCACGGTCTGCGTCTTCGAAATCTACATGTGCCTGTAGGCCGAGCCGTCAGGGTTTTTTTTTATGTTATTAACACTGACCATGCACAGGCTTCAAAATCAGGTAGAATATTTGTTCTTTTGTTCTATCAATAACAACTCAATTCTATTTCAAACAATTTTTTAAATGAATTTAAAACACTCTAAGAATATGTTCTTGGATGTTCTTGTTTCTCAAATAGCAAGTTTTTTTCTTTCCGCTCTTTTCATTTTGTGAAAAAATAAATTAAAATATTTTATCTTGAACCCACCCGAGCCCGAAGACTGGCATAAAATTTATAGACCTAATCCGTTTCGCGCCCAAACTCGGATTCGAACTGATCCAGTTTCATATTTAATGCATGCTTAATAAAAGAAGAAAAAGTACAAATTTTCAACGTTTTGTAAAATGGTAAATGAATCACTTATTCATACATGTATGTGTATGTTTGAAAATTTTTCTATTGTTTTTTGAGTATTTTGTACGGTTGTTTTATTTTTTTCCTTGTTTGTTATTAAATCAGTTTGACAATTTCCTACAGTTGTCTCTAGAAGTTTAACAGCTTTTGGAATGCAGTAAAATCGAGTAAAACTGTTAAATCACAACTTGTAGCAGTGTAATCACCTGTAATCAACTGTAATTACGTATTTCTGAATGTAATCTACCGTAATCAATGTGTAATCAGGTATAATCACATGTCATCAGAGTAATCAGTGCTGTAATCATTGCGATTCCATAATCTCGTACGCAAATTTCCCATTGGTTGGTTGAACAGTTAATTATGGATTGTTTTTGTTTGTTTGTTTATTGAGAACATACATCTGACTTGTGTGCTTGACATCAAGTGCCCGCTTATAGTCATCGTCAATATACAGGGACGAGATAGCCACAAGGAAATTTACAAAACCAGAGAGTTTCATCCAGGAGCTCCACAAAGTGCCTGCAATGGAACTGTCGGGAGTCGAACCCGCCGACCGGTAGCGATTTTGAAGGTTTGATCAGTACTCAATCCTAAGCACATCTAACCCAAGCCCAGCCAATTAGAAAAGAGCTTTTTCATACATAATGGCGGCGTATAAATAATATTTATTTTGGAATTATTCAGCTTTTGCAAAACGAAATTCAATTTTTTGTGATTGAAGCAAAATAGTGGCGACTCGATCCACTAGACTTCTGTTCTAGCCACAGATAATATATTATCTGTGGTTCTAGCATACTTCTGAGCCAATCACGGCTATCGCTGGATGGAAATAGAACCTCCTACTTGGTTACAAGTCTCGCTTTGAGGGGAATGACAAGTTTGTTTTGTGACGATATGGATATTTAAAAAAGTAGATTTAAGCTCTGTTTTCAATTATTTCGTTGCGCTATTAAAGAGGAATATTTAATATTATAAGCTGAATAAAAGAAGAATAATCGTTTACTATTATCAGTTGATTAAAAGAAGAGTGATCATTTGCAGTTATTTTTCAGTTACATAGCTGCCATGTGTTTCGCGATTTGAAGTGATTCTTTTCTAAGATGTATTCAGTATAAAAGGAAATATGGACTTTTCTTTTAATTGAATTTCTGAATTAATTGACCAGCTGGTGTCTCTTTTGAAAGCAGATGTGTAATTTCTTCTTCTGCTTTGAAAGTGTACATCTGCTAGCCGAACTCGATTTAATAAATTGATTGTGAAACTTTATAAATGGATTACCACATTTAAAGAAAGGGCAGAGAGCTGAATAAAGCAATTTCAGGTGTAATAAGCATTGAGTTTTATGTCCATTATATTTATTTCTAATGAATAATTCTAAGGACCTGTGTATTATTTACATATTATTTAATAACATTAAACAGTGATTTAACATGCCTGTTTTCATGCAAAAATTTCAAAGAATAAAAGTAATTTCAATCTATTTTAGTAATGGGAGATTTCCAAAATAACTGCCTGTTTAATACTTTAACCTTAAAACACATAATTCCATTATTAAAAAAAAAAAAAAAAAAAAAACTCTTTTGACATGGGTATAACATAACATATATATGTATTATAAAATGTATTCATTTATATGTTTATATGTATTTAAGTGATTGAGTGTTAGATTATTGTAGTTACTAAATTACAGAAATTTAACATCCTGATTTAACAAAGCTATAAATATTTTTAACTAGACTAGTTTAAATATATAAGAATACAAAAATTTCTTCTAATATATACTTATATAATAGTTTAAAATTTAATATTAATGTCTGCTCTTTAGTCTTTATACATCTCATGAGTATTATTATAATTATTTTACAAAACTTTTTATATCTGTTGAAAATAAAGGTCGAGAAAACTTTATTGTTCCTTATTTAGTGTAAACAAAGTGTGGCAAAATAGTAATATTAATGTAAACAAAATTACTACTTTAATTTTTATTTATTGAAAAGTTCTTATTAAAATGGTAAGTATTTTTATTACCTCTCAGGGGTATTAGCTATATTTTTAATTATGAATTCATTTATAATAACTTTTTGTCAATTAGATATTTTTTACTATAGGATCATTAGGCCTGACATTATCTTCCTTAGAATAACATTTTTCTTGGTCAAAATTATTTTGAAAAATCATTAAACATCATTTAAAAAAAATAATATCAATTAAAATCACCAGTTATTAACCTTTTTTTTATGTAACTTTGAGAAACTTATAAAATATCACTTTCCTACTGAGTGTTAACTTATCAGAAATCAATAACACATAACCATTTTTGGAATTTAAACCAAATTATGTGTGATAGTAATCCTAAAATGGTAGTTAATTTGAAAATTACTGATAAATAATTCTATTTAGATAACAAATAAAATTCTTTTGAAATATATGTTTTGTATGTTGAATGTTACCTCTTTTTAAAAGAAATTTGGGTACTTTTACGTTAGCCAGGCACAGATAATAAATTGCTAAATATTGTTCCCATCACCATCATTTGTATTCTATTCATTTCATTTAAAACATAAACTTTTCATTCATTTCATTTAAAATACACACACAAAAAAAGGATAATATCAAAAACAAAACGATTTTATTTCTACATCAAAGCATTATTTCAAATTTAATATTTTCATATGCAAAAAATAAAAGCTGCTCGCCCAATCCACAAAAAAGTGGACATGAGGATGAAAATTTAAATTTCCTTAAGTATGATTGAAATTTGGCATATTAGCTGTTAAAAGTGTACTATTTCATATTTTAATGAAAAATAATTAATTTTTTGTCATTAACATACTTATTTTAATTAATAAAGTTACACTATGTCTGTGTGAAATAGAGTATGCTAAAAATCATTACGCTTCATGGTCTCGTACAGGTGAACAAATAATTCTACAAATCTCCAAACTTGGATATATAATCTGGCATCTATTATTGAGAGTTTTTGCCAGCAGAGAAGTCTTCACTAATCTTCGTTACAAAAGGTAAGCATATTTAATTACTCTTAATTATTGCGTCACACCCGCAACAAAAAGTTACATTTATATCTCCACAGAAAAATTTCTTTGACTTTAAGTTATGAAACTTTGTATTCAAAAATAGTTCATTAAGGTACTTTGAATTACAGACACAAAAAAAAAATAATCCATATTTTAATTATAGTTATTAAGCGTTGCGGGTGTGACATTCAATTAAAGTCACACCCGCAACATTTTTTTAAATTGAACATAGATGTAATCTGAACAAATTACATGTAAATTTATGTAAGAATAATATGCTGGAAAAACTGTAGATGGCAGCACTAACTATATCCTTTGATTTAGTTGTGTGAACCCCAGTTAAGGAATCAAAATTATCATTTTTTGAGCATGTGACATTGTGTGCAGTTGATTTATGCAGTTTGGATTGATAAATTGTTGCTTCTACAGGAAAATAATATTTTTGTAAATGATATATGATTAAGAAAAGAATTTAAAAAGGTAAGATTTTTATCAAAATTAAAATAAACATTTCCAAAACAATATTTTAGCTTTTTTTTTTTTTTTTTTTTTTTTACTATGTATGTATGATTTTGTGTTTTGATAGCATTTACATAATTTTTTTCTTTTTTTTAAAAATAAATAATATAATATTAGGGGAAGATTTTTTTTATCTTTTAATTCAAATTAAATAAAAAGAAGGAATAAGAATAATTGAAACTTATTAAAATTTTTATTAATTTAGCATAAAATGTAAATAGTTAAAATTTGAAATGAACCAAAATTTAACATAATTAATTTTATATAAGATTCAAAATTTCAAAGGATTTCAAGAATAAATATTAACAATTTGTTATACATGTATTTTTGGACTTGTATTTTGGACTTGTACTTTTTTTGCTATATTTATTCAATTTATACATTATTTTTTCTCTTTTGCAGAAGAATGAATAGCACAGAAAGATCAAGAAATCATCGAAAAAAGATGAAAGAAAACTCCCTTAAATATGAAGAATATCTGCAAAAAGAGAAGGAAAGAGACAAAACAAGAAGAGAAAAGAAGAAGAAACTATTAAATAAAAACACATCGGCAGCCAAAAAAGAAAAAAAAATACAGCGACAAAAGCAAAATGAGAGACAAAAAAAGTGTAGAGAAAAGAAGAAATCTGTGACAAAAAGTGCCACACCATCTCCAGCTATACGTGCAGAAGAGCCAATTGGAAGCTACCGAAGAGCACAAACTCTTGGTAAAGCTCTCCATAGAGCAAAAAGAAGTCTTCCAATAAGTCCAAGGAAAAGACTTGCTGTAGTAAAAAAATTAGCGTATGAAGAAAACATTATACTTTCACCTAAAGAAAAAAACACCCAAGTTCTAAATGATTACTCTCTGGTTACTGATTTCTATAACAGAGACGGCATTAGCAGAGAGTCTCCAAACAAAAGAGACTGTATGAAAGTCATAGTTAATGGAGAAAAAATTATGAAAATGAAACGACATTTGACAATGACTATTGATGAGTGTTTCAGCTTATTCAAAGAAGAATTTCCTAACATAAAAGTTGGTCGGACAAAATTTTTTGACCTGCGTCCTGACCATGTATTTCCTTCATCAAAGATGCCTCACAATACCTGTGTTTGCAAGTACCATGCAAACATAGCATTACTACTTGAAGGTAAGTCAAATAAATTTTATCATAATTTATGCACACTGATAATAAGTAAATTATTTTAAAGGGCTATATTGGTGGTGTCCACACAGTGCTAAATGAAGATTAAAAAATCATTTGCCTATGGCCATTTTTCCTATTGGGAGAGGATGAAATTGTATTGCATGCCATAAGAATTCCATTCTTGCTTAATACAATAACTTAATATTAACATACTTATTTAGAGTATTTAATTTTATATTAATAGATAATTTAACGAATTTATATTGTTTAGCACTCTTAATTAGAAAAGGGGGCCATAAAAAATTGCTACTATGACCATTTATTAAATTTCCTAGTTTAACCCTTTAAATTGTATGTTTTAAGGAATAACATTTTCTCATAGACTTTTTTTCTTTTAGCTCTTAAACTTGGAAAGGGAAGAGATTTAATAAAAGACAGCGTATGTGATGCAGGAAATGAAGAATGCATGTTAAACTTATGTTCCAGCTGTCCAAATGTTTATGATATCCTCAAATCGAAAATTCCCGAGAAGGATCATAATCTATTCATACATTGGAAACAGTGGAAAGATGTTGAAGGACGGCCAAAATTAATCAGTGAGTCGGGATCTTCATTAGATGTTGCAACTGAAATATCACATCAGTTCAATGCATATAAAAAACATTGTTACATTAAAGATATCCAAGATCGCCATTTTCAATCAGTTAAAAATAATTTAGTAGAAGGTGAAGTGGCATTACAGGTGGATTTTGCCGAAAATTATTCCACAGTAATACAAGACGAAATCCAAGCTGCTCATTGGGCACATACACAGGTCACAATATTTACGGCTGTTGCGACATATTGTGATAAGCTTCAGTCATATATTATTGTGTCAGACAATTTAAACCATGGGAAACATGCAGTGTGGAAATATTTGGATATTTTAATCAAAGACATAAAAAAAAGTTATAAATTAGAAACTCTGCATATCTTTTCAGATGGCTGTGCAGCTCAATTTAAAAACCAGTACAATATGTTGTCAATGTCATACAGTCAAAAAGACTATGGTATTAAAATCATATGGTCCTATTTCGCGACATCCCACGGTAAAGGAGCTGTTGATGGGGTTGGTGCAGTTGCAAAGAAAATGGTATCACTAGCTGTTATCCAACGCTCTGCAATAATAAATTCAGCATCAGATTTTGCCGTGTGTGCAGAAAAAGTTCTAAAAAAAATAAAAGTACTTTATTCTGCTGAATGTGAAATTTCACAAGATATTGCAAAAATGCTTGATGAACGCTGGTACCAAGTACGATCAGTACCAAATATACAATCAGTGCATCATGTTGTTCCTATTAATGTAGGAACAATTGATGTAGCACTAACTACAGAAAGTACACATAACAGAATTTCTTTGCTGCCAGATTCTGATAAGGATATAATATCCATTAGTAATGAAAGTGCAGTTGGAGATTTTGTTGAAGTAGTTTTGTTCTCCACATCAAAAAAATCCAGCGAAAATTTTGTAGGGCGAATTAAACAAGTGGATCGTGATAATCTAGAAATAGAATACCTGAAAAAATTTTCAGAAAATGTGTATGTTTGGCCAAATCAGCCAGATGTATCCTGGGAAAAACAGGACATTATTATAAAAAAGTTGCCACCGCCAGAAATTATAAATTCGAGATTAGAAATGAAATTTATTTAATATTTTTTTCTGTGATATATTATTAATGTATTATTCATTAATATGTTCATTAAAAATCTCCCTTGTAAATATTTGTGTATGTCATTATTTCATTAGCCATACAAGTCACACCCGCAACGAAAACTTTGAATATTTCCTACACAAGCAAGAATTGGGTAAGTAATTTAATTTTTTCATAGAATAGTTATTTAAGTATTACTGTCTAACATAAAAAAAAACCAGTTCACCCAGTTGGTATAATTCACAGAGTTTTTAATTTTTGTGTTGAA
Source organism: Maratus michaelseni (assembly GCA_963931845.1). Lineage (NCBI taxonomy): Eukaryota > Metazoa > Arthropoda > Arachnida > Araneae > Salticidae > Maratus > Maratus michaelseni. The sequence goes on along the minus strand of OZ007599.1, from coordinate 77,032,295 downwards.
AGATGAAAATGCATGTCCTTTTCATGTCACACCCGCAACAGGTGGAAATTATTATTTTTTTTTAATAAATAAAATATCTGGCAACTTGCTGATTTGTATTAATGTATATGTAAGTGGTCTACACTGAAATCCATAAAAATTGAAAACAATACTCTAAAATATTTTAGCTGATGGCTAATTTAGTTTGTGTAAATGTCACACCCGCAACTTTGGATTGGGCGTGCTGTTGGTGAAATGTGTGCAGGATAACACAAAAACACCAAAACTTGCTTCTATAATTTTATGCTTATGATTGCTTAATACTTCCTTATTGCTAATTAAGGATTCTATCATGTATAGTTTCTGCCTTTCATACAGGGCTGAAACTATCTTTTTTTTTTTCATCCAGGGCAAACATGGATTGCAGTATAATACATCTCCGTAGCATAAAAATTTTACCTTGACCCAAGCAAATTTATAAAAATTAAAGCAAAACAGTGTGTAATTCAAAGGCAAAATCAGTTTCATTTAGCATTACATTGGGATCAGGGCCCGACTAGCAAGTTTTTGTGCCCGGGGCACTTTCAATTTTTCGTGCCCCCTTAGATTGGTTAATTTACTGATAATAGTTTTTTTTTTCATATTGCAAGCTTATTTGAAGAGTGTCAACTCAAAAAATTACGTTTTCCGGAAAACTGTAAAACAGTTCCAGGAATAAAAATAAAATATTGTTATCTATTATTTATTGAAAAGTGATTTTAACCACAGATTGAAATATAGTTTTCTCATTTACGCAAAAGAAAAAAACATGCTGCTTTCTTTTCTACTTCAACAGAACAGGGCTCTTGCCCGTCCGTCAGCAAATGTGACCGCTTGTGTGGGTTGTTACTTATTAGTTTGATTGACAATACGACAAGCCAATCAGGTAGTTCTGCTGAACCTCAAAAGTATGCTAGAACAGAAGTGCAGTGGATCCAGAATTGTCGCAAAATAGTGAGTTTTCTTAACAAGTTATATCTTTTATTAATGTCTTTCCGTTTAGTAAATAGCAATCCAGTATAAATTACTTATTGTTGCACTTTTTTTGTACGAAAAATATCTCTGTTTTTGGTAATGAATCAGATGCTTTTTATTAATATTAAAATACTAAATGTATAGTTCATTTAAGGATTTCGTTTCTGATGTAATAATGGATACATAAAGTGCAGTTCCCAAAATTATTTTATTATGATTGAATGTTAACAATACAAAAAAAAAAGTAAATAAAAATATTATTATATTATGATTATGGATTTTTCTTTCTCATAATGAATTAAATATATACTTGCTTCATTGATTTTAATTTATTATATATCCTTATTTGATAATGTGTTTTTCGGCAATTTAGAATTAAATTTCTCTTTTCTCATTTAAAATAATTATAAGTATTAATAAAGATTTGTTTACTGTAGCCCAGCCCATTGATATTTAAATTGAAAATTAGTTAAAGACAAACGTCAATCCAGTTTTGTTAATACTTGAACATTCATGTTTATTCAAGCATGTAAACAAACTTTCTCTAAATTAAATAAGCCAGTGTATTTTGTATTATCATGTTCTCTTTTAAAGGTGAAATATGTATTACTAATTTCAAAACAGTGCCTTTTCAGAGATTTACTTGTTAGCTTTGCTATATAAAGAAAACTCTGCTGTTCTGTTTAATTTTTCTTTTTTTATGCATTTTACGTGCAGATGTACTATATTTGAGTTTAATCTTTTTTGTTATTCCATTCATGCTGAAACTTTTATGAAGATTTAAAACTTTGTATAAAATTTAAATCAATTGCAATCATATACAACTTTTTTAAATAGACATCTCTAAGAATTGGCACACATTATCATGTATGATTTGTTATTAATTGAGCAATGTTTCAATTCGAATGGCATTTAACTTTTATTTCACCATAGTTTAATCCACAAATCCTGTAACTTTGATCGGAATTAATGCTCTTTTTGTGTAAAAAATATTCTGTATTCTCTAAGTGAGGAGTAACGAATGTGAGAGTTATCCCATTGAATTTGTTATATGTACTTTATTTGGTCAACAAGAAAGCAGCAGGTTTAATATTATAAACAAGTTATTAGATTTGGATTCTTTGATTGCTCTTCAGTCTTATTATTTTCTTAATTATGAATGTAGAAAAAAGGAGAAATTTAATTCCAAGTCTGTGTTTATCTTTTTCTTTAGGAAAATTTTAAGAATTAGATTGGAAATAAACAAACATTTATAAGGCATGTAACTTAAAATAATAATAATAATAATAATAATGTTTAATAGCATGCTAAGCTTAAATAAACAAACTGGCACATTGCAAATAATGTTTAAAATATTTTTTAATGGTAAGATATTCTTTCACAAATTAGCATTAGAATAACAGAAACCACTTTATGATTTAGGTTAGACCTTTTATGTGTACAATAAACTTTGTGCAATGCAAAAAGATTTTAAAGTCCCCATTTTAAATAGAGTTATACACTGTCTAAGGTAGAATATTCTCTATGATGGAAAATTTTCTTGGTCCTGGTCGATTCTGTTTTAGACGTAGTTTGCTGTATTTCATTTAGTCTTATGTAACATTTTCTACTGCATTTTACAAATAGTTTTATATTTATATTGTATCAGTTATAAGATGATCGTTATATTCTGATAAATGTTATTGAGTCAGTTTAGGTTTCTGCTATATTTTAATAAGGAAAACAAAATTTAGTGAATATTCTAGTGATAATTTTTTTAAACTGATACAGTGTTGCATTATGCAACTTCTGTTATTTGAAATTTTATGCTTGTGTAATGATGTCTGAGAGATAGATGGTAAAATTCATTATCTGCAGATTGACAGTAGTGCTGTGAACTTACCAATATGAAAAAACAAATCCATTAATTTTTAGATGTTTAAAGATAATTAAGTATTGTTTTAATAATAGATTAGGAAACCATTTTATGATTTATCATTAATATTTAAAAGTGAAATTTTTTTGAGTGAGTCAATTTTAAATAAAAAATCTGTAAAATATAAAGGCACAGATGTCATATATGCACCACATTGGCGCAATTTTTTTCCTCTGCCAATTTGGCAAAAACTTTGTCACAAATAGCATGTGATCTTTTATTTCAATATAAAAATAAAATAACGTTAATATACATTATAACGTTAGTGTTATAAATGTTAACATACATTATAACATTAATATTCAAAAACAAAGTTTTTGCCAAATTGCTGGGGTAGGGGGGGGGGGAATCACGCTAATGTGGTGCGTATTGATTGATATATATAATAAAAATAATTTATAGAACTGAAATAAAAAATAAAAGCAAATAAACAACAATTTATTTTGTTCGCCAAGTTGGCAGGAAAAAATTCGTGCCAGTGTGGTGCGCATATGACATCTGTGCCAATATAAATATATATTTTATGACATTTTTAACTTAATGAACAATATTTTGGAAAAGCCCACAAATTATCATTATCTATACTTCATATGGTGTATATTATTAAACTGAAAATTTTATAAAATATTTCTAGCCTAATTTTTACTTCAACCAAACTTTTAAAATCTGAAATCTTCTCTCTTTTTAGAGCCAATTTTGTTGTTGTATCCTGGTCAACTGTAGATATCAATGTGATTGAAGGAATTGGGTTCACCCACATGTGAAACTTTTATTTCATGAGATACCACATGGCTTGATTGGCATTTCTCTTTTATCTATGGACCTCCAAGTGAGAGGACTCTCCACACCGCTACTTTTTTGTGCAAGTCTGTAGCACTGACATGGCATTCCCAAGAGCCATCCTCGGAAGAATTGACCTCATCTGATGCTACCTAGCTGCCATTTTCTGGTGAAAACTACTGCTGCATTGTGGCATAGTTGAATAAATATTGCTTGGTGTATATTGATGCTTAATTTGAACTGTATACACCAGCAATGCTTTTTCGACTGTAAAATGGGAAAAGCTGTGTTCACCAGCAACTGATCTAGCAGGGAGAAAGCTTTACCAAAAGTAAGCATTTATTGTTATTGTAATAATTTATCCCATTTTTATTAATATTCCGTAAGATGTTTATGATACTTAATAAAAAAGGTTGTATTAAAATTTGTGACATAACTCATGGGGCTTCAGTCCGTGTTGTCCTTTCTTAAATCTGTTTAGGGGGACACTCAGTTTGACACAAGAAAATCGTCATTTGGGCAGTCTGTAATTTCTATCCAGAGTATTTTATAATTATCAAAAAATTAATTAAAATGTAATAAAATATTTAATATGGTATTTCCTTGATATAGATAGCGGCGACTAAAATGTATCGCTAAGTTATATTACATATATGACATTAAAATCATATTGATATTTTATGATGTATATATGATATTTTAGACGTAAATATTATGAAAATATATATATATATATATTGGGTACATTTAGGATATACATATATACAGTAGACTTCCTAAAATCTGCAAATTCTTAAAATTCACACATCGTTTCTGATGTAAACAATGAAACTTACAATTAAGATGTAAGTGTAAAATTTTAGTTTTTAAAATTTTTTATATCATTCTGTACACATTTTAATATGTAATTCTGTTTGATATGATTCAACTCGTGTTTTCTCATGAAGAAAGTATAAATTTATTTCTGAAAAAAATCTAGATACTGCTGATATCAGTGGCGATTGCAATATATATATTTTTTTAACCAAATAATTTTTGTATAATCAAGCTTTTTTAGTTATTAAACACGGCTAAACATGAAAGAAAACTTTGTTATTTTAAGATTTTTATGTGAATTATTAGTGTACATTTATAAGGTGAGTTTCACTGAATAATTTAAGAAAAAAAATCTCATCATTATCATATTTAATTAAGCATTAATAATTATTTACTTGACCTTTACTTTTATATTTTAAATGTTTTTTTAATTTTCTTAATTTTTTTATTTTATTTTACTGTAAGCATTCATTATAATTTTCAGTGCATTATTAAATTCAAATTATTGTTTAAAAATGTAAATAAAACAGTGACCAAAAATCTGTATAACCTCTGGTTTTAAGCTACGCAGATTTAAGGAAGTCTACTGTATAAGATTGGCAAAATCATTACAACTGTGGGATAATAGTAATTGTGAAGGCCACTATAATGAGGAAGTATCTTTTAAATTTTTTGTCTCCTTAGATTTACACAATGTTTAAGAGAATGCACCCACTCGCCTCCAACACACATCTCACAGAAAAAAGCCATGCATGCATTTTTTTAATGTCTAATATCTATTGTAATGATAAATTATGTAAAGTGATCAACAATATATTTAGTTGGCTTATCTATATATTTAAAATTAAAAGCACATTCTGTCACATTTTCCACACGAATATCGTCTCTTTGCACATGCGCCAACGTTTTTTGAAGACTTCTCCCCTCAGAAAGGGGAAACCTGATGTATTAGCCCTCACCTGTTTAGCCTAAGGAAATTGAAAAGGGTTGATTGCAAACAGATGGAGTCACCTCACCATTGCATTAAGCATAGACCTTCTAATATATTTTTGCTCTGAGATTGAAAGCTGAAGCTTTTTTTTTTAAGAACTCATTGTTCCAATACTAAATATGCATATTTTTCGCAAAATTTTAAAGAGAGCTTGGATAAAGTTATATATTTATATTGGATTGAAATGTCAGAGAGTTCAGAAGATGAGAACAATTTTTTTATTGCTATGTTAAAGGAGCCGACACGAAAACAAACAAACAAAAAAGCGAGAAGAAAACATTTATTTTATAACTAGATAACAATATTTTTTCACAAAATGTTTACACGGGCTGTAAAACCGTTTACTTATCACCAATAAAGATTTCAAAGGGTTCGGACAAAAAGAACTTTTTATTTTAAAACTATGAAACGACCCTATGTAAACAAGAAAATGAGTGCATCACTAAATAAATATTAATATTTTTTCACCAAGTTTTTCATTTTAAAATATAATTTCAGACAAAATTTTAAAGAGAGCTTGGATACAGTTATATTTATAACCGATTGAAATGTCAGAGAGTTTTGAAAATGAAGACTATTTTGTTATTGCTATGTTAAAGGTGCCAACATGAAAACAAACAAACAAAAAAAAATATAAGAAAACATTTCTTTTACAACTAGATAACAATATTTTTTCTCAAAATTTTTACATGGGTTGTAAAACCGTTTATTTATCACCAATAAAGATTTCAAAGAGTTCGGACAAAAAGAACTTTTTATTTTAAAACTATGAAACGACCCTACGTAAACAAGAAAATGAGCACTTTTATCACTAAATATCAATATTTTTCATTTTAAAATATGTCATACAAAATCTGATTAAAGATATAAAATAATAAAAACTTGATGTTTCTTTTTAAATTTATTATTATGGGCCCGGGCAACGCCAACTAGTATTAATATTTAAAATATACATTGATATGGCCCATTTATCACACAAATCTAAAAAAATAATCAATTTAAGCTTGAAATTAATGCTTTTGTCTGCAAAAAAAAAAAAAAAAAGGAAAATTTTCCTGCTAAGAAAAATCGAAAAGTCGTGAAATTTTGGCGATATGCATTTTCTGGTAAATTCTAGCAACCTTTTCCCTTTTGCTGGTGGTTCTGACAGAGAAGAGATATTTTTCGTCGAACATGAATAAAACAAAAGTTGTATGGTGATGTTATCTCTCAAGAGACCTTAGGGGGTCATTCAAGTATACCCGTAAGCATATTTTTAGTAATTTTATACCCTGTCTTTCCCTTATCAGAAAAAATAAGCAAATAGAAACCTCCCTCCTTTTTTTTTTGCTTATGTATGATTTTGACATTTTGTACGTCAACATTTTTTACCATGAAAAAACAGTTACCATTAATTTACACTATTAATCTTACAAATTTATATAAATAGGCATATATAGGGGTTGTGGTATCAAAATAATGCAAAATGGTTTTAATATATTGTTGTTTATCGCATTGAACAATAAAACTTAACAATAGGCCCTAACTTAATTAGTCATCATAACTAAAATTTTTAACAGGAATCATAGAAATGTTACGTGTTCGAAGTTCGTGCGGACTACAGAATACTCATTTCCCATCATGTACTTTTTCTGGTTGTTGCTGCGTTGTCTAATGCATTCATAAGAATTGTCATAATCCCCTCCCCTCTTCTCCCTGTCAGCAAAAATAATAAAACACTGAACTCCTCCTTACTGCTTATGTAATACTTGAATTGCCCCTTAGTGTTATTTTTAATTTTAAGAATTGTACACTTGAGCAGTCAAAGATGCTTGTTTATAATTTTAAATCATCAGATTATTTTGCTTTGATGGATTTGAATTGGAGCAGGTGCTGAATATTATTGAAATATTTATTTTACATGAATTTTATAAGTGAATACTGGATATCTAGCAATCAGTGCTTAATTTATGATGGAGCTCAGCTCTGGTACTTCTTTGTTTTCAGTGAATACTTAAATATAGCCAGAGCTTATAAATATTGTGCACCACAACTTACCAGGACATTCGTGTACGTTTTATATTGTTGGTTGATAAAAAAATGCTTAGCGAGTAAGATTTTCTGAAAATTTTTTTATAAATGTTTTTGCTATTTGTTCATTCATTAGATTTTACTGTATATATATGCATAGCTGCCAACTAATCCTTATCTGTGTTGCTACTAAATCCGGATAGTAATATTGACCTTATTTAATTGCAAAATTCTGCAATTAAACCATGTCAAGATTAGGCGAAGACTTCTGTTCGGAAGTACTGGTAACAAAAAAGTGGAATAGTTGACAGCTATTTATAGACTGAATTTTCTGTAAACCTCAAGCCGAGGACACTAATGTAGAAACATTTGCCTTTTACTTCCGGTAAGTTAACCCTTACTTTTGGCGCCTTTGCTTGGCGACGTTTGTTTGTTTACAAATTTGATGCTGTCAAATCTATGAAATACACACACTTAACATTCAAGGTTTCGCGAAAAATAGAGTATTTATTTATTTACATTATTTCTTATTTTATTCTGACTACAATTTAACAATACAACAACCATAGTTGTATGGAAAAAAAATTATATATTTTAGACACATATATGTAAAGATGCATTCAAAAACTTGTAACATTATTTAGTGTGATACACAGTAAATATTTACTATTCTCAAATTATGTTTATTTTTAACTACATTCAAAAATATAAAAAAGGATTTTATTTATTTATTATTGAAATCAAATACTAAAATATTTTAAAACCTTTGTTAATAAGAAAACAAAATACTTCTTTATGTTTATTCTGTGAATAAATTTGCAGAATTTATTGGCAGGCAAAATCTGCACTCTATTTTTTGTGAAGCTATTTAGAGCACAAATTAGTATAGTATTAGGTTCTATTGTTTGTTGTTTAGATTAAAAAAACTATAAGACTAAGTGATTGACTGAAGTATATTTGATGTATTATCCCTAATTCTTGAAATTTTAATGTTTACGCTATAATTTGTTGTTGGTAGTAGAACGTTGGAATAGTTTCATGTATTGGGAATGTATTTGAAATAGCTCATGAGTGATTTTTTTTTTTTCATTAGTCTAAATTATTTTTTATTGTGACAATATTGAAAATAAAATATTGATTCATAACCTCATATTATTTGTAATTGAAATCTTCAACAGTTATTTTGATTATTAATTTAAAACTTCCAGCTGTACTTTATTTTTAAATTTTACAACTGAACAGTTTAAGATAGGGGAGACCGGTACACACTGGACCTATGGACACAGTGGACCACTTCCTAATATTTTATTTATATAAATTTTTTTAAGCTTCTCTTCTATCCTTAATAGACAACAGCACTGCAATGATTATTTATAGCCTTCAGAAAATATGTTTAGCTCAGATCGAACTATTTTATCCTGCTTTGTTGTTTTAAGCTTCTAAAAGTAAAATTTTTCATCATCCTATTTTTATTTTTTTAGTAATTAAAGGTTGTAGATAAATAAAATAAAACAGCTTTTTTGCAAAGCTAAGATACTTAGTTTTATTTTACTTTAAAGTTAATATGTTTAAAAGAAAGCTATAAACAATATTAATATGATTATTTATAGAACTTCAACATGGGGTACAGTGGACCACCCACTCCTGGGGCACAGTGGTCCACAATCCACTCTGCTCCTCTAATGCAGAATGTTCAAAATATTTAATAATTGCTTATTTTCTATAAAGAAAGATTGTTTTAAAGTAGATTTAACTGTAAAATAAAGTAAACAAATAAAAATAACAATTTATTTAACATAGTAAGAAATATTTTGTTTTGTATTTACTGCCTTTGATAAATATAACTGTAGTCTAATTGTTGATGATTCTATTCAAGTAAGATTCATGAGACGCAAATTGAATGGAAATCAGTTTATTTCTCCTGAAACTGTAGATGAATCTGCTGTTGATGTCAATGATTTCATAATGTTGCTCTCAAACCCAAAATTATTTCTTGAAAATTCCAGGCTCAATCTTACTCATAAGTACTTTGGAATTTCATTTGCAAATTTTAATGTGAGCTGATTTTTTTGTACTTAAGTAATAACTTCAACTAAATTGCAATTGTTCCTGTATTAATCTGTTATTATTTTCAAAATATAATAATTTTTTTATTTTTGTTTCAAAATTTATATTACTATGTTATTTTGCGGGTGAAGGGGCAACAAAAAAGAATTAGATTAATGAAAAATAGATTTAAATTGTGTTTTAGGTAATACTTAATAGTGGTCCACTGTACCCTGGTGGGTGGACCAGTGTACCCAGCTTCCGGGGTACACTGGTCCACTTTACAAGTGTATATAATTTTTTTTTGAAAAATGTATTGAAAACTATGTTGTGAGAAAATTATGATGGATGTAAGAAGGTTTAAAGAATATTCAGAAATATTTTCATACAGATCGGTCAGTCTGTTAAAGAGAAAAAAAATGTTAACTGAAAAAGTGGTCCACTGTGTACCGGTCTCCCCTATTTTGAACGATGAGGAGAAAAAGTTTAATGTAAATAGTTAAGCTTAATATAATATAAATGCAAGTTTAACAGTTTAAGTTTATTAACATTGTTATTTTTATAACAATCTTTTTAAGCTTATTAAGTTTGGTAAAGATAATTAATTTAAAAAATCTGATGTAACTTTCAAGTGAAAAATCTAAACGAAAGAAATAATATGTTATAAATAAAACAATACAAATAAATGACATATTAAGTTTACATTTAGGAACAAATTAAATATTGTTTACTCTTCTGTATAACTTTTAGTATTGATTTTTAAACAATTTAGATTAATCAAATACTAAGAGAAGCCTTTGTTAATACTTTTTTTATTGGGAGCATACATCTGACTTGTGTGATTGATACAAATATCTGCCCCTTCATTATTAATCATAATTACAAAATAAACAAAAACATATCGCCAATGTAGCACTTTCACGATCGCTAGAAAAGAGCGATAGGGCAATTCCATGGTGTCGGACGTAAAAATTGTATGAAATTTACTCATATAAATGTTATTTAATCAGAAATAATGTATCAAAAATAAACAATATATATTTTTTTAATGCATACCCTGTCATATTTATTTAGAAAACATAAAAAATACTACCTAAAAAAGTTTTAAGTATATTTTTAAAAAAACATTAACTCTTGGTGTTGGACATAAGTGCACAAAATGAAATATTTGACATCCAAGTTTCAAATATTAAATTCAGCCCACTGGTTTATTAAAAAAAAAATTAAGCTTTAATATTTGAAAGAGCAAAGATAAAAGATGAAGATTCCAATTTTCTTTATAAAATTATTACAATATGACTATATAAAAATCATCTTTTTTTTATGGTGTCGGACGTAAAAACTTGGTGTCGGACATAAATTGTTCAAAATGCTATGGTGTCGGACATAAATTAATTTCTTTATACAGCACAACTAAATATTCATTATTTGTATAACAAAGTAATAACAAAATATATATTTGTATTGTACAAAATATGTATTTGTATTATACAAAATATGTATTTGTATTAACAAATTGCATTATTAGAAAGATGGATATTCTTTTGTCATTTACATTTCATATATTTTCATTAAAAATTAACTGTCCTCTTCTTCCAATGGTGTAGGTGGTAAAATTTTCTTAATAATACATTGTAAACTATAAAAAATTTTATCTTATTTCTTAGGCCATTGTTAATGATGGTTAGCTTTGTACATTACAGAAACTTATATTTCTTTTTCCGCAAGCTGTGCGATACATCCAGGATAAAGGGTGGAATAGTATCCAATCATTTACACTAAGATTTGTTACACCAGTAATATGCATTTCACTGTCCTCGAAAGAATTCTCTTCATCTGCTGATAATTCATCATCATCATCAAATAAAATTATCATATTTTTTGTCTGTGATAGGGATATAATGGACATAAAAATTTTGTTCTCTTTTATGACTTTTAGACAATGAATAGTTTGAATATTTGGAATTGGACGAATTTTCTCCCAATATGTATTCAAAATCTCAGTATTGTCTCCTATCTCTTCTCGAAATATGTACTTGATATGTGTGTTGGGCATTAAGGTTGAAGCAACATGTGCATATCCTTAGGGGTATTGACTACAGTTACTTTTCCAACTTTGATGTGCCTCCATATTCTTCATTTTACGGTTTCTCTAATTCCATCAACAATTCCTTTGCCGTGAGGTGTTGCAAAAAAGTTCCATTTTAATTTGATTCTATAATTTTGCTCAGATAAAATTAAATTGGAAAACAAATACCACTGTTTGAATTGGGAACTTGGGCCGTCTGAAAACATTTGTACATATTTTATGCTTGGATGTTCTGTTTTTAAGAAACTAAAAAGGTAATTACAAATTCGAACACTTACTTTGGTATGATCCACTGAATCAGAAAAAATTGCAATACTCTGGTAGACATCTTTTACAATCCAATCATAGGCTGTGAAAATAATATCTTGTGTATGATTTCAATTTGAAGCTTGAATTTCATTCTGTTGCAGAACTGTAGAATTTTCTGAAAAATCCAGCTATATAACAATATTTTCAGTGTTAACTGCTGATTTAAAGTTGTTAAATGTCAAGGATTGTTCTCTTTTAATATATGTGTGACGAAGGAAATATTTAGATTCATTTAAAAGTTCACTGAAGGTTTCTTTTACTGTACTTATAATTTCACTCTTCTGCCATTGTAAATATTTTACTGGTGAATCCTGAATATCATTCTGTGACTTAAAAGAAAGCAACTTGTTGATACAGTTTTCACATTCTGAATACATACAATCCTTCACAGTGGGAGAACAAATAATTTGATTTACAAAATCTGTAAATTTTTGACTTATGTTTTAGTGCTTGGTTTCAAAGCTTGCAAAAAGAGACGGACATTTTCATGATAAATACACACACATACACTGTGTGGTATTTTGTCAAATAACTTCACATGTTTCAGACGCAAACTTGCAAATTTTGAAAAACCAATTTTTGTATCGCAGAAGTTTTTGTGACATTGTTCATAAGCCTCATGCAGAGACATGAGCATATACCATAATTGAATATGTAATTTCCTAACTTTTCCATTTGGATCTTTTTTCCTAATCAGTAATCTGTCTTTCAGTCCTGGAGCCTGCCATGAAATTTCATCATTGTTATAAAGCTATATATTGTGAGTCACAAGAAAAATAAAAAAAATTGTTTAGCAGGCAAGTTGAGATGTTTTATTGAGTAAAACATGTTTTCTTTTTTAACAATGTTTTACAGTATGATTTTACACTTAAAAATCTTAATTTGCATGTTTAAATTAAAAAAAATGCAGATGCATATTTTGAAAAACATGCATACACACATTCTAATCATCATGGTTAATAATTTAAATGGTATTCAATTTCTTTGCCTTAAAAAAATTAGCAAAATGATGCAATAAAACTGGAAAAATCTTGGTGTCGGACGTAAATAATTTTTTACGTCCGACACCCTTATTTTTTAAAAAAAATAATTTAAAATAATTTTATTTGAATCGATATTTATACATAGATAGGAAATCATGATTTACTCAAAAAATTTTTTGTTAATTACTCTAAGCATTCTTGTACAGAAGAAACTTTTTATGAAATTTGGTGTTGGACGTAAAATTACAAAAATGCTTGCTATAAATATTCTTCTAAACCTAAAAATCTATTAGTTGAGCACAATTTTGAATTATTAAAACATTCTATAACATATTGACCTAAATTTGAACATGTTATAATTTAAAAATAATTAATTCTTATTCCAAATGAGGAATTCTCAGATTGAATGTGAAAAATGAGTCACAAAAAAAATCATAACACATCTTTTTTTAATTACTTGCAATTGATAAAATTTTGTGTTTTTGTTAAATTTATTATTATTTTCTTATAATTTGGTTTATAACCTTTAAATGATACCTTACTTGATAAAAAATATTGATTTTAAAAAATTGAACAAAAAAGAATTAGATTAATGAAAAATAGATTTATATTGTGTTTTAGGTAATACTTAATAGTGGTCCACTGTACACTGGTGGGTGGACCAGTGTACACACTGGTCCACTTTACAAGTGTATATAATTTTTTTTTTTAGAAAAATGTATTGAAAACTAGTATGTTGTGAGAAAATTATGATGGATGTAAGAAGGTTTAAGGAATATTCAAAAATATTTTCATACAGATTGGTCAGTCTGTTAAAGAGAAAAAAAATGTTAACTGAAAAAGTGGTCCACTGTGTACCGGTCTCCCCTATTTTGAACGATGAGGAGAAAAAGTTTAATGTAAATAGTTAAGCTTAATATAATATAAATGCAAGTTTAACAGTTTAAGTTTATTAACATTGTTATTTTTATAACAATCTTTTTAAGCTTATTAAGTTTGGTAAAGATAATTAATTTAAAAAATCTGATGTAACTTTCAAGTGAAAAATCTAAACGAAAGAAATAATATGTAATAAATAAAACAATACAAATAAATGACATATTAAGTTTACATTTAGGAACAAATTAAATATTGTTTGCTCTTCTGTATAACTTTTAGTATTGATTTTTAAACAATTTAGATTAATCAAATACTAAGAGAAGCCTTCGTTATTATTTTTTTTATTGGGAACATACATCTGACTTGTGTGATTGATACAAATATCTGCCCCTTCATTATTAATCGTAATTAGAAAATAAACAAAAACATATCGCCAATGTAGCACTTTCACGATCGTTAGAAAAGAGCGATAGGGCAATTCCATGGTGTCGGACGTAAAAATTATATGAAATTTACTCATATAAATGTTATTTAATCAGAAATAATGTATCAAAAATAAACAATATATATTTTTTTAATGCATACCCTGTCATATTTATTTAGAAAACATAAAAAATACTACCTAAAAAAGTTTTAAGTATTTTTTAAAAAAACATTAACTCTTGGTGTTGGACATAAGTGCACAAAATGAAATATTTGACATCCAAGTTTCAAATATTAAATTCAGCCCACTGGTTTATTAAAAAAAAAATTAAGCTTTAATATTTAAAAAAGCAAAGATAAAAGATAAAGATTCCAATTTTCTTTATAAAATTATTACAATATGACTACATAAAAATCATCTTTTTTTTTTATGGTGTTGGACGTAAAAACTTGGTGTCGGACATAAATTGTTCAAAATGCTATGGTGTCGTACATAAATTAATTTCTTTATACAGCACAACTAAATATTCATTATTTGTATAACAAAGTAATAACAAAATATATATTTGTATTGTACAAAATATGTATTTGTATTATACAAAATATGTATTTGTATTAACAAATTGCATTATTAGAAAGATGGATATTCTTTTGTCATTTACATTTCATATATTTTCATTAAAAATTAACTGTCCTCTTCTTCCAATGGTGTAGGTGGTAAAATTTTCTTAATAATACATTGTAAACTATAAAAAATTTTATCTTATTTCTTAGGCCATTGTTAATGATGGTTAGCTTTGTACATTACAGAAACTTATATTTCTTTTTCCGCAAGCTGTGCGATACATCCAGGATAAAGGGTGGAATAGTATCCAATCATTTACACTAAGATTTGTTACACCAGTAATATGCGTTTCACTGTCCTCGAAAGAATTCTCTTCATCTGCTGATAATTCATCATCATCATCAAATAAAATTATCATATTTTTTGTCTGTGATAGGGATATAATGGACATAAAAATTTTGTTCTCTTCTATGACTTTTAGACAATGAATAGTTTGAATATTTGGAATTGGACGAATTTTCTCCCAATATGTATTCAAAATCTCAGTATTGTCTCCTGTCTCTTCTCGAAATATGTACTTGATATGTGTGTTGGGCATTAAGGTTGAAGCAACATGTGCATATCCTTAGGGGTATTGACTACAGTTACTTTTCCAACTTTGATGTGCCTCCATATTCTTCATTTTACGGTTTCACTAATTCCATCAACAATTCCTTTGCCGTGAGGTGTTGCAAAAAAGTTCCATTTTAATTTGATTCTATAATTTTGCTCAGATAAAAATAAATTGGAAAACAAATACCACTGTTTGAATTGGGAACTTGAGCCGTCTGAAAACATTTGTACATATTTTATGCTTGGATGTTCTGTTTTTAAGAAACTAAAAAGGTAATTACAAATTTGAACACTTATTTTGGTATGATCCACTGAATCAGAAAAAATTGCAATACTCTGGTAGACATCTTTTACAATCCAATCATAGGCTGTGAAAATAATATCTTGTGTATGATTCCAATTTGAAGCTTGAATTTCATTCTGATGCAGAATTGTAGAATTTTCTGAAAAATCGAGCTGTATAACAATATTTTCAGTGTTAACTACTGATTTAAAGTTGTTAATTGTCGAGGATTGTTCTCTTTTAATATATGTGTGACGAAGGAAATATTTGGATTCATTTAAAAGTTCACTGAAGGTTTCTTTTACTGTACTTATAATTTCACTCTTCTGCCATTGTAAATATTTTACTGGTGAATCCTGAATATCATTCTGTGACTTAAAAAAAGCAACTTGTTGATACAGTTTTCACATTCTGAATACATACAATCCTTAACAGTGGGAGAACAAACAATTTGATTTACAAAATCTGTAAATTTTTGACTTATGTTTTAGTGCTTGGTGTCAAAGCTTGCAAAAAGAGACGGACATTTTCATGATAAATACACACAGATACACTGTGTGGTATTTTGTCAAATAACTTCACATGTTTCAGACGCAAACTTGCAAATTTTGAAAAACCAATTTTTGTATCGCAGAAGTTTTTGCGAAACTGTTCATAAGCCTCATGCAGAGACATGAGCATATACCATAATTGAATATGTAATTTCCTAACTTTTCCATTTGGATCTTTTTTCCTAATCAGTAATCTGTCTTTCAGTCCTGGAGCCTGCCATGAAATTTCATCATTGTTATAAAGCTATATATTGTGAGTCACAAGAAAAATAAAAAAAAATTGTTTAGCAGGCAAGTTGAGATGTTTTATTGAGTAAAACATGTTTTCTTCTTTTAACAATGTTTTACAGTATGATTTTACACATAAAAATCTTAATTTGCATGTTTAAATTTTAAAAAAAATGCAGATGCATATTTTGAAAAACATGCATACACACATTCTAATCATCATGGTTAATAATTTAAATGGTATTCAATTTCTTTGCCTTAAATAAATTAGCAAAATGATGCAATAAAGCTTGAAAAATCTTGGTGTCGGACGTAAATCATTTTTTACGTCCGACACCCTTATTTAAAAAAAAAATAATTTAAAATCATTTTATTTGAATCGATATTTATACATAGATAGGAAATCATGATTTACTCAAAAAATTTCTTGTTAATTACTCTAAGCATTCTTGTACAGAAGAAACTTTTTATGAAATTTGGTGTTGGACGTAAAATTACAAAAATGCTTGCTATAAATATTCTTCTAAACCTAAAAATCTATTAGTTGAGCACAATTTTGAATTATTAAAACATTCTATAACATATTGACCTAAATTTGAACATGTTATAATTTAAAAATAATTAATTTTTATTCCAAATGAGGAATTCTCAGATTGAATGTGAAAAATGAGTCACAAAAAAAATCATAACACAACTTTTTTTAATTACTTGCAATTGAAAAAATTTTGTGTTTTTGTTAAATTTATTATTATTTTCTTATAATTTTGTTTATAACCTTTAAAATGATACTTTACTTGATAAAAAGTATTGATTTTAAAAAATTGAACAAAAAAGAATTAGATTAATGAAAAATAGATTTATATTGTGTTTTAGGTAATACTTAATAGTGGTCCACTGTACCCTGGTGGGTGGACCAGTGTGGTCCACTTTACAAGTGTATATAATTTTTTTTTTTGAAAAATGTATTGAAAACTATGTTGTGAGAAAAATTTGATGGATGTAAGAAGGTTTAAGTAATTTTCAAAAATATTTTCATACAGATTGGTCAGTCTGTTAAAGAGAAAAAAAATGTTAACTGAAAAAGTGGTCCACTGTGTACCGGTCTCCCCTATTTTGAACGATGAGGAGAAAAAGTTTAATGTAAATAGTTCAGCTTAATATAATATAAATGCAAGTTTAACAGTTTAAGTTTATTAACATTGTTATTTTTAGAACAATCTTTTTAAGCTTATTAAGTTTGGTAAAGATAATTAATTTAAAAAATCTGATGTAACTTTCAAGTGAAAAATCTAAACGAAAGAAATAATATGTAATAAATAAAACAATACAAATAAATGACATATTAAGTTTACATTTAGGAACAATTTAAATATTGTTTACTCTTCTGTATAACTTTTAGTATTGATTTTTAAACAATTTAGATTAATCAAATACTAAGAGAAGCCTTCGTTATTATTTTTTTTATTGGGAACATACATCTGACTTGTGTGATTGATACAAATATCTGCCCCTTCATTATTAATCGTAATTACAAAATAAACAAAAACATATCGCCAATGTAGCACTTTCACGATCGCTAGAAAAGAGCGATAGGGCAATTCCATGGTGTCGGACGTAAAAATTATATGAAATTTATTCATATAAATGTTATTTAATCAGAAATAATGTATCAAAAATAAACAATATATATTTTTTTAATGCATACCCTGTCATATTTATTTAGAAAACATAAAAAATACTACCTAAAAGAGTTTTAAGTATTTTTTAAAAAAACATTAACTCTTGGTGTGGGACATAAGTGCACAAAATGAAATATTTGACATCCAAGTTTCAAATATTAAATTCAGCCCACTGGTTTATTAAAAAAAAATTAAGTTTTAATATTTGAAAGAGCAAAGATAAAAGATAAAGATTCCAATTTACTTTATAAAATTATTACAATATGACTATATAAAAATCATCTTTTTTTTTATGGTGTCGGACGTAAAAACTTGGTGTCGGACATAAATTGTAGAAAATGGTATGGTGTCAGACGTAAATTAATTTCTTTATACAGCACAACTAAATATTCATTATTTGTATAACAAAGTAATAACAAAATATATATTTGTTTTGTACAAAATATGTATTTGTATTATACAAAATATGCATTTGTATTAACAAATTGCATTATTAGAAAGATGGATATTCTTTTGTCATTTACATTTCATATATTTTCATTAATAATTAACTGTCCTCTTCTTCCAATGGTGTAGGTGGTAAAATTTTCTTAATAATACATTGTAAACTATAAAAAATTTTATCTTATTTCTTAGGCCATTGTTAATGATGGTTAGCTTTGTACATTACAGAAACTTATATTCCTTTTTCCGCAAGCTGTGCGATACATCCAGTATAAAGGGTGGAATAGTATCCAATTATTTACACTAAGATTTGTTACATCAGTAATATGCGTTTCACTGTCCTCGAAAGAATTCTCTTCATCTGCTGATAATTCATCATCATCATCAAATAAAATTATCATATTTTTTGTCTGTGATAGGGATATAATGGACAAAAATTTTGTTCTCTTCTATGACTTTTAGACAATGAATAGTTTGAATATTTGGAATTGGACGAATTTTCTCCCAATATGTATTCAAAGTCTCAGTATTGTCGCCTATCTCTTCTCGAAATATGTACTTGATATTGGCTGGGATTACGGTGCCTCGCTTAAGATCAATCTTGAGCGTTAGTCTGACTTACGATATAAACAAACCGTAATCGGTATTGCAGTGCCTCGCGTTCTTAGGCTAACCAGAAAGCTATCTTACGACGAAGCGCAAGTGTATGCGCGCGCAACCATAACAAATCGAACTATGGTCTCTGATTGGCTAACTGCAGGAAGACTTACGTTTAAGCAGGAGGACTTACGATGAGGCACCGCAATAGACGCTTTCAGCGTGACGTCAGTCATGACGTTTTGCTTGGTTACTGACTCCAAACAAACGGTTGTTATGTTTGATTTCTTATTAAATATAAATCGTAGAAAATGTTAACACTGCATATAAAGTATTGAAAGACTTAACTGTGAGATATAGCTATAAGATATATCTATAATATACAAACAAAATAGAAAATACCACATAGCAACCGTTTGTTTGGAGTCAGTAACTAAGCAAAATGTCGTGATTGACGTCACGACTGAAAGCGTCTATAAGGAAAGGGCACCTGACGTCACTGTTGGTTAAACTACTGTTGGTTTGGGAGAAAAACCTGTTCGTTCTTTACGGCTCCTACAGTACACATGAGATGGAGGGATTTGATTGGTCTATGTTAAACCGGTCTATGATATGATTGGCCTACGTCGCCATGACGTTTCCTGTAATGATAGCTGCGACAAAAATGCAGTGGTAGATTGGTTGATGGAACTGTTTGTTTGTAAACATGCCCTTTCCTTATACGAAGTTAAGATAGATCGTAGGAACGCCCATCCTAAGATCGAGTGTAAGTTTTAAGAAAGCGAGGCGCCGCAATCCCAGCGTAAGTCTTGGGTTTTTTAGGTAGTTGGGTCGACCAGTGAAAACGCACCATTATGGATTTGTCTGTGATTATAAATGAATAATCAAGACTATCGAGCATGAATTAACCACCAAAGTTTCGAAAAAGCTACATGATTTTCACTTGAATAAATTTACTGCAGACAGAAAAATTAATAATCGAATTCTAGTTATCGAAATTTATAATCGTTAAACTTTAATCGTAATCGTATAGGTAAAATAACTGCCTAGCGTGACGCTAAGGGTTTATGCGTAAAATGGTTCTTCATTCTTTGTGAGGATTATCTTAAAATTTTGAGCTATTGTATTGAAAAAAACTTTGTGTGTATTGTATAATTTATTTTAGCTACGCTTAATCGATCACCATGTCGCGAGAAATAATATTAAATTGGAACAACCACGCGTCGATCTTAGAGGAGTTCAGAACATATTTATTGACCGAAAAAATGGTTGATGTGACATTGGTTTGTGAAGGAAAACGCTTAAGAGCGCATAAAATAATACTTTCAGCATGCAGTCCATATTTCCAAACTCTGCTTTCTGAAAACCCTGCCAAGCACCCTATTATAATAGTGTCGGAAATCAAGTTTTCGGAGCTGAAGGCCGTTGTAGATTTCATGTACCGTGGTGAAGTAAACGTGGATGAGAATCATTTAGCACCTCTTATAAGAGCTGCAGAGACCTTGCAAGTCAGAGTACTGGGCGATTTGATGATCGGCGGTGATGAACTTGAAGACTAGATGGACTAGCGCCTACGCGTATTTCCGAACTGCGGAACTTTTCGCCAAATTTTGGCGAATTTGCCACCTTGCACCCGGTTCCGCATTTTGCTCGAAAGCAACCCTCTCGGCCTTCGTGAAATCCCCTCCCCGAGCTAACGTGAATCGTGGTCGTGGCATTTCCCGCATTCATATCATATCCATAAACAAGGCCTGTGCTAATGAAGTATGAAATGTCGTCACGTATTTAAAAACAAATAATATTCTGGACAACTTGCTCTTTTGTCATTATTTTTCTTACACAACTTATTGTACAAACTTAAATATGCGTTTTTAAGTGTTTTGTTTCATATAGATTCTTTAGAGGAGAATTATTTATATAATTTTGAAGCTTAATTTTAAGATATTCAAATTTTATAATGCTAGCCTGTTTAATGAATCGAAATTGTGTATTAGATATTATATTTTCTCAAACTATATCACACTAAATTACGGATAATATAGTATTAGTTTTAGTTATTTCGTAATTGGATAATGATGTCTCTTTGAAATACTTATTCAGAAAATATTAACTAAGCTTTTAACTCGATATTTTTTATGCATTGTTATTATTATTATTATTATTATTTGTTCTCCTGCTTATTATATTTATTTTATTATATATTAACTATACAGCTTCTTTTTATATTTAAAAAAAAAATTCTATGTCATATTTAAATGCACAATTGGTCTGATTGATATACCAAAAACCCAATGTTAAATATTGGAACAAAAATTAAATTTTAGCACTAATATTATAGTTATTATTTTCATTCCAAATTGCTATATTGATCATTTACAATCATCAAAACAAAAGAGTGATTTTCGAAGCTGAAGTTTAATTTAAAAAAAAGTTAAGATAAATTCAATTGTTTAAAAATGCTATCAATTGAACACAAATAAAAAGTCAAAAAGCAATTATGATACATTTACATTAAAGCAGAAAGTTTTAACCCGCAACTGTAAAAAAATTTCTGCCTATTGCCTTTGTAGATATGGTAAACTGAAACTTTGATTTTATGTTTTCATACAGACAAAAGAAATTGAATATGAATAACAAGGAAGTGTGATTTTGTGTAAAATATAAAATCTAGTTTATAGAGTTCAATATAAATACGTTAACCCTTTTATGATACTTCAAAGAACTGCATAGTATTTACTTTTCACAAGTACTGCATATTCAGAAATGCAAGCCTTTTTTTTTTTTTCAATGTCTTCAATTGGAAAACAATTTTTTTTTATCTAGTTTGTTTTATATTGTTCAGTACTCATTTCTAGATGATAATCTAGAAAGAAATATTGCAATACAATATATCGATGATTTTGAGAATTTGAAAAGCTAGATTTTATATGATTTATCAAACATGAGGGATTTTTTTTAGTTTATTTAGCATATTGGTGAGTTGCCTAGGTGAAACAATCCACAATGAGAAAAGATAAAGCTTTCTTCTATGTGAAAATTTGATAAAGTAGTAAGAGTCATTTGAATAAGTAAAATTCATTGAAATCAGTTTTGATATTCTAACATTATATAATCCCACTTATTTATTTTTTTAATCATATGTCTTTGCAATACCATAATTTTAATAAGTTATAGCATCTTTTAAAATATAATTTTCAAAAGTTCGAATTATTTATCGTTTTAATAAAAAAAATATAAAACACAAAAAGACCATAAATTTATTATAACAGAGTTGGCCGAAAAGTATTAAAAACTAACGATTGATCAAGTAATCATGATTAAATTTGCAGTCGCTAATCTTGATTAATGATTGAATTAGTTGCAATTGTTAAAATCATTAATCGTGATTGATTACATTAGTTTTAATTTTTAGTTTTTTCAACCTAGGTTATAAAATTAATTCTTTTTTAATGCAAAAGAGAATTATGGGAGAATGACATCAAATATTGAATTTTTTAATGTTGAAGGGGCCTTTGAAGGTTTTCTGTTTTAGATAGGTTTTAGTTTTTTCAACCTAGGTTATAAAATTAATTCTTTTTTAATGCAAAAGAGAATTATGGGAGAATGACATCAAATATTGAATTTTTTAATGTTGAAGGGGCCCCAGGCCCATTTTGTTAAATACGATTTTATATCCGCATTCATTTGAAAACTATACAACTTCTTCCAAATTTTTCAGAAAGATGGACATGCACTGTAGCTGTTCATATCTGTGTCAGATTTTTAAATTTTAAAGTTTTGTGTGGCTTTTGGCCCCCATACACAAAGCCTCACATATGGGCCTCATTTCTTTAAAAAAGTTTTTCATAGCCATAAAAATACCAAATTCAATAAAAAGGTCGAACTGCAGCAATAGTGTAGAAAAACTATGTCAAATACTTAAAATTTAAGTTTCATGTGGCCCTGGGACCCAATTATAATAATTTTTTACCATTCATCGTAAAAATACCAAATTTAGCATACCGATCAGTCAACACCAGTATTTCAGATTTATGATGTTACAGGGCCTTAGAAAAGGTCCTCATTTGTTAAAAAAAATGTTTTAATTGCCACACAAATACTAAAGTCGGTAAAAAGGTCTGATTACACCAATAGAGTAGAAAATACTTAAAATTTAAGTTTCATGTGGTCTTGGAGCATCAATACTATTATATTTTACCATTCATTGTACAAATACCAAATTCTGCAAACATGTCAGTCTGAATCATAGGATTTCTTTTTTGGAAGGGGTCCAGAATTTTTCTTTAGGTTATATATATAGTAAAACCCGCCAAAATAAAATCACAAAGAGTAGTAAAAAATTCTGTTTTAGATAGGTTTTAGTGTTAGCAGGTGTAATTGTATAGCATTTTTTTCTATGGGACGTACAAATATTTCTGTTTAAGTCAGCATTTCGTTATAGGCAGGTTTTGCTGTATTTATACAAATATACATATTTATGTTATATGAATTGTGAAACATGTCAAAACAGATCCTGTTCATAACAGAATCCTGTTTTAAATGAAAATATTTCATGGTCGAGATATAGATTATGATACAATTAAATCTGCTGAAAACCTGATTAAACAATCTTTTCACCACTTTTTTTGATTCGATTCCATCTTAACAGGTTTTACTGTACTTATAAATACAGTAACCGGTCAATTCACCACCAACCTTCAACTTCCCGTTCAACTCTCAGTTGAGTAACCCGAGGTTCGCGAATCTAACTGCCGGTTGATATTTCCGAATTCTTCGTTAACTTCAGGGACATGGTTATTCGACTCTGGGTTACTCGACGGCAGGTTGAAATGTGTATATCTCATTGGCCAAAGGGATCACATGACGTAGCAATAGTCTTTATGGGTTCTGTCCTCCCTTAATTCAGTTTTCAATAACAAAACAAAACAGAGTATTGAAAGAGCATAATTGGAGTGTTTACTTTTTGATAAATAAATTTTGAATTAACATTTTGATTTGGTGGTTTAGAAATATTGTCACAGTCATAAAATGCTCATTTTTACAAAATTTTATAGTATTTTTTTTTTTTTTTAAGTTTTCTGATTAAAGAAAAATATATATATATATATTATCTACGTTTAATAAACAATTTTATGACCAGGCTAACACTAATAAGTGGAATAAAAGCAAATAGGGAGCTAGATTTATTTATTTTGCAAAAATATTATATAAAAAGATATTTTCATATATTTCTAATGTATGTTTTTTATTTTAAACTAAAATAATTGATTACAGATTCAATTAAATTATCTTGGATGAAATTGCATGCTTGGTAGCATTTATCCCTTATACGAGACCCAAAAAAGTGTTTTTTTATGTGTAAATTATTATAATTAATATATATATATATTTTTTTTTCATATATAATAATTTAAAAAGCTGTTTGAAAAAATTCTCGTGAACTGTGAAAATTTTCAAATAATCCTCTTAAAAATGTTTCTTTCAAACAAAAATAATTATTTTTAACTAACTAGTACATATTAGTTCAAATTATTTATCTATTACAAACGGATAAACATTTTTATATAGTATAACGATATTTTAACGCAAAATTCCATCTTCTATAATTTTATTCTTTAAACAAACATGAAGTGTAGGAATAAATCTGAAATTTAAGAAAAACTGCTGTTTTTTATTCTTAAAAAAAAAAAGATTTGAATCTTATATACAATATTTGAGTGTAAGAACATTTGATTTTACATTCGTTAGATGGCGCTACCAAATATTCTCAGTAGATATTTTACGTCTTGAAAACTTTCTTAATAATCACTATAATCTTGACTTTACAGAGTTAAAATATCCTAAAAGGGCTAATAATTAAAAGTAACACATTCTTTCACATTATTTTTTTTTTTTAAATTAACATTTCGTTTGCTTTCTGCATCACAAATAGCATTGAAAACGAAATAAACGTCAAAACACTTGTCAACGCAACCGCCATCTTTGCTTCAATTGCACATGCGCGTGTCGAATAACTGTAGACGAATAGGTTAGTTCAGTTACTGAACTTATGTTTCGTTTTCTCCTCCATTTTCGGCTGGTTGAGTTAGCGGAGAATTTGATTTCAGGGTCAACCGAGAGTTACAGCGTAACTCGCCAGTTGAGGTTGACGGTGAGTTAGGGGGTAAAACTTGTGAAAAAGGAACCTTGTCTAAAATGGAAAAGTTTCAGGATCCTGATAAAATGAATAATACACCTTATTGAGATAATGTATCTTTGAGATATAAATTAATTACATTTCTTTAAACAGAAACCTGTCTAAACTGGAACTTTCATCCAGTGCTCTGTAATTATGTTTTGATTATATTGACTGTATGCGTGGTGTGCAATGGAAATATTTCAAGTAACTTTAAGAAAGTAGGTACATCCTTATCAATTTCTTAATTTAAAAAAATAGCATGTGTAACATAAAACAAGATTAATCTCTACAATTGTAGATAATAATAGAATGAAGTTACATGACTATTTTCCAGTGAAAAAGATTTTACGATCAAAATTGAGTATATGCTAAAGAGTTAAATGTATTTAAATCAAGTTTCATATAACATAAACATTTGCTTACATTAAAGTTAGAATCAAATGGTTAAGTTTATAACAGTAATTTCCATGTTTAATTTCTTGTCATTGAATTAAGAGCTTGTGTTGTAATAGGTACTGGATAATAAATTCACGTAATTGTCAATCCTGGCAGCCGTCGATTCCCCATGGGTGTTTCGGAGATAAGGTTTTAATTTTTAAAAAAGATCTTGAAATTTCGGCTACAGAAACTAGTAATGTAACAAACACACACAACAAATATAGTTGATGTTAGGAAAAAGAGTTTTTTTACAATTGTCTAAAACAGCCATAATTCTTCTGGGTTTCTCTGTTTCAATACCAAAGT
Source organism: Maratus michaelseni (assembly GCA_963931845.1). Lineage (NCBI taxonomy): Eukaryota > Metazoa > Arthropoda > Arachnida > Araneae > Salticidae > Maratus > Maratus michaelseni. The sequence continues at coordinate 77,006,180 of OZ007599.1, read as the reverse complement.
AAATATTCGGCCTCGGGGGAGGTCAGGACCCCCCCCCCCCCCTTGGCTACACCACTCAGTGTAGAATTATATATACATATGCCAAATTCTTATATTTGAAATTTCGTATGGCCCATGGGATCATATTCAGGGCCCAAATATTTGTTTACCATTAATCTCAAAAATACTAAATACAAACACAGCGTTATTAGTTAAGATTTACGGTATTGATCACTTTTAAGATTCATATGGCCTTGGGAACCCTTATTCAAGGCTCCTATATTAATACTTTTTACTATTTATCACAATACCAAATTTGGCATACATGTCAGTCTTTCAATTTGTCATGCAGGACAGTTTGTATTCTCGAATTTTGACGACGGATTCTTAAATTGTATGTGCCCCTTGGCCCCATCGTCAGGGCCTATTATAATTATTTTTTACCATTCATCGCAAAAATATCAAATTCAGCAAACAGGTTGGTCTGAAGCTGTAGTGTAGAATTACTATGACATATTCTTATATTTGAAGTTTCATGTAGTCCTGGGGTCCCAATACTATTTTTTTTTTATCATTCATCGTAAAAATACCAAATTTTTGAATACAGATCAGTCAGTACCAGTATTTCAGAATTATAGTATTGAACTCTTAAATTGTAAATTTTATGTGGCCTTGAGGTCCCATACAGTGCCTCAGAAGTGTACGCCATTTGTGAAAAAGCCGTAAAATTACCAAATTCAGTAAAAAGGTCAGACTGAACTAACAGTGTAGAAAAACTATGTCAAATACTTAAAATTTAAGTTTCATGTGGCCCTGTTCAAAAAATGTTTATGTAGCCACAAAATATATTCAGTAAAAAGGTCAGTCTGAATCAGTAGTGTAGAATTACGAAAACAAATCCTTATATTTGAAAATTTGTGTGCCCTCTTATAATTTTTTTCACCATCAATTTTAAAATACTAAAGTTGACAAACACGTCAGTCTTTATAGTAGTTAAAACTTACGGTCTTAAATTTTAAGTTTCATATGGTCTTGGGGCCCCATCTTAAATATTCATCACAAAAATATCAGATTTTGCATACAGGTCTGTCCGCACCAGTAGTGTAGAATTATGATAAAGAATTCTTAAGTTTTATGTTTCATGTGACCCTGGGATTTTTACCAAATATGAAATTCAGAAAAGAAGTCTGTTTTCATCATTAGTTAAAGTTCATTACTTAAATTTCATGTGACCCCATATTCAGAATCGCAATATTTTTTTTTCTTTGATCGCAAAAATACCAAATTTGTAAAACAGGCCGATCTGCACCAGAAATGAAGAATTATGAAGTTGAACTCTTAAATTTTAAGTTTCCTTGGCCACATATTCAGAGCCCCAGTATTATTTTATCATTGATCACAAAATTTACCAAATTTGGACACGTGTTGTTCTGCAACAGTAGTTGAGAATTAAGATGCGAAATCTCAAGAGTTAAAAGAATGCTCTTTGCGATGAGCTCCAGTACCTATGCAATTAAAATTTCAACTATACCATCTGTTAGTAATACATTAGTAGTGGTACCACAAACATTTTTGTTATTACCAATATCTGAAACAAGATATAGCTTGTCCTTTGTGCTGGAGTGAGCATTACAAAAACTGCTGTGCATTTCTTAACTGACATCGGTACTAACAAAACTTTGAGGTCCTAACTATTGATATAGTTTAAATTTTGGTTGCTGGAGTTCAGCAAAAAGAAAGATTGCTGTATAAATTGCTATTGGTGCTAACAAACATTTTGCAGTACTAATAAATGGTATCGTTGAACATTTTGATTGCCATAGGTGTTGGGCTGATGAAATATATCTCGTACCAAATAATGGCACTGACGAATGGTTAAAATTTTGATTGACATAGGTATTGGACTGATGAAATGTATGTGTGGTACATTTTTATTAAATGATAAATATATCTGCTGTATCAGTTTTTCTAATGGCCAATTGAACTCAACAACGAAATTTTATATAGACATTTTGTGTAACACATGTTTCAGTTACTGTATTGAAAATATCATGAAAGTCTATTTTGCATGATTTCTTATACAATATTTCATTGTGGAAGCTTGAAGAAAAAGCGAGAGTAGGAAAAAACATTCTCACATTCAGATGTTATTTTCCTATGGTTTGGCAGTAGCTAGTGATAATGATAAAAAAACAAGAACGAAAAATCATGCTTCAAGCATAGATTATGTAACACTTTCCAACGCTTCCAAAATAATTTTACAAATCATACCGTTTAATAAGCTAAAAGATAACATCTAAGTAATCCGAATACTTTTATTCAGCCCTGTATAGGATCTATAGATTTGTATATATACTACATAGGATAATAAATTTTAGTTCAGTTAGGAAACGCGTAGCACAGTTTAAAATTCTCCGTCTGGAGTTAAATAATACGGAAATGTGTTCGCGAACTTTTGTGCTTCCCTGTATAGGATCTACAGAATTTATACACACCACGTAATAGACAAAAAGCGAGTTAAAATTAAAATCGCTTTCAGTAACTTAAAACGCACTTCGAGGAATTATTGTTAAAATACAGTAGAGAATTCTTTTGTGTGTCCCTGTAAATGAACGATAACTGCTATACACACGATATTCTGTAGTAAGCCTCTTGTAATGCACCTCATATAAATTTCAATGCGTTTTAAATAGGGAAACATTATTTAAATAAACCGCAGACGATTTTTCTCCATAGACGTAATGTAACGGAATTCTTTTGACTGTCCCTGTACAGTAAGTATAAGTGCTATGCACACCCTATTCCATGTTAAGCTTCTTCTAATACACCTTAGTGATATATATAAATTTCAATGCGTTTAAAATAGTGAAACATTATTTAAATAAACCGCAAATGATTTTCCCCCATAGACCGCAATGTAATGGAATTCTTTTGAGTGCCCCTGTAAAAAAACTGTAAGTGCTACACACTTCCGTTGAAATAGGGAACATGCTATAGATAACGACTATAACATATAAAAATTGCAGAGCAATCCGAGCATATTTACGGGAGTTAGAGCACGGACAGACGGCCAGACAAACCGAAGTCAAACACTTTTCAACTAGGTTGGAAAGTGTTAAAAAGAAAGATACGTGAGTAAATCTGACTAGATTAGAAAAATGATATTAAAAAAAAATATTTTAAAGGCATAAAATTTAAAGAATTCAATTAAAAATTGGTATATTTCAAAATTGTTAAAATAGTGACATTAAAAATATATGAAATCAAATCAAATGGTGTGGTATGAACTCAATCCCCCCCCCCCTTCCTTGTGTATGCCACTGCTCAACATAAATTTAGCCCCCTGTCATTTGAAAATGCATTTATACAACATCTTTTGGCAATTTAATCAGATATTCATATTGCTATGCTCCGAATCCCATCCCTGAATTAAACAATTCTTGTAATTTGATTGGAAGTCTTGAATACTTTAAAATCATATTAAATGCTGTGTCATGTACTCTATAGCTGTAAATATAAAAACCCCAATTTGAGAAAATGCTTTTCTAAAGTGTGTTGATTTCTGCCAATAACTACTACAATATAAGAATAGATACTTACAAATTATATATATCTATATTTTTAATAAAATGTGTACATGATGAATAAGAATACATCAGATTTTTAATTTCATAGAAATATTTTATTTATATTTTCTAAAACAAAATAATTTTCATAACAAAGTAATTTTATTAACATTTATAACAAATAAAATGGACAGAAAATGCATTACATGATTATTTGCTATTTATACAGCAGTTCAAGGAAATGCAATTTTGGTCATAAAGTTAATAGATTTTCAAACTTAATTTTTTTTTTTTCCCTACTAGAAGCAAGAAAATTTTATAACTAGTAAATCTACAGATCAGAGCCTCAACGTCAGCTCTGAAAGTCAATGTTTTTTAATCTCCCTTTTCATAATATTTAACATCCTGCAATCTGCAAATTAAAATTTTTTAATTATGACATATATATTTATATGCATATAAAATAATTAGAAGGTTTCAGAAATTAGAAACGTTAAATTAAACACAGTTTATGCAGTAATATTCTGACATTCTTATGAACTTCTTATTCTATTTTTTAGATAAAAAAAATACATTCCTTCAGGGGGGTTCTGCCCCCCTGAACCCCCCGTAATCTTATTAAATTTATATTTGTGATTTCCTATTGTTTGTGTGAATGATTCTAGTACATATTGGATTTCGTTCTACACAGTGGTTTTATTAGGATATGCAAAAATTTCGAAAATAGTTTCATGTTATCCTAATACTTAAGTAGCAATATTTACTTACTTGCCAAACACGAAACATTCACATCTGATAGATAAGTTGAATAATATATCGTGTACAAAAGCAACTTATGGAAATGTAAACTGAATCTACTATATTTCACTTATATCTATTTCAGAAATCTAGTGTTATTACAATTTTTGTTTCAGAAAAACAGTTTTGATGATCATTCTATAATATTTATTTTATCTTAAATACATCCTGATCTAACTCGATGGTAATAGAATACTAAAATCTCCCAAAATAGGCTTATTTGGAAACTTTTAAACCTATTGGGTAATCATTCATAATCATGGCCACTGCCAATTCACTAAATAGCAACCGTGATTTGGCACTATAAAGTATTTTTTGTGATAACTTCTTTTGATCTCAGTTTCCAGTAATTGTGCTATTTCAGGCTGTATGGATGCATTTTACTGTGCTACTTTCTTTAGATTAACCATCTCGTTTTACGAGATATTATATCCTATTTTAAAAATACTAATTTTCAACCACAAAAAATCAACATCTCTTTCAGAAAATGAATATCTCATGTAAAAATATTTCGGTTTATCATTCTATAGTAGTTAAAAGGTAACTTGTATCAAAATAAATTCTCATTTATTTCAATAAAATATTAAAATCGCCCAAAAATATTTTATTTTGCGAATAAAATACTGTAGCAAAATAGTCTGAGTTGTTAGAATTTTATTATTTTGATATTCTTTGAAATTTAGTTGCTAGGTTATGGTTAAATTAAAGAGGAAAATAAAAATAAATGCATTTTAAAATTTGCAAAAAATTAACAAAATTTCAAATTAATTTGAATAATTTAAGACCTGACTTGATAAATTTTAGCCTTCATAACTTACCGTTTAAATACATTAATCAAATGCGCTATTTTATTTTCAACGAATGAAAAATTTCAAAATAGTCTGAATTTCCATATGAAAGCACTGTGGCCTAAAAAGAAATGCTCTATATTTTTCGAACGAATGTACCAAATGTAACTAAAAACTATACAACTAATTTCTGGTACCTCACCAACATACCTACCAAAAATCAAACTAATCGGATCATTTTTGCGGCAGTTATTGCGGAACAGACAGACAGAAACCAAAAACTTTTCGAGTCTCCACAGTGAGCCTCAACTGACGTTTCGGCAATTATAGTTTGCATGGAAATGTTTTAAAAAATTGTGAAACAAGCATTTTCTTTTTTATTTATTATGTTTAACATTGTATTATTTGCAATTTTTAAAATCATATTTTACCTTTTACAGGATTTATTTTTAGTTAAAATTCCCTTTAAAAAGGTTTTAAAAATACTATTATTATTGATAACAAAACATGTTGACAATCAACTGTAGTTACATAAACTGAAGTTTCAAAATTATTCCCAATATAAAAATCCAAAACCTTCAAATGTTTCACACTGTGTTTCATATATAAATCTCAAAAAACATTTAGATAACATTAATTTTAATAAACAATAGAAGAAATAGTTGTAATTAACATTTTGCCTGCACTACCATTACAGGGCTGCCAACAACTGTGGTTCAAAATAGTAGGTACTTAGGGACCTAATGATTAAAAATTAGAGACACAAAGTCTGAAATAGGGACTTTTTAGGGACCTGAAAAATGAACACAATATTTATGCAAATCCAATAATATCAAATACAATTTTTAACAATGAAAATGTACGTGAAATATTTTTTAAAAGCTTGTTTAATTAGAAAAATGTTTACAGATTTCGCAAATTAACTTTTTTAAGTTTCTTACTCATAAAATTCGCAATTATATTATTTTTTATTTTATTTATAACAATAAATAAGCTATCAGCATTATTATATTAAATATATAAACATTATTTATTATAAATATGATTTTGTTTTAGTATTTGGCAAAACCAAATATTCTTTGCAACCCTGTTTTTTTCTCCTATTGTTGGGATAAGAAAGCCAAAATCTTAATTGATATTAAAAAAAAAAAAAAAAAGTCTACTTAAACAAATTTAAGGTATATTGAATTAATTTCACTAATTTATTGTAAATAGGAGGTGCAGCACTACCTATTGTCAATTACAGAATGTTTTCCTAATTTTTAGAATTATTCCAGATATTTTCCCAATTCGAGCTTCTTAACTGCTGTTTGAAATCAATCGTACAGTAATACCTTAAAGTTAAAACAATTTTTTTTTTTTCTTTTTGCATTCCATTTTATGAATTGGTTATCAGAAAAATGGTGAATAAAATGAAAGAGACAAGAGAAAAGCTCAAAACCACAATGAAACAAAGAATAGAGAAATGGTGATTAGCGGAAAATTACCAGTCTGTTTTAAAATCTCCTCCCCTGAAAAACACACTTTTTTAAAGACGAAAATATTAAATGCAAATAGAAATGACAAAATTTTCCTTTATATTAAGCATTAATTTGCAAAATCAAAAAAAATGTAAGAAATGTAACATTTAAATAATGAGCAAAACAGATTGACTGGAATTGTAAGAATAAAAATTTAAGTAATAGAATGGATAGATACATAATGCATAACTTTTGATGAAAATATAATACATTTTATAGACAGAAAATACAGTAGAAGATCTATATAACACAATTCTCTATATAATGCACAACTTCTCAGACGTAAACAATGAATTTTGCTATAAGGAAACACCTGTATTCAACATTAGAAAAAAAATTGCTACTCTCTAGGACTAAATTTGATACATTAGTTCAACTTTATCTCCTCAATTCAGAGCGTTTTAATGAAAACTTGCTATTACAATAATTTTTTTGAAATTGAGCAATATAATGAATTATTTGGTCCAGGCATATTTGGATCATGTTTATAAAGTAAATTTAACGAGGTGTGGAATGATCTATATTATGCAAAAGCTTATAATCTGTACAACTTCTGGTAACAAGGAATGCAATGAAGAGGTACTCTACTGTATATTGTTATGTTTCAGACATATTTATCCCTGTTCACAAGGTACAATTAATGATATGTGATCTATATAATGCACAACCTCGTGCTTTTAGGTTTACGTTATAAAGATCTTCTAATGTACTACAAAGTTGCTGATGTTTGTTTCTACTTTAAACTTTTTGAGCACATACATGAAATTATTTGCAGAAAATTTTAAGAAAAAAAAATAAACATACTTAAATGAATACAATATGCATATAATCCATGGTGACCACGAAAACATAATTTCTTATATTTTCAATTTAAGAATATGGTTTTGACTTCTTAAATTTTAAGTTTCACATGGCCCAAATACCGTTATTAAAATTTTTATCATTCATCGCAAAAATATTAAAATGTCAATTAGCTCTTTTCTTCTAGAGTCAGCACAAATAGTTTATCAGATGCAAGCTGATAATGTTGGACTTCTATCTAGATTAACAATAAATAAACTGCAAATAGTCAACATTTTGGAATAGCTGAGATAATGGGCTTTTTTGGAAGACACACCCATTTCCAGAAAATGTATTATATTTTAATAGAAATTTGGTATGCAGTCTAATTTATTATAACTTGAATTTGCTGAAAAATTTAATACAATTGGATAATTAATAAGGAAAATAAAAGTATCATTTTGTTTTGTTTATAAATTATGATTTATGTATGCCAGTAAAGGTCGCTTTTAGTCAGCAGCAAGAAATTTTTCTCTCCATACAAACTTATGAAAAAAATTTGACTGCACAACCATACAAATTGACAAAAAATATGACAATTTGTCAATGCAATTTGGTTCCCTTGATGGAAAAAGGATGTTTAAAAAATTATTTTCAATTGTTTCATTTAAATCTTTTCTATTTTTAATTTTAATAATAAAATGTACATACATTTTCAAATTAAAGGGGAAAAAATAGAAAGGAATTTAATAACACATATTTGAAAACATAGAACTTTTGAAACATTGTTACTCAATCAAAGGAAAAAATTACACCAAAAAATTTCCAAGTTTTTTGTCAATTTATATATTAATATATAATTTTGACATAGGATTGTATGAAAAAGAATTTCCTGCCCCTGACTGAAGAAGATCCTTAGAGCTCTGTTTTCTCTGAAAAATATTTTTCCTGCTCCTCAACAATGTGAAACTTTGTTAAAGATAAAGAAGTACTCTGAATTTTCTCTGGTTACTTGAAATACTGGATAATGGAGCTTTTACTATATTTGTCTGTGGTCACCATGTAATTATTTCGCATGACAATGGGAACCTTGCATCATTTATCTAGAATTTGACACATTACTAATAATATTTTCTTTTAAGGAATGTTTTCTTTTTGACACTTTATTGATTTTTGGAGGACGGCCAGCAGGAACCCTTTTTTTTGTTTTTGTAAGACCTTTGCGTCTTCGAGCAATAGATGTTGGTTGTACATCAATTCTTTTGTGAGCAGATCTAAAAAATGTCAATTTTTTCAAATCATTTTGGCTTTTCACTTTTTGTAAAGTGTGCAATAGATGTGTTTCAACCTCGTCATCAACTCCATCTGTTACAATACTTTTGATGCGATCCAATTCTGCAAGCAATTGGCATTTCCGAACTTCTGAAATGTTTCGTTTTTCAGATAAAGTGGTATTTTTAATTTCACTGGAAGTGGAGGCATTATGAATGGTATCATCAGTGTCTGTAATATATTCAGGAATTTCCATAGGTAGAATTTCATGAACTGATGGCTGTAAATCATGGAAAAATTCTGGCTTTGGACATTTATCACCCAACGCCAAGTAGGCTAACACATAACGTTCTTCTTGGTTAATTGGAAGAGCATTTGGAAGTTTTATTATTTGATGTTCAATTAAGAAACACTGGTGTTTACAGAAAGCACCAGACTTCCCTGAATAACAGGTGCAAACACCAATGTTTCCATCAACAACATAAGATACATTTTCATCATTAGGACTCTGTATTAAAAAAATATTTTGTTCAACTTCAATTACATTTTCCAACTTATAATCCTTTATTTTTTTACACAATGATGAATATAATAAATAGGGCTTCTTGTTCCTCATGTAAGAAAAATGAAGCAGTTTCTTTGCTAAATACCGGTCCCAGACCATTATGCTAAATTCCACCAATGCTACAACATTGTATGCTTTTGTTCTATTAAGAACTACATCCTTTAAAATTCGGATTGATGCTTCTGCATAGTTGTTAGTGTTGTTACCCCTTGTTATGAGGTTTTGACGTAACAACAACACCCATTCATTTTTTCTTTCATAAAACATTTTAAATCTGTTAACAAAATGGGGATATGTTTGTTCTTCCCTCAAAACAGCATTAACCGACTCTTCCAATGCTCTCTCTGTATCAGCATACATTACCTGCAAAGTAAATATATATAGGTAAATATATACAATGAACATTAAACAGGCATGAGATTGTAGAAAGTTAAACAAAAAAGGAAAAAACACGAGTTTGGAAATTCATGCCACATCTAAAATGATGTGCATGTTAAAAATCTAAATTCATATTTAAAATAACAAGTATGAGGAAATTAACTTAAAAAAGTAAGTTAATACTTACTTAACTTAATAATTCAATAGAGAAAAAAATGCATACTTAGTAGTAAGGGGGGGGGGGGGGGGAGGGTAAACCTTAAAAAACATTTAACATTTTTATCACAATGTAAAGACTTTCAACGTAAAGACTTTCTGCACTATACAATCAGTACAAACATAAAGAAAATTTCTATTTTTAAATAAAGCACTCGGGAAAAATTTTAATTGTTAAATATCATTAAATGCATAATATTAATATAATTAGTTTTGTTATTGTGAGTATTTCAGATCAGAACATAATAAACTAAAATATCACAAAAACTATTATTTCTGCTACTCATTATAATATATTAATTCTAAATAAAAGAAATAATTTTACCTAGTTAATTCTAAATAAAAAAGTTCAGTTATTTTATCAAAAAACAAAAATGATTAAAATGATGACAACTTAAATAGTAAATAAATTTATTTAGTATTCAATAAGTAGGATATGGTGGGATAAAATGGATAATAGGATAAATAGGATAGATTTATAAAAGGTAATTATAAAAAGAAAAATTTATTAAGACTTATTACAATACATTTTGATACATTCATCAGCAATATTTATTTACTCATGCTTTTTTTTCATGTGACAATATGGAATGAATGCAAAATTACTATTATTTTACCCCACCATACCCTATGAACTGCAATGAAAGAGCTTGTTTAGTTTAAAAAACATAAGCTCTAAATATAAAAGTCTAAGTTGTCAAAAAAGTGGAAATTTGCATGTGAATCTCATGCAGAAAATTAAAAATAATCGTTTTTTTTTTTTGTACATCTTAAGTGAGGGCAAGCAGGGTTAATACTCTCTGCGGATGACAAAAATTAAGAAATTTCTAGACTTTCAACAATGAAAAAAAAAAATTCCCTTAAAAACACTTAACTATTAAAAAAATTGATACTACTCTATTATCCCGTCGACCACTTTTCATAACAAAAAACTATCGCCAAACTGTAAGGTTAAACGCCAAAAATGCAGTCCCATTTACTTGATGTCAGAAGCATATGTGTTTGTTATGTCATCAAGTGGTTTTTAATTCGACATTTGCCGGTATTTTTCATTATGTTTTACTGATTTATTAGTTATTTCATTCATTAAAATAAAAATTGAGTCTTTAAATTCTTATATTTTATTTATTTTGATATTCCAATGGCAACGTTCTCCTGTTTATTCGGCTATAGTTTTTTGTTATGAAAAGTAGTCGACGGGATAATAGAGTAGTACCAAAAAATCAACCAGTGCAAAATAATAAATATGTTTTGCTAGAAATATTTAGTTATCCAGAAATAACCTATTAAATAATTAAATGTCAATAAAAATAAAAATTAATACTAAACACAAAACACTTTAAAATCAGTATACAAGGTAAAATACATTAAAAAAAAATCTAGTTATCAAATAATTGCCTATTGAAAGTTAAAAGAATTACTAAAAGAACCTTATATTAAATACACATTTATTAATTACAGGGTGTCCAAAAAAGGTGGTATTGTTTAGAATAATGTAAATTGGAAAAATGTTCATAAGAAGGTGGAGAATCCTATGAGTGCAACTTCCTCTCCATGAGGGATCTTTTATACAAAATAATTTTTTATACAGACTCTCATATAAACAAAATACCTAATTTCAGAAATTATCTCTGTTGCATCTTTATTCATACGCAAAAAGTTTGGTTTGATTATCTGAATAAGTCATGGAATTACAGAAAGTCAAAGATCATGACTTAGCTCACTTTTCCAAATTAAAAATGCAAAATCTTGGTGAAATTAGGGGCTGTCTATAAATCTGACTTTTTGCATGTAAATCACACATTTATTTTCTGCTTATTTAAAGTCACTGAACTTCAATACCTGGCATATTGAAATTATGTTTGAATCTATTTAATACAGTATAGAACCATTTATCCGGAATGGTCGGGGCCAGATGTATTCCGGATAACTGGTTGGACATTAAAACAACATCCATTTGATGAGATTTGTAGAATATGTGTGGTTGTAACATTGTTACTGATTTTAAATTATTAGATTACTGTGATTAAGGTTCAGATCCTATCAAGATAAAAGATTAATCATAGTTTGAAAGAAGGCTATTTCTGTCAATACCTTGGAAACAATACTGCATAAAAATCAAAAAGCTCAATATCTGACTAAGTAGGCTTTCATTTCAAATACTAGATATTGGTCAAGTTGTACAATGCATGCGGTAATCTATCAAGCGATGCACATGTCAAATTGGCACTGCATGGCACTTTTCTGGAAAGATTCTGAAATCAGTCAGTTGGAAATATCATTCTGGATAACTGGTTTTCCGGTTAACTGGATTCCGGATAAATGGTTCCATACTGTAATTACAAAATAAAAATTTATATGCTACACAGTCCCCTAAAACAATGTTCATTTTTCAAATCTTCATATCTCCATGAATTGAATAGTAAAGATAAAAGCCCCCCCCCCCCACTCCATGGACATGAAATTATACTCTTTGGATTCTCTACCTTCCTGTGAATAACTTTTTTATTTACACTATTTCTGTATCTTATACTTACATAAAAGCCCCCCTCCCCACTCCATGGAGATGAAATTATACTCTTCGGATTCTCTACCTTCCTGTGAATAACTTTTTTATTTACACTATTTCTGTATCTTATACTTACAGAAATAAATTTTGTTACCATCTCTTATCTTAATTATCTATATCATTGAAAACTCCTCACTGTTTTTAATTTAAATTATAAAAAGTACACACATTTTCATTTTAAAATGAAATGTACTGAGGATTTCAATGATACAGATTTGAGAATAGAGCAACATTTAAACATCTTTTCTAAATCAATAGAAAAAAAAATTGCAGTCAAAAAAGTAAGTTTTGCATAAATTTGGATAATAGCATAACAATATTCTCCCAAAGAATAATCCAGACAGAGGAATTTCTCATCAATAGGTAAAATTTTGAAATATTCGATAATCGGCAATAAAATCTAAATAAACTTCTAGATCAGTAAAAAATTAAGGTGTAAGCAATTCCTCAGGCAAAAAATAAGGAGTTTAAAATTTCTCATGTAAAAATTAAGTAGTATATTAAGATCCCTTGTGTTTTATTTTTTTAAAAAAGGACTTCGACTTTTAAGGAGAGTATGAACCCTGGCAAGGAATATCTTTGCAATTGTTTTTTTTTTTTTCTATCAAGAGTCATAAATAGATTTTGTATTTTATAGGAAAAACCCAATAGAGACGAAATTATACCAGTTAGAGCCTATACTTTTCTGTCTTTCTATGTTCAACTTAAATTATTTTTCTACTTCTTATACAGAAATAAACCATGTTACTACCTTTATTGGGCATCCTGTATATAGAATAAATATGCATATTATAAATTAGAAGAGATATTGGAAAACAACTTACATTTTGAAACAACTTCATTAATCAAGGTCTTTCTTGCATTGGAATGTTATGAGAAAACAGCCAACGCCACTCTGCTTGGGCGACGTGAAATTGACACAATAATTGCTTACTCTGAGGCCAAACTTCTTCCAAGGCATTTTTCTCAGCAGATGAGTCATCCGTCATGAAAATAGGAGACTGAAGCAAATTTAAAAACAAGAAAAAGAATAGTTGAAATAAAAATATAATCCTTTAACTATTTCAAAAATATTATTAGAAATGAATCTCATACAAGCTTTGTTTAGCTATGAACATGAAGTAAAATAAATTGAATACAAAATAAAACATTTTTTAAAAACTAGTCAGGAAGATAAGCCACCATGGGATAAAAATTTGTTAATTTACAAAAAAAAGGCAGAAATATTGCATACTTTTCAGTTAACATTATGAAAAGCTGCTTTGTTTTCTTTCTGTTACAATTTTATGGTATATCAATTTTCTGTATGATTTTTCAAAATAATTGCCTATCTAATGTCCTGTGCTCTGAATCTTAAAGCATCATAATGAAATAATAAAACAACTTCTTTCAACTTTCAAAATATACAGTGCTACATTTAGATTAATACAATTTGTATTATATAATTAATTTTTAAATGTCAGCTTAGCTTTTTTTTTTTTTAGATTCAGGGGTCTATCAAGGGAGAAAAATTGAGTCTGTTAACGGACTCTTCACAAAATTCTATGATAGTAAAATGGATTCTTAACATAACAAAAATAACTTTAAGAAAAACAAACTCTTCAGAAAAATAAATTTAAGAAAAAAAGACTTCACAAAATAAAATTTCAACAAAACAGCCCTTTACATTGTTAAATTATATATTTCTTCAACTGTTTAGTGTGTTTATTCATGCATAGCTTAAAATTGTAATCACTCTTTCAAAATTTAAATTTGATTTATCTTTTTTCCTTAGCAAAAATTACACACTTTAATATACACACAAAATTAATAATTAAATTCACAAAAATAGGACAGTGGAATGAAAACCTGGACAGAGCCCTCAGATTTCAAGTCAGAAATATGCAAGACAAAAATCCATTTCCTAAATTTTAAATCTATGAGTAATTTTATTCAGTACTAAAAAATTGTTCCGAAACTTATTTACAAAGAGGCATTTAAAATGTATATGCAATAAATATCTTCAAAATGCTCTTATTTTTGTTCTATGTCACATAAAAATTGAACTGTTGATAAAAAAAAAAAAAAAAAGGTGGCTATTCAATATCAGATTTTTAAAAAAAATTTGTTCTTTGAAGATAAGCATAGTGTTTTATGAAATTAACCAGTTTGCAAATGTAGCCAAATATTAGGGTCAAGGTTTAAAAACAATAGTTTTCAATAAAAAATACAAAGAATAATTATTTTGCCAGATTAGTATATTTCAGATATCAGAACTAATTTTCAATGAAAAAATATATTTGCTGCTGCACTGTTACTGTTACACTTGGTAGCCATTTTCAAATTAATGGATTAGTTTTGTTGTGGTAGTCAGAAAAAGTTTGGATTTAAAGTAAATAACAGGTAAGTTTCAGCTTATTTAATCTGCACATTGCATAAAATACTTATTTAGGAACAATCTCCTGCATTTTTATTACAAAATAAAGTAAAATTAATATTTTAGAGCAAAAAAAAAAAATAATAATAACATGTGGAGTAAAAGTTATACTGTTAGGCTTAACAAAAAGTAAATAGAACTTTTTATCATTATAAAATTGTTTTTCATTTCATTAGTTTCAAATTTAAACAATATGTTGCTCTAGGTTATTCTCTTCACATCAATTGATTAAAATAAAATTTTATTTGTTAAATTAAAATAGCTAGGCTTACTTATATAGTAAAAGCAAAACAAGCAATTTTCAGTTGCATGCCCATTTCAAACATAAATTTAACTACATAAGTTATTTTAAGGATTAAACCAAGGATTTACAAGAGAAAAACTATTACAAATTATATATACTACATCTAATTTAACCCATTTTAGGCCAAGCATAGAAATTTTATAAAATGTGGTATTTTTTGCATTGAAATTTGCTTAAATTACATTCATTAAGACTCCAAAAATGTTTCGTGCAAGAAAAATAATATTTTATTTAATTTGACGTTACCATTATTAATTTATTATTAATAATTTACCATTAAATTTAAATAAAATAATTTAAGTTTTCTTATGGCATTTGTTTTATTTTTATTTTATTTACAGAACTTGCAACTTTACTCCATTATAAAAACATATAATTAATCTCAAGTGGAATAATAATACATTTTCAAAAATTCAAATTTGTCAATAACCATTTCAAGTATTTTGAAAAATCAAGTATTTTCCAGCGTATTTTGAAAATTTCTCAACAGAAAGTGATTACTTCAATTGAATTACTAATATTTTAGATGTCTCCAGAACCCTTAAAAATAGCAGAAAAATAAAATTAGTGAAAAATATACGTCACAGTGTTAATAAAAAAATATTTATTGAAATGGTGTGTTTACGCACCTTTGGTTGAAAAAGGGTTAAATAGTGATGAACAAAAGTTGAGTTTTTTGGCATTCTAGTATCTCAACATAATTAGGAATTTATACAGGGTGCCCCAAAAGTCTCTGTACAACTTCAAAAATTTATTTAAAAAAAAAATAATAGGCCTACAGCAGAAATAATTATTATAACAGTGCATAGAGTAATTAAAAAAGTTTTTTTCTACTGCCTTAGTAAACCCCAACATGAGATCCTTTCGTAGCATGAAGAATATCAAGACGATATTCCAATTCAATCCACGAACGTTTTTCATGCTAACATCAACAGTAGCTACTGCTGTTTGGATCTTTTGTTTCAATTCCACGAGACTAACTTTTGTTTAGATTTCATCAAACAGTTGTAACTACTGTTGATGTTAGCATGCTGAAACGCACGTGGATGGAATTGGAATATCGACTTGATATTCTTCGTGCAACGAAAGGATCTCATGTACAAGTAAGTATACTAAGGTAATAGAAAAAAACTTTTTAAGTTACTCTATGTACTGTTGTAATTATTTTTACTGTAGGCCTATTATTTTTTTAAAAATAAATTTTTGAAGTTATACGGAGACTTTTGGGACACCCTGTACTGTCAAATTTACAAAAAATAGTGGGTATTCTAATTTCACATTTCCTGAGAAAGATGACATAAGCCACTTAACTTCGTTGTCTTGTTCTTTTAATATAAGTTATCAAAAAAGAATAATTTACTATATACTAAAATTTTTCCTATTACTAAATACTTGATTTGTACAAAAAGAGAAAAAAACATTTTATATGTTTTAGAAATATGACTTATTTTAATCTTCAATGAGGACTAATAAAAAAAAAAAAAATACTTACTTCATTTCCTCCAAAGCATTTGGGAAAATTTTGTTTTAATAAACAAAATGCTTTCTCATAACTGTATGTTGTTTGATTCTCGTGGAAGATGACTGCCAGTGGAATTGCTCCAGCTTTTGTAACAGTCAGAAGTACAGTTACTGTAGCTGATGACCTTTCACAACTGCAAGATGAATCAATGAATACAATTTCCCCTGATGATGGCAAACTATGTGTCCTCTGCATTACCTCCGTTATGACTAATACAGCCCATGAACTGTCATTATCCAATATTACAGTGGTGCCTATAAAAAATGTTTACAAAATTAATATCATTTATAAAATAGATATACAGTCAACTTTCTCAAATGCGCAAACGCCTATAATGCACACACAGTTTTCGACGGAAACAATGAAAATTTGGTTATCATTAACTTTGTGAGATAAATTAAAAATAGCGGTAATTTGGTCGATTATCGGTAGTCAGTCTCCCCCCCCCCCCCTAAATTTTTGCATTTCAATGAAGTAAAACTTTGTCTTAAATGAAAAAAAAAAAAAGTAAATCAGGAGACGTTTTTCCTGCTTGTAACAATAAAAAAACGCGTTGTCTACAGAATAGTTTGAAAACAATTTTGTAAAAGAAGCCTATATGCATTGTAGTACAAAGGTCGGTTTACCTGTAAACTTTAAAATATTATTGTTTTTAGACAATTGTGCTGCACATCTAAAAATATTACAAAAAGACAGTGTCTACATTATTTCCCTCAGGGTTGTAAAAAAACAGCTCACAGCTCAGGCAGCCACTACAACCCTGTATCAAGCTATGTTGATTAGAGGGAGTTGACTGATTTTAATTATTTTCCATGACAGCTTATATTATACATATTGTATGAATACCTTTTCTCTTGTATATGTCTAACTTTTCCTTTAATTTGTCAAATGGTTCATAACACGAGCCTAAATTTTCTTCACGCCACATGTCATGCAGATTATATATCTGCCTTGAAGTTGGATTCTTAGATGAATCAGCTATATCTTCATAAGTCCCGAGGCATAACAATTCATTCTCATGCAAAGACATTGCATTCCCAGGTGTTATACCATTATCAAAATAACCAAAGAATTTATTTTTAACCTAAAAATATAAAATAAGAGTATTTTCAATATTTCAGAGCAAAATATATTCAGATTACTTGACATAAACATAACAATAGTCCAAAATTAATGTAAACAAAACCTTCTTAATAATAATATATTAAAAATTACCTCTTCGGGTACTCTTAGTAGCTTAAGAGAAGCAGCTGAACAGATAGTGTGGCTATGCATTAAATGTACTGACACAACCGTTCTTAAAGGTGGATTTAAACGGAGAAATTTATCTTTCTCAATTGTTTCAGAGGATAACTTTTTAATAACAATATCCATTTTTGCAGCACAATTCGTGTTTCTTTCACTGGCTTGGGTCTTTCTGTAGTTGCTCAAGTGGCATTTCCACACTTTATGGTACTGACTGAAATGAAAACAGCAGAAAACATTTATAAATATATACAAGCTAAAATAAAGATTTAAATATGTCATATAAAAATTGCACGCAAATTTTATGCATGGAATCGTGATTTAAGCTGAAATAAAATAAAGCAATGCATATTTTCTACATACATACAAACCCAAGCCTATTTAATCAGGAAACATAAATACCACCACCTAAGATTTTAACCCTACCAAAAAACGTTTTAATATTTAGTATTTATAAAAAAATTTTGTGTAGGACAAATTTATTGTACTTTCTGATTAAATATGGTAGGGTATATATGTAAAAAATATGCATTATTTATATTATATTTTTTAGGTATCCGACACAATAGAATTCCTTCAATTAAAATATTGCAACAATACAGAATCTACACAAAATAAAATAAAGGATAATAGTGATTTGCAGCATACTTTGCCCGCTTGGAATTGTTATAGTAAACAACCCATCCTGTTTTTGTCGCTTTTGCAAGATCTGTCCGGAAAATTTCTACTTCTTCCTCTGATGTAAATGGCAGACGTAAAACTAAAACTTCTCTGTTACTTAATGACTCATCAATTGAGTAATTCCACTTGTTTTTAACAGCGCTAATTAAAGAATTAACATCTATAGAATAATTAGCCATCGTGTAGCACGTGTTCAATCCAAAAATCGCGGCGCGACGAATGTTGAAAAGCGTGCGTGACTGTGTTGTCCTGATTTGGCGATTTTTCTACAGCTTGCAAATTCGCCAAAATTTGGCGAAAAGTTCCGCAGTTCGGAAATACGCAGCGCCTACAGGAGTCAGCTACATTCCTGAGAAACGTTTGACTTGGGTTAGGTTTGTTACCTTGCTTTCATTGGTTCGTTAGATTATGGCAACTTGATGCAGCAAAGGAGGGTTGGGTTGGGTTGATTATTGACGGCCAATTATCTACACTAGGGATATAGGCCCAGGGGGAGTGCCCTTCGTGGGGGTCTTTCTAAGGGAACCTAATCCGTATTTACGCATGGATAAATCCACGGCTCGAAGAAAACCACGAAAACTCCGAACGATTAGGCCGACGGGCGCGATTGGGATCGAACCCAGTACCTCCCGTCTACCAGCTTCGAGAGCACAACCTCTCAGCCACTCCAGCAAAGGAGGGACTGATAGTTATTGTGATGTATCATTATTTTGGTGCAAAAGTATTTTTTGCTTATGTAAAATCAAGAGATTAAAATCGACTGCTTTATTCGAATTCAAAGATATAAAACCGAAATGTTTTTGTTTACATCATGCATGTTTAATTTTTTTAAATTAAAAATCCTTTTACGTTTAATAAATAAATTTTAAACTTAAAAAAAAACTGATATTTAATCACATGGATATTTATTTAATTGTGCTTCATTTATGTATTACTATTATGTTGTTATGTACATATTTGTAGCTTTATTTGAATTACTAATGATAAAGGTTTATCACCATATTAGAATAGAATGATACACAATTTCATAGCAGTAAACTCTTATCAAATGATAATAACAGGTTTTTTTTTTATTATAAAAAAATTGCTTGTTTATGGAATTGTATAATGGTATAATTGTATGGAAGTGTGTAATGTAGGATGTAATTAGTGTTTAATATTATGTTAGTGTTTAATACTAGTTAGTGTTTAATATTATGATGCCTTGATACTTTATTTGATACAATAGCTGTCGTTGCTTGAAGGAAAAAAATGTTAATTATTGTTAAAGTAAGTGATTTTATATTTATTGTTTGGCAACATCCTGTAATAAGTTTTACCTTTCATGTATTGGCAACATTTTTTAATCTGTATCTCTCTTACCGCCGATGTTGGTGTTTGTAGCTGTTTATCACATCCTTAACGGGATGCTATTATAATAAACCTTTTTATTCTAATAACCTGCTAACTCTGACAGGTTATGGGCCCAGGAGCCCATCGCGTAAATTAAACAACACTTAACGACGCTTTGAAAATTACGGAAAAGTGAAAATTACTTATACCGGCGGCGATCGTTAGGCCTAGTTTAAAAACGTGCTAAAAAATTGCGCGATGTCTACACCTACAGTTACTATACCAAGTGCAGTTCCTCCAAACTTTGAAAAGCTTAAAGGTCGAGCTAATTATAGCGAATGGAAATTTAGTATACGATATCACCTTGAAGATCGGGATCTTTATGACGCTTGTACTAAGGAAAATGCAGAAACTACAGTTGATCGTCGGGCAAGATCCGCAATCGTAAGTAGTGTTTCCAGTATTGTCATTAAAGAATTATTGAACTGTGAAACTGCAAAATCCATGTGGGATAGACTCCAAAATCTCTACGAAGATAATAATCCAAATCGTTTTATTACGTTAAATCAAGAAATGTTTGCAACGAAATTTGAAAACTGTAGAGATATGGCAGAATACATTGAAAAGATGCGTTCCATCGGTATTAAAATGAGAACGATTCTTCCCGCATACCCCGACCAAGCTGTAGCTGCAAATATTTTAACGAATTTACCGACATATTTTCGTCCTTTAACGATGGCTCTGGAAAATAGTGTTCAAGAGTTGACTACAGATCTCGTTTGTGAAAAGTTGCTCTCGGAATTTGCTAAGATGGGAAATCAAGAACAAAATGCCTATGCAACTAAAACTTCCAACCATGATTCAAGATTTTATGGTAAATGCAACTCATGTGGCAAAAATGGTCATAAAGCAAAATTTTGTAGATCAAAGAAGTCTAAATTCAACAATGCAAACAAGAGAGATGTAAAATTTGAAAAATCCGCAGACTACAATTCCAGAATAAAAGAAGCTTGGGTATTATGTTCAGGATCTGAAATCAAAGCCAGAGATGAACCATGGATTATAGATTCTGGAACAGACAGACATATGACATCACATAGAGACTGGTTCACAGATTTTGTTGAATTAGCCCCATGCCCAGTGAGAACAGGTGGAAAAATTATTCATAGTGCAGGTGAAGGAAGCGTTACACTCAGTATAAAAAGAAATGATGCAATTGTTGAGGTAACTCTAAATAATGTTTTATATGTTCCTGATTTAACTGCTAATTTAATTTCTGTAAAATATCTTGCAAAAAAGTTGAATATCCTTACTGTATTTGATGCTAATAATTGCAAATTAATTGAAAAGCATTCAAGAAAAATTCTCGCTACAGGTACTTCAAAAGATAACACTTTATACTATCTGGATACTGTAAGAAGCACAGCCTTGATTTGTTCCAAAAAGAATTCTGTCAATACGTGGCATAAAAGAATAGCCCACTTGAGTTATCCTGGACTTAAAAGACTGAAGTCAATGGCTAATGGTATCGATTTTGATGACGGCTCTGAAGATTGTGTGTCCTGTATAAAAGGAAAAATTCATCGCAAGCCATTTCCTAATCAAAAAGCCAAAAGAGCAAAAGAAATTCTTGAGCTTGTTCACTCCGATTTATGTGGACCAATGGAGGTTCAGTCGCATGGAGGGGCAAGATATTTTCTTACAGTCACTGATGATAAAACCAGAATGACTTTTGTTAGTTTCTTAAAAACCAAGGATGAAGTTTATCAAAAATTTGTTGAATTCAAAACTTAACGTTGAAAAACAAACTGACAAGAAGTTGAAAATAGTTCGTAGTGACAGAGGTAAAGAATTCCTACCACTTAAAGAATTTTTCAGAAAAGAAGGCATCTTTCACCAAACAAGCATTGCATATAGCCCCGAACAGAATGGAATTTCTGAACGTTGCAATCGGACACTTGTAGAGAGAGCACGTGCTATGCTCAATCAAGCAAATTTAGATAAACGATTTTGGGCAGAAGCTATCAATACTGCAAATTACTGTAAAAATAGAAGTCCTACAGTTGCTGTAAATGGGAAAACTCCTTTTGAAGCATGGACCGGAAAAAAGCCAGATTTGCAACATATGAAAATTTTTGGATGTAAAGCCTTTTCTCATATACCCAAATGTCAACGCAAAAAATGGGACTATAAAGCTAAAGAAATGATATTTGTTGGGTACTGCCAAGAAAGCAAAGGTTACAGGCTTATGGATCCTAACACGTTCAAGATTACTGAAGCCAGAGATGTAATATTTTTAGAAACAGAAAAGTGTACTCCTTCTTGTTCCTCAGAAAACGAGCAAAGTCTAGAGTTTTATCAAGATGAAATACTGTTCCCCATATACCAACAACCACAAGAAGTTGTTTCTATAAATTCAGATTTAGATGACGGAAATTCAGACATCAAGGATGACACTCCCACAGACCCTTGCGAAGACGAAAATTCAGAAGTTAAAGATGTCACTCCTGTAAAACCTTGTGAAGACTCTAATAGTGATGTTGGTGCAAGAAGACCTAAACGAGAAATAAGGATGCCATCTTATCTCAAAGACTATGATACATCCTCTGAAGAACATCAATGTCACATAATATCTACAATATTAGAAGATGAGACAGAACAAACTACTGATATTCCAACATCTTATACAAATGCTCTGAATCATGCAGATGCTGTGAAATGGAAAGGGGCAATTTCTGAAGAATTAGAAGCACACAAGCGAAACGAAACATGGCAACTTGTGTCACTTCCTCCTGGCTGTAAACCTATTAAGTGTAAATGGGTATTTAAAATCAAGCACGGTGCTGATGGAAGTCCTCAACGCTATAAAGCCAGATTGGTCGCCAAAGGTTGTTCCCAAAGAGCTGGCATTGACTACACAGAGACATTTTCTCCAGTTGTGCGCTATGAAACACTAAGAGTGTTAATAGCCATGTCTACCCTTTATGATTGGGATATTGATCATCTTGATGCTGTTGTTGCATTCCTTCAAGGAAGTATTGAGGAAGAAATTTATATGGAGCCCCCAGAAGGTTTGGAGTTCTCCAAAGAAAGGGGAAGTAAGAAAGAAGAGAAGATAGTTTGTCGACTCCAAAAAGGACTTTACGGTCTAAAACAATCCGGTAGAGCCTGGTACACTAAACTAGACAACAACCTCAAAGATTTAGGATTAACTTGTGCTGACTTTGACTGCTGTGTTTACTATAAAATCACAGGTAAGAAGATTTTACTTATAGCAGTTTATGTGGATGACTTGTTGATATTTTCAAACTGTCCTAAAGATAAAAGCAGCATTAAAGAACAATTATTCAAGAGATTCGAAATGAAAGATCTTGGTGAACTAAAATATTGCTTGGGAATTGAAATTGAAAGAGATAGAGAAAGAGGAATTACTGCTTTAAATCAATCAACATACATTGAATCAATTCTTAAAAAGTTTTCCATGCATGATTCAAATCCTGTTTCAACACCATCAGACGTCAATCCAAAATTGTCAAAATCCTCTGATTATGATGAAAAATTAACATCTATATACCAATCAGCTATTGGTAGTTTACTTTATGCTGCAAAGGGAACTCGTCCTGACATTTCATTTGTTGTAGGTTTGTTATGTCAGTATTGTCAAAGTGCATCAAAAATACATTGGGTTGCTGCCAAACGTGTGATGAGATACCTTCATGGAACAACTAAAACTAAATTAAAATATGATCGCTCAGCTAACAGTGAATTTTTAGGATATTGTGATTCTGATTTTGCTGGATGTCCTGATGACAGAAAGTCAACAACAGGTTTTATCTTCAAACTTGCTGGAGCTGCAGTAACATGGCAAAGTAAAAAGCAAACAACTGTAGCTAGTTCCACCGTCGAAGCCGAATACACAGCTTTGGCATCTGCCACAAAAGAAGCATTGTGGCTTAAAAAGTTTCTGAATGAATTAAACTTAGTATCTAAAGATAAACCAATCACAATATTCTGCGACAACAAAGGTGCTATTGATCTAAGCAAAAACAGCCTTTTTCATGCTCGCACCAAACACATAGATGTGTCTCATCATGTCACTCGTGATTCTGTTAAAAAGAAACTCATAAGTGTTGAAAAGATTTCAACTGATGATATGGTTGCTGACTCTCTTACTAAAGCTGTGCCAAAACAAAAGCACGAATGGTGCATGAATAACATGGGACTCTGTAAACTTTAAAAAAACTGTTTTTTTAAATTTTGAACTCTAATTTTACTTCTTTGTTTATTTTATAATATATAAAATCAGGGGAAGTGTTAAAGTAAGTGATTTTATATTTATTGTTTGGCAACATCCTGTAATAAGTTTTACCTTTCATGTATTGGCAACATTTTTTAATCTGTATCTCTCTTACCGCCGATGTTGGTGTTTGTAGCTGTTTATCACATCCTTAACGGGATGCTATTATAATAAACCTTTTTATTCTAATAACCTGCTAACTCTGACAATTATAAGCTTTTTTCTTTTTTTTTTCAGAGCAGCACAAATTATTTTAAGGAACAAATATTGTTTTCATATTCTGATAATGTTTTATTTTAATAAATTATGTAAACCAATGTTTTTCATTTAACTCAAGTTGCTTTTTATATATTTAAGTTAGAGGTATCAATATATGCAGATATAATTTTTTGCTTTAGTTTGACGAAATTTAATAGTTTTAATAAATATTTTGGTTAAACATTTATAATATAAAAATAACTTATAGTTGTATAAAGGAAACAAATTTATAACTGTGCAATTTTTCCCACACATTCAAAATTATTAATCTGAACAAAAAGGAGGGGGGGGGGGGGTAGGGGTTAGATAGTCGTTTTAGCTGAGTGGTTACTTCACACCTTGATACAATGAAAAAGAAAAGTTAATCTACTATAAATGTGGCTGAAAGAAGGGCTATAAAATGTTAAATTTTTATCTAATTAATAAAAAGGGAATTGAAAAACTGGACACATATGTAACATACTTATGTGCACAGAAATTGCAATATTAATTAATAGTCATTGATGGCAAAAAACAAAGCTCGTAGGAAAAATACTTCATAGAAAATAATAATTTTCTAAAACATAAAAAGTTTTTTAAAATAAATTCTGTGCATCTGTATCATTTTCATAAACTGTACATGTAAAACTAAAAATTACTTTATAATTTCAAGGCAGAAATATTTAATATTTGCTTTTAATCTCATTTCTATGAATAAACATACAATAGATATATATATACAGTAATCTTATATATAGGATAGGTGTACCAGTTTTAGCCGCATTCAATCAGTTTGTCCAGTATTTAGCTTATGATTTGATATTAATCAATAAAATGCATTTTTACACCTTAAGAAAACCTTAATTTATCATTTCCAATCTGATTGGTTTATTTTTCCATAACCTGTGACTTGCAAAAAAATTAAATGTGTGAACCTATAGTGTGTGCTCACAAATATTAAGATCTTTGCTTAGCTAACAAGTTTTTAGAATCTTTTAACATTAAGCCTTATCAGGCTCTATTTGTTCTAAAACTAATTGCTATTGAGTTTTATGAGATAAGCTTTCTTTCTATATAAATTCTGCATTAAAATTAATTATTTTAACCGTTTAATGGGAGGCGGTCAAAACTGGTGTTCTAAATTTGCTATATCTACCTTTTATGGCCATGGAAGTGGCCAAAAGGGGTACAACATGTGTTCCACTTTTGGCTACATGATTCATTATAGTGAGAATTTTAGCCATTAAAATAATTTTTTGAATATCTGGATAAAACAAAATCAAGTAATTTATTTTTGTTTCTGTTTTGCCTAGTAGGAAAAGCAAGGCTGGTGAGAGTTTCAGAAAGAGGTTTTGTTATTCTCCCTGTAATACAAATTCACTTTAGAAAATAAAACTGTGTGCTAGTTTTACACACGCACTGTATGTGCTAGTTAAAATTGTTAGTGCCTGTTACTAAAAAATGCAATATTACTAGAGAAAATATAGTATATTGTGTCTAGTGTTGATAAAAAAGGAGGAAAGAGGATATGTATTGTTTAGGAATGATAAATAAAGTAATTCATTTCTAAAGGTTTGATGAGTTATAAATTAAAGTTCTGATTATAGTGGATTTTATTGAATTAACAGCTGTAATAATGAATGAAATAGTATTATTCAGAGCCTATACGTGTTAATTTGATAAAAACATTTGACATCTGGAGTTGAATGGGCTCATCTAAAAATCCAACAATTCATTTAATATATGTATGATATCTTCATTTTCTGGAAAAATAAACATTGTTTCCATTTTTTTTCTTTTTTTAAATGTTACAACTTATGTTAAGTCATTTACTACAATACCAATAAAATCTTTGATCCAAGAACAGTTTTCATGCGGGAATCTAACAACTACCTAACATCCAATGGATACTTTTTAACATCCTCCGTTTGAAGATTACTTTCCTTGTTATTCTGTTTACACTTAGAAAGTTATATAGAAAGTAGCCACCATCATCTTGTACATCACACACATTTAGGTGCAAGGAAATTAAAGATGATTCTTTATCGATGGACTCGTTTAAAAAGCTGCATTTTCTTTTTTTTTTAGTTTTGGCCTTTTAGTTAAATTTTCTTTTCTTTTTTTTACCGGCATTCTCTAAAATGTTTCTCTTTCAATTTCCTCCTTTTTTTGCATAGCATATTAATAATATTGAGTAACAATTTATGGTTCAGTAAACCATACTATATTAACCATACTACTATTGTTTAGTTAAAACATAATCAAGTTATTTTAGCTGGAACAAATTTTTAAGAAATTAAATTTCTTTTTTTAGTTTTTGAAATTTATTGTTTATAACATAATTCAATACCAAAACAAAATACTTATAAAAGATTGATAAATGTATATAGTTTACATAATAATTTCCTTAAATGTTTCCCTATATATGTAGTTTGAATAGTCACCTAAATGATGATAAAGAAAAAAAAACTCTCAGTTATCAAAGAAATAAATTTCCATTCTGAAAATGTTGCTAAATACAGTATTTTCTTCATAAAAAAAATCTTTACAGTTCAGTCTCATAAACTATACCTAGTCTATACCTAGACTATACCTTGCACCTACTTAGGATATTTCTTGTGCACAAATGTGATATTTTTCAGGAATGAAATCAAACTACTCCATGCTACTGTACTTGAGAAATCAAAATAAGCTATTGTAGCATCCAAACTGAGCTGATATGGTTCTAAATACTATTGATCAATATATCAATGTGTTATAATCAATATGATTATAATCAATGTTTATATTTTAGCCTTTTTATGTGATTTGCTGCGATTTTTACACAATAGTAAAAGGAATCTGATTTCACTCTTCTAGCCCAATATAATAAATTTGAACAATCTTTTCAATAAAGTTTATTCGTAATTCATATAACGATTTTTTATTGTGATTTTCAGAGTTTTTTTGCATTTTGAGGTTTTTTTTTTTTTTTTTATGGGACCAGGCAATGCCAGCGGGTCAGTTAGTAGAAAAAACAAATAAAACTTTTTTTTTCTCTTAAAAATTACTTATTCCATTTCAAGTCATTTTAATGCTATTTTGATCAGAATGAAGAATGAACCGAAATTGTGTCTTTCTTTTCTAGTATTGGAATATAATAATGCTATTTTAAATGAAAATTTGTGATGTTTGTCTGTCTGCCATTGACCTGTCAATATGGCGCCACTCAGAAGAGGTGGTAATAATTTGATGGTCAATTTTCCTTTGTGACAGTAGGACATTTTTTAATTGGAATAATTTAACGGTATGATATAACATGAAATGAATATTTTTGATTGTTTTTAATCAACCAGCATTAACTCAATGTTTGCAAAATTTTTTGTTTACTAAAAATTTTGCAACGAGTTTGTTTGCTTGTCATATAAAAATAACATTATAGTGATTCTTATATCTATTTTTCATTGTAAACTCTGCTCATGCTGCGGCTCTGCTCTGCACATTCACAAAATCATTTTCATTCATAAGTATATATAATGGGGAAGTTGCACTCACTTTAGATTATGCATTCTTTTATGTTTAATTGATGAAGACAACTTTACATACCTCAAAACTTAACTCGGAATCGCAAAAATAATTAAAACTATGTAGTTATTGGAGTTTTAAACTCCGCTAAAAGCAAAACAAAACCACGTGATCGGAAAATGCGACGGGATTGGTTTGACGTCACTACACATGAAACGGGGAATTCTGCTTAGAGCCGTGTGCTCGCATAGGCTGTTTTATATTGCTTTCTATGTACTATAAACATATTTTAAAGACTCGTTTACACAAAAACAAAAATTAAAGACAAAAGATTATTTTATCATATCTAAATATAATGCACTATTAATTTATACATTTGCATGAATTTTCATTTAGAAAAGTGTTGAAGTTGGTGGGATTTGAAAAATACAAAATTATGTCTTCCGGAAATAGTTTTTTTATTTTTTAAATTCGAATTTGCTTTTAGGACAGAAAAACTGCATTTCATGTGGGTAAAAATACAGGAAGCTAAAGCTAAAAGGCACGTATATTGTTCACTTACTCTGATTTATTTAAATGAAATAAGAACGTCTTTAATTGAAATAAGATACTTTTATTACACTGATTTATTGAATAAAAATTTTAATTAAATACTGACAATAATAATTGTGTTTTCACTCTTCAGAAAAAAAAATTACTGCAACATACGTGAGTAAATTTATCACTATTGTCTTTTATTTTTGTACTTACTTAGAGATGTAATTATGTACTTACTTAAAAATAAGTATTAAATTAAATATATTTTTTAAATGTACATCTTTTATAAGCATCCAATGTTTATTTTCATAATCACGCCTCCTTTTATGATTGGAATTCGTGATTTTTCAAAAAATGTCCAATATAATACTATAATTTGGCGTGGACACCGAAGCTTAATGGGATTTTTTTTTTTTTACGCTTGGTAGAAAATGAGAGCTAATAAACTTATTAAAATAAATGTATAATCTTTGCTTTTTTTCTGTTTTAAGGTATGGAAAGAGGAAAGAAAAAAAAAAACATTATTTAAACTATCTTTTTAGGATTGCTAAATTGATTTCTCAACGTATAATCATAATTCAATTAATATAGAAAAGTGTAAAAATAATTTAATTATCGTTTTATTATTATTTGCTTATGTTTAATTTTTGAATGGATGCAGTACTTTTTGTTTGTTTGAAATATAATTTCTCAGAATGTCCTATTTTTAGATTTATCAGGTTCTAAAAATATTATATCTTTATTTTCCTCAATGTTCTAACTTTCGTAAAAAATAAAAATAATGACAATATTTGAAAATCTTGTTAAAGAAAGCAGTATCTTAATTTTGAAAATAAGCATTATACTGCACAAAGATTTTTTAAAACAGAGTGAGATGTGCTGAGAATTTGAATATGTTGTTGAAGCCCACTCTTTTCACTTTTAAAAACAGCCATCTCATTAATTCATTCTATTAATTCAACAATTAATAACGGACTTACAAAGTAAATTAAACGTGTAAACGCAATTGCTAGAAACCATAAAAATATTTCAGTTTTAGACACATGTTTCCGTTTTAGCCGGTAGATTTACAGGGTACTATTTTGTCGAGACTATGAAATCTTTCAATAAAAAGTGGGATTTCGTTATAGACAAGTTCCGTTTACACAGTCTTTACTGCATGAATTAACGAACATAAATTATGATTTATATATAAATATTAAACAACAAAATCTGTGAAAAGAGAATCGCTAGGGATCAAAGAAAAGTATCGTTTTAGGGAAGTTTTCGTCTTAGCAGGTGTTCATTCGGTAGTACGGTGTTCGTTCCGGCGGGACAATGAAAATGTTCCATTTATGGTACAATACTATGCCGACTGTATAAAACTATGTATCCCCCCCCCCTTCCCTACAAAAAAAGATTATCTGGATCTGCCCCAGAGTTTGGAGATAATTTTTATTTAATATCATCATAGTTCTGCTGAAAGGCAGCGTTTCAACAGCATAACATTATTATGTCCAAAATTAACAAATATATAATTAATGAATGTTACTGGTTCATGCATTTAAGCAGTTGAAATTAGATAAGTAAAATGGAAAAAATCACATGTGATTGGATTCTTTATTCCTGAAGATTACAGTTTAAAGGGATGATTCATCAATACAGGTTTTCAAATCGCCAATCTCAAAATCCTTTTGTTAGCCTGTGGAGAAATTGAATTAGATGGTGACTCATACCTAATTATCGAAATACGGTTTTCACCACCAAAAAGTAGATATCTGATGCCTATATGTAGTGCGTTTTTTTAAAGCCTCCTTCAATTTTAAGTATACAAAAAAACTGAAATTTCTACAAGCAGAAAAATTTCAAATTTTATCATCTTAAAAATACTTCATTTGAAGAAGGCAATTGCAAACATGAGATTTCGCTATAGAGTGTGTGTTTGGAGGGGAGGGGGGATGGTAAAGCAGTCCCTTAAGGGTACTTGCTGTCGTTCATTTTGATGAAAAATGACGAAATTATCACTTTTTGAATATAAAGTATTTAAACATCGCCAGTATATTCTTGCATATTTGCATAGTAATCAAATAATTAAAAATATGTGAAAAGGCTTTTTACTGCATCCATTTCCCTTCAAAGGATTCAGAGTGAAAAATTATTTTTCACAGTTTATGTTTTTTCAGTATATCACATCAGTATGTTCAAAATGCTAAAGCTTCAACATGTTTCTCAATACTACTTGCTTGATATTTATTATAGTGACTTTCCTTAGGGTGCATTGTATAAAATTAAAGATCCGATTTGCAATAATGTAAGTAGTTTTTTTTTAAAACAAAAATATGAAGCAAACATCCATTTTTACATATATCATATGATTTATATTATAGAAGGTTCCTGTGAAAATGGAGTGTGTAGCACTTATACCAGTTTGTGAGTCCCTGACACGGAAAACTGCATACATTTCTAATAGGGAATTGATCCAAAAATAGAAAGAATTATGAAGAATAAAATTTGTATTTGAGATTGTCCAAAGTAATATTAAGTTATCGTCAAACCAGAACTGTAGCCCAGAATTTACTTTATATTTTCTAGGGGGAAGGGGGACAATTTTAAGCTACAGTGACTTTCTTTTAAATGAAAGAACCCATTAAAACTTTTCAACTTAATCGGCACCATACCCTTCCCCCCCTCTCCAATTTCCTCTGGCTACGGCCTTATTGTCAAACATAAATTTTGTTTACAACTCAATTCAACGTGTTTTGTAAGACTCAGAACATTATCGAAATTTAAGTCATTTTGGTGCTTCGTAACATTCCCTTTTTGCAAAACAAATAGACATTACCTAACAGAAATGTGTTATTTCATTTTAAAGAAGTTCACAATGTTTAAAGTAAAGAAAAAGTAATATATTTTTATACTTGAATTCATTTCAAAGAGAAAAAAAGGCATCTTCCGTGTTATTCGGGTACCCAAGATAATTAAATGAATAAATCTTATAATAAAACTAATTAACATAAATTCTATTCATTTACCATTTTATAAAATAAAAACAAATATATATGATAACAATACACTTAAAGGCTGTTAAGCACCTTTTAATAAACAGATCTACTAGTTTCGTACACACAATCATTCTCCAGATTAATAATATTAAACTATTTTAGCAAAAATTATTTATTATTCTTTTCAAATTTTTGGGAAAATAGTTAATTTATAATTATTGATCTTGAGAATGTTGTTGATTATGTGTATGAAACTAGTATATCTGTTTATTAAATGCCATTTATAAGGTTTTTTAGTGTACTGTTATCACTTTTAGTATATATATATGTATATTTTAATGATACTAAGGTATTTTCTTATAAAATTATTTTTGAAAGATTTAATTTTAAGAAGAACAATTATAATAACACCCTCAACCCTGCCTAGAACCTTTTATAGGTTATTTACAGTGGTGATGCGTGTAGTCATCTTTAAATTCAGAAAAGTAAAGACAACATGGAGCATCTTAAATCTAAATGAGCATATTTAAAATATGTTGTTTAGTTTTTATCAACTTTTTTTTTTTCAAATTTCTCTATTTCTTAAAATGTCTAATGTTGTCATCTATCATTGTCCCATTATAAAATTTCCTTGTATCAGCCAGGAATGTATATAATATACAGTATGGAACCGTTTATCTGAAAACCCAGTTTGACATGTTCATTGTTTGAAGCATTACAACATGCATGGTATAACTTGATGCCAACATCTAGGAATTGAAATATATTCAGCTAGATATTATGAGTTTTGATTTTTATGCAGAGGAATTGCTATTTCCAATCGATTCCCATAAACTGCTTCTTTCAAACTCCAATTAATTTTTTACCTTGATTGGATCTGATTCTTAATCCGAGTAATCTAATAATTAATTTCAAATCAGAAACAATGCCACAGTCACACATATTCTACAAATGTGGTCAAATGGATGTTGCTTTAATGTCCAACCAGTTAGTCAGAAAAACCAATTATCTGGAATACATCTGACACCAACCATTCAGGATAAGTGGTTCTGTAATAATTAAGGTGTTTGATTTCAAAAATAACACTTTTACCAGCATTTGAATGTTTTGTTATAAAATGTCTACATTTTTCATATACATTCTAAATTAACCCATAAAAACATGAATTTGTTTTCCAAGCTATAAAACAGCAAATACAGAATTTATATTTTTTATTTTACCTTTAAAAATACATTTCAGTATTTCAATGTTACAAAATACACAGTAATATTTTATCAGTAAAATTGTACATTTTTTGTTCGGTTATGACTCTTCTGAAAAATTTTCTACAAGCAGAATCTGGAAAGAAAAAAAATAGGGATAACATAAATATGAATCGATTTTTGAAGTAACACATTAATATAATAACTTTTTTAGGCTTTTTAAGTAGCTAACAGATGAATGTTGTTAAGTGATACACTGGTGACCGTGACCATTATGTATTTTGACATGAAATACATAACACACATAAGGAACTGATTTTAAAACATTTACATAGTTTTTTTTTAAATTTAATTTTTGCTTTTTAAATATCAAGTGAGTGAAAATGTATTCAAAACATGACTTTTTACATACAATGGAAATGAAAAGATAGTTGAACTTGAAGAAAATGGCACACATTTATTGAGAGATGACTCAAATTGTGACACGGGAAAAGTAACATCAGTCTTAGCACCTGAAAATACAGAGATATGGTTACAAAAGTAAAATATTGAAACAATGCAGAACTTTTATAAGATAAAAAATGACCAAATCTATATTGATAAAAGAGTTTTGCTGTGTGTGGACAAGAGCTAGCAAAATACAGCACACAGAGAAGTCTGAAGAACTGAACACATAGTTTTTTGTGTGGTATTTCATAGCTTTATTTTAACATAAATCAATCAAACCATTCAGTACAGTTAAAATTGAAAGACATATTAGAAAGATTGTACTCTTACATCTCAAATGCTGCAATCAATTTGAAACTATATAATATTGTTGTTAACCCTTTGAATTTTTTTTAAAGGGTTATTTTCCCCAAAGATGTTTTTCCCCCTTATGGCAACGCCCCTCCAGAGTGCAATTTTTGTTGGTAGAGGTACCAACAAAACCAAATATATGCTCTTAAAGCTCAAATGTTCTTCTAATTGACACTGCAATTGGTTTTAAAAAATACGAATTTTAACCTTTTAAAAAACATCAGTGAATGCAATTCACTTCGTACCTCATGGAGATGATTTTTTTCTACACTAACAGTAACTTAGACGTTCACATTTCGACACAATCTTTTTATAGCATTTCAGTAGACCTAATTTACATTAAATACAAAATTTTCAAATGTTTTGGATGTATACAGTTATTAAAAAATCTCAGGGGAAAAAAAAAAAAAGCAGGGATTTAGCATGGCATTTCTCTGCTTCGACTCATGTTTTTATCATTACATATGCATATTTTTTTATGAAATTTTAATGAGAGCTTCAATACAGTTATAGTTATAACTGATTTAAATTTCAGAGAGTTTGGAAGATGAGAACTATTTTTTTTATTGTGATTTTAAACAGCCGATGCAAAAACAAACAACAAAAATTAAAAAAAAGGGGAGAAGAAAACATATTTCTTTTACAATTAGATAGCAATGTTTCACAAAATTTTTAAATGGACTGTAAAACTGTTATATTTATAATCGATAAAAATTTCCAAGAGTTCAGACAAGAACTTTAAGAAAAAAACTATGAAAAGACCCCACATGAAAAAACAAGAAAATGTCTTCTTACAAGCACTTTTATCACTAAATATCAATGTTTTTTCACGAATTTTTATTTAAAAATATATCTTCTTACAAAATCAGGTTAAAAATATAAAATCATACAAACCTGAGGTTTGTTTAAATTTATTATCATGGGCCCGGGTGGATCATCTAGTAAATAATAAAAATAAATAATGACAGAAAAGATGAATTTTGAAAATGCATCGTTAATGTATGCAAATAAATTTTTACTGTAAAACAGACAGTGGCTTTCTTTAGAAAGTGAAAAAAAATTAAACAAGAAATATTGTCCTCAAATATGCTCTATGAAACAGAAAAGTACTGAAATTTTTCACAAGGTAGTATTCAGTAGTAAGCCTGTCTCAAAGTGATGTCAGGAATGCACTAGAGCACATAATTTAATCAAAAAATTGGAGAAGAGATGCATAAAAAAAAAAAAAAAAACTGTGATTGGTCTTTCAAGATGCATTTTTTTCATTGAAGGAATGCTCAAAAGAGGCATATTTTGTATTAAATGCATTGCTCGTTTAAAAAAGCAGGACCCACTTTTTGAAGTGTCTGGGTCCCAAGGACACAAGATTTCAAAAGCTTATTGACATTGCTGGCTCACTAAGAAATTCTTTAATAACATCAAACTTACGGCTGAGAAACCACATCTTAGCAATTTGAACTGAGATACTATCGCAATTCCTAATTGACTTAGGAAAAAAAACTATTCAACCAAAGGTAACTCAATGTTGAGTTGAAAAAACTTCATGTCATTGGTCAGAGGAATCACAAATTTAGTCCCTTGTATAAATTCAGTTCTTGTCTGGATTTTTTTTTTTTTTTTTGGTGTTTAAACGATGACTGAAAGTACTGTTTTATTAAATTATAAATAAAAAAATATTGAAAATAAATATTTTATTAAATTTTTAAATTGTATTTTAACAAAATAGTCATGCAGTTTCATCAGATACCACATAACTGCTCTATGGTTAAACAGTAGAGATGGGAATGCTCGGAAAAAACTCCGGAAATTTTGGGGAAAAAAACTATCTTTTTTACAACGAGGTTCATTATTTATGCCTACCATGAACACTGGATTCAAGACGCATGGTTTCAGCAGGATGGATCTCCTCAACATTCAACAGGAGACATCCTGAACTTGATCAAAAGTTACTATGACAATCATGTCATTGCAAGAGGCTACCCAAATCGCTTTGGCTATGAACATTTTGGCCCACCCCTATAGCCTGACTTATCACCACTAGACTTCTTTTTATGGGTCTACAGAGATCAACCAAACACCATAAGAGAGCTGAAAACAGCAATAACAAGTGTGATAAGGTTGATTCCAACAGACCAACTTAAGCAGGTTATTGCAAATTTCAAACAGATTTTGTTTCATTGTCTCCTCAGATGGCCAACATTGTGAGAACCTCATCTTTTAATTTCCTTTATTCTCATGTGTAAATCCTGAAATAACCCTGTAAGTAATATGTCCAAAATATACCTATATTTACATCTAAAATGATAAAATGCCAATATAATTATAGCGTCATATAACTCAGCAATACTCTTGGTCACCACAATCTTTAACAAGGAAAATCCATATTAAAAATTTTGTTAAAATATTCTAGAGTGACATCATTCAAAGAACAGACTGCAAAATTGGTGATTTTCCTGTGTTAAACTGAGTATCTTTCTAAACAATTTTTTAGAAAAAAGACCTGATTTTACTCATAAATTAACTTTTCAGCGTACACACTAATTTTTTGTAAGAGTAGGCACATGTACTTTTTATGTATAACAGTTACGCTTTGACAAATACGTGATATTTAACAATAGTAAAACTAGTCGGATGTGGCAATCCCAAAACTTTCTTCTATCTCACACAGGTTTCGCATACACTAAAAAGAATAAGCACCAATTTATATCAAGGTTTAACTGAAACTCAAGTTTTATTAAATTCCGTGCAATATTTCTTGAGATATGACTTGCTAAAATCGTGCAAATTCTGCAAAATGCTGCATAGCAGTGGCACCTGCAGGGCGATTTTTACCAAAAACTAATCAGCACCAATTTATATCAGGGACTAACTGAATCTAAAGTTTTATTAAATTCCGAGCATTAGTTCTTGAGATAGAGCTATTGTGGAAATCGCGAAAAATGCTGCATAGCAGCGCCACCTTCTGGGAAATTTTTACCAAAAACTGATCAGCACCAATTTATATCAGGGACTAACTGAATCTAAAGTTTTATTAAATTCCGAGAATTAGTTCTTGAGATAGAGCGCCCACAAAATTTGTGTCGCATACAGACAGACATTTTCTAGAAACAGTCAAATCGTGTTCAGGACCTTCTAAAACGTATAAATCCGTCGAAAATTTTCATGAATCCAATACTTTCTTCTTGTAAAGATAGAAGAAAGTAAAAAGTGACAAATTAGAAGAAAATTACAGTAAAAATTTAATTTAAACTTCCATGCAATATGTGAGTACCATACACTCCCTCAAAACTACATCATTTGGGACTAGAGATTATGTAGATTTTTTGTCACTGTTTTGGTTATATTTTTAAAACAGTAATTTGAATGTATATAATGCACTTAAAATTATAACATATGCTTATAATAAAGTAAAATGTTAAAATAATAAAAATTAAGAAAATTTAAGAAATGATTTAAATATTAAAAGTACATAATTAATAATGCATAATTTAATAATGATGAGATGAAACTTTTCTAATTATTTATTCAATGAGATTCGTCTCATAAAAGGTACACTAATAATTTACATAAAAATCTTAAAATAATGAAGTTTTATTTTATGTTTAGCCAGACTAACTAAAATAGCTTGATTAATATACAAATGTATTTGGTAAAAAGATCATAATCACAACTGATATCAGCGCTATCGCGAATTTTGTCAGAATTAAATTTATACTTCCTTCACGAGAAAACATGAGCTGTCATATTAACCAGAATAACATTAAAATGTGTACAGAATGACATAAAAATAAAACAAATCTTGAATTTTTTCCCCACATTTTAACTAAGTTTCAATGTTTACTTCTGCAACAATGTGCAAATTTTAAGCACTTGTGGATGATTTTAAAGTTGTGGATTTGAAGGAATCTACTGCATATAGTGTAAGAAATATCACAATTGTTGTAAAATTTACAATGGTACAGTTACTAAAAAATTTACGTCAAGCATACTTTTATTTAGTGTTTAAAATCAATGAAAGAAATAAATGTAACACGAATGCATGAATAGAACACATACTTACAGTCTACTTGGGCCAGATATAAGAAAGAGCAACAGGGCCTTATGAGCTATGCAACAATATTTAATTAATAACAAACACATACTTTTGGTAAAGCTTTCTCCCTGCTAGATGAGTTGCTGAACAGAGCTTTCTCAATTTTACTCGCTAGTGTAGATTTCTCCAATAGTCGAAAAAATATTGCTTGTGTATACGATTCAAATAGACCCATACACAACATGCAATATTTATTCAACTTGCCACAATGGCAAATAGAGGCAGTTCCCATCAGAACACAGCAGTATCAGCTGTGCTAATACAGTTCCTGGCAATGTCACATGCTGGCGCACAAAATCAGTGGTGTGGAGAGTGCTCCCATTTGGAAGGAAAGACTGGTGCCCACACAGTGTCTCGTCAAATGGAAGCTGCACACTTGGGCGAACCCAATGCCTCCAGGACTTGGTCTGATGCCTACATCCTTCAAGGGGCATAAAAATTAACAACAAAACTGGATCTAAAAAATTCATTAAAAAAAGTTTAAAATAGAAATAGATTATAAAATGTTCATTTAATAACAATACACAAATATACTACACATGAAGTAGATAATCATTTCAGGATCTCTTTATAAAATATTGTTCATTGAATTAAAAATATATTTGCACACTTTTCATATTTATTTCAAAACAATCTTTTGTGTTTTTTTAATACTGAGTAAATAATTATAAAATTGTTTTCTTATCTATTCTAAACTATACTTAATTATCTTTAAGAATAAATAAATTAGAGTGGATCTGTTTTTCCCATTGGGAAGTTTACACCACTGATGATTGATTGTTGGAATTGCATAACTAAAAAAAAAAAGCTACATAAATTAAGCAACTGTTCGGTTGATATTGAATATTTAAAATTCACATCATGAAGGAGTTTTGATGATGTAAACATATACTAGAACTTTTTAAATTAATATATTGTTTAGATGGATAGAAAATAAAGATCCTGGGCTGAAAAGTAATGTAATATACACATACAGTGTATCACAACCCATATGTTAAGTGAGAAATAATTATCTTCTTCAATCAAAATAGACCTTACAAATTATCACACAAACTATAAAAACAAGTTGGAAATTGTACGTCAAACGTGACAAATGAGATGTGTTCGTACTATAACTAGTTACATAAATATTCAGATCTTTTCTGATTTTTAATTCTGTGAAATGAATTATATCGTCTGCAGATTAATTTCTGTAATAAAATAAGTATCTTGGTCGCTTGACGATTAAACCTCGGAAGCTCCTATAAACAAGAAAGCATAGATTTAAAAAAAAAAAAAAATCAAATTTCTTAATATTTTTATTAATATTTCCTAAAGTTTTGATTTGATTTTAATAAAATTTGAAATGTCTCGACAAAATTCTGCAAAGATAATATATTTTAAATTGCAACCCATTCGGTTGGGTAGTTTTTGCGTTGTTATATGCGGACGGACGGACCAAGCAACGACAATAGGTGCTACGTATTTATATAATTACGAACGCACCTAAAAATAATGTGCCAGATCTACATTTGGCACACTGACTAGAATATCAGGAGTAAAATAATGTGATAAATGGTGAAAATTTGATTGATTTAACTACTTGCTATAAAAACAAGCTATCACTGGCATTCAAAACAGAGGCATTTAGTTATTAATTTATATTAGGTTGAATAATTCAAAAGGAATTAATACAAATGGTAATTTTATTCACTTTTAGCAGTTTCATGGGCTAGTCATTTCTTCAAAATATTTACTGCTGCACTGTTATGCTAGCCATTTTGAAATTTCTTGATGATGTAGTTTGATTATGATAGTAAGAAAGTTTGGATTATTCAAATAAGAGGTGAGTTTTAGTTCAACATATTCCATGCAACAATTATCCTGAATAAATTTTCTACATTTTTCTTCAGAATAATGTAAAAATTGTATACTTTTTTGAAAAACAAGACCAAATAGGGTAAAAGAATTAGACAGCTAGGCTTAACAAAAAAAAAAAAAAAAAAACTATGGTAGATGTGTCAGTAAGACACCCTAAGGGAATTTCTTTTACATTCCAGTTTTATTTATATTATATTAATCTATCAACAATATTTAACCATTCTTTTACACATCCCAATGTCAATAGAAATTTAATTGTGAATAACAAAAATAAATCAAAACTCAAAATTCCAGTAATGGACACCACCAAAGAAAAGTACAGGGTGATTGTTTTTATGATTGTATTTAGAACCAGAGTTTAATGAGAGTACACCAATGAAACAAAATTAAATAGTCATTTTTAAATAAATTTAATAATTAGTATCCATAAAATATTTATGAGAATAATTTGTTGTTTAAACTAATTTTGTCATTATTACAAGATCTATACTTTAACTAATTTAAATAGAAGATTTTAAAATACTAAATTTTTTAAGTATTAAACTTTAAGTATTGCGACAATGGGAGGGGGAGGGGGGCTGTTAAAGAAGTTAATAAATTTTGCAAAAAAATTGTCCAAGAACCAGTGAATGGAATCTTATTTCCCATTATTCTTAACAGTTAAACTTCATCAAACTACTTGGTATAATACTCGTAGTAATTAGCATTTCAAATATATGAAATAAATGAAACTGTGGGTTGAATGTTTTAAATACTAGTAAATAAAATGATTTCAAAATAAAACTGCAGACTTGACATTTGAGGCCCCTGATCTGCAGATTAACTAGTTTTATTACTGTTGTAAATTTAATTAATATTATAGTTGTTGAAATAGTTTATCTCTTGTACACTAAGTATAGAACAA
Source organism: Maratus michaelseni (assembly GCA_963931845.1). Lineage (NCBI taxonomy): Eukaryota > Metazoa > Arthropoda > Arachnida > Araneae > Salticidae > Maratus > Maratus michaelseni. Next base: position 76,965,836 of record OZ007599.1, on the reverse strand, counting down.
AAAATGTACTTACTCTTTCTATTTCGATAACTATTTGATCTGACATGAACCTACATTTTGAATATTTAAATGGGTCATTCCATGGTAACCTGTGCTACATTTAGAGTAATTAACTTCAGTAATTTTAATAATATAACACCAGAAAGTATTCAAAATGTAAAGTTGATGTATTTTTTAATTAAACCGATATTTGGATGAAAATTACCCAAATTTAGTGTTATTTCTTGAACAGCGGCAATTAAACTTATTATGATAACTTACGTTCTTTTTTCAGTAACGTAAGTTACCACAGTAAATACAATTTTCAGAGTTCAAGAAATAGCACTAAATTTAAGTAATTTTCATGCAAATTTTCTTTTGGATAGGTTTAATTGACAAATCACATCAACTTTACATTATGAATATTTTTTGGTGTTATATATTACTAAAATTACTAAAGTCAATTATTCTAAATATAACGCCAGTTACCATGGAATGACCCAAATAATAGATGAAAATCATTTTGTTTTAATAAATTCTACAAAATATTTCACTTGCTGAGACTAAGTACTCAATACACCACTATTTAACATGTAATAGATCTGAGAAATTAATAAAAAAGAGTAAGCAATTCAGAAAATATAAAGGCCTATAAGTTATCCTTTACATTCATTTGTGTTGGTATAATCATCATTCATGTAAAACAGCATACAATTTCTAGGAATTTACTTTACAAATAACCTTTCTTTGACAAAATTACAAGAAACAAGACAAACTTATTGCAAATTTAGAAACCTTTCTCTTCATATAGATTTTTTTTCTGTGGCAATTTCTCAAACCTCAAACAGATAAATTTATCTGCTGTCACTTTGAAACAATTGATAATACTCATGAGTCATAAATAATAATTAAAAAAATATATGTAAAAATAAAGCACAGTGGTCGTAAACGATAATTATGATTATGATATACTATGCAAGCTTTGATTCTCGCCAACCAAACTCAAAATACTGCCAAGTTAGTGACCTACGTCATCTAAAGTGACTGGGAGAAAAAAATCACCATTTTAATTTTCTTCACATGCACTACTGCTTCATTAGCACAGCTAATGAAGCAAACAACAACAGAACATGTATCAAGGGTGGGGAATTGCAATTTTTTACTCGCCACTGGTGAGTGAATTTTCTGACAGGGCGAATAAATTTTTAGAGAGTTTTAAAAACTGCAGGCTATAAAAGGTATGCCGCCAAAAGCTTTTTAATTTCATTTGTATACTTGTTAGCTGAATTTTGCATTTCTCCATATTATCACAATATAAACATGGTGATATGTTCTATCCTAAACTTTCCTCTGTTGTACATATTTCTTAATTTTATAGAAAATAATTATGAAAATGCATTGTAGCAATGGTAATCATATTTTTGCAATCGCGTAAATTTTGCCATAGCAATTTTCAATTGCACGTTGCATCTTGCTGCCTGCTAAAATAAATCCTTGGCTGGTACGATTTTATGAAAATTCTTCAACCTTGAACATGCATAGACGCTAAAACAGAAAAACTGAGCAATTAGCATGGCAAAATACAATTTAAAAAAATTCATTTGCATTTTTGTAGAACAATTGCTTTTTATCCCCTTATTTGAATTCCCCCCCCCCCTCTTGATATTTTAATCCGAAATACATGGTAAAATTAAGAACAGAATAAGGCACATTCTAGAACCAAACATTTTGTTATTTTATTTAACAGGGTCGAATTCGGTTCAAAACGCCGACTTTGAAAGTACTTTCTGAATGATTTCCCACCTTTACCAAAAAATTTAAAAACGTGTTTCAATTACACAAGTTTCTGAATATGAAACGTACATTATTAGTAAAACTTAGCAAACAATAACACGTGCAGGATAGAAATTGTCTTTTTAGCAACACTAACACAGATTAAAAGAATTGGTAACAAATATACAATTTATCAGATAAATATGTATACATATATATATGTATACATACATATTTGAAATCTACGTGATGATAATAATAATAAAAATAAGATAAATAATTAAAGACAGCGGAAGGTATACTGAGATAATTAACAAAAAATAGCACGTGTAGGCAGGATAAAGAAATATCAAAATACAGAAAAAATATGCTAATCATTGTTACCTGAAACTAAAGAGAATATTGAGAAATTGATTAAATTACATGAGCATATGCAATAATAAAAATTAAATAAAAAAGCTAGTAAGCGAACGAGGAATCAGTACAGCAAAAGCATAAAGCAACAACTAGCCATTCGATTATATTATTTACGATTACGCCAACGACGCGCCGTTTTGCTTATTCGCTAGCCAACACAAAAATATCGCCAAGTTAGTTACCTGATGATATCACGTGATTGATCACGTGGGTAACTAACCTCTGGTCTAACCGAGGGTCACGCTTCGCAGTTTTCTGTAAAACTTCGCCTACACCGCCCCCATCACAATGGCTCTTATCACAAACAGTGTTGCCAATCGAAAATTTGCTTTTTCCCTCAGACTGCGATAAAAATACCCCCCAAGTTTTGAATTAGGTAGCACCATCTAATGATGTAAAATGTAACTACGAAATACTTACATAATGTAAACATATTAATATATGCATAATATAAAAATGTAGATTTTCAGTACATAGCACTATAAATTTATTACATGTTTTTTTTGTTTTCTAACGACTATAGGTTTTCTTTTAAATTTATACATGTACCTGTTCTTTTACAAAATTTCCCATTTTCAAATATAGAATTTTCAAATTAAAAAGAAGTTTCGCATTTATAATTTTAGGGGACGGGGGGGGGGGGGGCTTACTGCTTAATTTTTCAGAAAGAAATCTTTTACAGTATTATAGTTTTTGAAAGTATTGAGTGGCAGCGATTGGGACGTCTGTATACCATAACAAAACTCAGAGAAGTATAAATAAAGGAAGGGGCCTCCGTGGCCGAGTGGTTAAGACACCATTCCGCTAATCGCTTGAAAGCGTAGGAGTCAGGTCGGCGGGTTGGACTCCCGCCAGCTCCATTGCACACACTTTGTGGAGCTCCCGCATGTAACTCTCTGGTGTTGTAAATTTCCTTGTGGCTATCTCGTCCCTGTATATTGACGATGACTTATAAGCGGGCACTTGATGTCAAGCACACAAGTCAGATGTATGTTCTCAATAAACAATAAACTTAAACTTAAATAAAGGAAGGAAAGAACTAGAACGTATTTTGTTTTCCAACCTTGTGAAAGAGATTTGCACATAAATTTTCAATTCGAATTAAAATACTTTTTGCTGCTCAACTAAAGTAACTTTTCATCTAACGTTTTAAGAATAAGAATATTTTCATTTAAAATTAAATTATATTTCTATAAGATTATAGTTTCTAATTTTAACGAAATTAGTAATAGTTAAAAAATTGTCTTAATCAATTCAGAGAAGTCACAACTAAACATTTGCAAAACACATTCATTTTAACAAACTGCAATAATTATTTAAGGTTTTGTAATAAGGTTTTTTTATAACATAAATTAAAATAATTTTAGGTTATGTCGATTTAGCATGCGGGATTCCATTTTAGCTTTTTTTTTCCAGTTTGAAATATTTAACTTAATTCTTTTGATAAGAAATTGTAAATAAATTAATCAATTTACATTTTGTAATTTTTTTAAAAGATTACTGAAATGAAAGTGCAATATATTGTAGTATTCACTCTAGAAAGAAAAGGAAGTCGGGTGCCAAGTCACTTAAAAGGGACCTAGTTCACTAAAAAAGGGCATTATTGCAAGAGAAAATATATTATTTGCCTTTAAGTTATGATTTAAAAAAAAGAAAAGGGGGGGGGGGGGGTATGTAATTTTTAGGCATGATGACGATGAGAGAGAATAAAGTATAACATACATTTTGAATGATTTTATTAATTAAAAATAAAAAGTACAATTAAATTACATGACTGAATTGTTTCTTGTGTTTTTCTTGTATTCTACAACTTTTGCAAGCTCTCGAGTAATAAGATTTAGAAATACTGTGGTGTAGAGAAAATGTTCACTTGAAATCTCTCTCTGGATACAACTACTACTAGTGCATTTTACTACTTTTAAAAAGGACAGGATTCTGTATCCTTAAAAATGGCCTAGAGAGAGCACTAATATACAGGGTGTTGTGTGAGGACTCCAGAAGCCAAGGGGCATAAGTGACAAAATTGAAAAAGCTGAGTTAAGTGCACAGGCGATCTGGAAATAAAACTATTTGTTTGTAGGTAAAGAGATGTAAGTGATTTTCTAATTATGTGCTGTGTTCTAGAGACCAACTACGGAACAGATGTGTTACACTCACGCTAAAATGTAAACAAAAGATTGGCGACTGTTTGGTTGGCGCGATTTCCAAGACTGCGCCAAACGAATAACTTAATACAATGGCTAGGTTGCCATTAAAGGAAAAAAATCCCCTAAATTTGGCGACTTTTTTCTTTTTTTTAACCGATTAATTTTTTTTTTTTTTTTAGCATGAGTGTAAAGCATCTAAGCCTACTTTTTGTACACATTTATTGAAATAAGAGTTCAAAAACCACTATGAAATGAGCAACAGTTCCATATTTTAATTCAGTCAATTACTATTGATGTTCAACATTGAACTCAATTTACTCCAAATCTAAATTTTATCACTTGGCTTTTGTAGTCCTCATATATATTACGATTTGTACTGATATATGCTTAAGCAACATTGCATTCAAAGAACAAGAAACTATTGTATTATTTTATTTACCTGGAAATGAAAAATAACATTTTCACATAGCATAATAAGTTTTTTAGCATAATCAAACACATGTTAAGAATTTGATAACTGATTGCAGAAACATAGTGCCATATTTATCGTAAAATTTCAAGAGACATTTAAAAGTCCTGCAGTATTTTATTTCCACCTGTAAGTTTAGACAAGAAAATACAAATTTCCATAACTTTCAGTTCTTATTTAATTTCTTATCCCACCCCCTTCTTTCCTTTCCCCCTTTCTGCAGAATTTTATATTTATAAAAAAATATTGCTATATAAAAAGAAACACTTAATAGCAGCTTTGAACATGAGATTAAAATAAATTTGAAAACTTCTATTAAAATATTTTTTAATTCTGAAAAAGTAAAACAGATTCATTCATACTTACATTTTCATTTAACTGCTTAAGAACTTTAATTCAGGTATGACATAGATAAAACCATAATTGTAAAAATAAAAACAACAAAAATACAAACACAAAATTTTCTATTAAATAATTTTATTTTAAACAAATTATACAAAATTGAAGAAAATTTCGATACATATTACTAATATATATAATATAAAACTGTATAATAAAATTATAATTCTGATGCAACAAATAATTATTTGAAATAAAAGCTGAATATTTGTCTGTTCACCTAGCGAATAAATTAATTTTTGTCTGAAAGTAAAAGCAAGATAAATAAACTCTCCACACATAATTATACATTTCACAGTTAAACTGTATTATTCTGTTTTCTTTTTCAATGTGTTAATGCTTAACAGAAATATTCAGCTATATTTGGTCTAAAATTTGCTATAAGCAGCTTTTTTTTAGCAAAATTATCTCAGAATTAAAAAATTATACATAAGAGTTTGAGATAACATTGTTGCAAGATTCAATCATTATTTTATATATCTTCTGAAACAAATTGGGAATGAAATTATCTTAAATATTTACATCCAGAATGAGCTACATAAAGAAAATATTCAGTGCAAATTACTTCATCTGAATATCTTTAAACATATGCAGATAATTTATTTATTTATTATATAGTAATGTAAGTGAAAAATTTTAGATGCTTCATGTAATGTTTTCGGCATTATAATATTGTTTTAATAAGTATTATGCATGTTGTTAAATAATTTAATAATCAATTAAATAGTTAATAGCATCTCAAATATCAATAAATGATTTAGTTGTAGTTGCTTTAAGTAAACAGCACACTTTAATTGATACTATTAAATTTTTTGCTTGGAGCAATCCAGGTTTATGAAAGTGAGTTTTATTGCCAAATGAGAAATGATATAAACAACGGATGAACTATTATGCATGTTTATGTATGTATGTATGTATAAAAAATATTACCTTTCATTACACATATTACATAATAACAGGTAAATGGTACATTAAATAAATTGTGTAAATATTGAAAAAATTGCTTGTATGTATAAAACGGTGAATAGGCTGGTGGCAGAAAAACATGTGAAAATTTTCCTTCTCTTGCCAAGTCCTTTATAACAGGAAAGTACTCTTTAATCATTCACATACTTCAGCCATTTGTCAATATTATGATCAAGATTTAAAATATACACAAAAGTTTATAAATTGTAAGTTCACAATATGAAATTAATTCAAAGTATAGCTATTCAAGGAGATAGTACTTATTTCTACAGAGGTTACTGAAACAGTGAAATGCATTGTCTGTATATCTAACTGAATATGGAGAAATAAATGACACTAAAATTGGCATTAAATAAGTTAACTCTTTAAACAAAAAGCAGTTTGTTAAAATGAATGTGTTTTGCAAATGTATGCTCAAAGTACTAAAACTGTCCGTTAAAATAATAAAACAAATTGATATATCAAAGTAATTAATTCCAGACACTATCCTGATAGTTTATTTTATTATTATTATTATTATTTTGTATAGGTACTATGAAAAATACTCTGCTGTGAGATTTGGAGAAGATATTTTAATTCAAGTCGAGCCACATTATAGTCTTGCATTGATTTTCGATCTACTATGAAATTTTCGATTTTCGATCGGTACTATGAAAAATACTCTGCTGTGAGATTTGGAGAAAATATTTTAATTCAAGTCGAGCAACATTATAGTCTTGCATTGATTTTCGATCCTAGACGTACTAAATATTTCCATTTTCTCTAAATCAAAAATTGTTAAACATGCTTTAAAGACATCTTCCTGTCCCTTAAATTCATACGAATAGAATTCAAAACATGTTACTTTTTACAATATAAAATTTTAAAGATTTTTATTATTATCATTATTTTTAATTTTTTTATATTTAAATAATCACATAAAAATACAAATAAAGGAGAAGCAGTAAAAAAAAGGGAGAAGGAACTGACTGTTATACTTCAATTTCTACTGCACATGGTAAAGATATTTACCATGCATGTTATTACTTATGCTTGTAATGACATAATTTTTTTTCTTATGGCTGCAGTTGCTGAATATATAAAGCATTTTTTCCAGAAATAACACATATTTTTGAATGGAGAGGGTACTATTTTCTAAACATGTTAAACAATTGTTGTTAGATCACAATCAATAGATATATTAAAAAAAAAAAAAAAAAAAAAAAAAAAAAAAAAAAAACTCATTTGCAATAATTAAAAATGCTCCTTCATAGCAGTTAAGAAAAATATAATCATAGTAATGTTATTGAAAAGGTTTTGTATAAATGAATAACATATATTCATTAATTCTAAAAATTAATATATAAATATTTATTTTAAAATTTTCGTATTTTCAAGTTTTTATTTAGTGAAAAAAAATAAAATCCTTACATGACTTTGTACTACATTTTCATACCATTTTAATATGAGAGATAGAGAAATACTTTATAATAGATGTATTTTATATATTTATGGGTACTTTTATGTTAGCTGGGTGCAAATCTCACCATAACAGGTTTTATTTTCCGTGTGTGTATATTAGGGGACTGAATCTTTGCCCCAGACTCTCCCTTGATGCTTAAAAGTACCTATTTATGTTCTATATAATTTAAAAAATAAGAATTTTACATAACATTGCATAAATACAAAATTAAAAAAACACTTCCAATTAAAACTGAAATCATGCATGTTAAATATCAAATGCAAAATTGAAAAAATAATTTTAGATACTAAATTAATCTTGTAACAAAAAATGAAATTAAAATTAAATCTCTAATTCTGATATAATATCAACAATACTACAAGGATAAATATTTTGTTTCTCTTTAGAAATGATGTCTAACACATGTTAAGAAATATAATTATTTTTTTACTGCATAAAAATTAAATTTCACATGATTTGTCAAAGATTTTTTTAAATGTATCTTTTTAATCATTGAATCTACTAACCAAATACATAAAAGGGGAAGAAAATATTATGCTAAATTAATTTTGCAAACAATAAGATAGTTTATAATCATTTAAAAATAATTTCTTATTAGGTAAATAAGCAGAACACATATGAAACAAATTTTTATGTAAAAAATCCTGGACTATATAAATATACCAAAAAGTAAAATAAACATGATAGAGGAAAAGAAAATCTGGTATTCACCTATGAAACTTTATGTACTAATCCCACAAATTAGCTTTTAACATTGCTTTGCTTGGCTCAAAGTTCACACAGCCATTCTGTTCTTTGATGCCCTCTTTCGTTGCAATCAATGACACTATTGTTTCAGTTTTAAGTCTATTTCTATGTGCAGTTTTGCAATTTTTAAGAGCACTAAAAATGTGTTCAACTGAAGCATTCGAAAATGGAAGTATCAAAAGTACATTTATCACAATTTCTAAGTTTTTGAAAGCTAGTAAACCAGTTGATGTTCTCATCTGAAATACTTTTTTTCCAGTAAATGTTAGCGGGCTTTGAAGGATCAAGGCCTTCTTTCGAGTGGTCTAGTAAAGCATGATTTTTCCACTCGTTATCAAGTCCTTGTGGATGCAGATAGCTTTTTAAGACTGAGAATCTCACAAGAACATTTTGTAGTGATTTTATCCTAAATTCCTGTGCTACCTGTGGATCCACAATTGAAATGATGGTGAAAATTTGATCTGTAAAGTCAAACTTATCCTTTACAACTGTGACAAGTTCCACATAAAAATTTTGGATAGATTGGAAAAAAATTTTCATATCTTTTTCTGGAACATCTCCATTCTGTTTTAGTTCCTGAAGACTTTCGTTCACAGAAACTCCTAAATATACTTCGCTTATTGGCAAGTAAAAAGATTTATTTGTATGTGTTGTACTCAAAATGTCAGTATTTTTTACATATTTAACGTGCATAAAATTCATGCAGACGTCTCTCAGTAATTTTTCAACTTCTGGTTTTAGTTTATGTAACAGAGGTTCTTCACCCTGAAATAACACGTTAAAGTCACATAATATACCAAGAATGTATAACATAAACTCTAAATAGATTTTAGAGAAGGAATTTTGCAGGGTTTCCAGAATTGTTTGATTCGTATAGGATGGATCCTCAAAGCAAACTGTTGTAAAGTACCCTTTTAAGGGTTCGTATTGTTCCAGAATCCTGTCTACACATTGTTTGATAGATAGCCAACGAGTAGTGGATGGCGAAAGAATCTTGTGTATTTTTATATGAAAAAATTCCTGGAATTCTTTAAATGCTACCTGCCTGCCATAACTCCGGCTGAAATGGGATCCGACATTTTGCAAAAGATCCTCAACATGCTTAGGTAGCTTTAAACAAGCCTTTGAAGCTGCGATGTGGATCATGTGGCAGGAGCATTTTATGCACACAATATCACGACAATCTTCCTTTAAGTGGGAAAAAACAGAATTGAATTCACCTACCATAACATTTGTTGTGTCGGCACTAAATCCAATGACATTTTTTAAGGGAATGCCCTTAGAAAGTAAACTTTCTTTTAATATGCTGTACAGGCTATCTGCTGTTCCCGACTTTGCCTCCAACATATCCAAAAAACGTACTTTAACTTCCTTATCTTCGTCAATAAAAATCGCAGTCAGTGCGCATTGTTTTATGGACGACTGGTCTGTTGTCTCATCCATAATAAGCGAGAAAAAATTTCCTTCTTTTTTCAATTTTGAATACATGTTTTCTAGAAAATTCTTTATGACTGCTTTTTTATTATTCTTGTTGTTTTAGTTCTTTTAGAAGATAAGCGGGCAGCAATTTTGCTATCAGGAAACAGATTTTTGCATAGTGGAACTAGTGAGTCCATAACTTGAAATGGCAAATCTTTCTCAGCAATTAACGCAGCCAACTTCATTTCTGCTCTTTTAATATCATCTGTTGTTTGACATTTCTTTATTGCTTTTTTCATATTATTTTTGTTAGAATTAATCTGCTGATATTTTCTTTTATGCTTTCCAGAAATGCTGTGTCTATTGATTTCACTTTTGTGAACGGTTATTATGCAATCACATATATTACAAAATGCTAATTCACCCTCTCCCCTCATTTTAGGACTTTTCTCCAACCAGCCTTTAAAGGCTGGATTTTCCAGCCACCCATCGTAGAATTTATTAATTCTCTTTGATTTTGTCATTTTCGCATTATATTCAAAGTTAAAATTCATCTGCATATCATCAATACTATCTGATTCTATGATTTCTTCCATTGGAACATCATTTTCTTCATTTTGGAGATTAACAATCTTATACTGAACAGCATGATTAACTTCTTTGCTTTTATCCTGCATTGTAACTTCATTTTCGAGATTAACAAGCTGGGTCTGGACATCTATGTCTAACTGAGTCTGGACATCTTCACAATTATTGTCCACTAAAACAGGCACATTTGAAATTTCCTGTTCCTTTTGCTTGGTTGCTGCTGAAGTGGTTGATAATTCACCTTTCAACCATTTAGTTAAAATATTATTTTTCTTTTTTCCAGAATTCATTGTTTTATAGCATAAGAACTGCTAAACTATTTAAAGAATAGTTCAGCACTATTTCAAAAATCACAATAATCTCAACAAAATATTACACTAATCCAATGTTGAATAAAAATAAGAAGAAAGAGAGAAGTAATCCAGTGACCAACTCTCTGAGATGAGGCTGACTGACTGTTGACTGAAGCCAAGCCAGCTATAACAACAACACTGTACTCTCTTAAAAAGGACACTTAACACTTGCTAAAAAATTAAGTGCTGCTAAAGGTAATAAATGGTAAACATCTGTTAAAAATAGAAGATTCTGGACAAACTTTAGCAGATCAATGTAAAAGATAGACTTAGTTACCCACACAGCACATATGTAGATATTTCGTCCATTTTGAGCTTTTTACGTCCAAAATACATCCATGTACGTCAAACCGATGTCCATTCTAAACGTAAATTGGATTGTTCAATACATGGCATCCATAGAACGTTCATATACCAACATAATATAGATAAACATAATATGGAGATAAAGATGACGTCCATTCTACGACGTAAACTGGATCGTTGAATAATTTACATCCAGAATGTATTTATATCTCAACAATTTATAGACTAACAAAATATGGAGGTGAATTCGATCTAAAATAATACTACTTGCGATACACTTTTTTTTGTGGCAACATGAACTTGGTTGTTGTTAGAAACTAGAAACGGTAGACGCCGCCGCCATTAAGCAGATCTTCATGTGATTGTGATTATTTTATTTCATCTATAACAGATATTTTTAACCGATTGATAATTTTATAAAATATTATTCTAAAGAAATTACAGTTGAATCAGGATGCAGATATGTTTATTGTAAACAAGTTAGGATTATTGGTTACAAGTTAACAACAACGGCTAAAGTTTACTTTTGATGCATGGTGTTATTATTTTTGAAAATTTCTTTGGGATTATTTATTCGAGCCAGATTGGATGTGAGTAAGTACTTTGATTTCTTTCAGTTATTTATTTAATATTCTATTTCAGTGCATTTTCTAATATTTGCGATTTTTAACTTTATCTTAAAAAACTTGACTGATCATAACGATCTCTGCACTTCACTGGTTACTCATTACATATTACATGGTTACTCATCAGGTTTAAGTTTTAAAATTTTCGGAGAATCATTTTAAATTTTGTATAATAAAATATTACAAAGATTCTGGATTGTATTTAGTTTCTTATTCTTCCCCTTCCCCCACACCCCTACACTTTATTTAATACGAATAGTACACCAAAAAAAAAAAAGTCTGATTTGAAAAAACTTTTTGGAGTATTTTTTTGGTTTGGCAAAAATAAAGTTCATAATTATCAGTATATTTTAGAGTTAAAACAGCGATAGAATGGTTATTTTCATTTATTGAAAAAGTATCAATAATAAAAGTAGGAAATTTTCCATTAGAATTATAGATTTATAAAGTTTTATTCAAATTGTGATTTAGATGTGTTTATTTTACAAGTATATTGATTTATTTTACAGCATAGGTCATCTGTTTAAATGTATTAACTAATAAAATAAAAATTTTGATTTTTTTTTTTTTTCAAAAGCATTTATTTATTATTATTACTTTTTTTGAAAAACCTTCATTATAAAAAACGGTACTTTTTGATTAGCTGGGCTCCAGTGATATATGTACATAATAAATACATATATATATATATGTATACAGGGGTGGATCCAGGCAAAATTTGGGGCCTATTTAAGGCCCTTTCACAAAAATCAATTTAATAAAATGGGCCCCTTCACAAAAATCAATTTGATAAAATGACCCCTTCACAAAATTCCTTTTACTAAAATAGGTCCTTTCACAAAATTCTGTTCCATAAAAACTTACCATTTATTATTTATTTATTATTTTGTGACGTTTTAAAATGTGTAATTTGTAAACAAACAAGCTCACCAGAGAAGAAAACTTCAGCAAAAGGATTTTAAAAAAAATTTTTGTTTATAAATGCTTAGTTCGAATTTGAGTAAAACATGGATTTCAACTTTCGTTACAAAATGTTATTTTTCACAAAAATGTAATAAATTTCACAAAAATAACCTTCACTTTTCACAAAATGGGCCCCAAGAAAAAAAACTTGCATCGACCCCTGGTATATATATAGTATATGTGTATATATATATATATATCACTGGCGCCCGGCTAACCGAAAAGTACCAAAAAAATTATAGAATGCTCTCTGCGGAAGATTATTCCATTTAATTTTATATTTATAAAGTTTTAGGCAAATACTGATATATATATTGTTGCAGTGGTGAAAAGCCGTAAAAAAAAAAAGTAGTGAAACTGCAGTAGATTCTAGTTTTCTTATAGTTTGTAGTATAACATGCTTTTTTTTTTTTTTTTTTTTTTTTTAGAGAGAAAATATTTAGCGAGTAATGTAATTAAAAAAAAAAACTAGTTTCTAGGGAGCACCAATTTTATTTTTGACGTTACTTCCAGCAATAAATAAAATCTCAACTTATGAACAGTATACTAATAAAGAAAGAAATTAGTGTGTGGTGGATCTTCTGGTATCTGGAAAGAAGTTTGATTGCTCTCAGTAGATCACAAGTGTGTAGTTTTATTGTATAATAAACAACTACCATGAGTGATCTTCTGCAAGCAAGTGGAATTTGATGCCTTTGGACTACACTCTACTTTTGGAAGGATTGGAGATTCATCTTTGTCTCGAATAATCATATTTTTAAAATCTGCAATACAATAGGAGTCCCAATGCTATGCCGAAAGAGGAGACTGAAGTAAGTTTATTGAAGTAACATCAAAAATAATATTGATGCTCCCTACAAACTAGTCTTTTTTTTTTTTATTACATTACTTGCTGAATAGGTTTACCAAAAAATAGCATGTTACACTACAAACTATGCAAACACAATAAAAAAATATATACAAGTACAAAAATTATTTATCTGAAAATAATTTTAAATGACCATCATGCAATAATCGACAATGTTCTTCCTTTCAGTTTGAGGCTATAAAAAGCCAACATTTTGGGATAACATTCAAAATCGTACCATTTGAAAGCATTTTGCTCTTGAATAATTCACTTATTTTTTATTCTGTTACTGAAATGATGGCAATGTATGCGATAGATCTGAATAATATAAGGAACATTCATTTAATTTCAGATTAATTTAGTGTTAATTATTGAATGCATTAGAAATATAATGTTAAAATAAATTATATTAAGCCAATGTCTATAAAAATTAGTAAAATTTCAAATGTTTAAATTGAGGTTTATTTATAAATTATGTAAATTAAACTTATTTACTTAAATATATTTTTATATCACAATTTCTGATAGTTATATTTAGAAAATTTATATGAAAAATTTTGCAAATCGCACTTTTATCAAATTGTTCATCATTAAATAATGAAAAAATATGCTTTTGTTTTTATTAATTTGATTTTTGAGCTGATATGCATGACAGTAAAATAATGTGACTAAGAGAAATAGTAAAAAATCCTTCATGAATTCACAGTGTAAACAAACAATCATACCGTCATTTTACCTACTGTGACATCATGAGAATATTGTCGATAGAGTAAAATTGTATAATATGAAATGAATATTTTTATGTTTGTCTGGGATATAAATAAAATCTGCTGATAAGTTTAAAAAAAAGGGCTTTTGTTTGACTAATTTTTAATATGAAAATGCATTTAATTATTTGATGATATTTACCTTTTCTATGACCTATTTTAATTCCTTCAAGAATGTGACTCATTATTTATAGTAATAAAAAATTTATAATATATGCTTTATTTAATATATTTTTCTTGAATTGAATGCACAGATAGTTTTACTATTTTCTATTGCTTTACCCCCCCCCCTTCTAATATCTCTATTAATGTATGTATCATGTATTCACTATTTTAAAGATTTTCAATCTTAAATTCTTGAGGTGTGAAAGACAGAGAAAATTTGTAAAGTGATAATCAAAAGTTTAAGAATAGCTGATTTAGATTACTTGATTGATACCAGTTTTTTGATATAACAATTTTCGCCCTATTTAGTGATACATTAAATAAAGCAAAAGTAAGGTGAATTATGCTATTTCTGAAATTTGGTAGCAACATTGTGTAATATGGAATAGGTTCATCTAGAAGGGATTAATAGACATACATATACATCCATATAAGTCTAATGGACATCTATGTAAGAGCATATTTACATTATATTCCATGTCCATATACATCTATATACATCCATATTATATAGATATGATGTATATATACATACATAATACATAGATATTATGTCTAGGACATGATGTATATGGACATAGACATCCGTTTAAGTAGATATTATGTCAGGTTTGGATGCCCAACGAACGCTATATGGATGTATACGGAGTGACATCTGATGGTAATATCTACGTAGATAATATGTTATATGGAACTCCTCGGATGAATTATGGACATGGTGTATGGATGTACTTTACGTTATATGGATGTCATATCTACCAGTTTGTGCTGTGTGGGTATCTGTAATCTATTGCATGTGTACATTTGTTAGAATGATCAAACATCTGCATCTGCAAAGAAAAAAAAGATAGAAAATAATTTAAATATTACTCACCTGAAACCTACAATCCTTTTATAGTTACTCTAATGAACTTTCTACATGTGGTGCTTGAGCTTGACATGCACATGTTTTCTTTTATTCCATTATGGATTTAATGGGGATGGAGAAGGAGATGAAAGAAAAATCACCCTTCTCTCTTCTGGTATCCTGAACAGGCAGCTTATTTATTATATAATAGAGATAAATTGACATCCATCCTGGTCCTGCAAGGAGAAAAACTTTCAAGTTTTAGGGTATTTAAATGGAAGACCCCTACCATTGTATGATAGGATAGTGCCAGAAATAATGCTGTAAAACTGTCAGTGAAAAATAAATGTCTGTGCAGTATACTGGGGAGTAATTTCTTTTCTTTTACTCATTCTTCATCCATTCATTTTAGATTCATGTGTTTTAGAGATTTTTTTTTTTCCGTATTTCAAAATTCATCTTTATTTTCATTTTTATTACAAATTAAAATTTTTAGGAAGCAAAAAATTCTTTTTCTGAAAGAAATTGATGCCATTGTTGAAAAAAAATAAACTGAAAATTTTGCTGAATTTGGTTTTATAAAAAGTTTTATAATATGCACGACCCGGTCGAAAATATCTACGGGAAAAATAAATCCTAATTGACTCGTTTTTGTAAAATATTCATTTTTATAGGCCAATTTAAGACTTTCTCAAATCCAAACTGACTGCTTTCTGACACATTTTTAAATTGTATTTTATTTGTAAATGTATCATATTGGTAAGTAATATTTTCAAAAAACTATGCAATTGAATTTTTGTTTGGTAAACTCAAATGATTTTCAGAAAATGCTGTTAAAGTGAGCGTTTGAACCGAATTTCCAGACGCGATGGCGCAGGTAAGGGAAAAAACTGCCGTCCTGACACAATAACTTTTATCTCAAATGGTAGGTAATTCATTTATAGGAAAATGAAAAACCTGTTAGATTACAAATCACTTGAATTATCACATCTGCAAGCATCATAATTTTGTTTCAAAATGAGTCCGTAAGTTTACCGTTGTTGAGCAGTAAAAAGTTTTTTTTTTTTTTTTTCTGAGAATCGCCTTAAAGTGGCTCTCAAATGACTTGCTCGACAACGCGAAACATTCTGACACATTTTTAAATTCAAAAGAATAACAATTAGCAATCCGGACTATTGAAGTGGTTTGGAATCGAAATGAGTTTTCCATTTTTTGATAAATAAATTACTGATCGAGTTATAAACGATTCGTGTTGCATCCCGACACTCTTTTTTCCTTTTCTCGTGCTGCCGCATCGGGATTTGGTTCAAAATGCCGACTTTGACAGTATTTTCTGAAAGATCTTACGCTTTACCAAAAAATGGAAAACGTCTTTCGATTACATAGTTTCTGAATAAGAACACCTGCGAATTTCATGAGTTTCGGAACAAAAATGAATTCAGAAGGCGGTCTATGAGATCACCATTTGAGAAACACTGTTTTGAAACCAAAACTAACGAAGACGTTTTGTTTGTATATTTTCATCCATATATGTGCATAATAATTTTAGATAGATTAAGATTACGAAAAAAAAAATCATTTTTTCTATAAAATTTCAGCATTTTTTAGTAAATACTGTAAAAGTTGATGTTTTAAAGTGATTTTGCACGGTCATTATATTTAAGAGATGATAACGAGGTTGCAATCGGCTATAATTAAACATGTTTTCCCTTTATAGAAAATTCTGTTACATACTGACACATTCATAAAATCATTTCCATTCGTAAATGCGTGCAATTTGCATACGGATACAAAGAAGTCGAACAGAGTTTTTTGTTCTAATGTAAAAGTAACAAAGCCTGCAGGAAATGCCATGAAGTTTGCATTTTTAACGTATTTTTAGGATATGGAACTGACGAAAAAGTGATCGTCAGAAAGCAATTAGCTGTAACTGAAGATGTATTGAAATTATTGGAATATTAAAAGCGTTATTTGTGTCTTAGATACATGAATGTTAATACCTGAAATTTACAATTATGATTGGGAATGTGTCAGAAAAATTAACACAGTTCAGCTGCACAGGGAAAATAAAAAATATTGTATGTGTATTACAGATAAGCTCGAACTCCCGAGTCCAAAAAAAAAATATGTGATTAGAGCATGAGATCGAAAGTACTCAGTAGAAAATTTTTAATAACGTTTTAAAATTGTTTAAGATTAATTTTTTCGTTTAAAAATCTTTTCTTTCATAGAAATAAACATTAATCCTAACTATTCCCTCATCAAAACGTTTCGTGATTTTTTTTTTTTTTTTTTTTTTGTCTCTGAAAATCTGTTTAAAATAGCAAATTTGCTATTTATAGCCAACCATTTGCAGAAATCTGCAAAACTCACAATTTATTCTTATTCTTTTAAAATATCATCATACCATTATAGCAGAAAGACGCGAGTTCTGTTTTCCAGTAATTTTGGAAAAGGACTTCAAACAGAAAACGATGATAGAAAAAAAAATGTCTGGTGGCTTCTTTGTTATTAACAACCATGCAAAGGTTTTAGAATCAGATAGACTATTTCTCTTTATATATTCCCCCAGTAACAAATCAATTCCATTTAAAACTGATTTTTAAAGGACAGTAAAATGCTTTAAGGTTGTTCTTAAATCCAAAGTGGCTATTTTCAGACATATGTTTTAATTCATTTTTGTTCGTAAAGGTGTGGAATTGGCAGATCTTGTTATGCAGAATCTGTGTAATCAAAAGACGTTTTCCATTTTTTGGCAAACTCATCAAAATTGACGTCTCGGTTTTGAAGTGGATCTCTGACGTGGCAGCAAGAGAAAGGCAAAAAACCAGTTGTCATGTGACACGAATCGCTTATAACTCGATAAGTAATTTATATATCTAAAAATGAAAAACTCATTTCGATTCCAAATCGCTTCAATAGGGAGGCCTGTCAATTTTATGCCTTTGCGTTTAAAAATGTGTCAGTGTCACGTTGTTCAGCAGGTCATTTGAGAACCACCTTAAGAAACTTGGACTCCGTGTTGAATTCAAGAGGTGGTCGGGGGGGGGGGGTCATTCTCCCCCGGAGCATTGAAATCCCCCCCCCCATCCCCCAAAACTCTACAATGTCCCCTCTGGAAACCCACAAATCCCTCCTGGAGAAAAGTGTCTGAATTCAACACTGTGCTGGACTACATTATTGTTTTTCAAATAGCAAGTTCTTATTTTCCGATTTCTGAATAGATAAAATTTTCATTTTGAGCCAGTGCCTGAAGATTGGTATAAAAATAGAGCTCATCTCATCTCTAATAAACATTTGTGCAAAAAATTTAAAAGGCAGAATTTTTCAGATTATATGTTCACAGACCATGAAATACGGAATAGCTATAATCACTTACATGCATTCATGCAGACTCATAAAAAAATTAGTGTAGTTTAAAAAGAAAGAAAAGGATCTCTAAAGAAAGTCACAATCTGAAAATTTCCAAAGGTTGCATTACCCCTACCACTTTCCCGTAATCTGCGTCTATTCTCCCTTTTAAACACTTTCCAACATAGTTGAAAATTATTTATGACTTCGGTTTGTCTTTGTCTGACAGTGCTCTAACTCCCGTAAACATACTCGGATTGTCATGCAATGTATATGTTGTTGAGGTTTGCAATGACATGTTCGGTAATGAAAATGAAGTATGTAGCACTTATAGTTCGTTTGCAGGGACACACAAAAGAATTCCGGTACATTACGGTCAATGGGGGAAAAGTTACAATTTCATTTTGATGATGTTACACCATTTCAGTCATGAAATTTATATGCGTTTATGAAGTGCACTAAAACATGCATTCGGTAAAATATGGCGTGCAAAGCATTTATTTTCCATGTACAGAGCAACACAAACGTATTTCGTTCCATAATGATCTACGAGAATTTAAAAAAAAAATAAACTATTTGAATCGTATTTTAATTATGACACTATTTCAAATATAATGAAATTTATATACATTATAGAGGATATAGATATTTGCTGTAGAACATGATATGCGTAACCTTTATCGTCCATTTATGGGTACATGCAAAAGATTTCGAATAGAATACTGTATCCGATGTACTGTCTAGTAGCGATAATCGATGGAAATGCGTTTTCAGTTATGATATGCATTTTTAAAGTAACTAAATTTTTGTATACTATGTAGTATACATACAAATCTATAGATCAAATACGGGGAAATCTAGTTTTCAAATGTATTATGGGTTTTCTGAAATGTTTACTAAGGTAGTTTATTTACCTTTTTAAACAGAGACGTTTTGTTAAAGTATTCTGAAAATGTTTCATAACCCATGCTTGAAGCATGAATTTTTTTCTTGTTAAATATGGAGTAAATACAGAAAAAAAAATAAAAAGCGGAAATATATATAACTGAAAATAAAAACCAAATAATGATTTTGCCGATAGTCATATATTTTATACAACATAAGACTAAAATAACTGTCTATAAACATTAAAATGAAACTTAAACAAGAAAGAAATATCATGCGTTTAGTATAGATTATGAAACGTTTTCTGACACTTCCAGAATACTGTACGGAACTTACTTAATAAAGGTTAACACGGTAACTTAAGTAAACAGTTTTAAAAATGCATAATAACTGAAAACGTACTTTCAGAAATAACTACCCATAGAGGGCAATGTATCCAGTTTCATGCATAGCTCTGTATTTCAATTCTTCTATATTTTACATTACACAGATTTCTAAGTATACTAAATGTAGTTCAGATGAAAAATGCATAAATCAATTAAAAATTATCCTTAAGCAATGCACGTCCATACACAATAATGCTTACGAATTCTTTTGTGAAGCCCTGTATATGATCTACAGAATTTATATACACTACCACGTAGAACGCAAATAATATTTAAACTTAAAAACACATATCAAAACTAACAACGCACTTCAAGCATTTAGTCCACACATACAGCAACGTAACCGATTTCTTTTGTGTGGCCTGTAAATGAATGATAAATGCTTCGTAGTTTATATTCTACAGAAAGCATGTTTTAGCGCACTTCAGATATGCATATAAATTTTATTATGCTTTAAATAGTGTAACATCATTAAAATACACCGCAAGCGATTTATCTCCAAAATGTAAGGGTATTCTTTTGAGTGTCCCTGTAAACGAACGATAACTGCTACATGCTCCATTTGCAATAGCAGCCATAATGAACTTTAATAACAAATATCAATTACGACTACGAGTCTATTTACGAGAGTTAGAATATGGACAGACGGAAGAGAAACCGAATTCATAAACACTTTTCAATTATGTTGGAAAGTGTTAAAAATTAAACTGTTTAAAACTCAATATTTTTCTTCAAATCTTCTATTAATCTTCAATATTTTTCTTTGAGTTCTTAACAAGAGCGCATCAACAATTTTTCTATCTGAAGACTGTTCTCAAATACTAGCTGGAAACACTTTGACACTTTCAGCAAGTTATTTTCACTCGTAAATTCATAAAATTTGCATGTTCCATCTAGAACTAGATGCCAAGAAATTAAACGGCATTTCCCATTTTCTCATAAAGGCAACGAATCTTTCAGAAATTGTTGTAGTTTGTATTTTCAACAAATTTTAGGAGCATAGAAAAGTCGTCATCAGGGAGTAATCGGCTTCAATTAAGATGAATCACATAGATATGAATATGGAAAACGCTATTCGATTCTTTAGTGCGATTCTTTAAAAGCAAGTCGCAAAAAAAATATTTATCTCCGCTCAGAACTACAAAATTTTCTGACACATTCACAAAAACAATTTTTAAAGCAAAAAGCATGCAATTGGCAGGCATGATTATTAAAGTGATTTGGAATCTAATAGCTTTTTATATTTTTCTATAAATACATTACAACTTGAGGTGTAAGTGATTGCTATCTCATGACAACCTTTCTTGGGCTATCACATCCAGAAATTCCATTCGAAATGCCAACTTTGACAGTATTTTATAAAAGATCTCATGCCTTTATTGAAATAGGGAAGACGCTATTCGTTATTATGATAAATTGAAGTATGTTAAAGTAGACTAGACAGTTCGGACTTAAAACTGAAAGCTTAGCCCACAAATACCTGTGCTATATATTTTTTTATTGTTAGGAAATAAATACATAAAAAGGAAACATATTGAAACTTATTGTTACAGTAAAACCTGCTAAACTGGAATCGCATGTGTCCAAAGGAAAATCCTGTTTCAGCAGGTACAATTGTATTGTGTTCATTCTATCAGGTCCATAAAAAGTTTCTGTTTAATGCATATAATTAAATTACATGCAGGTTCAGTTTTCACTGTTTTACAGCATTTTAATCTGAAGTAGAGCGGCCCGAACCCGAAAATTCCGCCTGAAGTCAGCCCGAAAAAAAAAAGTTATATTTTAATATAATTATGAAAAAACTTATATATATATATATATATATATATATATATATATATAGTTTATTCTTCTAATACATAATTTTGGGCTTCCTGTTTTGAAAATCGGTTATACACAACTCGGGACAGAAAAAATAAATAGAACCCGACTTGCAGCCTCGATCGAGTTCAGGTAAAATTAGGGTACCTGACACGATGCAGGAATTTGAAAACAAATTCTGGACTTTCTTAAAAGGAAAAATTTTGTTATGCCTGGATCAGGAATAAAGAAAACATAGAGTTTCGATCAGAAGCGGACCCAGCCCTCCATTTAAAGTGGGGTCATGTCTATTTTGGAGGGAGGGGGCACATGTCTTCATGACAATTTTCGTATCTTAAGTCCAAATTGGCTATTTTCTAACCTAACCTGAATTCATATTCATTTCTAAATGCATGAAATTTTCAGTATATTCGTAATACAGGATTGCTACTGGTCAGAATTTTTTTCAGGGGAAATACCAGTAATTTTTTATTAAAAAATCTCTTTATATTTGATCGTGTGATTAGGCAAACAATTCAATAAGGAATTACTGCTATTTTCTCTGAAAAATTCCTTGAGCCATAGCAGCCTTGGTAAATGTATAAAATTTGTAGGTTCTATGTTCTATTCAGATGCCAAGAAATAGAAGTTACCATTTTCATTTTTTATTTTATTTAATTTTGCGGAAAATGTTATCAAAGTACACATTTTAAGCCGACTTTTGAGGCTCAACAGTCATGGAAATGTCGTCTTGAAGTTGCAATTGGATACGATTCAAGATGTACGACATTTATAGAAAAATATAAAACGTTGTTCGATTCTTTGATGCTTAAACAATAACAGCAATTTTTCCTGCATTTCTGTATAAAAATAACTATGAATGTACCAATAAGTTAGCAATTTTAATGGAGAAAAAAAAATATATCAAAACACCTTTTATATATATTTATATTAAAAAAAGTATTATGCTATAGAAATGTTCTTTGTTTAGAGGGTGGTCATGACCCCCATGACCTCCCCCTTGGATCCGTGCTTGGTTCCGATCCCAATTCGATTCGCCGCTAAATAATAATAATAATAATATAAATAAAAAATCAATCCATTATGTTGTAGAGAACTTAAATTCTAGAATAGATATCTTAAAATATTTATATTATCTGTGTCATTTATGAAAAAAAAATTCCTAAATAAAATACTAATTTTATTATATACATATTTTTTGTTTTATTAAATTTTGTGTTATTTGAAAAAATACTTGCTATTACTGTTTGGTTAATTCTTAAAAACTATGTGATAAAATCTCTTATATAAGATATGTTTTCTTTTACTTTAAACATATTTTCATATAATACTCTTGTGTTTTACACATATAGAATTTTATTTCATTATCGGTATAATTGTAACCAATTCTTTGTAGATAATAATTAAAACTGTGTTCTCTGTTCTGTGACATGATGAAATCAGATAAGCATAGAAAATATCTTTCTTTAGCTCTACTTGAAAAGGATATTTTCCAAAAAAAAAAAATCTTCAAACAAGACAAGACCGAAAACTAATCGTTTGTCCCGCCGGAACGTAAAACCTTAGATAGATCGCGCGCGTATTGCATTCCATTGCATTCTGTGTTCATTAAAAGTTTGAAAACCTTCTGAAGTTTCCAGATGTGGTTAATGATTTTTTCATTGTAAGAGCAGTTAGTAACTGCTGTTTTCTTCAATTATTCATCGACATTTAATCACATACAGCGCAATGAGAGCAGGGATGTAGCTAGAAGTAAACAATAGGGGGGGCTCATACTATTTCTCTCTCTCAGACGCATGCACACACAAACACAGATATATATGATCAAAGTATTATATAGAAAGGTAAATTAGTGCATATTCATAGTGTAGGCACTATGTTTCTTATTAAATTGTTTATAATAACTTTATTTCATGCTAAGAAAAGTAAAAGCTTCAGACAGGGATGTAATACCTTCTGGATTATTTTAAGGAATACCGTATACCCTCTTCTCAAAAACACTATAGCATATACTTTTTAGGGTATACCCTCTGCCTAAAGCGTATGACCTCTGGTTTTTTTTTACTACTACATCACTGGCTGCAGAATGAAAATTTTCAGTGTATAATTATACTAGTGAAATAATAAGTAATGATGTCAAAAAGTAAATAGAAAGCTGTTTCAGCTGTTTCAAAAGAGTTGAAACCTTTAATTTTTTTCTGAATATTCCCTGCCCTTCAGGATTCTAAAGTTATGTTATTATATGATAAAAAACACTAGAATAATCAAGGGTGTATTTTGCATTTTAAAATTATTTTTGTGTCTAGTCAAAAGCTAAAACCACTTGTATTTAAGTTGGCTATAACTCATTAGAATAACTTTGTTTTATGCTAATAATGGAAAACGCTGCAAAATGAAAAATTTCAGTATATAACTAATGCAAAAGTCAATGTTTGCATCAGCAAAAGGTTGCTAATTCTGAGTATGTGCAGATCGGATACGCGAATGTTGAAGCACTTATTTGCAGTTTTTAAACAAATACTACAATTTAGTATTTATGCAAAACTGTAAAGAGCTTCCAAAACTAAGTTCAATTTTGAACAGTTTCATTTGGATTTTTGAAACAGAATTTCATTTGGCAGTCTTGGCAACTTTTCCCAGGGGGGGGGGGGGGGGGGCTCAAAAATTTTCAGGGGGAGCTGAGCCCCCCCTGGCACCCCCCTAGTACTAAAGAAATCGTCAAAACTAGTTCGTCAACTTCAAAAATACCCTCAAACACTGTGTTCAAAAATACCCGCAGATTGACAACACTGATCACAAATGCTCCGGAGAAATTCCCTAGCACAGCGCGCAGGCTCATATGATGTCATTATTGTTTACTTTTATCTTAAGGCTGCTCGTCAGTAAACTTCCTGATTCCCCGCACTAATGTTATTCCTATGGGCGTAGGATGCATTCGTATTTTTTAAATATCTCCTCGGAAAATTAATATTTTTAACTTCTGTTTTCTTTGTACTATTCTTAAAGAATGTCTCTTTTTTTCTTAGTTGTCAATTTTTTTCTAAAATATATACTGAATTTTATATGAAATGTTGAAATCTTATTCAGTTTCGCTAAGATTTTAACACATAAAATATAAATTAAGCACATAGTTTAGAAATATTTTGATAACTAAGAAAAAAAGAGACATTCTTTTAGAACAGGACACAGAAAACAGAAGTTAAAAATATTAATTTTCCAAGGAGATATTTTAAAAATACGAATGCATCCTACGCCCATAGGAATAACATTAGCACGGGGAATCGGGAAGTTTACTGACGGGCAGCCTTAAGAATAAGAACAGAATGTTGCAAGGCCTCCGTGGCCGAGTGGTTAAGGCACCACTCCGCTAATCGCTTCAAAGCGTAGGAAGCAAGGCCGGCGGTGTTCAACTCCCGCCAGCTTCATTGCACGCACTTTGTGGAGCTCCCAGATGTAACTCTTGGTGTTGTAAATTTCCTTGTACTTTCTCGTCAAGATTTATGTAATTGTTGAAGTCATGTATGTGTTTCTGTGAATAAAATAAATGTATATGGATCATTCGAGATGACAGCCTTGTAGCTATAGGTCTCAAAACCCACCCCCCTTCAAAGTTCAGAATGTTGCATATTCTTTCTTCATAATTTTGACAAATAAGAAATTAGAAAACGGCTTACAAATATCATACCCGTACAAGTTAAATGAGCTTGATTTAAATTGGTTAATATCATCATTTATTTATTTAAGATCTTTGAATAAAATAGGTTTATTTTTTCTTTTGGATTTATTTGTACTGTGGTCAGAATTTTTTTATTTTAAACTATATTAAAACTTAATGAAATCATAATAAAATAAAAATTATGAAAGTAAATACTAGACTACATCTTCCTTTTAAGTATTGATTTAAAATCTTTGAATAAAATAAGTTTATTTTTTCTTCTGGATTTATTTGTACTGTCGTCGGGGTTCTTTATTTAAACTCGGGATTTTTTATTTTAAACTATATTACCGATAACTTGAACTTAATGAAATAAAATTTATGAAAGTAAATACGAGACTACATTAGAAAGGGAAAAAAAAATCTTCCTTTTAAGTATTGATACAAGATACAATATCCTAAAATTAAAAGTATTGATAAATATTCTTATATTTATACTGTTTCTTTTCCTAGATCAGTGGTTTCCAACCTTTTATTTCTCAAAGCATCTGTAAAGTCAAGATGCTCCTCACTCTACAACATATATCTCTTACTATTTAAAAGAGGGGGGGGGTTGTTTTTATTATAATAACTCTAAATATAATGATACCATACATCTTTGCTGTATGCTAAAACATGTTTTGTTGTTCCTTGTCAATTTACCTCACTGTGAAACAAAAGTATTGTATGGCCTGTATTTTTATCTTCAGAAAATTTCTTGAAGAGACTCTCACATTTGGCATTAAATTTAGTGGAATTTATACATTTTAATACTTCAAAGAATTAGTGGAATATTTTTGGACATATTAAGATTGCATCATAAGCAACACAATGCACAAGCTAAAGAATCTTTACTGGATATTGATTATTATTATTTTAAGTATTATTTATTTTACCTCACAACACATGTGTATTGTCTGATTTTAAAAGTTAATGGATATTCAAGATATATATTTATTTACTATTTATGAGACCTGCACTAGAGCCATAAGAAAGTTTACTATTTGTTGATTTCCTTTTCTGATGAACATTTGACATTTATAATATTTTATAAATCCACTATATGAAATAACTGCAAAACACTGCAAATAATCCTCAAGCAGATGCTTCAAATTAAAGTAAGAGCTTCAGACTTTGAGTTGCAATCGAATAAGCTAAGAGACAACAGTTAATTATTATAGGATTTCTTCTAAATACTAATTATGCTGTTGTTGAATTTTATTATCTGTATTTTTTTCCAGTACAGTGGTCTGAAGTTCTTTTTGTCTGTAATGAGCAGTGGCGCCAACTTATATGGGCCGGAGCCCACGAATAATTTGCTCTTCCAACCATAGGCGTAGAGTTTTGAAAATTATTGGAGGGGCTCAATCAGCGGCGTAGCCGGAGGGGAGAAGGGGGAGAGTCTGAACCCCTTGGAATGAGGAACTAATTATTTCATTATGGATACAAAAACAGTAATGATTTCTAACAGAGTTGGGCAAATTTGTAATCCTAATTATCTGCAGTGTAATTACAGTTTAATTGTATGTCATTAATTATAGTTAAAATTACATGCCGTAAAAATTCTTGCAGCACTGTAGCTAGAAGCCCCCCCCCCCCCCATCCCATTATATGACGAAATTTCTCTGCATTAATGTGTTTAACTATAATTAATTACATAGAGATTAAATTGTAATTACATTGCAGATAATTGGGATTACAAAATTGTCCAACTCTGATTTCTAAGATGAAATTGCAAGGAATCATGGAGAATTTCGTTTTAGGCAGCTTTCTGCCTTAACAGGTAAACTTTTAAGGAATTCATTTCGTTATAACTATGGAATGTTTCCGATTGAGACAAGATTCTTTTGTAGACTGCTTTCGTTTACACAGATTAAATATTTATACAGTGAAGTCTGTGAAAAAGCAAGTGCAAAGCACCGAAAAAATATATTTGACTGGTTAGTAGGTATGATTGTATGGTAATCCTTTCGTCGAATCACGAAAAGTTTCCATTTAAGACGAGGATTTGTTATAGACAGGCTCCGTTTTGGCAGGTTTTAATGTACATATAACAAATATATATAAAAATATTATATAAATACAGCAAAATCTGTTTAAACGGAATCTATCGTAATCGAAAAATAACGTAGTCCCGTTGAAAAAAGTACCGTGCAATTACATCTCGTCACCTGAGAATAAGATGGTTCTATCTGGCAAAAACTCATTTTGCAATTAGAACACTTTGAAAATCAGCATGCTCTGTACGTGCAGCTATTAAAGTTTGAAAAAACTTTTGGCAATAATAAATTTTTATGTAGGTATAGACAGCAATTCTACAAAATCAAAGTTCATAAATACTATTTTCGTGGATTTTTTTACATTTAAAAAATTTGATAGAACCATATTATTCTCAAACATCGTGTCTTGCTTAGAATAACAGGGTTCTATCATAAAAGAACCATGTTATTGTTAATTTTTTTAACTTTTTATAATTTAACAAAGTGAAATTTCGATTATTAATTCGAATAAACATCAGTGGATAGTAAAACATTTATTACTAACTATATTTTAATACAATAACAGATAATTGCTTCTTCCACTTATTCAAACTAATTAATAGCATCTTCACAAAATTAATAAATTTACGTAAGTTAAATATAATATTTAATTGAATGCAAACTATCTTAAATATTGAATTATGTTAAATATGAACCCGAAAGTTTCCTTTTTCAGTGTGCTATTTCAATAGATGGGGGAGAAAAAGTGTGAGTATATAAATGAAGACAAAAAATTAGTTATTATATCGAAATTAAATGAAGTTTTTTACTGGCTTTTCGTTGTTTTCTCTGCTCTTCTGAAAGTAGAAATCATGCATTATTTGTAAGTTAAGCCCTGAATCTAAGTATGTTTTTTTAGTGTTTGCTCTGTTGTAATGAGATACAATCTTTGGAAAACTTTCAATATGAGATTTTATTTTATCCTTGACATCATGTGATATATCCCTACTTGATGTTTTACCCTGTTTATCACTAGTTGGGGTACCCGATTTTTTATCCTTATTTTGATGCACTGTATAAAATGGTTTGTGGCTAATGCACAAAGTTCCCAAGTAGAATTGTTTGTACACTCTAACTTTGTTACTCCCTGTAAACAAATAATAATAAAAGGAGTGCTGTTCACAGGGATTTGTGTTGGTGCTTAATCTCTTTTGCTTACCTAGGCACTCAGCCGTTTCTCCAATGAAGTAATATATAATGATTTAATATTTAAATGTTGTAGAACTTTCCTTGGCTGTGAAAACTAATTAAAAAGATAGTGGTAGTTATATGTAATTCCAGGTTCAAAAGTACGTATTCTTTCTGGAAACTTTATAAGAAAGTCAGACCCATACTTATTTTGAATGTAATTTACTTAGAAGTAAACTATTCGTGATACAGAAACGTGGGTGGTGCCCCACGCTATATATTTTTTTCAAATAATCTAATTAAAAATTTGCAAAAGTATTTTGTCTTTGAGGCAACCTAACTATAAATGCATTTATGAGTTCTTCTACATTCAATGCATCAACTTTTTCTTGATATGTATTTAAAATAGCAACATGGTTTAGTCTTTGCTGAGTCATAGTGGTCACAGGAACTGCATAGAAAATCTGGATCAATTTGGTTATTTCCAGAAATGTTGTAGCAATATTCTTATCACTCTGGAAAAAGTGTTTCAGGTCAGAAAGACTTTCAAAAGTTTGTTCTCTTGTCTTGCACACGTCTGACAGCATCATAATGTGCAATATTAATCTCTCGATATCAAAATCAGCCATCAAATTCTCACCAAGAACGTTTTTTAAATTTTCAGATGTTAAAGCTGATCGAGAATTTAAAGAGCTTAATAATAATTCTTCAATGTTTTTCAATTTAGAAAAAGTATTGCACTTATTATATCGTTCATTTAAAGGATTTTGAATACTGTCTAGTAGTTCAAAAAATTTTATGCGATAGTAGTCTTCAGGTTTTTCATAGATATGGGATCACTTCCTTTCTTTATCTTGACGATAAGTTGTCAAAAGGTCTTTTAAAATATCGATTTGATTTTGGATATTTCTCAGTGAGATGTTGGGCGATTGCAATGTTTTTTGTACCTCCTCAACTGGTCCTAATATTTTTATAATGTTGCTTAGTGCAAAGAAAAAATCGAAAGAAATCAAATTTTGAAGAAAGCCGCTACATTTAGTAGCTACGTCATATCTTGATATAGAAACGGAACTTTGATTCTCGAAAAATTCCATCAAGGACTCATAATTATTCAAAACACTCTGGGCACTGCTGGCACGCATCAACCATCTTGTGGGACATAGAGGACGTAAATTGCCCATGTCTGGTGATTGCAAATTTTGATAAGCTGCAAGACGCTTTGGAGACGCTTTTATGAAGTTGACCATTTCTTTTACAATGTTGAAGCAATCACGCGTATTTGAAATATTATTCATTGCATCTTGCACCGTTAAATTTAAACAGTGAGCAGAACAGTGAACAAATTCAGCAGATGGTTGGCGCTGTTTTACTCGTTCTTGCACACCAGAAAATTTATCAGCAACATTGCTTGCGCCATCGTAGCACTGCCCCCTGCAGTTTTCAAATGATAACTGGAATCTTTTAAGTGCGTCATCTAAAATTAAAAACAACACTTCTGCATTGGTGTTGTCAGTCTCATAAAATCCTGCAAAATCCTCATTCACTGAAAAATCACTTGCAGATACATGCCGAAAACAAATACTAACTTGTTCTTTTCCGGAGATATCAGCTGTTTTGTCCATAATTATAGAAAAATATTTATTCTTTTTTATATTATCAGTGACAGTCCTCAATACTGCATGAGACATCATCTCCAAAATTTCGTTTTGGATATCCGGAGATAACCATTTGAATTTTGATTCCCTTTTAATCCAGCTAGCAATAGCACTAGAGTCTTGTGCTTGCGTTTTCAATAGCTGCCAGAAATTTGATTGCAGTGGATCGTGTCCTCGCAAAGCAATACCTTGACGCGCAGCATATTGAATGCTAGTAAAAATAATTTTAAGGGCATCCCTTGCAACGGTCATATCAGCCATTTTTCCTGCATCTAAGGAAGCTGATACATTTACGCCCGAATTAAGAGAATTTATTTTCAGAACTGCTTCTCGGTGACAGTTAGAATTCTCATGTGCATGAAAGTTTCTCACCGCATGTTTCCAATTTTTATATCCCAAAGAAATAAAATTGTCTTCTTTTTTACTGGAAAACAACATCTTTTTTTCCGAGCATTCTTTGCAAATTGAACAAAAAACGTGTTCCTTGGTCTTTTCATACTCAATCCACGGAAATTTGTCTATCCAGCTCTTTTGAAAAACTCTACCTTTTCTTTTACTGTTTAAAGATTTTTCATCTGTAGGAGGTTCAGCATTTCTGGAGTTAAGAAACCAATTAAATGTTTAATAACTCATACATAAAATTAAATCTAATGTGAATAAAATGTAGCAAAATGAAAAATAAAAGACATATATCAAATTTATAAAAGTCTCTATATAAATAAACC
Organism: Maratus michaelseni; assembly: GCA_963931845.1. Taxonomy (NCBI): domain Eukaryota; kingdom Metazoa; phylum Arthropoda; class Arachnida; order Araneae; family Salticidae; genus Maratus; species Maratus michaelseni. The sequence goes on along the minus strand of OZ007599.1, from coordinate 76,934,912 downwards.
AGAAAGAACAAATCATGCACTGCTTGTTGAATATGAAATCCTTTCTAACATTGTGAAATTTCTGCCTTGCTTTTCTTTTTATTCTGCTTAACAATAATATAATTAGAAATATATACATATACTGAAATTTGTTTCTCCATTCTCTTAATTTGACACCACACATGGCATTTAACCCTTAACGGACAGTAGCTTTAAATACATGATTCTATTTTTATATTCTATTCGCACCACTATATTTTAAAAGTAAATTTTTTAGAAAATTTACTGTGTTTAAATTAATTAAATTTAGAAAATAGTTGTTAAAGTAAACAGCACATGTATGCATGTAAACTCCTCTTATAGTTGCATACATATAGCATATATGAACATAAATGATGGCTGTATGTAGATGGAGGTTTATTTACATCCAGATAAGCATTAAAATAAAAGGAGTGTTATTGAAATTTATTAAAATAGTTATTGTTACTAATCCCTAAATCATAAAACGGCTGATGTCAGGTTCATCCATGTGGAAAGACAGACCACTGGTTGAAATGCACCCGGGGCTCGTGCTCATAGGGTCTGCCGAACGAGATTGAAAAGAACTTAAAAGAGAGGAAGTCCAAAAAATGTTTGACTCGTGCTGAGTGCCCATCTTGTAATCGAGCTTATAAGGGAAACTTCAACAGGGCTTTTGAAGATCGATTTTTTAAAATTTTTAAGGGGAAAAAAGTGCCGGGCTCCAAAAATATTTTTTCCACCCGAGTCGCTTTAAGAAGACGGCCCTGGCTATAGTAAATGAAAATCTACTAATCTGAACTTTCATATATTAAAAAAAAAAATGGTTATAAAGAACTAAAGTTAGAAAGAATCTCAAAATATGATATATATATAACATTGTTTCTTTTAATGTAAAGAAACAGTACAAATTATTTCGTTCATTGTATATATAATTAGTAGAATCATAAATATAATTCTACACTGCAGATATTCTTGTAAAACCGTGAATTATAAATGCATTTGCTAAAATTATATTAGAGAATTTGGTGCAGAAAATAAGATACTGAAAAAAGGTTTTAATGTGAATTATGAAGGTTATATGAGATAATAATTGCAAATACAGAAATTATTTATTTTAATGTTCACACCTCAGCACACACATACAAAACCGTTCAGAAAAAAAAAAAAAAAAAAAAAAATATATATATATATATATATATATATATATATATGAAAAACATTTAGAAATTTACAAGAATGGTTTCCTTATTTAATGTAAATTAACAGCTCAATGCATACAAACTCAACATTGTATATGTTGTTGCCGAACAGAAATTCAGAAACATAACTTGATTACAAATAACTTAGAATCATACTAAAAACTTCCCAGCATAGAATAAACCGAATGCTGTTAAAAGCAAGGACACCTTTCAAAGATAAAAGTGACAAATCACATATCACAAAGTGCATTGTAGCATTCATATGTATTGTTCTAATTAATTTATAAATTTCAACACATGATGTTTTCTTTGTATAAGAATCTTTTTTATATATTGATGAACAGATTAAATTGTACTGAAAATTTATGATGATGTAGAAATGTTAACGATCACCTGGAAGTCATTTTAGAAGTTGAAAATTCGTCTGGAGCTATCCGCGAACTAAAATTTAAATAAGCCGCTTTTTTTGTGCGGTTTAAAAAAGATCTATCATTTGAAAAACGACACGGCACACTTGGAAAACAGCGCATCCACTCATAAAGCATTAAAGCTAAATATGCCACGATAGGTAAACCTAGAATATTCACTAAGAATCTTTTTATCCGTATGAACAAAACTATTATTGAATAAAATAAATATATAAATAAAAAGGCTGAATATTGAAGAGGAAAAGATTGTACATTTTTATAACAGAATTTAAAGGGATACTTCAGTGAACCCCGCTGACCTCGGAATTCTGTGTTAATCTATGAGGAAATTTAAACCAAAAAATTACATTACTTAAAAAAGTTCGGACACTTTAGATTTTTCCTTTTTTTTTCTTTTTCATTGTCGAGAAGCAAAAGAAAAATTGAAGACGCTTTTCTTGAGGAATAGGGCCAAAATAGTCCTTTCTATGGTGGTGGAATGCATTAAATTTATTGATGTACGTCTTATAATAACATATCAAATTTCATTCGATTTTTTTTTTTTTTTGTCTAAATGACTTTTTATCTCATAAACTATGCAAGATACACCTTTGAGATTTTTAACACATGTTTTTCTCTCATATGTATTTAGATTAACGCAAATTTTTGGAATGTGAAGTTTTGTTATTTTTAATTAATTTTTTAATTTAAATTTTTTTAAAGTGGTTTCAAGGCTCATACTGGTCATTTTTTTTAACACCACTAATTTTTAAGAAAAATTTCGCAGTAGGTTTCTGCAACAATTGCAAGGAAAACGCATTTCTAGATAAGTTTCTAATGAAAATTATAAAGACTTTTAATTTTCAAATTAATAAAAATCATAAAATTATAATTACAGCCAATTTCAAGAAATCTCTGTGTTAAAGAATGTAAAAATATATAAGGTTTTAAATTTTCACCTGATTCCATGAAACAGTTCCTGAGATAAAGGGTCATCAATATGACAAATTTAACATTGACAAGTATCAAAATATGGTTATCATGACAAAAAAATTGACATCCTATGACAAATATATTGTAATCTTTTTTAAAGACCACAAAATTTAAAGATTTTGTAGAGCACAAAATTCAAAGTTAATAGCATTTTATCAAATTCTTAAATTTTATGGAAGCAATTTTAAATGCAGTGCATCAACATCAAACGTGTACTTTCTGGTGTGTGAAAATGAGTTTTGATCGTTATTCATGATACGTGACCTGAATGGAGGTACCTGTTTCAATGAAAAGCTTCCATAAAAATAAATAAAATAGTCATATATTCTCAGTAAGACATTTGAACTCTTTAAGGGTACCGTCTCATCAGGCGAAGACACTTGTGAGCAAATGTTAAACCTATGGGTAAGTTCTTTTCAAATATTTCATTTGCATTTTGATATTTCTAACCTCAATTTATTGGTTGTTTCGTTATATTGTATTGTAATTGTCGGTTAATATATTATAGTATGTTTAAATGATTTAATGGTTTTTATTAACAAAAGTTTATATATATATATAATAAAACTTATATATATATATATATATATATATATATATATATATATGTATATGTATATATATATATGCATGTACACATATTTTGCATTGGATAGCTGAGGTTGATATCCCTACATTCTATTTCAGTTTTTTTATGATCACATTTTCACTTTCGAAACCGGTTCTGAAAGTGTAAGTAACTTTATAAAAAAAAATCTGCAGCCAAAATCGAAAAAGTAAAAAAAGGCGAATGTAGAGATCAACCTCAGCTATCCAATGAAAAAAAAATATTTAAAAATTTCGAAATGCAAATGAAATATTTGAAAAGAAACTTCCCACAGGTTTAACATTAGCTCGCGAGTGTCTTTGCCGGATGGAACGGTAGCCTTAAGGAACACACACACACACACGTAAAATATTCTGTACAACCCTAAAACGTATTTAACCATGACTAGCCACAAAACAATCTGAATAGTGCGAAAGTAGTTAGCGAAAAGAAAAAAAAAAAAAAAAAAAAAAAAAAATATATATATATATATATATATATACGTATGCATGTACCGGATAATTTAAAATAGATATAATGGAAACTATCTCCTGTACCGATGATACTAGAAACATACTTCTAATCACAAAAATATACAAATTGTGAACAGATTTTAGATATAGCATTTGTTTTATAGAAAGATTCTTTATATATATAAATATATAGCACGGCCTCCTTATCTTTTAACTTAGAATTGAAGAAAAAAATTTCCAGAGTCAAGAAAGGACATTAAAATAATTCCTCATCTTTGACAAAAATTTATCTAATTAGGATATTTCGAATTTTATGAAATTTCAAACCTTTTAGATACCGAAACCCCGTCTTGCCATTTTTAGTGCAGGAAATCTCTGAAATAACATAACTGGGTAATATTTAACCGTAAAAGATTTGATTTTTTTTTTAATGTCCTTAGGCGTAATCGCTATTATGTCTATTTTCAATCATCCGGTAAAATGAAATTGAAGATTTAAATAATAATAATACAAATAAGCTTAATGACAGTTTTTCATACATATAAAATAAATAAATAAACAATAACAAGAAACAAAGGAAAATTTATAGTTGAAAAATAATAGTTTTAAAACTAAAGCAAATTTTGTACATTCCTAATAAAAGTAAGAATATGTCATTTTTAGTTGCAGAAATATAGCTGTTATTTTAATAATATTTCATAAAGTTATGACTAAATTAAATATTGATATTTTTTTGGAAAAAAAATTACCAAGGGCAGTTTTAATGGGGTAACTTGAAAGAGATAAATAAATTTTTTCATGTATCTTTTCACATGTTTTATATATTTCTCTATATACATTTGGAAAAATATCTGCAATTTCAAAGATCTAAGAGGAGTAAAAAAAAAATTAAATATTTCTTTAAATTCTTTCTTTATATTCACTCAGACTCCTGTGACTAAAACAGCAGCAATATCGATGGTTTCAAAGGTTTTTGCCGCTTAAATGCATAATAGATGAAACTTTTCAAAGAATTGCATAGTTTTAAAAGATTACCTTTTAATATAAATTCACTTCTTAATATTCAAATACAATCACCATCAACTAAAATAACATTAGGCCCATTGAAAAACATTCATAATATTCACCATTACATTTTCTATATAATTAAATAAGAAGTTTGTTTTTTGACTCAGTTCATTGCACGAATGAATTAATAATTGAAGAAGTTGATGAGAGTTATATTGTTTTATTTATTTAAATTGAAGTCAATCGAATAAATTGATGTAATTTATTATGTAGCAAGTTTAATCGAAATACGACGATTAGATTGCAGATAATATTCGTATAGTACTAATTACTAACTAAGTTACTAAGTCATATGAGTACCATTTCCATTATCAGAAAATTTTAATGTTACAACCAGTGATGAATACTGGAGGTGGTCAGCAAAAGAACTCCCCATCCTAGTCCATGCCCCTACCAAAAGTTTTTTATTTATTTATTTATACTAAAGTCTAAGAATAAATGACGCTCTCCTCCCTTTTCGGTGGCGCCTGGGAGCAGCAGAAATTCTCATCGGAAAAAAATGTATCAAATCTACACTCGTGATTACCCTTCCAGGCTGCTTGTCAGAACCGCCTTTAGAGGTCTGCACAAGTCCTATCCTTAGAAAAGGAATATACTGTATGATTAATATTTGTTCCAAGGTCCTATGAGAAATAAAAACTAAAAGTTGAGGCCGATCTGTTTAGTTTTGTTAATTAATCACTTGCCCTTGTAGAAAAACAACGAAATTAAACGCAACTCAATTTCTACAAATTAAATGAAAATAAAATAAAAAGCCGATACTTTTTTTTTAACAATACGATTCTACAACTGACATTCTAGTTAAAAAAAAAAAAAAATCCTGTGTGAATTCAACATTACAGAAACACAATCACTTACCCCTGAAAGGGTTAAAGAAATATTGCATCTGTTTTTATACAATAATTTGAAATTCAGTATTTTTAAGATTCTTATGTCTGCAAGCAATCGTAATATGAAATAATAATATTGATGAATATTTAAACAACTGCATATGCATACACCAGATTAATTTAGAAATAATAGTAATTAAAAGAGGAATAAAAGATTGATTAAAGAAAACCATACTTTTAAAGCTGAAAATATAATGAAGAAAAAGTATTTTTCTGTAATTTATAGAAACAAAATATATTTTAATACAGCAATCAGTATATAACCTTCCAAAAAGATTTCCAAAGATTCCAATTTGCAAAAGAAATGTCGTATAATAAAAATATTTCATGAAAAAGTTGGCCCGTATCTTCTCCATGAATGTACAGCTAGATACATTTATATGAACAGCAAAACGATAATAGTAATTGCAGTTAGTGAAAGAAAACTGGCCTGAGTTTGAGTTTCGGGCCCGGCCCAGGTCTGTGCAGACTTTTAATCAGACAACTTAAGACAACACAAAAATAAATTCTTTAAAATAATAAGTAGGAACAATTGAATACTTACTGTTTATTGGAACTACTAGATCCTTGAGAATCATTCTTTACTGCAAGAGACGGCTTGGTACCTTTAGAAAATGTTAATTATTTGTCCATCTATTTATATAAAAATTTTATATTTATGCCTGACTCAGGAAAAAGAAATTTTCCCGTCTATATTCTTTGCCTTAAAGACACTACTGATTGTTTTGGTTTGGTCATCCGCTGCAGCAAAACTTTAAAACCCCTCTGTACTCCCCCCCCCCCCCCCCCCCACCTCTCGAATTCTTCGAAATGCCTGTAGGACCTTTTTATCCAAGGCTGGATGGCCCCTTCAATGTATGTTTGGGAAAAAGCTAACCATCTTATCTAAGGTTGTGTAATTTGATAGTATCGGACACGTCGTCTACGTTAAAAGTGTTAATTTATTGCCCCCTGTGCAGGACGTCAGAATCAGAAAAGGTGATTCTTCCTGGAACCTATGTTTTCCGTGTAAAGAAGAAAAAAAGAAAAGAAAAAACCCGTGGAGAGTGCTTCGTTTTACCCATACATTATGGTGAAAGTTTTCTTAGGCTGTTTTAGTCGTTTATAAAGAATAAAAATAAACAACGAATTTAGAGAAAGAAAATTTCTGGAAAACAATATTCGCTGAAAAATTCGATAAATCATTATAAATTCCAAAATTTGAGATTTTTTTCTATATCGGTTGGCGACAAAAAATACCAGCCCATCTGAAAAAATTATTGGGGGGGCCCGAGCCCCATGGGCCCATACAACTCTACGCCTATGCTTCCCACCCATCCAATTTTCGTTATTCTGTTTTCGTGTTTATTTATTTTTCAATTGCTGAAAAATAATTCTTCCGTTGACATTCACAAAATAATTTTTTTAGAAAATATGCTAAGGATAGCAGTAACATACACTAGAGATGAGACGGGCTCATCCCGAGCTCGGGTTCTATTTTTATACCTGTCTTTGGGCTCGGACGGGCTCATTCTTTTTGAACAATTTTATTTGTTTTCGTACAGAAAAAATTAAAATAACTTTTATTTTATTTTTCTTAAAAATTACGGATTACAGTTCAAGTTATTTTAATGCTGTCTTGATCTTAATGAAGGAGAAACAGAAATCTTGTTTTTCTTTTCTAGCATTAGACTGCTATTTTAAAGGTAAATTTTTCATGCAGAGTTATGTCTAGCATTGACGGAGACGACTTCTTGACACCAATCGAAACAGTATGAATAATTTGTTGTTTCATTTTCATTTGTGACAGTAGGAAATGTGTTTATTGGAACTTTTATTTTTTTTTTAGAGATCTAATGCGATATGAGTAATTTACTTTTGTTTTTAGTCAACCAGTATTAGCTTAAGGTTTGCAAATATGTAGTCCTCTATTGTCTGCGAGTCATAATCGCTCTTCATATGAAAGTAACATTAGTGATTCTTATATCTATTTTTCAGCATGAACTCTGCTCATGCTGCAGCTTTTCTCTGCATATTTTTTAAGTCACTTTCATTCGTAAGTAGATATAATTAGCATGTATTGTTATTCGGATAGAAAGAAATTGAACAACATTTCCTCTTTTCCGATAAAAACATGGGACTGTTCAGATAACGATGTCAATTATGGTGTTTTTAATTTAACCTGATTTTGAGTGACACAAGAGTCACGAAAGATTGCTTTAAGGAAGGAATCTAAATCTATTATAGATGTACACCTTTGATAGGAAATAGAAAAACGCTGTTCGATTTTTCGGCATATAAATAGTAATTTCTGCAAATTTCATGCATTTATTCATAAAACGCGCTTCGTTAATGTGTATAGCAGATTTGCTTGTTGGGGGCAGAAAAATGTGAAAATCCTTTTAAGGTTGATTGATTGATTGATTGATTGGGGTTTTATGGCACAAAGTCCCTTCAGAGACATGCTGTGCCAAAAACATATTAAAATAAGAACGTCAAGTTGAAATATAAAAACGATTTTTTAACTTTGTCATAAAAACAAGATGAATGAAAATAACATTTAAATGAAGAGAGTGATATGGTGATAAATGTATAATTAAAATCATTCAATGAAAATACAACACACTGTCTAAAAGAAAATAAACAGAAGTTTTCACAATTCAAATATAAACAATGTCTATACTAACATTTGGTAAAATGTTCAGATTTTCAAGCAAAAATATATTTAAAATCATGGAGGCTCGAATACCTCAAAAACAGTATTATCATCCTCATTTGTGTCAGAACTGTAAGACTCTGAATCCATAGCTTCCTCTGCATAGTGCAGCAGCTGTTTTGAATCTATGTTCGTGGGATTAACAGTTATTTTCATGTAAGATGTTTAACAATGAAATATTATTCTAAAACTAATTTTTAAATATTTTTTTCTATTCTATCGCATACTTTCTGGCTCTGGCGACACAAAATTTTTCTTGTCCAGGAAGGCTTGGATTCAAAATCGTTGGGCTCGGGCTCTGAACAGAGAGTCCGAACTCATCTCTAAGACACATATGAGACTGAAACACAACTTGCTTCCCTCCTCCCTTCATCCTAAAATACATACAATAAATTTGGTACTTCTCTATTATCCCGTCGACCACTTTTCATAACAAAAGACTGTCACCACACTGTAAGATTAAACGCCAAAAATGCAATCCCATTTACTTGATTGTCAAGAGCATTATACATACGTGTTTGTTATGTCATCAAGTGATTTTTAATTCGACATTTGCGTATATTTTTCATTATGTTTTACTGATTTATTAGTTATTTCATTAATTAAAATAACAATTGTGTCCTTAAATTCTTATATTTTATTTATTTTGATATTCCAATGGCAATGTTCTCCCATTTATTTGGCGTTACGGTTTGGGATAGTTTTTGTTATGAAAAGTGGTCGACGGGATAATAGAGAAGTATCATAAATTTTCTCACAAAAGAGAATGTTCCTGTATATCATGAATTATTTTTTCTTCCTAAATACACAAAATTTGCAGTTGTTATTATTCAGAGTTTTCCCATTTTCTTGTGTTTAGGGTCTTTTAGAAAAAGCTGCCAAAGCGTTTTAAAACAATTTTCTACATTCCACAGCTCAGGAATGATTGTCATGAGAGATCAATTAATTTTAACTGAAGATGTAAAACTTTTTTTTTTTGAAAAATGAAAAACGCTGCTAGATTCCAAATCACTTCAGAAGTCATGCATACATGTTTTTTGCTTTTTTACGTACACCCATACAAGTGATTTTATGAATGTATCAGAAAGTTCATGCTTTTTAGTGGAGAAAAATATTTCTTTTTAGGATAGCTTTACGTGGACAGTTTGATTTATAAAATTAGGGTTAATGAAAGCCCATGCATGAAGAACTTAGTTACTTCAGTAAAACTTGCACAGGATTCTCAGGTTGCACCAAGATAGAAATATTTTTCTTGTGATTTTGATATTTTAATAAAATAGCAAAGTGTATAAATGTTGAAACCGTCTCATTATGGAAAAGGCTGAAAACATTTTTTACGTTCCACTTTGTCAAAGAAAAGACTTAATCAAATTATTACTAATTCAAACGTGAGTAAGAACAGTGAAGAAATTTTTTTTTTTAGAGGATGCTTGGGATGCATTTATTGGTAAAAGTGCAGAGATCATACTTTCAACATGCTGTGCTACATAATAAGTGGGTTTATTTTATCAAAAAAAACTTTGTTAAGTACTATAAATAGAAAAGGCATGTTTTTAATGCCAGATAACACTGAAAATTCATAAAATGTAAAGTTTCATAACTCAGTATGTTTTGTCCATAAAAGAATTTTTTTAATGTCTTTTTTAGGACTTCCTTCTTTTTCTAAATAGTTATACGAACAGGAGGCCATATAAAAATTAAATTTCGTATTTTAATATGCATGCAGCCCCTTTTTAAACAAATGCTGAAAGATGTTCTTGATTTATGTACTTTTTGTAATTGGAAGTATCTTCCTATTATCAGCGGTTCAAGAAATTATATCTGTTGTGAATCACCCAGTATAGTTTAAGTAAATAGTATTATTAATACAAACATTTTAGTGAATTTGAATTAAGTGCCTATTTTAATATTTTTTAGTCCTTTACATTCTAATTTGTAGTCATATTCAGGGCATAATAGGAAATATTAGAGTCCATAAAATGAAGACCCTATAAGAGTATGATTGAATAAAATCGTATAAAATCACATTCTACTCTAAAAAATTCTAACTTGACATATAAATTGAAATATCATCTTTTCCCAAACTTTCAAAGAAAACAAAGTGGCATTGTCATTTTTCCTAAAAAATGATTTTGAGCCCACCCAATACTTTTCAAAAGTTGGCACCACTGGTAATGAGTAATTAAAGTCTTTAATATGATCATGAGGGATAATTCAGTCATTCATAATTTTATTAAAAAAGGTGGTGGGGGGAGGCTGAAAATTCTATTGAAAGTCAATTCACAACCCAACTCAAGTTCCCCCCCCCCCTCCCACCTAAAATAAACTATCAAACCACAATTTAATTTGAATCCTAAATAATTTCCGTCAACACTCAACCTAAAAATCCCATTCAAAGTCAAAACACAACTCGACCCAATCCCAACAAACTGCAACTCTATCCGAACACGATAGAATAATTTTCGTCAATATGCAACCTGGCCGAATATGAAAATTTTATTTGAAATCCAACTACAAACCGACCCAAACCAGACAAAAAAATTCCATTCAATCGCTAGCCAAGCCGAACATGGCAAAATTATTTCTGTCAACACAACCCAAACCAGACAATAGAATTTTTCTTGCCTGGGTCAGGTCGGGTTGATATGAAAAGGAATTTTCAGGTTATGTTAGAGTTGCATGTCGATTCCATTGTTGTGTTCGGATCGGATTGTAATTCAATGGAATTTTTTTGTCAGGTTGCATGTCAAAGGAGATTATTTTATCTTATTCAGATCGTGTTGCATTTAGATGGAATTTTTTTGTCAGATTATGGTCAGATTGACTGCACATGTGATTTCAGATTTAGGTCGAGTTGTGTGTCAACTGAAATTTTGTTGTTTTCAGATCGATGGAATTATATATTGTCACTTTCGGATTAACTTTAAATAAAATTGTCAGGTTCGGGGCTGCATTGTGTGTTGACAGAAATTATTTTGTGGTGTTCACGTTCAGGTGTTGTTACAGTTTGATGGATTTTTTTGGTCAGGTTCTTGTTGAGTATACTTGATTTTCAAGTGCATTTCTGATTGGGTGTTGACAGAAATTATTTTTTCGTGTTGCAGTTCAATGGAACTTTTCTTTGTCATGTTTGGGTTGACTTTAAATGGAATGCTCATATTTGGGTTGTGTACAAGGCGATATTTGGACAAACAGCTTTTCATTTCCCAATTAGCCTGAAACTGCATAGACTCATTGAAATAAGCCTGAAAAAATCAGGCTGAATGCTACCTCCATGATATAAATGCTTCTTGTATTCACTGTTTCCCCATACCAAAATTGGAAGTCAATTTTATCCCAAACTACACTGCCATCGTTGAACTTTGAAGGGGGGTGGGCTTTGAGACCTATAGCTACTAGGCTGTCGTCTCGAATGATCCATATACATTTTTTTTTTCACAGAAACACAGACATGACTTCAACAATTACATAAATCTTGACGAGACAGTACAAGGAAATTTACAACACCAAGAGTTACATCCGGGAGCTCCACAACACACTGTCATCTATCAGGGACAACTGATGTGATCTTTAAATCCTATCTGTAAATAATGTAGTAAACAAATGCTGCATTGAGAATATTTATATAAAAAGTAAAAAAAAAACAGTTCAAAAAATTTTCAATTAATTTCTAGAATTTCACAAATTTATTTCTTTTCTTGTATAAATACCAATTTAAATTGCTTTACTAACTGATATTTTTAATTAAATTTTCTTTTTATATAAAAGTCCTTTTTTAATTAATTATAATAAATAAATTAACAGCATTTAACCTTTATTTGTAAATAGATTTCCATAGAAGATAAACAATATTTATGGAGTGAAAATATTTATTAAAACTATGAAATTATACATAAAATTTAATTAATGAATCAAAAACTATGAGCAAGTTTTAAAAAGGTTAATGCAAAATATAAAAATAGTGGATTAAATTAAAATTACTTGTAATAATTAATAATACAAATATGAAAGAAATGAAACAGTGGCTTGAATGCTTTAAATACTAATTTAAAAGAATTTTGACATTGATGCTCCTGACCGGAAGATTTGCTAGTTTCCTTATGACAATAAATGTAATAAATATTAATAGTATTCATTTATATAGATTTTTAACAACACATATGACTTAAAAAATGCTATTAATTTGAATAAGGAAGGTTTGAGCCCCTCCCTTCCCTATGCCATTGAACATTAATCTCTGCTTCCTGATTAGTTTGATTGATTGCTATATTATAAAATATGTAAGCCAGAGTTTAAAAAATAATAATAATGTGGATTAATATTAGAATTTTATTAATCACATGAAATTAATTAAAAACAGCTATTTATAAGATTTTTTTTTTCTTATTGCATTCTGGTAAAAACCCAATTTCAAAAATTAAATTTGATTATTGAGTTAAATCTAAATATTTTATGCACTATGACCATTGCTGAAATTACACATTTAATAATTCTTCAGATAATATCTACTATTTTAAAGCTTCAAAAATTTTCCAGATTTTGTGTTTTCTTTGTAATTATTGTTATCTGTTTATTTTTGGCAAAAATTGATCACATAGGATCGTAGGATTTTTTTTTTTATGATATGGGTACACAATATTTTCATATGACTTTCATTATTTGTTAAAGGACATGAGAAAATGAGGTTTTTCATTCATGTTGATATAGATATGGCCATTAAAATTTTAATTATGTCCATTTCAAGTCTATCAATACTAAATAAATATTTTAAGCTGGAATCCACCAAAATTTATATGTTCGCAAATTGAATTTAAAATTGAGTCATGTTTAAGAGAAATAGCACATTTTCTTTCATAAAACTGTCACATTTCAGTACGGTTGTGTCGAAATGTTTTTCAATAATTTTCCATTCATCTAGTGTTGAGTTTGAGGCTGTAGGGGTATTAAACCTATACTAGTGAAATTAAAAGGCAGTGAAAACTTGAGTCATTTTGACATGATTATAGCAATTTTTTTTTTTTTTTTTTTTAGCTATATAAATAAAAATGCATACTCAGGTCATATTACATTGGTATAAATGTTCTGCTGTTCTACATTTTTGCCTTTTATTTAGGAAAAGACCAAAGTACTTTACTGTGTAAAAATGACATATTTAAGAGAAAGAGAACATTTGTATACTAATTAATTGTTCAGCAGAGCTGAAATTTTGCTGTAAATTACAAATACAAAGGACTTGAAATATCACTTTACTTAACAGTGCATAACCAACAGAGTGAAAAAAATGTCATGACCAGGGTTCGATCACAGATTTTTTGGTATAGCGCACCAAGTGCTTTTACAAATTAATTTTTTCACTCTGTTGGCTGTGCGCTGTTAAGTAAAGTGATAATTCACATCCTTTGAAAGAGAACATTATCATACATAAAACTGAAATATTTCACAACCAATGCGTCTAAGTAGCGTAAGTTTCTGGTTTTTAACATTGCTTGTACTGAAATTAGCATATAAAAGCCATGTTGCTCATGGTGAGCAAATATTGTCTTGTATGCAAAGTTCTTACTAGTAAACACAACATCAATTAATGAACTATGAGCGTGAAGCACATAGGACCTTGTTTTAAGAAAGACCGCTATTATAGTGATTTCCATATTAGCAATTTGAAATGGCATTTTGTTGAAAATGGCATTATGTTTATGTTGTAATTATCTAACTTGTTAAAAATCCGCAGCAAACTAATCCAGTCATTCAGCCGCTTTTATAGATAATTGTTACATGACCATATTATGAAGCGTTGTCATTCATCAAATACAGAAATTATGGTTAGGTAACCATTTTATATAATTAATATTTTATAAATTAATTCTTCTGTAAATAAATAATTAATTTTATAAATTAATTATTCATCAGATCAGAATATAATCGTAACAAATATATATAATATAATCGTAACAAATATATAGAATATAATCATAATCGGCTGTATCAGATAGGTCACAGAGGCAGGAAATTCTTCATCAGATAATTGTCATAGAATGGAACTTTCTTTCCTATCACGTGTGCCACCTACCAGACAGCCTTGGATTCCCACTTCATATATTGACCAAGAATTCCTGGCCGCTTCGTGAATTGGCCATTTAAAACCTGAAATACACTGTTCATTTTGATGTACTTCAGGCTTTGGCCAGGAATCTTGGCTAATTCACGAACTGACCGAACTTCGGTCATAACATATATACTAAAACTTTTTAAATACTTTTTTCGTAAAATGCAAAAAAGTAGTTAAATTTAACTATTATTTTTTTTAAATTTGTGAAATTAAAAAAAATAATCTTGTAAAATACGTTTACATTTTGTCTTCACAGTCAATTATCCAATATCTTTTTTTCAATTTCTTTTGAATGCCATATTGTTCTGACACTTAATAATAAAGCAATAAACTATGAGTTTCATTTGCCAATTTTTGTCTGAAAATACAAATATTTGCAACATAGGTATATTTTAACTTTCAATTTATAACACAGCTAAATGTATATATGTTACTGTAAAAGCCCGAAGTAAATCCTAGCATTTACCAAAGTGATTTGGTAAAAGCCCGAAACATGCTGCTTAATTCTTCCATTTTGTGTTTTACCTAACAATTTTGGTAAATGCTAGGATTTACCAACTCCTTTTGGTAAAAGTCCAAAATGAATGATGAGTTTTGCACATGGTCTGAGAAATATTCAACTTCCTTATGCAGATTTATGATATATTCAAAAGCATTTGTAATTATTTTATGTATTTAACCCTCCAAAAGGTCCCCATAAAAACTTTTCTGCATAATATCACGTATTTTTTAATTCCAGAGAGATACACACACTGGTAAATGAGCAGGCTCGATCCTTTTTTCAGACTTTTGTCAAATAGAATTGCTAAATCCCATCATTTACCGAAATGGTTTGTTAAAAGCCCTTACCAATTCATTTTGGTAAATGCTAGGATTTACCAGACTTTCTACATCGAGTGATTTTAAGTTTTGAGCAATATTATTTCTTTAATGATAATTTTTTAATCATAGTGTTAGATTTTTTCCCTTATATTGTTGTCTATCGTTTTCATATCGGAAATATATACCAATACCAGCAAAGTAAAAACATTTTGTAAAGAAAAAAATAGTATTTGAATTATTATGGGTCTTGTAGTGTAATACAAGATCAATTATGGAAACCTACTGACGAAAGGCTTACCGGATTTAATCTTTGGATAGATAGCAAACACTCTTGCCTATTCAAACACCTGGACCAACAAACAGTCAACACATTTCACAAAGATAACCTTTATTCACACACCTAACATATGATTACAAAAGATGTTTGTTTTTTAAGGATAAATTGCCATTTTAAAATACTGTTTACAGAAAAAGATTTTATGGTGCTTTTATGTTAGTCGGGCACCAGTGATCGCCAAAATATATTTAATCTTGCCAACTCCTTTCTTTTTCTTTTGTTTATCTTATAACATTAGCCAATATTTTAACACTGCAATGGTAAATATAATTCTCTCTTAGTGAATGAATAAATTAAAATATTCTGACAATAAATAATTAAGATTAGTGACAAAAAATTCTAAAAAATCTTCGCTGAAAATAGCTGAATAATAATAAAATATGTAAACACAAACATATCAATACAAATAACAAAATCTCACATAATTGGGTTTATTAATGATTAGGCTTAGTGAATTATGGAAATTGTTTAAATTTAATAACATAACAGAGATAACAAACTAGAAACATTGCATTTCATAATGAAAGTACTGTATCCAATTTTATATGTACAAAAATAGAAGCTTACATTATTTAAGATCCTAAAATATTTTATTATCATTTAGCAATTTAAAAAATAGATCATTACTTCTTATTCTTCACATAAATTCAGCCAAATGTTGCAATTCAATATCAATACAAATAACAAAATCTCACATAATTGGGTTTACTAATGATTAGGCTTAGTGAATTATGGGAATTGTTTAAATTTAATAACATAACAGAGATAACAAACTAGAAACATTGCATTTCATAATGACAGTACTGTATCCAATTTTATATGTACAAAAATAGAAGCTTACATTATTTAAGATCCTAAAATCTTTTATTATCATTTAGCAATTAAAAAAATAGATCATTACTTCTTATTCTTCACATAAATACATCCAAATGTTGCAATTCAATATCAATACAAATAACAAAATCTCACATAATTGGGTTTACTAATGATTAGGCTTAGTGAATTATGGGAATTGTTTAAATTTAATAACATAACTGAGATAACAAACTAGAAACATTGCATTTCATAATGAAAGTACTGTATCCATTATTTAAGATCCTAAAATCTTTTATTATCATTTAGCAATTTAAAAAATAGATCATTACTTCTTATTCTTCACATAAATTCAGCAAATGTTGCAATTCAATATCAATACAAATAACAAAATCTCACATAATTGGGTTTATTAATGATTAAGCTTAGTGAATTATGGGAATTGTTTAAATTTAATAACATAACAGAGATAACAAACTAGAAACATTGCATTTCATAATGAAAGTACTGTATCCAATTTTATATGTACAAAAATAGAAGCTTACATTATTTAAGATCCTAAAATCTTTTATTATCATTTAGCAATTTAAAAAATAGATCATTACTTCTTATTCTTCACATAAATTCATCCTAATGTTGCAATTCAATCGATGCCAATTGAAACAAGATTTGGCAAATTATCACTGGTGCCTGGCTAACATAAAAGTACTGATTTTATTCTCTTTGCAAATCACTATAGTAACAGTATTGTAATTGAAGAGGGTTTTTTTTTATTTATGCATAATGTTTTAACTTAAATCTTAATTTAATTTTTTTTTCAAAAAATTTATTTCAAGCCTAATTCAAGACTAATTTCAAACCTTGCAAATAAACATGATAATTTTAAATATATGTTCCAATCTAATTACATTATTTTTTTAAATAAACTTATGTGTGGCATAAACCAGTGAAATAGATATAAATACAATAGATTCAAATTCATTTTTTATGGGCAAATAAAAAATTAGGACACAGATGTCTCAGACATTTTGTCTTTTGTGTTAAAAGTGATAATGCAATGTTATCACTTTCTTCTGCAGTTGGCTTTGAAATGGTTACTGCATTCTGTTTTTGCTTCTTCTTTGTTGAAAACAACTTTCTTTGGGGCTCTATTTTTTTATTTGAAGGGGTTTTGTTTGTAATGTTCCCAGAAGGAAATTTTTGTTTTGAATTTAGCTTCATAGCACCAATAGATGATTTAATGTATAACAAGTTTTTTTTTCATCAAAATTAGTTCATCTTTCGTAGATAAAGAATCGAATAATTCTACATATTCCCTTTTCAGGCTGTCCAATTCTGTAGCTACAGACAAAGAGCTTGATGATTGTCCGTTTTGTTTAGCTAACTCAGTTACTAAGAAGTCAGCTTCTTCTGAATATGAGTTTTCGTCAGAAATACATAAATTTTCACTTTCTAACAATTCAGATTCAGACGATGGCACATTTTTTTTTTTTTTTTATACATGCAAATAGCATGGATATGCTTACACATGTTCCATTTTATTGATGAATCATGGCATGTACATACAAATTTGTGTATACAATATTTACATTCTGTGCATGTTAAACGACAATTACAAGTAATTGTTCGTTCCTCAATATGATAAATTTCATTTCGTGATGTTGAACATATGCTCCATGTGCCTTCTTTTTCGCTGACTGTCATATTTAGATCTAAGCATGATTTGTGCCTTTTTCTTATTTCTTTTACTTTGGTACTTATTTTTCCTTTATCAAATTGAATTAAGCGTTCAATTATTTTATTTTTCAAAAACCTCATAATCCCATGTATAGATTTGTCTAATCTCTTTACAGTCTTTCCTTGTAGATACATATACTTAATTGTTCTATGCATACGCAGAGCTGCCAAGTCTCCGGCTTTTTGGATACCAGTATTTTATTACAGAAAAAGTTGACTTCTTTAATCGGAACACTCTGCGATTTAAAAGAACAAAACTTTCTCTAATAAAATACTGGTGTTCAAAAAGCCGGAGACTTGGCAATTCTGCATACGCTCTAAATACATATTTGTATTCAAGCCACAATGCAGACGGTAACAAAAAGCCCAAGCAGTAGTGGATTTGACATAATGGTCTCTGAAGTAAATACCATACAATGCTGTATCTTCATCCTCACATAATTTCTTTACAGCAGCTTGAATCATAATTTCAAATACATTTTTCTCTCTTTCTTCAAGCAAAGTTCGCAGTAACTTATAGGTTTCTACTTTCTTATATTTGGATTTTATTTTATTAAGATTTTTGTGAAATGCTCTATCCACATGCCAAGTACAAAAGATACGAAGTTTAGGTGTACACATTACATTCTTCCATGCATTGATAAAACACTCTGCCATATCTGACATGAATACTTGTGTTTCTACAATTTCAACTGCATTTTTAATGTGTTTAAAAAAGATTGACAAAGTATCAGCTCTATTTGCGAAAAAAAATGCACATGGGAAACCTTCATTTATTTCATCAATGATTAATAGTGTAACTAATTCAAAATTATAGGCATTCAATCCATGTGTACCATCTATACAAATAGATTTGGAACCATGTTTTTTGAGTAGCATTTTTTGTACATTATTCATTATTATAAGAAGGAAATCTTCATTCTTCAATTCTGGAAATTCTGAAGCAGTACTTCCCTGATATTTGTAAAACAGTACACATGAGTCAGGAGAATCTGTCATTTCTTGAACCCAAACATCTACACTAATTGCATCATTTTTGTGTTTCATTACATCTGATCCAAGATTGAAACTTTTCTGTATATTATATAAATCTTTTTTTGTAAGGAGATGTAACCGCTCAAATCCATTTACAGAAATAGAATTTCTGACATCGTCTAATATTGCATCAAATGGTATCTTGGCTGCAAGTTTTTCAGCTAATGGTTGATGTTCTGCTAAAGTGAGGTTCATGTGACCCAAATCAACATTATGTCCAACATGGGTTTTTCTAAATTTTACATCAACAGTTCCACTTCTTTTTGAAACAGTAATGCCTGCAGGACACAAATGATTTATTTTTTTACTGCCCTGAGTTTTTAGGTATCTTTTTCCTTTGCTTGTCAACTGAACATAACCAGATCTATGACACTTGAAGGTCTGATGCTCTTTATTTTTATATACTTTTGTTCCACGCTCCATAACAAATTTGCATTTTGTCTCTTTTTCAATAGTTTCTTTCCATAGACAGAACTCTTCATATGTTGGAAGAGATAAGTTTTCTTGCTCAATTTTTACATCATGTTTCATCTGATAGTGGAAGAACAGATATTTTCTTTCAAATGTTGAAGAGCACATTGGACATTTATGAAAATTTACTTTCCTCTGCACAGCAAAACGGTGTTTTTTACGTTTATGATTATTCAAATGAAACAACTTGTTAAAATGAGCCGAACATTTGTCACAGTTATATTTAAAAGTTTTCACTGACCAAGACATCAGTAATGCAGAATTTGGTTTCACAGAGTGCTTATGCCTTATATGTCTATATAAGTTTTTTGATAAGGTGAAATGTTGATCACATTCTAAGCAAGAAAAGTTTTTTTCAATTCCTTGTGATGATTCTTAAAATCATTTGACACAGAAGTATGTTTCTGATTTTTATGGAATTTCAAATGATACAATGTATTAAAGTTATTATTACATTCATTACAAGTATATTTGAAGGTATTTTTTGTTCTACTTTGCATAACAAAATCATCATACTTTGTAGGATGAATGTTTTTTATATGTCTTTTTAAATTACTATTACCTGCAAAGGATTTACTACAATCAAAACATTCAAAAGAAGTAGTTCTATTCGAATGTTCCATTTTGCCCAAAAATTGCAAACTATAAAAATAAAAAATATATATAATCACATAATTAAAATAATAAGAAACAACAGCAAACTATCGTATCGTTCGACCCACAGAAGGCACAGAATCGCACACGCTTCGCCCACGTGTAGTGTAGTGTAAGCAAAATATCGAATAGGGAAAAACAACTGAACAAGCTACCGTATTTTCCCTTCAAATAGGGAATTTTTCGGAGTATAGGGAATTTCTCAGGAGCATTTGTGATAAGAGCCGCTGTGATGGGGCGCGTTGTAGCACGGCCTAACTCGATCGTTCTCCTTCCTCTTATACGGCCGTAACAAAAAGTCATTTTCCCTTTGTTCAAGAGGAATAACATTTTCTCCCCGGAGAAAGTAGGGGGCGCTATTACTTACCATGGCTAATGGAGAATTTCCTTATTCTCGCCTTTCACTCTTGTATTTTCTTAGATATAACGTAAATGAAATTGCGTGTTCTTATTTTTCTTTTGTTGAAAATGGTTCATTGCTGTGTTCCACATTGTGCTTCAAATTCAGAGAAAAAAATACCTGGAATTTCTTTTCATGAATAGGCGCTTTTATTACCGATACACCAGCAATCAGTAGAAGTACAGAGCAAAATTTTCGAAATATGTGCTTTCGAAATATTGCTGCGACTCTCAATTTATTTGTAGATTTAAACTGAATTTTACTGATCGAAATTATAAACCACTTAATTAATTTCTTTTTAATTGCTAGCACCACCAACAGTTAATCTGAAGTTTGCAAGTATTGCCATTGTTAGCGGATAAGTAATCTTGTAAGAGTAATTCAAGAAAATTTTGAATGAGAATCCTGCTTATCAAACATAGAAACAGATCAATGTGATGCAACCATACTTCAGTTAATTGCCAATCAGGATAGAGGTGGATTGTCTTATCCTAAACTACAATTCATCAGTCTAATTTCCACAATTTTAGACTGAATTTTACTAGAATTTTAGGATTGTACCAATCCTAAATTCAAACGGAATCGTCGAAACTATCTATGAATTGATATATCCGAGACTAATAAAAACACTATATGGGAATGTGACTTAAACGAGCATAAAATAAATATATGCTCATTAATATGTGCAAGATTTTTGTCCATCATTAGAAAAAAATATGGCAAGGAATTTTACAAATGAAGCCAGTTCATCTGCATATACGATCTCTTTATCAAGAAAAATTTTAAAGTTTACTTAATTTTAATTATATAATATTTACTGTATATTTCGCTGTAAAAATTATCAATGTTTAAAGTCTAATCAAGAAATGGAATCTGCATATACCTATAGATACATTTATATATACAAGCATGGTGAATAAATTTATGCATTAATATTTTTAAATTCTGAAAAAATATTCTGTAATTTCTGTTGCCCACAATATTCTAAAATTTCCACAAAAACTATTCTCTCATAAATGGAGTACATGATGTTACAGCAAAAAAACTTGTTCATTGTCTAAAATAACGAAACCTCTAAAAATTATTATTATTTTGTTTACCTCAATTTTATGATCATCACCTACAGTATTTAAATTTACTGAAAATGTCCGCAATGTACAGACACATATATATATATATATATATATTCTAAATAATTAACAATCATTTTAAAATAATCCATGTTTTGAGAGAAAAAAATCAATATGAGTTGATTCCCGGATATTGGCGAAATAGGTTTTCTTATTCTGTTGATATTATAAAACATGTAAATATCTTTTTATTTTTATCATATACATACTTTTATACCATGAGTTTCCACAATTGGAATATAATATTTAATTTTATATGTAATTCTATTATATTTCTTTACGCTTATATATTTCAGATCAGCACCTATAATGGTTAAATTTATTGAAAATTGTTTTGAATGTACATATATATACATATTTTAAATAATTAAGAATCGTGTAAAAATAATCCATGTTTTGAGAAAAAAAATTCGATATGAGTAGATTACCAGATATTGGCGAACTTGCTTAATTTTCTTACTATTATGAAACTTACTATTATGAAATGTTTTAAAAATTTTTACTGTGTATTTTACGCTCAGAATTATCAATGTTTCAAGTAATCAAGAATTTAAACGTGTATAAATATAGAAATTTACTTATAAAGTTTGTTTTGCATTTATAGTAGCGTGTTATTTAAACTATTTTTAATTACTTAAAGCATTGTATTTATTTATTTTATCTCTAAATCTTATTTTTTCTTGTTTGTAGTAAAGATAAAGCTGCAGCTAAAGTTACATATGATATATATACCTTTTATAATGAATACATTGCAAAGATTTTTGTATTTTTATGTATAGAAGTAACCTTTATTTAGCATTATTTATGGTAAGTATATCGCGCCATCTACCGGCGAAAGTAGCCCTTTAACGATTCCGAAACTAAGGGGGATTGTGAAGGCCGTATGAGGGAAGGAGAAAGATCGAGTCTGGCCGTGGTTGTAGACACTAACCAGAAGCACATTTTTAAATAAATTGTCAAAACTGCACCTGTGCATGTGAACCCTACCAAGAGATGTACATTCTTTAAAATAACTTGAACCACATTAAAAAGTAGAATATAAAGATAGAGGCTTGCTGTTGCTTTAAAATATTTTTATAAAGTTTCTTGTCGATATATAGTAAAGTATTAATAGTAAGCGGAACTAAAGAAAATAAAAAACACTGCAAGATTAAATACATTTAAAAAACAATGGACAAATTACCAGTATTAATAAATCTTAACTTACATAAATGTAATTCTTTTTTAGCAAAACAATATGAGCTGTATGAATTTTTAATCAAATTCAGGAATCCGTTTGCACCATTTTCCAAAATGTCATGTTTTTCAGCCATCTCCTGCAGCATAATTGAAGAAATATTGCTAGTGTATATGATCTGAATTACAGCATACATCACAAGCAATACCCATTCAATTAAGGTGGGCTCGTCACTTCTTTAAGATCTTCATTTTTTGGACTTTTGCAGATTGCACCTCCCTGACAGTCAGTCCACATGCACCGTCACGTTTATTTTGCTCAATCGGCAGCTCCAAACTAATATGAGATTTTTTTTTTCGTAAGTCTTTGATACACTTTAATTTTTAAAAATGCTATAGAATAAATATTAACCATTTTTTTACGATCTACATGAGCATTATTCACTAATGTGAATGGTCTGCCGAAGCATCATCATCATCAAAGCGAAGGAAAGGAGAAAGACGAGCTATTCTGAAAAGCTGGGAAGCTTGATATTGCTCTTCGGCGCATTGGCGAAGCTAGCTGCCAAAGCCCCATTGCGACCCCCACTGGTTCTCTGTGATTGGTTGTAAAAGAGCAGAGCATCCCAGCGATTACCGTCTAGTGTACATATGAGTAAGATTGAGCCTCGAATTTTCCTGGGATACTTTTGAGTCTGGGAGCAACATTACGATATCACTGACATCAACAACAGATTCATCGACAGTTTCTGGAAAAATAAGCTGATTTCCATTCAATTTGCATCTCATGAATCTTATTTGAATAAAATCATCACCTATTAGGCTACAGTTATAATTGTCAAAGACAGTAAAAATACAAAACAAAATATTTCTTACTATGTTAAATAAATTGTTATTTTTCTTTGTTTACTTTATTTTACAGTTAAATAACTACTTTAAAACAATATTTCTTTCTAGAAAATAAGCTATTTATTAAATATTTTGACAATTCTGCATTACAGGAGAAGAGTCGAATGTTGACCATGACCACTGAGACCCGGTAGTGGGTGGTTTATTGTCCATGTTAAAGTTCAATAAATAATCATATTATATACTTGCAGCTTTCTTTTAAACATATCAACTTTAAAATTGAATAAAAACAAATATTTTACCTTTGCAAAAAAGCTGTTTTTATCTTATTTATCTACAACCTTTAATTACTAAAAAAAGAAAAATATTATGATGAAAAATTTTACTTTTAGAAGCTCAAAACAACCAGTCAGGATAAAATGGTTTATTCTGAGCTAAACATGTACTCCAGGGAGACAGAAATAAGGAGGACAGTGAAGATAGGCTTTCAAGATCAGATCAGAAATTAGTACCCGGTTCATGGTGCTGGACGCCAACATTGTAAAAACTACATCAGAAGTAAAATAGTTACATTTCAGGAGTTTTGGACATCCCGCGTC
Source organism: Maratus michaelseni (assembly GCA_963931845.1). Taxonomy (NCBI): domain Eukaryota; kingdom Metazoa; phylum Arthropoda; class Arachnida; order Araneae; family Salticidae; genus Maratus; species Maratus michaelseni. The sequence continues at coordinate 76,910,472 of OZ007599.1, read as the reverse complement.
CCATGGGACATGTAAGAACTATTTTTTTGCATCCCAATTCCAATTTTTCGCATCATTTAACGCTATAGCACGTCTGCGGCATCGCTGTTTACAAGTAGAAATTCAGATTCGGGAATTTCGGGGCTTGCAGGGAAACTGAAATTAAAATTTGATATAACTTTTATTTTTTTCTTGTAGATGCAGATTTCCATATTTTCAACTTTATTTCCATACTACCATATTTTACCATACATGTCCGGAGTAACTCCGGTATTTCCAGAGTTGTTGGCATCTATGCTTCCTACATTTTGGTTTTGAGCATCTCAAAGAGTTGTAAGTCGAAACTGGACATAGAGGACGTTACATTCCCCAAGTGCCCAAGAAACCAGAAATGCCACCATACTAGGTATCGCTTTTAGTACCATAAGTAGAAACATTATCATTGTTCACATTCTCTCTATCTTACTGATGTGCTCTGAATGCTATAAGTAATCAATACAGTGCTGTTGACTATTAGGATTGAAGAGAAGCTTAAAAAAAATTATATAAATAAAATATTAAGGCGTGGTCCGCTGTGCCCCTAGGTCCACTGTTAACTGGTCTCCCTGATAAGTATTTATATGAATTTACTAATACAGTAGACTCCCTCAAATCCACATAGCTTGCAACAAGAGGGTTGTGCGGATTGTAGAATTTTGTGGATTCTGGTCACTTTTTTGTTTGCATTTTTTAAACAGTAATTTTAATGTAATAATGCACGGTAAATTGTAATGAATGCTTAAAATAAAGTAAAATATTAAAATAATGGAGTAAAGTAATCAAAATTAAGAAAATTTTAAAGTTAAAAGTCATGTAAACAATAATGCATAACTAAAATGGCATAATAATGATGAAATAATTTTTTTCTTAATTATTCAATGAAACTTGCCTCATAAAGGTACACTAATAATTTACATAAACATCATAAAATAAAAAAAGTTTTTTTTCATGCTTAGCCAAACTTAATAATATCCAAAAATACTTTATTAATACAGAAAAGTATAGTAGAAGATCTTTATAACGCATAACTTCTCAGATGTAAACAATGAGTTTTCAGTTAAGAAACCCCTGAATTCCCACATTATAAATAGTTGCTTTTCTCCGGAGGACTAAATTTGATACATTAGTTCAACTTTATCTCCTTAATTCAGAGCTAATTACTGAAAAAATTGCTATGATTTGATGCAGGTATGTTTGGACAATGTTTATAAAGTAAATTTAACAATGTGTCTAGTGATCTATATTATGCAGAAAATTATAATCTGCACAACTTCTGGTAATAAAGAATGCAATATAAAGATACTCTAATGTATTTTGGTATGTTTCACACATATTTGGCCATGTCTTACAAGCTAAATTTAATGATGTGTAAAATGTGATCTATATAATGCAAAATTCTATATAACACACAACCTCATGTTTTTAGGTTTGTATTATAAAGATCTTCTACTGTATTTAGTAAAAAGATCATAATCACCACTGTCTTGAATTTTTTGAGAAATAAAGTTATACTTCCTGGATGAGAAAACTCGTGTTCAGCCCTATTAACGAGAATTAGATATTAAAATGTGCATGGAATGATATAATTTTAAAAAATCTTGCATTTTTCCCCTACATCTTAACTTTAAGTTTCATTGGTAACATCTGCAATTATATGAGGATTTTAGGGTTTCAGATTTGAGAGAGTCGCTGTATTTAAGTTTATTACCATTGATTAAGGAATTGCTTTGTGTTTGTATAAGCTGTTTTGTCTTCAATTCTATAAATTGTAATTATTTCTAGGTGAGAGATTAAATATTTAGTCTAAGTAACTATCTTTCATTAAAACAAATACTTTAAGAGTAAATTTTTAAAAGGATGTATGTATTTTTTTTTTTTACTTTCTTCTATCTTTACAAGAAGAAAGTATTGGATTCATGAAAATTTTCGACTTCCGGTTTCCGACGGATTTATACGTTTTAGAAGGTCCTGAACACGATTTGACTATTTTTAGAAAATGTCTGTCTGTGACTCTGTCTGTCTGTCTGTCTGTGACAAAAATTTTGTGGGCGCTCTATCTCAAGATCTAATGCTCGGAATTTAATAAAACTTTAGATTCAGTTAGTCCCTAATATAAATTGGTGCTGATTAGTTTTTGGTAAAAATCGCCTGGCAGGTGGCGCTGCTATGCAGCATTTTTCACGATTTCCGCAATAGCTCTATCTCAAGAACTAATGCTCGGAATTTAATAAAACTTTAGATTCAGTTAGTCCCTAATATAAATTGGTGCTGATTAGGTTTTGGTAAAAATCGCCCGGCAGGTGGCGCTGCTATGCAGCATTTTTCACGATTTCCGCAATAGCTCTATCTCAAGAACTAATGCTCGGAATTTAATAAAACTTTAGATTCAGTTAGTCCCTGATATAAATTGGTGCTGATTAGGTTTTGGTAAAAATCGCCCAATAGGTGGCGCTGCTATGCAGCATTTTTCACGATTTCCGCAATAGCTCTATCTCAAGAACTAATTCTCGGAATTAAATAAAACTTTAGATTCAGTTAGTCTCTGATATAAATTGGTGCTGATTAGTTTTTGGCAAAAATCACCCAGCAGGTGGCGCTGCTATGCAGCATTTTGAAGGATTTACACGATTTTAGCAATATTCATATGTCAAGAAATAATTTACGGAATTAAATAAAACTTGAGCTTCAGTTAGATATTGATATAAATTGGTGCTGATTCATTTTTAGTATATGCGAAACCTGTGTGAGATAGAAGAAAGTTTTGGGATTGACACATCCGACTAGTTTTATTTACCATATATTAAATGATTAAAATATATATCCCGTCAACCATTTTTCATAACAAAAAATTATCGCCAAATAAACAAATAGAGTGTTGCCATTAAAAACTCAAACAAAATAAATACAAGAAATTTGGAAATGCCCCTCTCACCAATGTGTCAACTCAGTAACCTTAAAAAATAAAATGTACACTAAATTAATCAAAACAGAACAAAAAATCTTGGATATTTATTTATATTAGTTTTCTTAATTATAATAATACTAGTACAGTAAAACCCGTTTAAGAAGTTCCCGCTTAAGAAGTTTTCCTGTTTAAGAAGTTTATATTTTCGATTCCCATTTTTTTCCTATTCTTACAATGTTAAAATAACCCGTTTAAAAAGTTTAGTTCCAAACTTTTTCCCGCTTAAGAAGTTTTTTCTCCCCTTAATTTTACTTTCAAAACACGTTTACTTCAGTCTTTTGAGGGATTTTTCCCCCCATTCTGTACTGGAAAAGCATTTCTCTATATTCTTCGCTATTCAAAAGGGCACATTTAAGATTGAAAAGGATTGTCGTCACCTTTATTTCACCTTCATATCAGTTTGTCTGATGAAATGTAGAGAGAGAGTAAGTCCGAGTTCCTTATGGCTGCAACAATAGTGACTGATAAGGGATTAAAGAGAAATGGTTTGCTCCTACTCAGGGGTAGTTCTTTAAGTTAACCAAAGCTATGTTTGGTTCATTCCAAACCAAAGCTGTGTTCAGTTTGGCTCATTCAATCTGTTTTTGAGTGAGTGTAAGCGTCAAATCTCTCTTGGAAAATTCACGAAAAAAATTCTTATTTATTTTTTCCTCTTCAAAATGTCGGACAAGGGAATTAAAAGAAAGGCCTTGTCAATTGAAGATAAAATCAAATTTTTGAAAGAAGTTGATAGCAACCCAAACGTAACAAGAGTTGAAATTGCTAAGAGATTGAATATGCCGGTGACTACTCTGAATGGAATTGTAGCAAAACGCAATCTTATATTAAACGACTCCTTTGATAAATCTCTAAAAATTAAAAAAGTGAAAAAAGGAAAATATGAAGCTATGGAAGAAAAATTATTACTTTAGTTCAAGCAAGCTAGATCCGCCAATATTCCTATAAGTGGACCTATTCTTAGAGAAAAGGCTAAGGAAATTGCCAAAAAATGGAGATTGAATTTGCACCTTCAAATGGATGGATTGATAGAATGAAAAAAAGAGCTGGTTTAAGTTACAATTCTATAAAAGTTGAGAGTAAAAGCGTCGATCCACAAAAAATCGAAGAATGGAAGCAAATCTTACCAGATTTGATAACCGGCTATCATCCTAAAGATGTCTTTAACATGGGTGAGTGTGGGCTTTTCTATAATCTTTCACCAGATAAAACGTATGCATATAAAGGTGAAAATTGTCACGGAGGTAAAAAAATTAAGGAACGACTTACAGTTTTATTGGGTGCAAACATGGACGGTTCCGAGAAATTGCCAATTTTGGTTGTTGGGAAATCCAAGAAACCCAGATGTTTTCAAAATGTGAAATCACTGCCTTGTGATTATGAAAATAACAGAACTGCGTGGATGACGATTACAATTTATGAAAACTATTTGAAAAGATTAATTGTTAAAATGAGGAGAGCTAAACGGAACATCATCATCTTTGTAGACAATTGTTCCGCCCATTCCACAGACACGAGTAACTTTACTAACATAAAAGTGCATTTCCTACCACCGAACTCGACTTCGGTTTTGCAACCGATGGATCAGGGAGTTAATAAAGTGTTTAAGCAGCACTATAGAAAACGGCTTGTGAAATGGATGATTGAAAAACTGGACAATACTGAAGAGATAGGAAAAGTGAATGTTTTGCAATTCTATTCATTTTATTTTATCTGCATGGGGGTTAATAACGCCATCTGTAATTGCCAATTGTTTCCAGAAAACAGGATTTTTGGAAGGAGAATCAACAGAAGAATAAGAATTGGACATTGAAGATGATTAGAAGATGTTACAAAGAAGGATGGATTTCACAGCATCGTTTGAAGCGTATGTGTCAGTAGATGACGAGATATTGCCATGTGAAATGCTTACAGTAGACTATATTTGTGAGGTTACAGAAGATGAAGAAATGAGTGACACTGAGGAAGAGCACGTGGAAATTCCTAGTTTTTTGGATGCTGTGAAAGGACCAGAAACATTTCGCCTTTTTATGGAAAGTGTTGAAAATGTGCCTGAGGAAATTTTTAAAAATTTAAGACAACTGGACTGTTATCAACTAAAAATTGCCGAGAAAAAACATAAACAAAAATCTATAACCGATTTTTTCTGTAAAAGCATATCAAATGATGCTTAAAGAGAAATGTCCCCTCTCTGTCTTCAAACATTGGATTAAATAAAGAGTTTCTAAGGTAATTATGCATTTTTACTTGATTGACAGATTTTTTAAAATGTGCAAATCAGTTTAAATTTCTTAAGTAAAACTCAACTTTATATAAATTTATGTATTATTTTAACAATGTAAAAGACCTCTCCTGACTATGAAAACTTAAACTAATGATTGTTTCAAACATTCTTAATTTCCCGTTTAAGAAGTTTTCCCGTTTAAAACGTTTTTGCCTTCCATTCCCTTGGAAAACTAATTAAGCGGGTTTTACTGTATATAACCCAGTCAAAAATGACGGATTGTTGATCTGCGTTTCATTTTCATAAGACTTCATACAAACAAACAGCATGGAGATTTATTATTGAAAGGTATGTATTGTAGAAAAATATATTTTAAAAAGGACAAATGATTTCTACAAATAAAAATAATAAGGATATATATATATTTTTTTTTTTTTTTTTTTTTTTTTTTTTACCTAGTATTAAATTTCTGAAATAGTTCAACGATTGAACAAAATTAAATATTAACAAATAATTCATGTGCGAAAGTTTTTGTATAAAAGTGTTATCAATGAGTTTTTAAACAGCTTGACTTACCATATAACTCATTGTTTGATTACATAAGCAAAATTAAATGGAAATTACGCTGTACTATGCATTTCTTATATTTTAATTACGTTTGATAAGAAAGAATCATTTTACAGTATATGACCCATTATCCGAAAATCCAAAATCAGGAAAGACCCGAAGTCCAGAAAGAAAAATTCGAAAATTTTCTAAATTTGTAAATTTTTACTAAAATTTTAGATTTTCTGAAATTTTTCGAAAATTTTACCGATTCCTAATTTTTTTTTTTCAGTCCATTGTGTTTCAATGTTTAATCACTAAAATATTGTTACTTCAGTGGCGGGTGAACACGCCCCCCCCCCCCTTCTCTTCCCGAAATTAAAAACAAATCATTTTTCTCTCAAATTTTAGTTTAAAATTAATTTATATTACGATTCGTTAGAAACAAAAAATAGTTATGTATTTATTTCATCAGGGGTGATTCTGTTCAAGTTTTCCTAAAAATTTAAGGCATTCGATTTCGAAAATTTAAGTCTTCAGTCCAAAATTTCGAACATAAATATCTTGAATTTTGAACGATAGTCGCCGAAAAAAATCAATTATGTCTATCGTTCGCAGAAAAAATAGAAAATTTCTTCAAAGGATTGTGGAAACAACATGAATTTCATCAAAGGACGGAAAATAAAAACGCAAAATTCGTTGCAGGATTGCAGAAAAAAAAAAAAAAGAACGCTAATTTTGTTAACAAATTGCAGAAAAACGCGATTTCCGTCAAAGGCTTACGAAGAACACGCAAATTTCTTCCAAGGACTCTGAAAAAATGTAAAATTTCATCAAGGGATCACGAAAAAAAAAAAAAATGGTTAAAGGATCGCAAAAAAAAAACTGCTTATTTCGTCAAATAATCGCGGCAAAAACATGAATTTCTTCAAAGGGTCTAGAAAAAAAATTACAAATTTCTTCAAAGCACTGCGAAAAAGTGTCTAATTTCATTAAGGGATCGCGAAAAAAGTGAAATTTCGTCAAAGGATCGAAAAAAACAACCACTAATTTCGTCAATCTCAGAAAAAACTCGTATTTTGTCAAAGGATCGTGAATAAAAGGCAAATTTCGTCAAAGAATAGCAAAAAACGCAAATTTCCTCAAAGGACTACGAAAAAATGAAATTTCGTCAAAGGATCGTTGAAGAAAAACGCAAATTTTGTCAAAGAACAGCAGAAAAAATGCAAATTTTGTTAAAGAATCACGAAAAAAAGCATGAATTTTGTCAAATAATCATGAACTTCGGGAAGACCCGAAATCCGGTATGATGGAAGCAATTTCAAAATCCGCCAGTAGATGGCGACACTATACTGAACACCGCTGCCTCTGAAAAAAAAAGTGCTTATAGATTATTTTTTTTACAGAAATGTTAATATACATTTTTTTTTATGAAATAGTTTTTTAAGGTTTTAAACAAAATTAAAAGATTTAAAAGCTTTAATATGCTTTTACAAATATCTAAACGGCGAAAGTAGATAATATAACTTTTAACTTTTAAAAGTATTCATCAAATTAAAACCTGATTTTGTCTTATTTTAAAAATATGCCTGAAAAAATCAAAATAAATTCATTATTAAATGCATTAGTATGACTGGAAAGTCCTGGTAAGTACTGAAAATATCAGACTCTCAAAGTCATTGCCATATCAACGCAAACATTAAATGCAAAAAAAGTACTTACAGAAAAAAAATGCTTTCAGAAATAAATTAAAGAAATCCTTTAAATTATTTAAAGACTTGAATATGCTTTTACAAATATTTTAAGAGCATAATCGGATATTTTAATGAAACGTTCAAAGAGTCATTCATTTGGAATTTGTGATGGAATTTGTATTTTTGAATGGCAACATTATTCGTTTGTTTACATCAGGTAATTGGATGTTTAATCTGTTATTTTTAATTTAAAACTTAAAACATTATAACTGGATATGATATACATGTTTTATACGAAAATATGCTGAACAGACATTATTTCAAGTAGAAGAAATTATCATTTAGTGGTTATGTGTTAGCATATCTTTTTCAGTAAGCCTAACATGGCGTTTAACTAGGGTCGACTCGCAGACCAGAGTGGTACAGCCCGGTACCGTTACAGACATTTTCTCGCCTTTGGATTTTATTATAAGTAAGATTCCTCTCAGGGGCCTCCGTGGCCGAGTCGTTAAGGCACCACGCCGCTAATCGCTTGTGAGTGTAGGAGGTTGTGGGTTCAATTCCGACTGGTTCCATTGCACACACACTTTGTGTGGAACCCCCAGGTTGTGTCTCTTGTGTTGTCATGTTTACTTGTACTATCTCGTCAAAATGTATGTAATTGTAGATTTGTTTCTGTGAATAATAAATAAATGTATATGGATCATTCGAGACGACAGCCTTGTAGCTATAGGTCTCAAAGCCCACCTCCCTTCAAAGTCAAAGTTCAAAGTCAAAGATTCCTCTCAGCTTGGGAATAAATGTTTGTGATGTCAGTTGAAACTGATCTATTGTACATAACTCTATATTGCAACATTTTTTCAATGTGTTTTAACTTTTTAATATCATGAAACTGCCGTTAAGGACACAATTCTTATTTTAATTAATGAAATAACTAATAGATCAGTCAAAGATAATGAAAAATACAGGTAAATGTCGAATTATTAACCACTTGTTGACATAGGAAATACGTGTAACACTTACGACGTCAGATGAATGGGACGCAATGGTCATGCATTTTTGGCATTAAATCCTATAGTTTGGCAATATTTTTTTGTTATGAGAAGTGTTCGACAGGATGGAGATGTACCATATATACATACTATCATTTTAAATAATAAAAAAATAATAATAGTTTAATTGATATATGATAATATGTATCATATTGATATACTATAAGTTTAAAGCTGTGGGAGAAAATTTTTAAAAATTTGTCATTGAGAAATTACCTTTTAAGAATTAAAATTCTTTATTTACATTCATTTATACACTGCTGATTACAGACATTTGTGAGTTACAGGTTTGTGGATTAGTGACATTCTACTGTATTTATATTAAATAGGTTTGATAAGTTCAATAAAAAATTATACAGCTTTTATTAAATTGTTAAACTGTTTAATATATTACTTTAAACAAAGTGCCAGATTATTTTATATCAAACAATTAAAACATTCTTAAGACTTTTTTTTTTTTAAATCTTTCATTTATGCAGATTTTTATTTGACAGTGTCACCTTAATATTTTTTTATTCTTAACATACTTTTCAATGATATATCTTGAATACAATACATTTTAAAGTAATTGTTTATTCTTAAGAGTATTGAATAACGAAAAGCATATTCCATTTAAATTTTTAGAAATATATAATTGTCAACTGTTTTTTTTTTTCAGAAAATTATTAATTAAATGTAATTATAAATAATCATGCAATAACACATTAAAAACAAACAAGGCAAGTAATCTTGGAATGTTTATTCTTTATTTCAAATAAGATGTTATAAAATGACATCACAGCATGATTTTATTCACTTATAAGGAAGATATTGGAAAACATACAACACATTAAAATATTTTACTCGTTATTGTACTTTAATTTCCATTACTTTATAATTTAACTGTACAAAAATTTCTAAAGTTAAACAATTATTGTAAGTATTGAAATATTTTAAATTTGATTATATATCTAATTTTATATAAAAAGTGAAAGAAACTGAATCACATTAATCAAAAGAAACATTTTTAAATTTTTACTTAGAACTTAAAAAGTGATTACAAATATCAAGATTCGCTTATTAAGCTATTTTGGATCAGACCAAACTGGAAAAATAATTTTCCTACCAAAAAAGATTTGCAAAACTGTTCATCAGGTACATTATGGAATCTACATATTTCAAATCATTATTTTCAAGCTTTTCTTTACTACCAACCAACTTTCAAGTCATAATGTATTAGTTACATCTTAAGAAAAATAAGATTTAGGAAATACAGGTAAAGTTCTTTAATCCACACAAGTTGGGTCCAAAGGTTGTGCAGATTATAGAATATTGCGGATTATGGAGTATTATGGATTATGCATCATTTTCTCATTTCTGGACAACATTTTAATTCCACAATCAGTATAATATAAAAAGATAAATAGGAAATCTAATAATTAGAATAAAAAATGAAACAATTAAAAATTGAATAATAATAAAAAGGAAAATATTCAGTGAGCTATGATGAAATATGAAAAATAGCATTTTGGAATATTGAATAATATTTATAAAGTTTTTTGTTTTTCAAAAATAGACCAAGTGTTTTCTGTTTTAAAACTTTAAAAAGTTTATCTTGCATTCTATGAACAGTCATTAAACAGGGGTGCAAAAATTTCTTGAAAATCTAGGAGCCAGCTCAAAAATCTAGGAGCCAGTTACTATCGATGACAAATTTATAAAATAAAATTACAGTATAAGTTAATAATAGTAAACATAAATTACTCTTTTTAATTAAATTTGTGACACATGACATGACATAAAATTTTCTTGCATAAAAAAGTAAAATTATATAAAATAAATATAGATATTAAAAAAATGGAAGGGCTGATGTAAAATACAAATAATAATCATTAAAAAATTCTCTAAACACTTTCAAAAGTACAAATATGTAATGCACTTCAACTTCAAGACCTATAATAGGGTAGATGTGCCAGTAATGGTCACCCTTCAATGTGTTTGGTTTATAAAAAAACTAACCAATAAAAATTTAACTTTTATTATTTTTTTGATAACTCCCCTTGTATATTTTATAATCTTGCATTATTGTTGACACTCTTAATCAAACCAATCAGGAAGCAGAAAATAATGTTTCCTAGTTCTATTGTTTTTCAGTGAAAATCTTAAATGAACATGCTAAGAGTAAATTCTTCATTTAGTAAATTTATATATTCTGTATTTTCTTGCAAAATTCGCAACTTTTTAATTTGATAGTAATAGAAAACTTTGAATTTTATATACTAATAGCCATTTATAAAATTCCATTTATTTTTAAGGTTTTAAGAGGTGTCCATTACTGGGATGGTTAATTAGTCATTTTCCATTAATGGACTTGTGGACCATGTAGACAAGTTATTTTATGTGGTTAATTTTTTTTTCTTTAGTTAAATGTATATCCCTACCTTGCATATTTTATAATCTGGCTATCAAACAAGTCAGGAAGCAGAAAATATTGTTTAAGGGACAATCAAAGTGGGGCTCATAGGACTTAACCCTTCCTCATTTAAATAAAAACAATAACTTACAGAAAATATTAAAAATCTATTTTCTGTCTTAAATGTTTGCTTATTCACCTCTGACAAAATAAAAATAAAATAAAAAACGTAATATTAATGAAAGTTATAGTAATCATGAAACTAGTAAATCTGCAGATCAGTGGCCTCAAACATCAGTTCTACAGTTTTATTTTTAAATTATTTTATTTAGTTTTTAAAATATTCAACTCACAGTATCATTTCTTTCATATTTGTAATATGAATTATTATAAGTGATATATCAAGTAGTCTTTGGAAGTTTAATTGTTAAAAATTGATTTTTGGAACAGAATCAGTTTGTTTATCAAATCTATCACTGGAAAAAAAAATTGGTTAAACGCGATTGTTTAACAATTGTAGTTTCATTACTTGTTGATTCTCGTGATCGCTTCATTATCTATCAATAATACGAAACATATAGCACATGGTTTTGTCGCTAAAGCTTCCAAACATTCATGTGGTCCGGAGACGAGAGCCTAAAATGAGCGTCATTCCATCTCATGCGCATGCGTCAGAAGTTACCTTTTCTGGGAATTCAGAGCCTGATTCCAGCGAGGTATTACCATTTTTGGCGGTAAATCGCTTGCAATTTAGCAAACAGTTGTAGTGAATAAGAAAATATACGAATGCAATATTTGGCAGTTAATCGCTTTCAATTTTGTGTTTTACTTATGTTTGTTTTGATTTTTTAAAAATGATATGGCTATGTTAAACTTCATTTTATAATTTATAGTAATTGAATCATTGTTTGATTGTATTTAGCAAGCATTTTATAAAGCCTTATTTTTCTTATAAAATTATTAATCATTACGTGTAATAAATATTCTATTTAAAAGCATATAGCATATATTTAAAAATCTATTGAAGAAACGCTAAATACCTGTTTAAAAGAAAATTTATTCGCTATTTTTATGTTTATATTCATTAAGTCTGAGCGATACAGTTTATACTATTGTGTTATTCGTGTTTTAGTACATATGTTAAACTTTTCTGTAAATATTCAGACCTGTTTACAAAACTGAGGTATGAATTCAAATAATATTTCGATTTAAATTTCAGCAAACAATATGACACAGAATGCAAGCTTTTCGGTTATACATTTAAAATTATTTCCTTGCAATTCGGAATAACTTTCATATTTAATGGTTGGATTCCTGTAGTATTTATTCGAGTTCTGTAGTGTTTATTGTGAATTATATGTCTGCAATAGGTTTTATGTTAATATTCTAATTCTATAACATCATAGATTTGTTTATTTTTTGACATATTTAAAATTTATTTAAAACATTCTTTATTTTAACACTACAGGTTTATTTATTTCTTGGTTTAAGGTAGTAATAATTAATTTTGAACAAAAAAATACTAGATTTCAATAAATTTGTTTATTTGTAGTAGAAAAGCGATTTTTAATCTGCATTGTAACACCACACCTATTTTTAATGCTTTCTATTCTCATTTTATTCAGGTTGGAAATGAGCCTGCAAATCATTTAAAAACATAGAAGATAATTCATAAAATCTGATAATCAGGTTATAAATAAACAAATAAGTCTTCTGTTGAGGCATTAAACTGTTGATGTGATGTTTAAAAACACAAAAATTAATAAATTATTATTTTAAAAAATGTATCTATATTTTTAAGTGTGTAATTTATTACCATTGGTAATTTAAAATTATTCAAAATATTTGTTTTGAAAAATTAGAGAAAAATATTGAATTTACCAAAAATGTTTCAAAATGCTTGGAACCAAGCTTAATTCTAATCATCATATTTTAATGCAATTAGATAGATTACAGCACTCTTTTCTAGATAAAACATGTACTACTAACAATGAAAAAAATGTAAATCACTATTTCGTCTTGAATGTTTAATTAAATAAAATCAGCTTGGATATTTGTAATAGTTGAAAATTTTTTTTTTTCTTAATATATATAATTAATTTCCACATGTTTTCGCCAAATAAGAATTTTTTTTAATATTTAAATACATGTGTCAATTTCTTTTTTGTTTATTTTTTCTTCTTAAGTAATGAAAACAAGCTGTTTACAAAAGTATCTAAATGTAAATGAAATATATTATTGTGTAAAAAATAAATTATTGTATTTATCATGTATCTAAAAGTTAAATACCAGTAGTAATTGATGTCAGTGTTTTAATTCCTTTTATTTGAATTTTTTTAAATGAAATTGTGTTTACCTCTTCAGGGACTAAGAAAGTAATTTATGTTCAATTCTGATTTTTGTTTCATTAGAAATAAATGTGTTATTAATTTAGCTGGGTATAGGTGATAAATCACTAAATGTTGTTCCCATTATCAATATTTCTAATGCATGTATTTCATTTAAAGTATAAACACCTTATACCATTTAAAGTACACAACTTTCATTTAATTTATTTCATTAAAAAAAAAAAGAAGAAGAAACAATATAATTAACCAAAATAATTTATTTCATCATCAAAATATTGTTTCTAATTTACACACACAATACATAAAAGCTGCTGTTGAAAAGGGGGGGTGGGGGTGCTTGGTAAGATTTGCTCCCAGTTAACAAAAGGGCCAAAATAAGTTTTTATTTTTTAACTTTGGTTTGGACTTAAGCTTCCATAAAACACAGTAAAAACTTAACTTTATTGATAAAAAATTAACTTTTTAAATAAACAGTAGTAAGTATCCAATTCATGTTTCAATTTAGTATCAGATTTATAAAGTTGGCTGAGAATCATGCATATTACTTCTAGTATAAACAAATACGTAGAACAGTTAATAAATTTTTCTCTTATTAAATATTTCTTATTCTCTGAAAACGAAAGCTACAGCTTTCAAGAAGGGTTTTATGAGTTATGTTTTAACTTAAAATCTTATTAAATTAGTTTTATAACCATAATTTCTCTTTTCCTGAAAAATTTCTCTCTTTATCAAAACAGAACATTAATGTAATCAGAATTTTTAAACTGTTTTTCAAGACTACCTTTTTATTTCACTGAATAGCTTTTGTTTATGAATCTTGTTTTTTTTAAATTTCAAAACTGCAGAGCAAAATATTAATTTTAATTCTCTTAAACTTGAAAAGTACATCGAATCTTTGTGCTCCAGTCTCCTCATCAGATAGCATCATTATTCTTATCTAATTAATTTATGTACACAGAAGCTTATAACAGTGCCTAAAACAGAACTTTTTTTTTGTTTTTAATTGTCAAATATAATTGCAATAAAAGCTGCTAGGATTGGATCACTATGTACTGGAGAATTTTTTTTTACTAGATACACCTTCTTTTGTAATTGTATTTCATTTTCTATTTAACATAGGATTTAGTTGTATAGGCTCAATTTTCTTGTACTGTAACTGTACTTAACAAGGCATACTTAAGTACAAAAATGTATTTATTTATTTTTCAATGCATTAATCAAACTCCAATCATCCAAATTAAAATCACCCTTATCAATATTAGGAAATGAAAAGTAGCATTTTCAAGAGAAAAATAATTATTGAAATGTAAATTGTATCTATTTCTTCCTAAAAATATATATTTTTTCTTTTTAAAAATATTTCTATTTAAAACATTAAAATTTATACAGCAGCAGCCTCAATATATATTGCGCTACTTGGGAGATAAGAGAAAAGCACGAAAAACTGAAGGGAGTGAGAAGAGTGTTTATAAGTGAAAAATAAAGAAAAGAACCCTAAATTAAACTATTATGTTTCGATTTAATACTTGTTCAAAGAAGCTACAAGTTCAACACAATGAGATGGTCAAACGTTAAAAAAATACAAATCCATACACATACAGTATATGTTTTTACTTACATGTATAGTATTTTTTGAAAATGAGTATCCAGAGTTGTTTGTTTTTTATTTTCTTGCCACTGGAAGTTAAAGAACTAAAATGAACTAATTGCATTTCATTTATATGCTTGGATATCAACGTTTCAAAAGTTTCATATGCTTTTTTCAAGAAACTGAACAGCTTCTGTCATCAAAGCTACTAAATCCTCGTCAGATACTTCCTCTTCGTCATTCTCTTCTTGGGCCATAGAACTATTATCTTTTTGAACTGCAGAAATAATTTCTGCTTATACAGAAATGCTGCTGACTATTCCGTATATTCTTTTATCAGCAAACCAGAAATTTATCAGGGACAACTAAAAAAGAGCAAAATAGCCGAATGTGTGATATAACGAGGAGTTAGTGTATTTAATTGGGAATTTCAAAGTTTATATTTCAATAATTCTAAGTCAGTATTTCACCAATTTCAGAACTACTACACAGTACTTCTTATCACATCTGTTAATAAAATTCAGTGTTACAGTCTAAGTATTTTTCTTCACATATTTATATGTATAGTATGTTCATTTATATAAATCCACGTTAGGTCATCCAATTTCCAAATGATTCAATAAAATTAAATTTTAAAATTTTTTATTTACATATGAAAAATATAAAAACATTAATTAAATTGACAATATAAAATATAAGCAAAAAGAATTACTAACAATAAGATTATGAATAAGTAATTTGAAAATATCTTAACTTCAGGAGTCTTTTTGTTATTCAGCTGCATATCACAATTTGATATGATTGAGATTCAATTAAAAAATAAATAAGGGAAGATTTCATATTCACATGTGTCAGTCACACTGTGTCATAAATTAAATGTGTGACTGGCACATTTAATTTATGACACAGGTAAGCTCATAAATTAAACATGTCAGTCATTTCATTAAGTATTAATTTGACAAAGAATCAACTAATTATTTAATAACTGTAATTAACTTATAAAAATATAAAATAAAAAATAACTTTTAAAAAACTATACAGTTATTCCATTCTTTGTCAATTTAATGCTTACTTAAACTACTGACGCATTTAATTTGCTTTATGCAGTGCCAGAAGTTTGACATAAAACTCTAAATGACACTAGCTGCTGTTGCATAGGCCTTCAACATCTTGCTCATATATGTCATAAAAATTATTATAGTTAGAGATTATTATTTATTTTAATGAGGTTTTTTTTTTTAATGAATGTTATATCACTACTCTATGTTTTATATTACATTTTATATGCAAAAAGAAAAACTCACGACGATTAAACAAATCCAATGTTTTATGTTTTGTCTACTTTTTTTCAGGTTGACAATATTATTTTACACAAAGAATTATAAGGATAATTTTTATTGTATTAAAATTAAAGACTGATTATAAGGGTATCTGTTATGAAAAGTAGTACTAAATGTGATTGTAATAACTGGGATGTGCTGCAAAGATTTAGTATATTTGGTTTATTTTTAAAAATTTAAGTTAGCAAGAAAATTGCTTTTGTTGTTTTATTTTTGGTTGTAATGTGCAGTGGCGCAGCCAAGGGTGAGAAGGGGGGAGTCCCCCCCCCCCCCCAGAGCTAAAGAAATTACTATAATTTCCGCTTATATGAATCAAAACTAAAGTTAAAATTAAACTTTTTGGCCTTTCTGCCTTGACGGAATATGCCACTTTGTTAAATACAATGTGATTTGATTATACGGCGAAAATTCTACTTAAAACTGTGAAAGCGCATATTCATCGGTTATGTCAAAACTGGTTATTTGGACTGCGTCACTTTGTCAAGATGTCTTATTGTAAAAGAAAGGTCATATACTGCCACACAGACGCTTTGAGTTATATATAGTATACACTGGGCCGTTTCTTAATTGCATTTCTGTCTTTGTTCCATGTTCAAAACACTAGCAGACCATCGAATTCCAGGGAAAAATAAAACATGCACTTTGTAAGTATCTCTCAGTTTCAAACGACTTTTTTTTTAGGTTTTTTCTGTCACTTATATCTAAGACCAAGCTATGTGCGTACCCAGGAAAAAATCTTTGCAAAAGTAAGAATTAAAATAAAGTACTTTAAAGTTATAAAAAGCTATTTTTTTATTGTGATTGAACTGATTTTCGCAATCAGTGTTTCTTTCAAATCATTTGTTTTGTAGAGGGTCTGTACACAAATTTAAAGACTGTATTTCATTTGTTGGTAATGTAGCAACGACGTCTTGCTCTCGGGGAGGTACTGCATCCTGTTCCTCGGAGGAAAAAAGCTCTGAATTTAAATTCATTCACTTATAGATCCATGCCTGTGAGCAGCGATTACTTTGCACGATAGCTTACCGGAGCTCGACTCTGATCAGGGGTCGATGCAGGGTTTTTTTTCTTGGGGCCCATTTTGTGAAAAGTAAAGGTTATTTTGTGAAATTTATTATATTTTTGTGAAAAATAACATTTTGTAACGAAAATTGAAATCCAGTTATACTCAAATTCGAACCAAGCATTTATAAACAAAAACTTTTTTAAATCCTTTTGCTGAAGTTTTCTTCTCTGGTGAACTTGTTTGTTTACAAATTACACATTTTAAAATATCACAAAATAATAAATAAATGATAAATGGTAAGTTTTTATGGAACAGAATTTTGTGAAAGGACCTATTTTAATAAAAGGAATTTTGTGAAGGGGCCCATTTTATTAAATTGATTTTTGTGAAGGGACTTCAAATAGGCCCCAAATTTTGCCTGGATTGACCCCTGCGATACTTCTTTGTTTTTAGTCAATGTTTAAATATTGGTCAGACTTCACCGGAACTTATAAACATTGCGTTCCGGTGCTCAGCAGAAGAGCATTTCTAAAAAATCGAAGCTTAAATTGGGTTTTCCTTTTTCTCCCATACCAATACTTTGTGTCCTTTCCTACTACAGCGATTACATACGTGACGTAGCATGTCACACACGTTAGAGCATGTATCAATCTAGCGATCGCAGATGTAGACTCAATTGTTTTTTGTCTCAATGGTTTTCGAATAGCGATGCGAAATGCCAGAATTAACTGCACCGTATCCACAATTTTTACTCATGGTATTGTTATATTTAGTCCCTGTAATTTGCTTGTGTTTGTAAAACATTGTAAATTTGTGATGAAGTTCACAGGCGCACAGATCCAGTTTTATCTTTTGCTAGTTCATATTAAGACATCATAATAACCCCTGTTATATGAATTCTATAAATTTTTCATCAGTTATAAATATAATGGTTTTACAGACCATCGAAAAAAATTTATATCTATAGTCTGTTCAGGGAAAGAAGATAACGAAATTAAACAAACGGGTTGCAGAACCACACATTTGGTACAAAAAACGTAAATGTCGTCAAAAGATCGCGGAAAAAACGCATATTTCATCAAAGGATCATGAATATAGAGTAGTCCAGCCGTAGAGCATACAGGAACTCTCCTGGTCGTGCTCGTTAAAAGTTTCTCCAGGGATGATTCTGTTCCGAATTTTCCGAAAAATTAAAAAAAATCTGTCATAAATTCGGACATAGAATATATCGCGTTTTTCAACAAATGGTCGACAAAAAAATTCAATTTCGTCAATCGTTCGAAGAGAAATTGCCAATTTCGTCAAAGGATCGCGAATTTCGTCCAGGGATTACGAAAAAAAGACTTGAATTTCGTCAAAGAATCGCCGAAAAAATGTAATTGTCGTCAAAAGATCGCGATAAAACGTCAAATTTCTCAAAGGATCGCGAAAAAAATGGCAAATTTCGTCGAAGGACCGCGGAAAAACCGCATTTCGTCAAAGGATCAGGAAAAAACGGCAAATTTCGAAAAAGGAACGGGGAAAAACGCATATTTTGTCAAAGGATCGCGAAAACACGGCAAATTTCGTCAAAAAATCGCGGAAAACTGCATATTTCAGCAAAAGATCGTGAAAAAACGGCAAATTTCGTCAAAGGATCGTGAAAAAACGGCAAATTTCGTCAAAGGATAGCGAAAACGCATATTTAGTCAAGGGATCGCGAAAAAACCACATATTTCGTCAAAAAATCGCGAAAAAACGTCAAATTTCAAAAAAAGAACGTGAAAAAAAACGTATATTTCGTCAAAGAATCGCGAAAAAACAACATATTTAGTCAAAGGATTGCGAAAAAACGGCAAATTTCATCAAAGGATCGCGAAAAACGACAAATTTCGTCAATGGACCGCGGAAAAACCGCATTTCGTCAAAGGATCGCGAGAAAACGGCAAATTTCGAAAAAGGAACGGGGAAAAACGCATGTTTCGTCAAAGGATCGTGAAAAAACGACAAATTTCGTCAAAGGATCGCGAAAAAACCGCATATTTTGTCAAAGAATCTTGAAAACACGGCAAATTTCGTCAAAGAATCGCGGAAAACTGCATATTTCAGCAAAGGATCGTAAAAAAAGGCAAATTTCGTCAAAGGATCGTGAAAAAACGGCAAATTTCGTCAAAGGATCGTGAAAAAACCGCATATTTCGTCAAGGGATCGCGAAAAAACGGCAAATTTCGAAAAAGGATCTGGGAAAAACGGCAAATTTCGTCAAAGGATCGCGAAAAAACCACATATTTCGGCAAAAAATCGCGAAAAAACGGCAAATTTCGTCAGAAGATCGCGAAAAAACGGTAAATTTCGTCAAAGGATCGCAAAAAAACCGCATATTTCGTCAAGGGATCGCGAAAAAAACGGCAAATTTCGAAAAAAGATCTGGGAAAAACGGCAAATTTCGTCAAAGGATCGCCAAAAAAACCACATATTTCGTCAAAAAATCGCGAAAAAACGGCAAATTTCAAAAAAAGAACGCGAAAAAAACCGCATATTTCGTCAAAGGATCGCGAAAAAACGGCAAATTTCGTCAGAAGATCGCGAAAAAACGGTAAATTTCGTCAAAGGATCGCGAAAAAACAACATATTTCGTCAAAGGATTGCGAAAAAACGGTAAATTTCATCAAAAGTGCGCGAAAAACGACAAATTTCGTCAAAGGATCGCGGAAAAACCGCATATTTCGTGAAAGCGAAAAAAACACATAATTAGTGCCGGGAGTGGATTTCCCCTTCCCCCCTTGTTGTATATTTTCAGAAAATTTGTTTTGAATTTCGGAATTTTTTTTCACTCAGAATCACCCCTGAGTTTCTTAGAACTTGGGTACGGCAGTTGACGTGCCTGACAGGTGATCTCCGGCACCTGGTGGCACAACTCAATTTTACCCAATGCACCTGCGTTCGAAACCGTCGGTATTGCAAGAGCATGTATTAATTCTCTTGTTTACGGCATGGCACACTCTTGGGTTTCCAGCCCCAAAGCTTCTAGAGAATTCTGGTATGGTCCCCAAGTGTTCTGTGGAAGCTTCCTCTTTACATAGGCTCTGCTATTGTAACGACCTTCATCAACTGCTTGGGTGCAGGGGAAGGATACGCAGGTGGCGATGTTCTCCTTGGCCGAAGAGCCCACCTGTGGGGTCATTTCCCTGTAGATAACTCATTTGGGTTCACAAGAACCTTGAATCAATGGTGAGTACGCTTGACATCAATTGCAACTGCTCAGAGGCTAACGAAAAAGACATGGATAGGATCATGGATAAAATAATGATTCTGATGTCACAAGGTCCAAACTCGAAGCTAACGAAAAAGACAGGCTACCGTGCTGCATTCCACTTATCTTTTTTTACAGATCGCTAGAGTGACGTGATGCTCTTTTCGTACACTTGCATTGGTGCATTCGAGCATCACGTGACTCCCGCGGTCTGTAAAAAAAGATACGCGTAAAGTACCGCGGTAGCCTTTCTTTTTCGTTAGCCTCGCAACTGCCCTATAGGGCTGTCCATAAATGATGTTACACTTTTTTTCAATATTTTTTATCCCCCTGCCCCCCTTAGTCACAAAGTGTCACACTTCACCATACCCCCTCCCCCCCCCTTGTCACACTGTATTATATAGACATATACTTGGAGTTCAGAAACAAAGCACTATGTTACAGATCATGTTTCAAATTTTATTTTTCAACTTTAATGACATTTGTGAGCATAACAATAAAAATTATTTGTGTATTTATTTTGTATAAAATAAGATTACGGTTTACGACAAAAACAAAATTAATATACAATAAAGTAATACAATTAGTAATAAAATATTTATTTTTTTTTTTTTAAAGAAAGGAATATAAGTGAAAACAAATCACGTGAAAGTTGTTTTAGTCAGATTAAAAAATACCCAACAAACACGAGATTTTTGGCCACATGCTGTAAACGTTGTGGCCAAAAAAGTTTGCGGCAATTTGTATCCAGCCATTAATGTATTTCAACTGACGCGCCCGCACACCGGATGTCTAGCGCCAAATCGTTAACGGGCAAATGGCGGGGAAACTTAATGCAATTTCAGTGCCCAATAGCGAATGAAAGTACGTTTGCAGTCAAGATATACAAATCTATCATCGTTTAAAAGTCAGTGGCCCAGTATAATGTTCTCGACATTTTTATTATAAGAAAGAAAAAGTATTTTTACTTCACATTTTATAAGATGATTTTCGTTATTTTAAACCTGGATTTATGTGAAACTATAAAATATGCTGCATTTAAATATTTTATGCAATAAAGAATACACAAAAAGTACCCTTCTTTAATTTAAAGAGTTTTTATGGGAAAAAAATCATAAAAACTGTTAATGTTTTTGCTTTTAAAGTATGCATTAATATTTTTAAATGAATATTTTTTGTGAGCACCTAGAATGAAAATGAATATTGCAATCTTTAGACATACATATTATATAAAGATATTAAAAAAATTAATGATAAATGGGAATTTATTTCAATTTCAATTTCAATGAAAAAATATTTGTCAAAAGAAATAAATGCCACTTTTCCAAAAAACAGTTATTGTTAAACGAGAAAGAAAAAAAAAAAATTTTTTTTTTTTTGGGGGGGGGGGTGATTTTATATTATCTATAAATCAATTCCAAAAAATAAGTTATTTTTATTTTTTGAAACATTCAAAATTTAGATTTAAAAGGAAAAAATATCTTAAATATCTTAAATAAGCAATAATAGCAAATACCGTTCCCCTTCCCCCCTCCTCTCCTTTTACACGGCAAGCCAGGGAAAGATGAAACTAAGATTTCCCTTTTCCGACACATTTTTTTTCCCAGTGGGGATTTTTGTAAATATATTTTTAAATGTTTTCCGCTTTGTAATAATCAGCATTGAAAAATTTCCACTTTTAAAATTATTTAATATTGTATGAGAAATTTTGAAGATAAAAAAAAACCTTGAAAAAAAAATCTATTGAAATATAGCTTTTTTTCTGCGGGTTCGTAGGGATTTTTATGTCTTTTTGGCAGCGTCATCGTAGGATGTTTACATTTTTCCTTGCTTGATTTTGCCTGGTATTATCATGGCGTCGTCTATGTCTTGTCATTGTTTTTGGATATTTTGATTTACAAATTAGGTAAGATTATTTTTCTATATTATTCCAAGAGTTAGTTAAAAATTAATTTTCATCATTCTTAGGGACAGATTTAAGTTCAAGATAAAGAAAGCTGAAAAGAAGCATCAGCAATTTTGTAA
Organism: Maratus michaelseni; assembly: GCA_963931845.1. Classification (NCBI taxonomy): domain Eukaryota; kingdom Metazoa; phylum Arthropoda; class Arachnida; order Araneae; family Salticidae; genus Maratus; species Maratus michaelseni. The sequence goes on along the minus strand of OZ007599.1, from coordinate 76,888,045 downwards.
AATTAACTGCATTTTCTCTGCTTGCTTATTCTCTTAAATTCTTAAAGTCTGCTTTGCTTATTATGCGACTTAATTCTACAGAAGTGTATAAAAAAAAAGTTCTTTACTGATCTTACATCTGCCCTGAATATGCTATTAATAAGTTGATTGTAATTATATATACATATCGGAGTAAAATGTGTCGGTAATGAACAATCTCGGACGTTTTTGGTTTATGAAAAAAATAACCAATAAAAATTCAGCTTTTATTTTTTTCATAATTCTCCGTTGCCTGTTTTATAATCTGCTTTATTGCTGACAATCTTAAACCAGTCAGGAAGCGGAAAATAATATTTTACAGCTCCAGTGTCTTTCAGTGAAATTTTACTTCATATGTTAAGATCTGGTTTTAATTAACTAATATACTATATATGTATATTCTGTATTTTCTGATGATACTGGCATATTTTTGTTTTGATAGTAATAGAAAACTTCGAATTTTATGTACTAATTAATGACCATTTGCAAAATTTCACTTATTTTTAAGATTTTAATAAAGTAGGTAATTTCTTTTTAATTCATTAATGTGATTTTTAATTAGTCATGGCAATAGTGCCCAAAATGTTTTGGTTTAGCCGAAAAGCTAAGTAATCTGATTTAATTTTTAAATTCCACTTATCAGAGTGTAATAGGAACACAACTTGGTACTTTTCTGTTATACCAACACATGCCAAAATATACGCTAATCTGCCATTTATTTCTACCCTAACCGTGTAAAGAATTTTTTATTGCAAACTGTACCAAACATTCTGATTGGACTATTTATTGAACGTGAATCTTTTATTATTATTATTATTTAATCGTAACCTCACAAAACATCTTAACTTGCTACTTTTCAAATAGAAAATATTTATTAAATTATAACTTGCATTTATTATTGACACTGAAAGGAATTTTACCATAAGCTGTTACTTGATGATGTAGAAGCGACAATAAAATTGTTTTAGGACTTTAGATACATAAAAAAAAAAAGTTTTTATCAAAAAACTCATAAACATCTTCATTCAAAAAATGAAATGTTTACAGCAATCCTAAGAGACATTTACAATTTCAAGCCTGCAGTTTAAATAGTTTTATTTTATTACCTTATGTAATATTTATTTGTTCTTTTATTTTAAGTGCATATATGTATTGCAATTTTCAAACGTTTTATTTTTAAGTGCTTAAATTTGTGCAAACAATGTTATTTTCGTTTCATGTGAATTTCCTTTTGTGCCGATTATTATGCTTGGCGACAATGGTGTTGGTATAACAGAAAAGGACCCAAACTTTTTATAAACAGTTGCTTTTAATATATTTTCATGTTGTAAATATTTTTTTAATAACAAACCAGATTAATTTTTAATGTTTTTTTTTTTTTCCTGATGAAAGTATACATAATTTTTTTGGGTACTTTTCGGTTAGCCGGGTGCCAGTGATATACATACATGTATATATACATATACGTATATATACATATGTCTGGATATACATACATATATATATACATATATTTATGTACATATATGTATATATATATAGGTATATACATATGTATTTATATATGTATATATATCACTGGCGCCTGGCTAACCGAAAAGTACCTTTTTTTGTTTCAAAGTATTGCATTGTCCCTCACCCCTCATGCAAAAACAAATTTGTCTTTAAGGACGTCTTCCTTTTTAAAACTTGTTTTAAGCCTTTGTAAGTATTTTTTTTTTAACCTCATTTCCCCCGAGTCTGAAATTTTCTTTCTGTGTTTGTGACAACATACTCTCAAAGCATGCAATTTCTTTCTTGGAATTCAAAATAGTTGCACATTGTTATACTATACTGTTACATTTTTTTTTTTTACACCCATCCAAAATATTAGGAGGAGGGGGCCTGTCTGATATTACACTTTTAATTTTATGTAAATAAAACATTGGGTACTTTTCGGTTAGCCGGGTGCTAATGATGCGTACAAGGTACAAGTACATACATGCATATATATCACTGGTGTCTGGCTAACCGAAAAGTACCACACATTGTATCAATTATCTTCCTTAATTACTTTCCTGGAATTATAATTTATCTCCATCTTTTATATTATGTTCTGCAGTGTTTTTCTTTTTCAGTACCATAATTTCAGTAAAAAGCGCTATAGTGCATATGCGTGTAAAAATTTAAAACAGTCTAAGTGCACAGCACTTCTGCTGGTGTGGCTGATTCAGAAATTTTTTTTTCTTCTTTTCCTCCCCATAGCAATATTTAGAAAAGATGCCATTTTATTTAATACAAATTATTATGTGTGTGTGCATGTTGAAATAAGTTTTAATTTAAAAGAAGAAAATGATTCACTGGCATCAGTTATATACATTAATCAGTTATACTTTTTCTTTTTAATTTTCTAGTTGAATATGATAAATGCTTAATAGGGTGGGTCGAAAAAAACCAAAATTTATATAATGGAAACATAATAGTGTGGGAAAGTTGCCATTGGTAATAAGGAATAAATTCGCAAAATATTACACCAAATGGTTAATATCTTTTACTGCCGCAAGTGGGCCAAAATTTTAAAAAATCGCAAAAAAAAAAAAAAAAAAAAAAAAAAAAAAAAAAAAAAACGGATTTTTTTGAACAAAAAAATTAAACTATCCAACCATAACAATACAATTTCTAATAGATTGCAACAGTTACTTCAAGATGTTAGTAATATTCCAATAAAATTGTATTATGGTGAAATCATTTCATGCGGTCAAAATTTTGGAAAAAAAGGCCAAAATTTCAATTTTCAGTTTTTTTTTTTTCAATTTTCCCAATTTTTATTATACAGGGCTTGAAATTAAATTTTTCCAAGGAGGGGAGTCTCCCTACCAACATTTTTAAATGAAGGGGAGTTGTAATGTTTGGGAGGGAGAAAAATAAATCTTTAAACCCCACTATTATTTTACATGCTATTTAAAGAATTACATTAATGCAGACATGACAAAATACCAGTGAAAAAATTAAGTCAACTGAGAATGATTATGTAAAATGTTTATTTTTATTATAAAAAAGGGAAGAAAGTTAAGTTTTATATATGCAGTGTATTTTTCAAGTTCCATTAAATGTGTTAGGGACCCTTAACAATTAGGTTGTTAAATAAATTTCTGAATTTAGATTTTATTTGATTGAGATTCACCGATCGATCGCGGAAAAGACGCAAAGTTCGTCGATCGATCGCGGAAAAAACACAAAGTTCATTGATCTGTCGCGGAAAAAACACAAAGTTCATCGATCTGTCGCCCAAAAACGCAAAGTTCGTCGATCAGTCGTGGAAAAAAAGAAAAGTTCGTCGATCGATTGCGGAATAAACTCAAAGTTCGTCAATCTGTCCCCAAAAAACACAAGGTTCGTTGATCAGTCGCTTAAAAAACGCAATGTTCGTCTATCTGTCGCAGAAAAAACGCAAAGTTCGTTGATCAGTCGTTTAAAAAACGCAAAGTTCGTCGACCAGTCGCTTAAAAAACACAAAGTTCGTCGACCAGTCGCTTAAAAAACACAAAGTTCGTCGACCAGTCGCTTAAAAAATGAACAGTTCGTCAATCAGTCGCTTAAAAAATCAAGTTCGTCGATCTGTGGTTGAAAAAATGCAAAGTTCGTCGATCTGTCGCTTAAAAAATGCAAAGTTCATCGATCAGTCGCAGAAGAAACACAAAGTTTGTTGATCAGTCGCGGAAGAAACATAAAGTTCGTCGATCAGTCGTGGAAGAAACACAAAGTTCGTTGATCTGTCACGGAAAAAACCGTAAAGTTCGTCGATCAGTCGCGAAAAAAACGCAAAGTTCGTCAATTGGTTGCGGGAAAAAAAAATCACGAAATTTATCGTTCGGTTGCAGGTAAATTAAATAACGCAAATTTCTGCGAAAATGCTGAAATTTTTTGGGAGGGATTTCAAAATTTTAGGCGCAAATCCCGCCCTGAAATTCAAGCCCTTTTATATTTCTACAATTAAAGAAATTTACATCATATCTAGTAACAACTTATAAATGTCTAATAATTTTGATCATGGTGTAGCCAAATAAGGGCGAGAAGGCCCCCCCCCCCTAAATTTGAGAGAAGGGGGCTTTTTAAAGGATTCTGGGGATTTTCCGTGAATTTTTATGGATTTTTTTGTAGGGTGTCCCGAAAAGTGGAAAATTATGTGGAATTTATGTATAGGGACACCCTACAACAAAAATTTCCCAGAAATTCCTTAAAATTCCTTCAAAAAGACTTTTTTGCAAATTTAGGAAGGGGGGGGGACCCCTCTCGCCCTTCATTGGTTATGCCCATGATAAAAATTACTAGACATAAGTTTTTACTAGATATGATGTAAATTTATTTAATTGTAGATATATAATAAAAATTGGGAAAATTAGAAAAAACTAAAAATTGAAATTTTTGCCGTTTTTTTTTTTCAAAATTTTGACCGCCCTTGCGGCGGTAATAGAAATGACTTGGAACAAATTGCGTATAAGCCCTCAGATCGCGGCCATTTTTTTGGTGATGTATTTGCCGATCTGACCACCGGGCGGACTTTTGCCTTCTGGCAACCCTTCATTAATCTCCGAGCCGATTTTTTTTTTTCTCCTCATTTCTTCTGTGAGCGTACAAGTGAGAAGTTGTGTTCATTTTTTCTGGACTGTTTTTTTTCCACGTGGTATCTTTGATCAGATTGTATTATAATTCCAACTTTTTATTATTATTATTAATATTTGATTATTTTTTTGGATTGATAATGGCCTATGTTGGTAGTTTACCAGTAGTTGGTGATTTTGTTCTGAAATATCAGCAAATTTTGAGAGCCAAAGGCAGTTTCAAGGTTTCGCGAGTTAGGCCTATTTCTGGAGTGCAATTGCATTTTGCGTTATTTTCAATTTTATTTTTTATTTAATTTTGGAATATATACAGATTAAACATAAAAAAGGTAAATTCAAGAAATTTTCGTTGAAACGTGAAGTATTTTTTGCAATTTATGCACGGTGATTTGATTTTTCAATGGATGTATCCATGTTTAATTTTTCAAATTAATTCTGCAGGTGTTTTTTTTTTGTTTTGTTTTTTTTTATGTTTTTTTAAAGATGTATTTTTGCAATTTATGTATGGAGGCTGGATTTTTCAATTTCTGGTGGTTTTTTTTTGTTTTTGTTTTTTAATGGAGGTTTGTTATTAAGATGTATTTTAGAAATTTATGTACGGATTTTTGATTTTTCTGTTTGTTGATGTTTGTTTTCTCAAATTTTGTTTCGAGGTTTGTTTTTTAAACTATAGGATATACGTTTTAATGTCTGTATTTTTAGAGATATGTTGGTTTAATAATGAATCTTTGCGTTTTTTTTAAGTATCACTGTATTTACTTTTCTGCCATTTGCTCAGTATTCAGTGAAAATTTCTTGAATTTTTCTTTTTTATGTTTAATCTGTATATATTCCAAAATTAAATAAGAAATAAAACCTAAAATAGCCGAAAATGACCACTTGGCGACAAATTCTTGTTGGCGAAAAACTGGTTCCGCCAACAAAACAAAATGGCGGACCTGAGGGTGTTTAAGTCATCTGTTCCAATGACTTCCCCATAATAAAATGTTATTGGAATATTATTAACATCTTGAAGTAACTGTTTCATTCTATTAAAAATTGTATTGTTATGGTTGGGTAATTTATTTTTTCAAAAAAATAATTTTTTTGTGATTTTTTGAAATTTTGGCCCCCTTGCGGCAGGAAAATATATTAACCATCTGGTGTAATAATTTGCGAATTTATTCCTTATTCCCAATGGCAACTTTCCCGCACTATTATGTTTCGATTATATAAATTTTGGTTTTTTCGACCCACCCTAATGCTTAATATTGCAACCTATTATAGTTTATTTTCATATTTTTCAGGAGATTGTGGTGGCGCAGTTAAGAGATGGCAGCAGAGATAGATGGTATAAAAAAGATGGTTGTGCTGCATAAACTCATTTGGCATTCAAGCAAAGGTAAGTTGTCAATTTACGCAGTTTATAATGCAGGGCTTTTATCTTGGGGCCCATTTTGAGAAAAGTAAAAGTTATTTGTGTGAAATTTATTCTCTTTTTTTTTTTGTGAAAGATAATATTTTGTAATGAATATGAAATTTAGTTACTCGAATTTGAACCAAACATTTATTGATAACTTCTTTAAGTCCTTCTGTTAAAGTTTTCGTTTCAATTTGTTTGCAAATTACACATTTTGAAACATAACAAAATAAAAATTAACAATGAAGAGTATGTTTTTATAGATTGTTTATAAAATAGGCAATTCAGAAAATTCCAGAGTTGTTTAAAAGTATTGCTACCCCACATGCAAAAACAAATTTGTTTTTAAAAACTTCTTCCTTTTTAAAACTCAATTTTTTTTAAGGTGCCTGTGTTATTTAAAAAAAAAAATTGGGAAGAGATCCTGTTTATTAAAAGGTATATATTGTGAAGGGACCTGCTTTACTAGGAAGAATTTTGGGATGGTCTCTTAACTAGGCTCCAAATTTTGTCTGTATTGATCAATTTACATTAGTAAATTTAATTTCACACATTCATAAAATAGAAGTGCACTCTTGTATTTTAGCTGCATACTGTTGGTAAACGTTAAAGCTCTTTACAAAGCTTGCCAACCTTTGCACTTTAAGTGTAAAATTTACACTTTTTAACCATTTTTTACAGCTAGAATGTACTTATTTTTTACTCTTAAAAGTTATAGGAAAAAAAAAAAAGCTATTAAAATATTTTTACATGTGCAAGGTAAGGTGCGTTTGAATTCAAAATTCATTATATATTACAAAAGAAAGAAAACTGACAGGAAAAATAGTAAATAAAAGGTTTTTTGTTTTACTTTAATAAAATTTTGTATTATGCACATCACATACTTAAATTTTTCTGGCAAGTTTAAACTTACATACTTAACATAATTTTAGAAAGCAAGTTTTTCAAAATGATTTATTAATGTTGTTTAAAAGGAGATCCTCATTTCTATTTCTTGTGTGAGTTTCATAAAGTTTTTACTGTGTTTTATATATGGGAAACTATAATTAAGTCATTGTTAACTTTGATTTAAAACTTTTAAGACAAAAATATTCTTGTCACCTTGATTTAAAATTAATCACAAAGGAATATATAAAATGAGTGCAAATTACATGTTTCATAAAGAAGTTATTTAATTCATGTAATTTATAGAATTGAAGAATACTCAATACATCATTAAAACTATAATAAAAAAGCTGTTAAATGATATCTTTTATATGACCAAAAAATCATTTTTTAAACTTAAGGTATTTTGAAAATATTCTTATGTTTTGCCCAAAATTATTTTGCAAATGTAAGATTCTGGAGAGGGGTTGAAAGCTCAAATCCATGTTTTATAAATTTTTGATTTAAATCAAATATCAAATCATAAACATGGGGATTTTTACATTGCTAACTAAGCATAAAACCGACAGAGTGAAAAATGCCCAAGCCTGGAAGCTTGGTTACGCTTAGTTAGCAATGTAAAAATTCGCATGTTTATTATTGAGTAATTTCATGTGAATTTCACTGCTGAAAACTAATTGAAAAAATAATTAAAATTACTCAAATATCAAGTTTTTACAATAAAATAACTGTGGCATATTATAATTTTTTATGCTGAAAAGAACTTTTCCTAGTATTTGTATTTAGTATCCAAAGTATAACTGTGTAATTTTCATTCATTAAAAAAATTGTATATGTGAAAAAATATTTAACAAATACCACAATTTTGGGCTTATACATGTTTAAAAATAAAATTTTACCTATATCTACCAGTGCGGCATTTGATAATCGGAAGATGTGGTTACATTAATGGGCCATGGGAGTGTTCAACATTGGCTGAGGACTCTGTTTCCCTTATGGGATCCCGGCTATGGAGCCGTTGTTCACTTCCACATTCCATCCAAGTGTGTTGGGGGTGGTGTCCTCTGAGTTCGGGCTCCTATAAGGGGAGCTGACGCATATCCAATTCTGTTTCCCAAAATAACCGCCATATTGCAACCCAGCTCAGCATTAGGATACCACCTGAGCAAGTGTTTGCCGTCCATGTTACTGTCACTCGCTGTTCACTAGTATGGTAAGCTAACCGGTTTTAGCTTGGTTTTTGGTCTGTTGGGTTATTAAATGGCAGTATGATTCAGCCTGTAGTATAGGAGCTCTAGGCTCCACCGTATCATCACAGCGACCTCTGTCGTCATTCATTTGGGAAATGGTGATGAAGCGCAAGAGGCTTAAGCCCCTGCTTCACCCCCGGCCGAAGAGCACCGCCTTAGAGGTGTCTGGGTAAACCGGCCCTTTTTGGTAGTGACCTCGCTAAATAGGCTCACAAGAGCCTGGAATTGGCGGTGAAGTACGACTGCCTTCAGCAACCATAGCTTATCATATCTACCAGTACAGTGTATATGAAGCATTCGTGTTTATTATTTTTTTTCCCTTGAAAAAAAACCCAGTCATTTAATTTTGTTGAGTGAACAGCCGAAAACAATATTAAAATTGCTTTTTTTATGGGTCTGCAATAATAATCACTCAAAATATGTTGCGCCCCAAAGCAGAATATTTTACAATGTTCTGCAACGAATCTTCAGCTGATCAAAAATGTTCTGTGGGAATTTAAAAAAAAAAAAAAAAAAACAGGGAGATGTCCTTGTATATATGTATATATAGGAGTGCAATTTCATCTTTTATAGAAATGCAAAAGACGTTTCATAAAGCACTGACACATACACACCAAAAACACGTTATTTTGGGTTAAGATCGCAGATTGGGTTAAGATACAGTTCTGTCAATAACTTTACAAAAGATATATTTTGAGATATCACCTTTATGGAGGAAAAGTCTGGAAATTTGGTCCATACATAGTTTATAAGTCCACCTTTTAGAACTTTTCTAACATATTTATATCCAAGCGGAGGCCCATGTGATTTTCTTTTGTTACTGAATACATGTTATTCGTAATATTTGTTGTAGAAACTTCACTGTACATGAGATTTCAAATTTTTTATTAGTAATGAATATAGTGTTGACTCTAGAACTAAAGCGTAGCCGGATGAAAATATTTTTAAAACGGTCACACTGTTCTCCAAAAGAGCACTCTTGCATCCTGTTCAAAAGATATATTTTGAACTGGTTTGTTTATTATCCCCACTTATCAATAGAATTTTGCGATATTTTCCCATGACCAATTGACTAATTTTGCGACCGACTGACAAATGGGATTTTTTTCATGACCAATTAACAAATTTCACAATATTTGAGATTTTTCACTCGATCGACTGGTGAATTTCACCATTTTTTCTCACAACCGATCAATATTTTTGAAAACTGGGAAATCGGATTAAAAGCCAGTGACTGGTAGACTCGGTTTCATTAATGGCCACTTTTTAAAGTACTGACTAATGTTTCAAATTTTCTAGATAAAGTATAATCATATAGAAACATATTTTTGTATGAATCAGAGTTTTATACCAGCGAAGTGTTCATGATAAGAATAGGGAAGAAGTCAAAATTCAGGAAAATTTCCTTAAAATCAGAAAGTCTATTATCACATTAATTTTTTTGTTTTGACTTATTGAAGAATTTTGTGATTTTTTCCTGTGACTGATTGAAGAATTCTGTGATTTTCCTCTTGATAGACTGACGAATTTCACAATGTTTTTTAGATTTTTCCTTTGATTGACAGGCGCATTTCATAATTTTTTCTTGCTACCGATGAACGATTTTTGCGATTTATTTACCGTGACTGTTTGAAGAATTTCTCGATTTTTTCTGACAATCCACTGACGAATTTCATATTTTCTTTTCTCAAGCGCCTGAAGAATTTAAAGATTTTTTTTCACGATCGACTAACGAATTTCATGATTTTTTTTCCTGTGACTGATTGTAGAATTTTGAGAATTTTTTTCCCCCCCCCCACAATCCATTGACTAATTTTAAGATTTTTTACCACGATCGGCTGATAAATTTGGCGATATCTTTTAAATGGCCAAAAAATCATTTTGTAAACTTTTTCATATTAAAATTTAGTTAAATTGTAATATTTTAACAAAACTGTATTCAAAAAGTTATCATAAAAAAATCTTTGTCTATTACCAATTGCATGGGAATTGTTCATTTTTATTAAAATTATTTTATTCAAAATTGTTATTTTACAGTTTGTTAAAACAATTTAGCAGAGTTTCATGAAATGTAAACATCTTGTACAATGGATCCTTCAAATTACTCAAAATTTTTATGCTTCAGCTCATGTGCTTAGAAAATGTTTGCTTTAAATGTTTTAATATTTGTTTCAAAAGTGATGATTCAGTTTTGTGATTATTGTGACACCTCTGGAAATATAATGCATCTAATCTGGACTTACATTTAATAAAAATTAAATTAATTTAAATTTTTGAAATGTAAAATTTAATAGAAAAAGATTGAGTATTTTTTAAAGTTTTGCAGAAATGTGTCAAATAATTTTTGTTTACAGGGTTTTTGACTTTCATGAACTTTGACAATACTTAAGATTACACAGATTTATGCTAAATATTTTTTTTAATTTATGCTATGTATCTAGAAGAGGAGGGGAGAAGGTGATAAAATTGTTTAATCTTCTGACCTCTAAATTAAGGATTTTTTTTTTTTTTTAATATGCCGTCATATAAATTAATTTGGATTTTGATTATATGTATAATTTTTAACAAATTAAAAATAAAGCAGGTTCTTTGGAGAAAGGGACCTTCTTTAATACTTTCTTTGACCCTTTTTTCTTAAGAAACTTTAAAAAATGATATTTAAATTTAAGATATTTTTAAAACATTCTTATGTTTTGCCCAAAATATTTTGCAAATGTAAGATTCTGGAGAGGAGCTGAAGGCTCAAATCCATGTTTTCTAAATTTTCTTTTAAAATCAGATATCAAGTAATAAAAATGATGATTTTTTTTCATTGCTAACTAAGCGTAAAACTGACAGTATGAAAAATGTTCGAGCCTGGAAGCTTGGTTATGCTTAGTTAGCAATCTAAAAATTCACATGTTTGTTATTCAATAATTTCAAGTTAATTTCACTGCTGAAAATTAATTAAAATTATTCAAATATCAAGTTTTTAGAATAAAATAACTGTGGCAATATTTGTATTGGAGTAATTAGTGTTTCCCCTAGGCGTTTTCAAGAAGGCGCAGCACCCTGCCCATTTTTTTATAGTTGTAAATTTACCCTGACCGTTTTTATATAGCTGGAAATGTGACCTGATTATTGTGGATTCGCAAGAATTTGCTTTCGCAAATTTCACCAAAATGTAGCGAGAAAATATCACAAAAATCATCTATCGGTCGTGAGAAAATATCGCAAAATTCGTCTATCGGTCACAGGAGAAATATCACAAAATTTGTCACTTGGTCGCAAGAAAAAATTACAAAATTCAAAAATCTCAAAATTCAGCAGTTTGTTATAGGAAAAAAATCGGGAAATTTGCCTATTTGTCGCAAAACCTCCCTCCCTGCAAAATTCGGCAATTGGTAGCAGGAAAATATTCTGAAATTCGTCAGTCAGCTGCGGGAAAAATCACGAAACTTTTCAGTCAGTCAGGAGGGAAAAATAGCAAAATTCTTCCATTGATCGCATGAGAAAAATTGCTAAATTTGTCAATCGAATGCTGCCAAAAATAGAGAAATTTGTATATCTGTCATGGGCAGGGCATTCGGGGCACGGGCCCAGGCTCCCCGATTTTCAGGAGTCCCCAAATGCTACTAAAAATTTTTCAATTATTGGCCAAAACAGTTTTAACTGTTTAAAAAACAAAATTAAAATGGAAAAATCTGTTTGTCAAAGATTGTCTATGATGTGTCAAAGTAACTTCATTTTTTCTTTGTCTTTTAACCCTTTGAAGGGCGGTGGAATATATTATAAAATTACAAAATGTGGCAATGTAGGTGGGATATGTTATATCCCACCTAATTTTAATACGATTCGAACCAGAAACTTTGAATTAAATTTTACTTTTTTAACTTTGACGGGAAAAAGTTGAAAAATTGCTTTTCCTTATTTTGAACTAAATTACGGTGAGAATTCAAATGCTATTGTTTTATGAGTTATAATATCAGATTTATAGCTTGGAGGTACACAGTGTATTTTCCTACTTTACAAAGCCATTTTGAAGGAAAAGTTATCTGAAAAAATAAAGTAAAGAAAATAAAGAACTGCTGGTTTCTAGCAATACAAATTCTAGAACAATTCACAAAGTGAGCAATTCGACTTTTATGAAATGAAAGAAAGAGCACCCATACATCATATGTAAAGAATATGAATTTATATATTTGAATTTATAGAAAGCCTGTTTTTGTTTTGTTTTAGTGATTAACACAGAGATAAAGTGTTTAATATATACAGCCCCCCCCCCCTGCTCTTAACACATAAAAATAGAAACAATATTATTGTTAACATGGTTGCAAAAAGAAATGAGAGAATATGATATAACATAAAATTGCCACCATGAAATGCAGTTTCGCACCTAGGAAAAAAAAAAAAGGAATTAGGCGTCGTTTGACAATGCTGCCCTTTTATGAGTTTTTGTTAAAAGCAAAAGCAAATATAGGTATACTGCAATAAAATAGTTTCATGGTGTACAAATAACTTGAACTACAAAGCTTTTTATAAATGTTTTTTTTTTAATTATAATTTCTGTTCTGATTATATTTATAAATGGCTAATTAATAAGTGGTGTTTTTAAAGTAAGCCATTTTAATTTTGTTTTGTAAAATTTATTTTTTTTTTTCAGAAAAAGAAGAATAAAAATCTGGAAAGAAAAAAGTTCTCTATGAAGATGACTGTAGATTTTCAGCTCTTTATCAACTTAAATTAAGAAACATCAGAAATTTAATTGTAACAGGATTAAATTTTCTTGTAAAATATTTCTGATAAATTTTGAGCATCTTGTAAATACATAAATAAATAAATGTTTTTTGGTTGGTTTATTTTACATTTGTTGTGAAAAATAAAATTTATATGAAAAAAAAACATTCAGTTCTAGTGTTTTTAAATATATATATTTATTTATGCAAGTGATGTTATTAAAAAGGATGTACTATATATTTTCCCCTTCTTTCTTGTTCTAAGAACATTCCACCTTCTTTTTACAGGTTAAGATATAATTCAATAAAAGTGTTTTATGTAGTAATTAATTTTTAGTTGATATTAAAATTTTAATTCACATAATATTGTATGAATCAGTTTGAAATTTTGTTAGTCAAAAAGTCACATACCTCCTGCTGGAAGGAAAAATATTTTAAAGATTTCTTTATTGGTAATATATTTAAAAAAAAAATATTATTCAGTACTCATTACTTGCTAATCTTTAAAAAATAAAAACAATGTTATATTATTATTTATGAGTAATGTTTAGTCCATTTAAAAAAACAAACAAAAGATTTAATGTATGAATGGTGAACCTGCCGTGTTCTAGATGATCAACTGCCACTACTATTTTGAAAAAATATTAAACTTATTTAGTAAAAGCAATTTTGAGATTACATAAGAAGGAAAATAGTGACAATTGGCTTTCTGTCAATTAGTAATATTTTGTAAATATATATACATTAAAATTTTGTTCTATGATGTGTATAAGGGGGGAAGAGTCCTTAACAGACTAAAACATTACTTTATAGGAATACTGCTACATTTTTCTGATTAATTATATGCCAAAGAGATGAAGATAGTGAAATGACATTTTTTGAACGGACCTAATTTACATATATGTATAGTTATATCATTAAAAAAATTCTTAAATGCCAATGATCAGTAATGTCAACATTTTACCAATTTTATAAAATAGAATTCCTGCATTTTTGTTTTATTTTCAAGCTGGATAATTGGAAGAAACATCCAGGTAAGAAATTGTATTATAAAAGCACCAGTGGACCCTTGCGAAGATTTCACACTGCAGTCTAATACTTTTTAGCAATATCTAATACTCTTTAGATGCAGGTTTAAACTTCTAAAGGAAAATTAAGGGCTGAAACTATCTTCAAACAACATTAGTCGAGCCAGAATATCATCTCGTTTATTCCATCACAGTTACAGTAAAAGCTGATCGAGCATAGTAAAGACAAAACAATATATATATCTATAGTTAATTAACTGCTTTAGAGCATGACATCATCTGTTTCGGAAAAAACATGGGACAAAGAAAAATAAATTGAGCATTTCAATTTTGCTTTTTAGTCAAATATAAAATAAACCCGTGCAGCAACTATGTCCCACTTTATCTTTTTTGTAGTATTTATTTTTTATAATCATTTTGAGCATTATATAATGTGGTATTTTATTTTTGTGGCCACACTAACTTGAGGAAAGCCTTTCATTTCTTTTATGAAAACAATGCAGATTTAATTTTTAATTAACAGCAATTTTTAATCAAAAAATATGTTTTACCGAAATGTGAGGGCACTATGTCAGAAGCTGGTTCAAAATCCTTTCTTATGGCATCTCATTCATTGTTGTGCATTTAGTATTTTCTGAGAAAAGGGGGTGTTGATAACAGAAATAATATATACTAGTGGGCCTGTGTGAAGATTTCACACTACAGCCTAATATTTTTTAGCAATATCTAATATTTTTTTAGATGCATGTTTAAACTTCTAAAAAAAATAAAAAATAAATTGAGCATTTGAATTTAAATTTTGCTTTTTTATCATAAATATAAAATAAACCCATGCAGCAACCCTGTTCACTTTATCTTTATTGAACATTTTTTTTGTTTTAATCATTGTTGTGGAATTTAATTTTTGTGGCAACAGTAATTTGAGGAAAAACTTTCATTTCATTTCTGAAAAGAATGCCTATTTAATTTATTACTTGCAATTTTAACCAAAATACATGTTTTAAAGAAATGTGAGTGTACTATGTCAGAAGTCGCTTGAAAATCCTTTCATATGGTATCTCATTTAACATTATGCATTTTTTATTTGCTTCGAAAAAGGGATGTTGAATATAATCATTAGATAACAATTTTCAATGGAAATGCAGGGAAATTCTGGCTGGACAATTCACCTGGTGAATTAGCTTGAAGAAACATAAATTGAAACTACTTAAAAATTTACTCCTTTGAATAGAATGTTTAAACCTATAATTTAATTAAAAATTGAAAAAAATTAGTTTTTTTTCATATTTTCACCATCATTGGTAATTTAACGTTCAATATATATTTTACACCTTGTGTTATCAATTTTTTTTTTATTAATTACAAATATGGCTTTTGCAACTTTTTCAGAATAACATTAAAAACTAAATCATAACCATATGGCCTTTTATTCCGATCTAATGAGATGAGTGGGTACGGCCAATTTTTGCCTCCATTGGGACTTTTTTTTTTTTTTATTGCTTTCAGATTGAAAGTATTCTATACAAGATCTGAAACACTTTCGATTTTATTGTATTTTGACCTTTTTAATATGGGATGCTTATAACACAACACCATTGTAGTTTTTAACTGAAAAAGATTATAATGATAAAGTGAAACATGTATTGTATAAAAGTCAGGTTGGTGTTATGAGCTCTTGTTAAGAAAAATATTCAAATAGATTTTTTTTTTTTTTTCAAAATTTTGAATAAAATATTAAGAGTTTTCTGACAAAAATTATGGACCAGTAAATTTAGATTCTGAAGTTTAAAATAACTTTTAAAAAAAGAAAAAAAAATGTCCCTGCCAAAGGAGTAAAAATGGGCCTTTCTTGCTCAACTTTACTTTTTTGAGGACCATAAAAAATATAATTCTGGCCAGCTTCCATTCATGATATCTAATAGTGGCATGAATATGGCTAGCTTTGGGCTATCATTCATTAATGATGCCCATTGATGGCGACAAAGTGGCTAGCTTTCGGCATGCATTCATTAATGATTACCATTGATGGCAACAAAGTGGCTAGCTTTCGGCTTGCATTCATTAATGATGGCGACGAAGTGGCTAGCTTTCGGCTTGCATACATTAATGATGCCCATTCATGGTAAAAAGGTGGCTAGCTTTCGACATGCATTCATTAATGATTACCATTGATGGCAACAAAGTGGCTAGCTTTCGGCTTGCATTCATTAATGATGGCAACGACGTGGCTAGCTTTCGGCTTGCATACATTAATGATGCCCATTCATGGCAACAAAGTGGCTAGCTTTCGGCATGCATTAATTAATGAATAGCATTGATGATATGTGGATGGCTGGCTTAAGGCTAGTTTACATTTATGATGACCAATAAATTAACATTTATGGCCAGCTTTGGGATAGCTTTTATTCTTAACAAACGCAGGTGGCATGGCTGTGGCGATCTTCTGGCTAGATTTTATTCACGATGATCGTTAATGGCCAAACTGCGGCTAGTTTTCGTTAATAATTGCCACTTAAAGTATAACTGTGGCCAGTTTTAGGCTATCTGTCAGTTATGATTAACCATTTGTGGCACAGTTATGGGCATCTTAATGTAGTTATGGCCAATTCTATTGCGGCCACATTGTGGCCGGCGTGACAGTTTTTTTAAGTTGCCGTAACGGCAAACGATAGCGGCCCCTCATCTCCTAGTTTGGGCCAAAGCTAACGTAGCCATCAGCGGCCCGCAAGTTCTGTGTTCGTTGGGTACACTCAAATTCTGGTAATTTCAAAATAACTTCAAAATTTGATCTGCTGATTTTAATGATTTTATTTTAACCAAAATGTGTGATGTCACACTTCTTCTTACACCCTCCAACCCCCTTGTCACAAACTGTCACAATTTCATGAACCCCCCTCCCCCCACCAAACGTAACATCATTTATGGACGGCCCCTATAGAGCTAAGGGATCAGCAGAGAGGTTTCCAAAGCCGGTAACAGAATGGGCCGAAAATGGAGCGTTTGGAAGGGACAGCTGGCAAACAAGGAAACTGAGTCATACAATGGATCCGGCTGTCCATGGAAGTGGCATTCGCCTCACGGCGAAGGAGTGGGATGAGCGTACACTTTGGAAGACCAGTGGCAATATGGTGGGCGGCATTGTAGTGAGAGGGGATGGACTGACATTGACAAAAAGGGATAGCAGGCATACTCTAGGCGGTTGCAAACAGTAGAATTGGCCAAGCTCAATATATGGACGCTGTTTACACTATGACTACACGAGGCAACCGCCTTCAGATAATTTAACCTCTTAAAAGTCTTAGCTCATATGGATGAGAAATGGTGGTTTAAAAAGAGGGATCTACTGAACAATACTCCTAAAATGTCTTCTACAGGGCTCCACTTGAGCGTCGTACCCCAGAGCATGGCCGTAGAAACAAAAGATCGGTGACGAAAGAAGTCGATGGCGACGCTTTTGTCCGGTGAAACGGAAAGGTGGTAAGCAGTGTACTGTAATAGCAGCATGTCTATGCTGTTTTATGGTTTTGCAAAGGTGCTTGCTGAGGGGTCTTCTCCCAGCGTGTATAAGAGGATCAGGATATGGACTCTAGGATCTCAAAAATATGTTGAAGGAAAACCATGAATAAGAACTGGGAGAGGACGCTTCCCTGGGGCTCGCCTCTCTTGCACTGCCGACTATTGGAGTAGACTGACTTCCAGCGGACGCAGATGGAGCGGTCAGTCAGAAAATGTGCTATCCAGCGTCTAATCTTGCCCCGTACGCCAAGGACAGCTAGTTTGTAAATCAGCCCGTTGATCCAAACTGAGTCATATGCCAACCGGATGTCTAGGCATATTGAAGACCGCTTGACGGGAGTTACGAGCACCACAGATGTCCTCATAGAATTTACTGAGAAGCGATGTACAATAATTAAACGGCATAAAGCCATAGTGAGAAGCATGAAATATGTTATTATTGCCAGCCCAGTAAACAAGGCGATGAAGTATAAGGCGTTCGAAGACTGGAGCAGACAGCCGTCAGTTCAATCGGACGATAAGATAATGTGAAATGGGCTGGTTTCCCTGGTTTGCGAATAGGAACTATGAACTATGATGGGAAGGTTGTTGTAGAGAGCCAGTAACTTTCCTGTACTCTCTAGGGAGACCCTGCAGAAGTTTGGCTGAGATCCCGTCTCTTCCTGGAGTCGTGCGACGAGTCTTCTGGATCAGAAGCAATAGCTAACTTTTCGTAAAGGGTGCGTCAAGGCCAACATCGGTCATACGGTATCGGGTATTGGGGATCGTATTGACTGAAGGCATTGAGGAAGAGCTACGAATAAGTAATTTTGAAAAGAAAAGAGTTACTTCAATTTAGCATTCTTTAGTTTACGACATACAATTGTTTAAAAAAAATCATGTTATTAGCATTGCCTTTTTCTACTACCAACATATTACGTAGATTAAATTGAATGTGCATAATAAGAAGGCAACACTAGTCACCAGACTGGCTCATTCTTTCTCAAAACGTTACAAATAGTGGCTGGCCGCGACCAGAGATTGGTACAAAGCGACGCGTCCATCGTTTTGTGCCAATCGCTGTATGTCTTTCGTCGCAACCAGCCACCTTTTGTGACGTCATGATAATGAATGAACAAGCCCAGTATCTAGTGTAGCCCTGATAATAATAAAGGGTTTCCATAACTGTGTTTTGCAAAACTACACTCGCACATGTACTCCAAGTTGCGCGCAATAAATAACCTCTATGTGAAAGGGGTGACATACAGGATATAAAATTGAATTGGTTGAGACGATTTTGGACAAAGACGAATCGCCAAGATTAAGTTTTCAACTTGTCCCACTCGTCTAATAGCAGGGCAACACTAAATACCGGGCTTGCTCATTCATTATCATGACGTCACAAATGGTGGCTGCGAGGCTAACGAAAAAGAAAGGCTACCGCGGTGCTTTACGCGTATCTTTTTTTACAGACCGCGGGAGTCATGTGATGCTCGAATGCACCAATGCAAGTGTATGAAAAGAGCATCACGTCACTCTAGCGGTCTGTAAAAAAGATAAGTGGAATGCACCACGGTAGCCTGTCTTTTTCGTTAGCCTCGGGTGGCTGGCCGCGACCAAAGACATACAGCGATGATGGCACAAAACGATGGGCGCGCCGCTTTGTACCAATCGTCGTGTAAAGATGATCCACTCCTTGTAACTTTTAAACGTCATGAACAGACCACTGAGCTCTATAATTGCCAAAATGATTGCGATTCACTTTTGTCCAAAACCGTCGCAACCAATCAAATTTTATATTCCGTATGTTGCCATTGTCATCTCGAGCACTCTAATCATCTAAGCGCTATACTGAAAAGTAAGATATTCAAGGTCCTATTGACCAATCAAACATCTGAAATATTATCTATCAGATGTAAAGTGCCTGTATAAGAAAGTGGTCACATACACACAGCGCGAATGATCAGACTGAAGTTTTTGTACAAGCTATGGCAAACTTACATTCCAGAATTTAACGATACTGGCTATGAAGAATTGGACTAGAGTGCCTCTGTAAGAGAATAGAGACATACGTGAAATAAAATTTGATTGGCTATGACGATTTAGGACGAATTTCCAAGCATCTAGGCCAGTTTGTCATTATCGTCAAGTTAGTCACGTTAATGCAGTGCTTAAGGAGCGCCAACCTGGACCGCTTTACCGCCGCAAGTAACCTCCATCGAAAAAGAAAAAAACATAAAAATGAATCTGATGTAATCAAATAAGTTTGATCGAATGATGATTTGGTCCACCTTTAGCTCTGATCACAGGCGATATTATACTTGGCATTCACTCAACACGTTGCTCATACAGTTGCAGAGGAATGTTAGCCCATGCTGACATAATGGCAGCTGTAAGTTTGGTCAGATTGGATAGAGGCGTTCGACTTTGTCCCACAAATGCTGAATAGGATTGAGGTCAGGGCTCAGGGGACAAAGCTGGCCATGGAAGCAGACTAAACTCTGATGTTCCTCCAACCAATGTAAGACCGATCGAGAGCGGGGATAAGGTGCATTGTCCTGCTGAAAGTGACCATCTCCATAAGGGAACATTATGGCCATAAACGAGTGCACGTGATCTGCAACGACGTTGAGGCAAGCTGTGCTGTTCAGAGTTGTGTCCACATATATCGACGGATCCAGTGTACTCCAGCAAAACATTCCCCACACCATAATTCCACCGCCACCAAAATGAAGAATTGTCATTTGGCAGGAGGCGTCCATGCATTTGTGCTGTTTGCGCCATATTCTGATTCTGCCATCTGCATGATGGAGCAGGAAACGAGATTCATCGGACCAGGCTACTCAAGGCTTTCCAGTACTCAAGTGACCAATTTCGTTGTTTCTTTGCCCATAACAGGCGTCTTTTCCTATTTTTATGTGATACCAAATGCACTCTTGATGGTCTCCTGCTGCTAAAGCCCATCCTTTGCAAAGTCCGTCTTGTTGTGCGTTGGGATATGCTTTGTGATGCACCTGCACTGATTTCATCTGTAATTTGACGTGTTGTTGCCCTTCTCTTGCTGCGAACTACGCGTGCTGCTCGCCTTTCACCTTTTTCGTTCACCAACCTTTTTCGACCGGAATGGTGCTTATCGCTTGAAGTTTTTTTTTTCAACTGTCACTCAGTAAACACTCCATATACTGTTGGATGAGAAAATCTTAAAAAAGTCGTAGTTTCACCAACTCTTCTTGCACCGACGATCATCCCTTGTTCAAAGTCAAATTAAATCTGTCGTCTTACCCATTTTTACAGTAACGTCTGTGCTTATTACGTTCTACGAAGCAGAGAGTTCTTTATATAAGCAATTCTGCGTTGTTAAGTCATTGTACATCACTGTCGGTCTGGTTTACTTTCAAATAAGAGGTGTCTCTAATTTTTTGGCCACTCAGTGTCTATAAGGAAAGGACAGATGACGTCACTGTTGGTTAAATTACTGTTGGTTTGGGAGAAAAACCTGTTCGTTCTCTACGACTCCTACCGTATACATGAGATGGAGCGATTTGATTGGTCTACATTAAACTGGTCTATAATATGATTGGCCTACGTCGCCATGACGATTCCTGCAATGATAGCTGCGACAAAAATGCAGTGGTAGATTGATTGATGGAACTGTTTGTTTGTAAACATGCCCTTTCCTTATAACCTCGGAGAAGTACGCGTATGAAGATAACCCGAACATTATTTAAGTTCAATGGTCAATCTCTTCAATGATTGTAATGCTCTTTTTTTTTAGTAGTGTGGTGACTAGATAACATTTTATTGGACATAAAGGCCACATTTCTATTCCAAACTCTACTATAAATGATCAAATAAAAGGGAATTGCTTCTTAATAGCCCGAATTTTGTCTAACGCATCAGATAATATAATAGTGCAATGGCGTTCGCATTGTATTAAGCATGGGGCAATGTATTAAGCATACTTTAAAATACAAGGTCGAATTCACCATTTCATTTGATTTAAGGTTCATTTGTGAAATGGACCAGTGCAGTGGGCTTAGCCTGCTTGTTTGATATATAATTGTAGACTACATTTTATAAATCTATTAAAATATGAATTAATTTTCTTTCACCTCGGTTATAGGTGAATAAAGATTTTTTTTTGTTGGGTTTCGGTTTTACTTCCAATGGAATTTTCGTGTTTGGGTAGGGACAACGAGATCCGCGCAGGACTCTGGGGGTACAAAATCAAAATTGTAACAGGAAAGTTCGAAAAGCGGTGTTACTTTAAGTGGGATTTTTGTAGGATCTCAAAAGTATCGAAGCGCGCTAAATCTTTTAAGAGCTCTAATTAGTCATTTTTTTTAAACTATAATATAAGGAACTACAGTAACCTCTAAGAAGGGATATCAAATTTTTGAATTGCCCTGCGCGCTTAAAACCTAGATTGCGCTACTGGCATGAAGCATCCAAGAATCTTTTTATGGTGCCCTACACCAGAGGTCTGCACGACCACAGGCCTGTTTTCATTCACGAGACTTGCACCGGGTCTGGTCTTCACTCTTTCAGGGCCGGGTTCGGGCCGAACTTTTAGCTTTTATACTGGAGCAGGTTTGGGCCAAGATTTTAGCTTTTATACCGGACGGGCCGGGCCAAAAGAAATTGTACGAGCCAAACATTTTGCTTTTATACCGGACCGGGTCGGCCAAAGTTTTTTGTACGGATTGGGCCGGGCCTGGGCCTGTAAATTTCGGCCCGTGCAGACCTCTACCCTACACTTCGTAGAGAAGTCTAAGTCTGGATTTGACAAAATTGGAAGAGGTGAAGTGAGTAAGTTACCAAGAGTAATTGCAAAGCTGTAACAACTGGTACACTAGAGGACCAATAACCGAAGCACAATACACAAAGAACCTCTTAGGGGGCCATATTGCTCACTAATTTTGATTCAGACACTTCAGGCTATTGCCTAGCCCAAGTGGAGGTTTTCAAGAGTTAGCTCGGGTTGGCCAGCCTTGAAAAAGGCCCTTTACTGCTTTATAACTGATCCACATACGGCTGAAAGACAAATGGCGCAAACTGGGATCTAAAAATTTAGATTAAATGAAATCCCAGGCCATGGTCAGAATATGGCACAGTCCGCATTTGGATTTACACCTTGACATCCGCGTTTTAAACGTCATGAATCAGACGGTATTTCGTTGGTCTCGGTTTAATACGAATATCTCCTTCCGTGTCGCATACAATCTTTCTCCTGGCGACGTACGACCTGCCTCCAAGCTTTTATTCGTTGACTTGTCTTATTCGATCAGCCGTGTACTGGCACGACCAATCAAATACACTGCCGGTTCATGACTTTTGAAACGTCATGAACCGGCCATGTATTTTGTTTAGAGTTGCAAAGGGTGGAAAAAACCGGGTTTTTTGGGAGGGAAATATTGAAAATTCCCGGCAGTTTTCAGAAACTTTTAGACATGGAATTTTTTTATTTGCAAACAATTTTTTTTTTTTTACAAATGTATACAAAACCAATAACATAAATAGACAAATAGCACAGTTTACATGAAAACTAACGAAATACATGCTTAAGATGCAGAAATTTTAAGTAAGAGAAATTAAAATAACATAAGTTGATATTTTAACAGTCGATAAATAAAAAAGGCGACGCAGATGGCAGATTCTTCTTGCTTGACATGAATATAAACATCACCCCTATTCTCCGATTCAAACAATGTAAACAAAACAGAAAACGAACAAAACTAAAAGAAATCAATGCAAAAATACAGTGCAACTCACAAGAAAATTAATATAGAATATGCCTGAATAGAAAATATACCAGCTAACAAAAATTAAACAATCTTATTTTTTAAAGAAACATTCAAATTCTTACCAATTCACAGCCACCATTGTTGTAAAGTAAATGAGTTATAATAAATTATAAAAACTTAAAGCGCAATATCCCAAGTTTTATGAATTCATAATGAAAAACCTATTTTAAACTTTTCAAAACGGTGCCTGAAATTTCTTGAAAATAAAAAATAAAAATTGAAAAATGATTAGTTTTGTTTATTTTCAAAACTCCTTCAAAATTTCCAATATTCTCCAAAATTCCAGGTTTATTCCCAAAAATTCCCGTCCCTCAAAAACTGCAGGTTTTTTGCAACTCTAATTTTGTTAGTCACAGTACCAGCAAGTTCTGGAATCCATGGAATGTAAGTTTGGACAAGAACCTCTGTCTAAGCATAGTATGGGCATCTGCACTGTGTGTAAATCGTTGCTCTCATATAAAGATATCCTAATTAAGATAGACTTTTTAGAATTAGACGATGTTTTGTGGGCCTGGTACTTGTTGTCAATTATGAACGTTGTTTCCCAACTACAGCTAGGATGTCACTATAAAACAATGGCGACATACACACACGGACACGGCGCGATACTCCAAAGTGTATACACTTTCAGCACTTCCTTGGCGAAAAATATTTCGCCAAATGATTTGGCGCATTTGCCCATAACAATGCTACAAAGTGTATACAGTTTTGAGTTTGACGCTGTTTTGTTTATGTATTTACACAGAGATTGAGCTGCATGTGACGATATGGATATTTTAAAAATAGATTTCCGCTCTGTTTTTGATTATTTTGATAATTTCGTTGCGCTATTAAAGAAAAATGCTTAATATCATAAGTTAAATAGAAGAAGAGTCATCGTTTAGTTTGCAGTTATTTTCAGTTGTGTAGCTGCCGTGTGTTTCACGAATTGGAGTGATTATTTTCTAAGACTTATCCAGTATAGAGGGAAATATGGACATTTTCTTTTCTTTTAATTCAATTTTTGAATTAATTGCCCAGCTGGTGTCACTTTGAAAGTAGAAGTTTAATTTCTTCTTCTGCTTTGAAAGTGTGCACTTGCTAGCCAGAAATTTTACTAATGGATTAATATCGCATTTAAAAAAAAAAAAAACAGTCAGAGAGCAATAAAGCAATTTCAGGTTTGGTAAGCACTGAGTTTTTTCTGTCCATTTATATGTATTTCTTATGAATAACTCTGAGCACCTGTGTATTATTTCTAATGTGTTTGTGCATATTATAATAACATTAAACAGTTATATAACATATCTGTTTACATTTAAAGTTTCAATGCTGGTATCCATTCAAAAAATAAAAGTGATTTCAATCTATTTTATTAATGGGAGATTTTCAAAATAACTGCCTGTTTAATGCTTTATACCTTGAACACATATTCCATTAAAATATATTATATAGGGTAGATGTGCCAGTAATGGACACCCTTAAGGAATTTTTTTTTAAATATATTTTTTAATTAATAGTTATAATTATTATAGCCCACTTTTTTTAATATTATATTAATCTATCAACATTATTTAATCAATCTCATAGTCTCATTTCCCAATGTGAATCAAAATTTAATTGTAAATAACAGAAATGTATCAAAACACCCAAAATTCCAGTAATGGACACCCTCTCATCCAGTAATGGGACACTCTCTGTTCCAGTAATGGACACCCCACAAAAAATAATAGATAATTGATTTTATGATTGTATTTAAAACCAAAATTTAATGAAAGCATATTAATGAAATAAAATAGTCATTTTCAAATAAATTTAACAATTAGGATATCAATAATTAATAAAATATTTATGAGACTGATTCACTGTTTAAATTAATTATTGTCATTATCAAAAGATCAATATTTTAATTATTTTAGATAGAAGGTTTAAAATACTAAATTTTAAAGAATTATATTTATCAAATTATTAAGTCATTGAGGGGGAGAGGGGAGTTTAGAAGGGTTAGTTAAAAAAAAAAAAATTAAGTGTCTTGGTGTACCAGTGCATGGAATCATATTTATTTTTATTCTTAACAGTTAAACTTCCTAAAACTGCTTTATATATTACTTTTAGCAATTTGTATAAAATATATCAAATAAATGAAAGTGTAGGTTGAATGTTTTTTATATACTAAATAAAATTATTTCAAAATAAAATATCAGAACTGACATTTGAGCCCCTTGATCTGCAGATTTACTACTTTCATTGCTACTTTAAATTTAATATTATAGTGATTTTTTATGTATGTAGTTCTTTTGTCAGAGATGAATAATGAAACATTTAAGACAAAAAATAATAGATTTTTAAGAACTTGTGCGATTTAAAAAATTGCCCTTTTTTAAATGAGGCGAGTTTGAACCCCATGAGCCCCTCATTTTCCCATGCACTTAAAGATTATTCTCTGCTTCCTGATGGGTGTTGATTGCCGCATTATAAAATATGCAAGGTAAAAATAATTTGATAACAATCTTAAAAAAAATTATTAATTACGTGAAATTGATAAAAACAGCTATTTATATAAAAAAAATATATTATTGCATTCTGGTAAATGAAATTCAAAAATTATATTTGATTACTTAGCTTTTCACTTAAATAACAAAAAAAATATGCGGTACGGACATTACTGAATTTGCTTTTTCAGTATGTCCACATGGGGTGTCCATTACTGGAAATTGACTAATTAAGCATTCCAATAATGGACCATGGTCATAAAACTTGAAAAATAAATGAAATTTTATAAATTGCCATTGGTATGTAAAATTCAAAATTTTCTATTATTGTCGAAACGAAAACATGCAATTTTTTCAAGAAAATAAAAAATATATGAATTGTTTAAGTGAAGCCAGCTCTTAGCATGTTCATTAAGATTTTCACAGAAAATCTGTGGAACTGTGAAACATTATTTTCTGCTTCCTGATTGGTTTGATTAAGAGTGTCAACAATAACCTAGAATATAAAACAAGCAAGGAGAACAGGAATTATGAAAAAATATATAAAAGGCTAAATTTTTATTGGTTATTTTTTTATAAATCAAAAACTTTGAAAGTGGCCCATTACTGGCACAACTACCCTATATATATCCTTTGATATGGTTATAACATAACATAATTACATGATAATATGGTTCATGGTTTGATATGGTTATAACATAACACAATAT
Organism: Maratus michaelseni; assembly: GCA_963931845.1. NCBI lineage: Eukaryota > Metazoa > Arthropoda > Arachnida > Araneae > Salticidae > Maratus > Maratus michaelseni. Next base: position 76,861,669 of record OZ007599.1, on the reverse strand, counting down.
ATCACGCTATGTATAATAAAATGTATTAATTTACGGTTTACATAATTTGCTAACTACAGTAATCTAACACTAAAATACTTAAATGCATTTAAGTATTTGAGTGTTAGATTACTGTAATTAGCAAATTACAGAAATTTAAAATTAAAACATCGATTTACCAAAGTTTTTTATAAATCTTTTTGACTAGTTTAAATATATAAAAATACAAATATTTCTTCTAATATATATTTATATAATAGTTTAAAAATTAATATTAATGTCTTTTCTATAGTCTTTAGACATCTCATGAGTATTATAATTATTTTACAAAACCTTTTGTATCTGTAATTGAAAATAAAGCTAGAGGAAGCTTTATTGTTCAGGGGTTGATGCAGGGTTTTTTTCTTGGGGCCCATTTTGTGAAAAGTAAAGGTTATTTTTGTGAAATTTATTATATTTTTTTGAAAAATAACATTTTACAACGAAAGTTGAAATCCAGTTAATCAAATTCAAACCAAGCATTTATAAATAAAAACTTTTTTAAATCCTTTTGCTGAAGTTTTCCGCTCTGGTGAACTTGTTTGTTTACAAATTACACATTTTAAAACATCACACAATAATAAATAAATAATAAATAGTAAGTTTTTATGGAATAGAATTTTGTGAAGGGACCCATTTTATCAAATTGATTTTTGTGAAGGGTTCCATTTTATTAAATAGATTTTTGTGAAGGGGCCCTAAACAGGTCCCAAATTTTTCCTGGATCGACCCCTGTTGTTCTTTATTTAATGTAAACAAAGTGTGGCAAAATAGTAGTAGTGTTAATAAAAAAAAAAACAATTACTACCTTAATTTATATTTATTGAAAAGTTCCTATAAAATAGTAAGTATTTTTATTACCTTTCATGAGTATTAGCTATATATTTAATTACTTATTTATCCAATTATAATTATGTTAATTAGATACTTTTGACTATAGGATCATTAGGCCTAACATTATCTTCCTTAGAATTGACATTTTTCTTGGTCAAAATTATTTTTAAAAAACATTCAGTTTTTAAAAGTAACCTCAATCAAAATCACCAGTTATTAACCCCCCCCCCCCCCTCCCTGAAACATTGAGAAACTCATAAAATATCAACTTTCTTTCTGAGTGTTAACCTTCAAGAAAGCAATAATACAACCATTTGTTGCATTTAAACCAAATTATCTGTGTAACAGTAATCATAAAGTGGTAGTTCATTTCAAAATGACTCTAATATATAATTCTATTTAGATGACAAATAAAATTGTTTTAAAATATGTTTTGTATGTAGCATGTTACCTCTTTTTAAAAGAAACTTGGGTACTTTTATGTTAGCCAGGCACAGATAATAAATAGCTAAATATTGTTCACATCACTATCATTTGTATTTTATTTATTTCATATAAAATATGAACTTTTCACTCATTTAATTTAAAAAACACAAAAAAGTAGAGAATACCACAAATAAAAACATTTTATTTCAACACCAAATCATTGTTTCAAATTTAATATTTTCATATGCAAAAAATATTAGCTGCTGTTGGTGAAATTTGTGTAGGCTAACATAAAAGTACCAAAACTTGCGTGTAAAATTTTATGCTTATGATTGCAGTATGATTACTTAATACTTCCTTTATTGCTAATTCAGGATTCTATCATATATATAGTTTTTGCCATTCACGCAGGGCCAAAACTAGTTTTTTTTTTCACATGGGGCAAACATGGATTTTTCTCCCTCCTTCCAAACCTTCCTCCGCAAAGTACATTTACAAAGAGAATTTTACTACGTTTCTAATAGATGACTAATTTAAAATTAAAATTATGTAATAATAAAATACAAATTGTCAAATATTTATTCATTAAAACCTGTGAAAACTGAATCGAAAGGAATAGGAAAAAATTATGCTTTATACAGGTTTCAGTCTTAGCAGGTATAATTGAAGTTTTTGACATAACAGTTTAAACTGTCAAAAACCTGCCAACTGGTTTCGGTCTTAGCAGGTATAATTGTTAGAGTTCTTTCTGTTAGTACCATGTAATTGTTTCATTTAAGACAACATTCCATTGTAGAAATATTTCATTTTCCCAAATGATACTGTAATTGTAGTAATTACAAATTATTAGAATTAGAATTGAATCATTTAAAATCATAGTGATTTGAGTCTCATTGTCGTAAGAACTCAAAGACCAAGATATACTGTGGGCATAACAATGAATTCCATTACAGCAAAATAAAATATCTTTGTGTAATATCCACATCAGTTTCATGGAACTGTCAATTATAATGCTCTTCCCAGTGTTGAATTCAGGGGGTGGCCTGGGGGACATTCACCCTGGAGCATTGAAATGTCCCCTCTGGATGATTTAAGATTTTATGCTTTTAATGGTTAAAAAGTGCAATTTCCTCTCCCCCCGGAACTATACAATCCCCCCCCCCCCAGAGACACAGAAATCCCTCCCAGAAAAAAATGTCTAAATTCAACACTGGCTCTTCCTATCCATAGACTGATTGATATGTCTAGATACTTTCCTGAGCCTAACGCTAATTTTCAAAATTATGTGCGACTTCACAACAAAACAACAACTATTATGTTTTTATTTTGTGAATTTTCCACCCCTTAGTTTTTCATGTTCTGGGCAGCTGCCTGATCTTGCAGTTTCTACAGCCAAATCTGGATTAAAAAAATCAGATGGCATTTTTAAGTTGTCACCTAGGGTGGAAAAACACCTTGAAATGGAAAGAGACGAGATTTTTTTTTTTTTGGTGGTGGTGGAGTGAGGTATAAATGCAATGTAAAATTTCATTAGTTATTGGTTCGGCCATTTTTGTTCAGGAGAAGTTCATTCAAGTTTTAGTACCTAATTTTTATAAACTCTGAATCTTAAAATATTATCTATTCAATTTTAATACACCTTATAAACCTTCAGAAAATTAATTTTAAAACAGAATGCAATGTAAAATTTTATTATTTAGAGGTTTGGCCATTTTTTTTCCAGAGAAGTTCATTCAAGTTTTAGCACTTAATTTTTATAACTCTGAATCTTAAAATATTATTTATTAAATTGTAATACAACTCATAAACCTTAAGAAAATTAACCTTTTATATTTTTTGTCACCACAAATATATTAAATACAGTATAGAACCATTTATCCAGAATGGTTGGGGTCAGCTGTAGTTCAGATAACTGGTTAGGCATTAAAGCAACATCCATTTGATCAGATTTTAAAATACATGTGGCTGCGTCATTGTCTCCGATTTCAAATTCATTCTTTGATTGCACAGATTAAGAATCAGATTCAATCAAGATCAAAGATTAATCTGAATCTGGTTTCTGGATAAACAATTCCATACTGTATTAACATTTAAATAAGTCAACTAAATACAGTAAACTCTGTCTAAGGCAGAATCGATTGGGACCGAGAAAATTTTCCATGGTAGACAATATTCCACCTTATGCAAACAGCCTCCTCCCCCGCACCAAAAAAGAGTAAATCGTATATTTTTTTACACTTGTAACCTTTCAGTACCATTTTTTAAAAGGAAATTTTTTTTTTTATTAGACTTGTTATTAAATTTATTATTTCAAATAATTTCAAAAAACACTTAAACACAAAAATAAATATTACCAATACAAAATTATTTCAAATCTGAAATTTAATGAAAATCATTTATTTAACAAATACAATTACATATTTCACATAGTAGTTTATAGAATTAAAAAGTAATCTTTTATAGATAGTTGTTTTTTCTTTTGGTTTGCATGCATTCTTCAGTAAGACATTGTAAGTCTGTTATTATCAGTATAATTTCTTTGATAAGGCGTCTTGATATGTTTGAATTACATTGCTGTCTTCAAGGTTTTCAGGATCGTGGTCATCTTCATTTACACTATCATTTTTCACATCATGTTAAAGCTCTGTCAAAACATCCATGAATTGTTAGCTGTGCACACAGCACTGAAAAAAAAAAAAAGACTGGGTATGAGTCATAAAGTTGTCACTTTGAACTTGAGTACAATCTTAAAGCATAATATATTGTACTTTAGAAAATACATATATTTTCATAAATGTGCATTCTACTAGTAATAATTACTTTTAAATGCAAATTTACATGGGAAATAATGGAATAAGAAAGAATTCCTTAAAATTAAAATAGTTAACGTTCTTTTGAATTACAAAATTAATCTATTACAAAATTTAATTAAAATGCTCGACCGAGAGTATTTGACATATATGTATGTTTTAAAGTTTCATAAACCTTTCATTTTTAAAAAGTCCTTTTTTTCGCCTGATGCAAAATTATGGTTTCAGTGAGCCGTGTCAGTGGGAAAGTTGCCTAGGCCACCAAATGAAATTCTGTTTCAAAAATCCAAATGAAACTATCTTCAAAAATTGAACTTAGTTTTGGGGGCTTTTTACAGTTTTGCATTAATACTAAATTGCAGCATTTGTTTAAAAACTGCAAATAAGTGCTTCAATATGTGCGCATCTGCACATACTCAGGATTAGCAATCTTTTGCTGATGCAAACATTCACTTTTGCATTAGTTATATACTGGAATTTTTCATTTTGTAGCATTTTCCATTATTAGCATAAAACAAAGTTCTTCTAATGAGTTATAGCCAATTTAAATACAAGTGGTTTTAGCTTTTGACTAGACACAAAAATAATTTTAAAATGCAAAATACACTCTTGATTGTTCTAATGTTTTTTATCATATAAAAACAACTTTAGAATCCTTAAGGGCAGGGAATAGTCAGAATAAAATTAAAGGTTGTAACTCTTTTGAAACAGGTGAACTGTCAGCTTTTTATTTACTTATTGACATCATCACTTATTATTTCACTAGTATAATTATATGCTGAAAATGTTCATTCTGCAGCCAGTGATGTAGTAGTAAAAAAACCAGAGGACATACGCTTTAGGTAGAGGGTATACCCTAAAAAGTATATGCTATAGTGTTTTTGAGAAGAGAGTATACAGTATTCCTTAAAATAATCCAAAAGGTATACTGCATATCCTCCATTACATCCCTGTCTGCAGCCTTTATTGCCTTTATTTTTCTTAGCATCAAATATAGTTATAAACAATTTAATAAGAAATATAGTACCTACAATATGGATATACACTAATTTACCTTTCTACATAATACTTTGATCATATATATCTGTGTTTGTGCATGCATATGTCAGAGAGAGAGAAATAGTATGAGCCCCCCCCCCCCCTACATTTTCTTGAGCATCCCCTATTGTTTACTTCTAGCTACAGCTCTGATTGTATAGTGTTTTGAACCTGTCCAGGCATGTTCTTCTTCCACCCCTTACAGTTTGGCCCATGAATTCAGGGACACTCTGTATACATTATATATATATAATATGAATGTCCAAAATATACCAAACATCTACATCTAAAATGATTATAACGTCATAAAACTTGGCAATAATCTTGGTCACCGCTATCTTTAACTAGGAAAATTCATATTAAAAATTTTGTTAAATTTTAATACATTTTTTGATAATTTGTAAATATTCTGGATAGAAATCACTCAAAGACAGACTGCCAAAATGGTGATTTTCTTGTGTCACACTGAGTGTCTTCCTAAACAGTTTTTAGAAAAAAAAAAACCACAAATTTACTTTTCAGTGGACACACTAAGAGTAAGCACATGTACTTTTTTTTGTACAATAGTTACGCTTTCACAAATGCAAGATATTTAATAATAGTAAAAAAGTGACAAGTTAGAAGAAAATCATAGTAAAAATTGAATTTTAACTTCCATGCCATATGTGAATACAGTACACTCCCTCAAATACATGCAATTCAGGTCCAGAGTTTACAGAGATTTCTGGTCACTGTTTTGGTTATATTTTTTAAAACAGTAATTTGAATGTAATAATGCACTCGAAATTATAATGAATGCAACTGTAAGTTTCAATCTTTACATCTGCAACAATGTGCAGATGTAAAGATGTGCAATGTGTGTAATTTTAAGAAATCCACTGTATATAGTGTAAGAACTATCATAATTGTAAAATTAAAACTGTGTAATTGCTGAAAAGTTAATTAAAAAAGTTTATATCAAGCATACTTTTACTTAGGGTTTAAAATTGATGAAATAAATAAATGTACATCTCACATATGAAAAAATATATGTATTTACATTCTACTTGGGCCAGAAATAAGAATGGGCAACAGGTCCCCCCTGGGTTGTGCTACAATTTTTTATTAAGTTCAATAAAAATCTTAAGCAATATTAATAAAAGTGTGGTAAATCATACATAAGCAATAAACACTTACTTTTGGCAAAGGTTTCTCCCTGCTAGATGAGTTGCTGAACAGAGCTTTCTTCATTTTACATTTCTGTTTCATTGTCTTCATAGTGTACATTTCTCCAGTAGTCGAAAAAATATTGCTTGCGTATAAAATTCAAATAGACTAATACACAGCAGGCAATATTTATTCAACATGTCACAATGCTGGACAGTGGCTGTTCCCATCAAAACACAAGAGTTAAGCAGCATCAGCTGTGGTTAATACTTTAGACGATGGCTCCTGGCAATGCCACATACTGGCATGCAAAATCTGTGGTGCGGAGAGTACTCTCTGTTGCAGGGAAAGACAAGTGCCACGCTAGGTCAGACTGCTGCCCACATGGTGTCTCGTCAAATTGAAGCTGCACATCTGGGTGAATCCAATCCAATGACTTCAGGACCTGGTCTGATGTCTACATTCTCCAATGGGCATAAATTAACAAAATTGAATCTAAATAAATAAATAAAAGTTTGAAACAGAAATATATTGTAAAACTTGCATTTAATAACAATATACTAGATATGAAGTAGATAACCATTCCAGGATCTCTCTAAAATATTGTTTATTAAATTAAAATTTCATAATATATATATATTAATGAGTAAATCATAAGATTGCTCCACAACCCATATGTAAAGTGAGAAATAATTATCTTACAACTTATCACACACACTATATTAAAAAAAAAAAAAAAAATGTGCCAGTTCTTTATTCAGTACACTGACCAGAAACTCAGATGAAGTAAAATAATGTGATAAATGGTGAACATTTGATAAATGTGCTAGCTATAAAAGCAAACTATTGTTGGTATTCAAAACAGAGGCATTTAGTTATTAATTTATATTAGGTTTAATAATTCAAAAAGGGATTAATACAAATGATAATTTTATTCACTTTTAGCAGTTTTGTGTGCCAGTTATTTTTTCAAGAGTAAAATATTTACTGCTGTACTGTTATGCTTAGAAGCCATTTTGAAATTTTTTGATGTAATTTGGTTATGATAGTAAGAAACTTTGGATTATTCAAATAACAGGTGAGTTTTAGTCCATCATATTGCTTGCAACTCTTATTCTGAATAAATTTTCTATTTTTTTCTTTAAAATAATGTAAAATTTATATATATTTTTGAAAAATAAGACCAAATAAGATAAAAGAATTAGGCAGTTAGGCTTAACTAACAAAAAACAGCTATGGTAGATATACCAGTAATGGACACCCCTAAAGGAATTTCTTTAAAAAATATTTTTAATTAATAGTTACAATAATTACATTCTAGTTTTATTTATATTATATTAATCTATCAACAATATTTATTCATTCTCATAGTCACACATCCCAATGTAAATCAGAATTTAATTGTAAATAACAGAAATAAATCAATTCCAACAATGCATTCTCTGTTCCAGTAATGGACACCCAACAAAAAGTAACAGGTAATTGTTTGATGATTGTATTTAGAACCAGAATTCAATGAAAGCACACTGATGAAACAAAATAGTCATTTTCAAATAAATGTAATAATTAGGATATCAATAATTAATAAAATATTTATGAGAATAATTCACTGTTTAAATTAATATTGTCATTATTACAAGATCAATATTTGTCTTTTTTAAGTAGAAGATTACTAAATTTTAAAGGAATTAAATTTATCCAATTATTGTGACAAGGGGGAAGGGGGGGGGGGTAAAGGAGTTACTAAAAATTTTTTTTGGAGTACTAGTGAATGGAATCTTATTTCTCATCATTCTTAACAGTTAAACTCCCTGACACTACTTGGTATATTACTTATAGTAATTAGTAGGAATGTACCGAATAGTAAGTGCTTGGCCGAATACTTCTATATTTCAGGATTTGTAAGTTTTTAAAAGTTAAATTTTAAAATAATTTTACATCATATTTAACACAAAGACAATTTTGATTAACAAAACCTTTTCACAATTAAATTTTACAAAAAAAAAAAAAAAAAAAAAATTAAATAAATTTTTTGACTAATTTAAGGATAGTTTTAAAACATTTTTAATTTAAAAAGAATTCCATGGCTTCTTTTGTGAACTGAAATACATTAATAAAATCTTCTAATATTCTAAAACAACTGTCCTCTAAAAAAAAAAAAAACCCACATTAAAATGTTTTCTTAGAGAGAGGAAAAAAAAAAAAAAAACTTAGTACTTTAAATATTTCACTAAAGTCAATTTTTTTTGTTCCGTTTTTATGCACCCTTTAGAATAAATAAAAATAGTTAAAAATACCTAAGGAATACTTATTTAGTTGTAAAATAATTTAAACTAACAACATGAGCTTCATTTTTACAGATTGTCTTATTATAATAGAATTTTAGAATGATCTATATAAATTTATAATTGTTTTTATGTTAAACCATTAATATGTAATAAAATGCTTCATTTTCAGCTGAGTTTGTCAGGGTTTTTTTTTCCTTCTTCCTGGTAATAAGTTATTTTTTTTTCCAAATTCTGGCTTAATTGGCTGTTACTTTGTAATAAAGTAATAAAATGAAAAACATTAAAATCTTAGTCAAAACAAGCTATAAAAATTTAGCAATATTTATTTATTTTTATTTTTTTGCATTCTTTATTAGGCTTTATATAGAGAAAATCTTAAAAAATGAGGTTTTTTTAGAGGACAATATTTTAAAATCAAAAAGAAATTTTGAAAGACTATTTTACAGTCATATAACGTTTTGCTTGCCATGAAACGAGTAAAAAAAATATTCAAATAGTGACAACTTAGGAATAAAGTTTCTGAATGTACCCAGAAGGGTCTAAAATGGATGATTATTTTCTGAGGTTTGAAATGTACAGAGTGTTCCTAAAATTTTAGAACAAACTCAAGGGAGATAATGCAGTCACAACAAACATTTTCTGTACAGGAAACCAGCATCGTTATCCATTTATTCAATAAAAAATACAGGGTGTTTCACTTCAAGCTGAACCTGAATTTTTGTTCACAACTTTAATAATAGTGAAGATATTTTAGCAAGATTTTCATCATATAAACATTGAAATCATTGGAAGTGGCTGAATTTTAGTCAGTGACGCAGTATATGTGTACTGTCAACTGCATTCTGAATAATGGAATGTCTAGCTTAGTGTTGTTTGCATGGCAAAAAAATTAATGTTAATCTACAGTTTTAAAAATATTTTTTAAAGCGTTTTCTTTAACATGGTTGGTTTGGTCGAATATCTTGATATTCGGCAAACCAAATAATTTGATATTCAGCCTAATCGAATATTCGGTAGGTAGTATGGCTGAATACATACTGAATATTCATTGCATCCCTAGTGATTAGCATTACAAATATGAAATAAATGAAAATGTGAGGCTGAGTATTTCAAATACTAAATAAAATGATTTAAAAGTAAAACTGCAGAATTGACACTTTAGTTCTTGATCTGTAGATTTACTAGTTTATTTACTACTGTAAATTTAATTAATATTAAGTTGTTTTTTGTTTTCTTTTTAATGCACAGTTTTGTCAGAGATGAATAATCAAACAATTAAGACAGAAAATAACAGAATTTTAACAACTTGTGAGACTTAAAAAATTATCTTTATTTAAATAAGGAGGGCTTGAGCCCCATGAACCCCTCTATTCGTTATGCCCTGTAATATTACTTGCTTCTTGATTGGTTTGGTTGATTGCCAGACTATAAAATATGCATAGCACGGTTTTTAAAAATAATCTAATTTGATTACAATGTTAAATTTTTTTTAAATTACGTGATGTTAATAAAAGCAGCTATTTATTAAAAAAATTTGTTATTAAATTATGGTAAGTGCAATTTAAAAATTAAATTTGTTCACTTAGTTTTTCAATTAAATCAGCAGATTTTATACACGGTAGACGCTGGTCCTAAAGCCTTAAAAACTAGTCGTTGGGGGCCACCGTAATACTTACCCATCATGGATATGCATAATGTAAAATATTAAAATAAAAATGTGTAAACTACTTATAAAATGCATTGCAATTCAAATAAAATCGTGGCTTGATGACGTCACAAACTTTAAAGGCTCGATTACTGAATTGCTTGAAAGAGGTTTTTCCTTATAACTCTTACATACTAAGTACATACCAAATTGCAAGTCTCTATCTCAATTTTTTCGGGAGATAGAGCGTTTACAGACACACACACACACAGACGGACGGCAAAATTTTTTTTCTAAAAATGTTTTTCGGAATCTCCAGTGTCTGAAACGTGTAAATCCGTCAAAATTTTTTTTTCGATTTTCTAAACGATTACAAGACTTACCCTATACTACGTATGATGGGTAAGTAATAAATGAAATTTTGTAAATTATCATTTGAATATAAAATTCAAAGTTTTCAATTATTGTCAAAACAAAAACATGCAATTTGTGCAAGAAAATAAGGATGCAAATCACTTTGCTTTAATAAATTCTACAAAGTATTTTGCTGGCCGAGACCAAGTACTCAAAACACCACTATTTAACATGTAACAGATATGTGAAACTAAAAAGTTTCAGAAAATATAAACGCCGATAAGATAACTTTACATTCATTTGTGTTGGTATAATCATCACTGTCTTATCGCGAACAGCATACAATTTCTACATCTTAGAATTTACCTTACAAATAATATTTTTACAAAATTACAAGACACACATTGCAAATTCACTGACCTTTTTCTTCATACAGATGTTTCCTGTGGCAATTTCTCAAACGGGTGAATATATTCCCCGCTACTTCAAAACATTTGATAAAAAGCATACTCATAAGTAAATCATAAATAAAAAAATATATTGTATAAATAAAATAAATCCCAGAAAAATACACGTGGACTACAGAAACGGCACGCAGAGACAGGGAGTTGCTAGGGTTGTAATATTGAATGTACGCTGCGCAGTTTGCCATTGGCGATATTTCTGATTTTGCGGATTTCTTCACTTGGCGACAAGAGTGCTGAAAGTGTATACATTTTGGAGTATCGCGGACACGGCGGATGCTCAGGGCAATAGGCTATTCCAATAATGCTTTAAAAAGAACTAAAAAAATGAATCCCATAAATATTGAGGGATGCTGAAGGACAAATGTCGATCGCAGCGACATCTGCTTGTTCACTGGCCGAAATGCCTTTTATATTGAATCCTTATATAATGTTTACGTTTGAATTAATAGATGTCGCTGCGATAGATATCTATCATTCAGCATCGTTCAACTTTTATGGGATAAAATTTTTTAGCACATTTTGGTTGGCTGATTTCCACACATCGGCCGTATTCTCCCCTCACGCGGAATCGGAATATCGTACTGAATTCGATGATTCCAGGTGTTATTTCGAAGATCGCGATTCTCCCCTCAAAATCCGGAATTCAGGCATTTCGGAAATGTGGAATATCCTTTACTGTCTTTCGGCTGCTCAGAGGCAGCCGGAATATCGTTTTGGAAGGTGGAATCTCTGTTTGCTAATAATGGTGGACGTAAGCAGTTATTGTTGATGTTTTTTTTTATTAATACCTGTTGGATAATTAAAATGTGAATATTTTTATTTTCCGTTCTTTTCAAATTGGTAAGTAATAAATATTATTATCTCCTGAAATGAAGTAAAATATTATTATATATTGTAATAAGTTCAAAATTTTTCTATGACAGATTCTGTCTCCTTTTCACTCCGTATATTTGTTTGTTTAGAGACATGTATTAAAAGTATCTCTATTTTTTAGAATCTAAATATTGATATGCCCCCCGAATTGTTTAAAAGACTTGGTAATATTTGATTGGATCTGTTTAAAATATGCATCTTTAGATATTTTGAAGATTTTTTTTAAACTAAATTTCATATTTCTGAATAACCTTTGTACATAACTAAAAAACCTGTGCTGTACATATCTATACATATTTGTGTGATATTTTATATGCTTGTGTGTATTAGAACTTTTTAAAACCTATTATTGTAATGTAATCTAATAAAGTTAAATAATTGCCTTATGTTTTCACATTTCACTGCTTAATAAGTCTTATATCCTACATTATCACATGCAAATTTCCTTGTGATATTTTAAAAATGAATTTAAATGCTACAGTAGCAGTAGCATTGCACCATTTAAAGTGTATTTGTTTAAAAAATATATGATCCAATCTCTGGAATTATTTATAAAATTAATAGCAAGTGTCAATTAAAGAGGGGTGAAAATTTGATTTTTTACATTGAATTAAAATATCCACATGATATGGCAGCTTTGTGAATTTTAATCTAAAAATATTATACAGCCTCGCAAAAAGAATTCTGCATTTATCAGTATACTATCAAAATAACTTTTGGCTAGTATACATGTTGCTATGATTTAAAAAATATATATTTGGCTATTTTTTTTTAAGTGATAACTAAAATTTGAAATTTTTTGTCAGTACTATTTTCATATTTTTAAGAACTATATTTCTCTTTCAAAGTAAAATGAGTTTAACTTCATGAATAGATGTCTTAATGTCAATGTTTATTGCAATTTTATTTTTCAAATATTTATTTGTTAAATACTAATTGCTAATAAATCAGAAATTGGTTCAAATTTGTCATAAAATATTTAATTGACCACTGGTGCCAATTTTATCACTCTCATAATTTTTTGGAGATTTGTTATTTTCTTGAGATGTAACCAGTACAGTTACCTGTTCAACATATAAAATAACTAACCCTAATCAAACATGTTGCAGGGGGGGGGCAAAAATAATGCCATTTTATTGAAGGCTTTTAATTGCAGAAGGACATTCTACTATATTTTTTCAATTTAAATTAATCTTCATTGACTTACTCATACTGGCTAAACATACTTATTTTATTTTATATTTAACTTAGTCTTTATTTATTTCTTATATTATGCAAAAAAAAAAAAAAAAAAAAAAAAAAAAAAAAAAAAAATCGCTAAATAAACAGTTGCAATGTTATACTAAATAATTAATGCTATTTTGATTCTAAATTCAAAATCTTGAGTTTCTTTATTTCTAACTATTTACTTGAAAACAGCCTGTGTATGGGCTGAAAAATACTTGCTGCCTTTTCTGAAAACAACTTTCACAGTTCTCAACTTGCATCAATATAATATAATATCCAAGTGGAATAAGCTCAGTCGCTTATTTGTTTATATTTTTATGTTCATGTTGCACGTTAACGAATACAGGTAGAAAATAACATAATTATTAAAAAATCACATGTTATTGTTGTATAATAATTTCTTCAAATAAGACTTTTTTTTTTTTATAAAGCAAATCTTTGGTAGTGCAGTTAATCTTTTTATCATTTTACAATAGTAATTTAGCATTTATTGGAATCTTGTGTTTTTTAAAAAGCAGAAAAAGATTTTTTAGATGTTGAAACCCTAGTATAACAGTTGTGTGTAATATTTGTTAGCTCAAATATAATTTGTAAGTTGCATTTTCAATTTTTTGTCCACTGTGAAGTATACGTGCATGAGTATCAGATCCAACAGCAAGGCTTACGAGTTAAATATCACACCCCAAGCCCAAACTTTACCTAATGTGAATACTACACAAATATAAAATTTTTCTTTTGAATGATTTGTAAAAACTTATTGGAGTCAGCAGTCTTTGGTTTGGCAAAAACAAAGTTCATAATTACACTGCTCAAAACAACTAAAGGATATTTGAAGTTTTATATAAAATAAAGATATAAACGAAATTTTTTTTGCCGAAAATAGAAGAAGAGAATCACAAATGCAAATTTTTCTGGTTTTCAAACTGTGGAGTATGCAAATTTTGAGTTCGACGTCAAAAACGTCGCTTCAGCAGCAGCGAATGAAATTTGACTTTCAACTGGATAAAAGAGAATGAAGACAAGGATGATCGGCATTCAGTGATTGCTTTGTTTCGATGAGTACGATGTCTCAGCGAAGTCATTTGACAGATTCAGAAGCTTGGAGAATTTTTGGTAGGTTAGAAGGGGGCCGAAGTAGCGCAAGCCATTGGAGTGTCACAAAGTGTCATTTCCAGGATCTGGAACCGTTTTTTGGAGAGTGGATGAGCAGGCCGAAGACCAGGGCAAGGTCGTAGACGGGCAACAACGCCCAATGAAGATCGGTATTTAGCGTTAACAGCTCGGAGACACTGAAACATGAACGCTACTCTTCTCCAACAACACCTTCGCTCGGCTACAGGCACCACGATTTCAACTCAGACTGTCCGAAACCGGCTCCATGCTGTAGGTCTGTATGCTCGCCGACCGATGGTATGTGTTAGATTAACATCAAGGCATCGTCGCGACCGCAGGGAGTGGGCAACCGAGCATGTCAACTGGAGGAGAAATGAATGGAGCAATATTCTGTTTTCTGACGAGTCCCGTTTTTCTGTGCATCCGGATAATAGGCGTATTTTCATCTGGAGGGACCGTGGCAGTAGGAATAATCCTGCGTTCGTGCACAAAAGTGTCAGATTTGGTGGTGGAGGAGTGTTGGTGTATGGTGGCATCTCCATTGACGGGCGCACTGACCTCTACATCATTCGAGATGGAGCTCTGACTGGTCGCCGATATAGGGATGAGATCCTCAGACCTATTGTAGTCCCTTACGCTGCAGCAATCGGAGATAACTTCATTTTAATGGACGATAACTGCAGGCCACATCGTGCAAACCTGGTGGAGGATTTCCTTTTCGAGGAAGGAATCGTTCGAATGGAATGGCCAGCGTGTTCTCCAGACATGAATCCAATCGAGCACGTTTAGAACGCTCTAGGAAGACGAGTTTCTGGCCGCCAACAACCCCCACAAACTCTCCAAGAACTGGAAAGAGCTCTTCTGGAAGAGTGGGGCAGAATACCCCAACTCGTCATTAATAGCCTCATTGAGTCCATGCCTCAAAGGTGTTCAACGTTGCTGGCCGCCTGTGGAAACCATACCCCCTACTGAAAATGATTTTCTTTGAAGAAAACACCTTTTCTTATTCTTTTTTTCTCATATGCACAAATTGTGTTTTTTTCCTTTTGTACACAAATGCGCAATAAAATGCCTTTTTTTTCTGCCAAACATGTGTAATTTATTCTCATATAACCTACTATGTCTGTCGACCATGTATCAATCAGCTAAAAAGTGTCCCAGATACAAAATCCACCTAAAACTGCAATATCCTTTAATTGTTTTGAGCAGTGTATTAATAAAAACTTCCAGCTGGTGAATTTCACTTGTATAAAAAAAAATCATGCTGGCAAATGAGACCCAATGAAAATAAGGATAAGTTTAAAGTCCCTATAATAATAAATATTTTTTGAACATTGAAAGGAAACTTATTTATCTTAAAAGTTTATTTTCTTTTACTTCATTTTATCTATTCAATGTATTTCAGAGTTAAAAAAGTTTTATTTAAATTCTGATTTAGATGTGTTTATCTTCCAAGATATAGATTAATCTTACAGCATAAGTCATCTGTTTAAATGTATTTATCTAATAAAATTAAAATTTTGATTTTTTTTTTCAAAAGCATATATTTATTATTACTGTTTTTTTAAAACTTCCATTATCAAAAATTATAGAATGCTCTCTGTGGAAGATTCTTCGATTTAAGTGTATATGTGTAAATTTTTAGGCAAATACTGATATATATTGATAAAGTGATCAAAAGTCTTATGATAGAAGTAGGAAAACTGCCGTAGACCCTAGTTTTCTCATAGTTTGTTGTGTAAAATGCTGTTTTGAGAGAATATTTAGCGAATAATGTTCTTTAAAAAAAAAAAAAACTAGTTTCTAGGGTGCATCGATTTTATTTCTGATATTACTTCTAGAAACAAATACAATATCATTCCATAAAAAGTTCAGAAGGAGATTAGTAGATCTGGTGGATCCTGTGGTGCTTGAATCCTGAATAGATGTTTGATTGCTCTCAGAAGATCACAAGTGTGTAGTTTTATTGTATAATAAGTGACTATCATTAGTGATCTTTTGCAAGCAAGTAGAATTTGATGGCTTTGGACTAAATGCTACTTTTGGAAGGATTGTTGATACATCTTTGCCTCGAAGAAGTACAACTTTTAAATCTGCAATATGATAAGAGTCCCACTGCTATGCCAAAAGAGAGGACAGTGAAATAAGTTTAATGAAGTAGCATCAAAAATAATATTGTTGCTCCCTACAAACTAGTTTTTTTTATTACATTATACTTGCTAAATTAGGTTTTCTAAAAAATAGCATGTTACACTACAAACTCTGAGAACACAACAAAAAAAGTAATTACAAAAATTATTTAACATATTTTTAAATGACTATCATGCAATAATGGACAACATTCTTTCTTTTCGTTCGAGGCTATAAAAAGCTAACTGTTTGGGAAAACATTGAAAAATTGTTCCATTTGAAAACATGCTCTTGAATAACACTTATTTTTTATTCTGCTACTGAAATGATAGCAATGTATGCAATAGATCTGTATAATATAAGAAAAAAAAATATTAATTTAATTTCTGATTAATTTACTGTTAATTATTGAATGTATAAAAATATAACGTTAAAATAAATTAATGAATCCATTGGACACTACACTGTTAACTAGTTATTTTAAAAAAACACAAATTGCACAAATTGTGCCTATTAGTTGCTAAAATCAGTGTAAAAATTGTTTTAAACTCATAAAAGAGCTAAAATCCTACATGTTTCGGCTTTAAACTTAAAGCCATCATCGGGGAAGAGGAACAACACAAACAACTACTGATCTTTAAATTTTCGACACGAGAAAATTGAAATCAACAGATTGGAATTGATTTCAATTTTCTCGTGTCGAAAATTTAAAGATCAGTAGTCGTTTGTGTTGTTCCTCTTCCCCGATGATGGCTTTAAGTTTAAAGCCGAAACATGTAGGATTTTAGCTCTTTTATGAGTTTAAAACAATTTTTACACTGATTTTAGCAACTAATAGGCACAATTTGTGTTTTTTTTAAAATAAAATAAATTATATTATAACTATTGTCTATAAAAATGAATAAAATTTCAAATGTTCAAATTGAGGTTTGTTTATAAATTATGTAAATTAAAACTTATTTACTAAAATATATTCTTATAATCACAATTTCTATATTAGTTTTTAATATTTAGAAAAATTTTCATATAATTTTTGCAAAACATGCTTTTATGAAATTTTTCATTATTTAATAACTAAATAATGAAAGAATATGCGTTTGTTTTCATTAATTTGGTTTTTGAGCTTATAAGCATGGCAGAAAATAATCTGATTAAGAGAAATAGTAAAAAATCCTTCGTTAATTCAAACTGTTCATTCTTATAATTATATTTACTCTTAAGGTATGTAAGAATAATTAATAGGTATAGTTAATTGGTTATTTGTTTGTTTAACTAATGAAATGACTTATTGCAATTTTTATTATTCTATAATTAGTAACTATAATGTTGTTAATTAATTATAAAAATATAAATTATGCTTCTTAATCAGTGATAAAAATTGGAAAATGAAAGGTAGGTGTCAAATATTCATTTTTAGCATTATATACTCCTTTACAGAAAAGCACAAATATTTTGCTTTTGTTTAAAATTGAAGTTCTTAATCTACCAGATTAAAATTATTTTAAGCAACTGTAAAGCTGATATAAAGCATTTTTAAGTATTACTGTATTTATAATTGAAAAATGCACTTAATCATGTAAAACAAAATTAAAACTGGATAACTTCCTACCAAGTCAGTAACAAAATTTTATCCCTTAACTGATAACACCTAAGAATTTAGTAAAAAGAAAAAAAAAACTTATAATTTCATTACAGTCGAATCTTGTTAATATGAAATCAAAAGGACCACTTTTTTTTTGTGTGTGTGTTAATCATTAAAATAATAGTACCATCTTATCCGTTGGTATTTATTAGTGCTAAGTGATTTAATGTCAACAACAATGTTCGACTTTGTACATAGATGGTATATGCATGTGTGTGCAAAGCTGGGCATCCATTCACAAAATTGGTGTCGTCTGCTTTTGCAAATTCTTTACACATGGTCAAATCATGGTACATGTCATCAAATTTTGCTCTTGTGTAAACAAGGGATTTTCTTTTTTTCCTTTCATAAATGTGTTGGAATATAATGGAAAAGTACCCAAAATACTATCTTTGAATCACTGAACCAAGACAGATCATTTAATTGACATGTTACAGGTATTCTGAAAAATTAAGATGTAATAGTTTGCCACTTTGTACATTAAAGAAAAGTCAAAGGAATATATACCTACAGAAATAAAATTGATTAACATTACAAAAAAAAAAACTATTTGTCCTTATATAAATTAGATTGAATTATGTTTTTGGTTTCTCATTTATGATAA
Organism: Maratus michaelseni; assembly: GCA_963931845.1. NCBI lineage: Eukaryota > Metazoa > Arthropoda > Arachnida > Araneae > Salticidae > Maratus > Maratus michaelseni. The sequence continues at coordinate 76,843,054 of OZ007599.1, read as the reverse complement.
TTATAAGTATGTGCAGAACTTATTTTAATGAAATATCTTTATCACAAAAATATTATTTATTATGAAATTTTAGCAATCATAGCCATCGTCAATGAATGTGTTATTTAATAATTCAACAAGTAAACAAGTAAAAAAAAAAAAAATACTTTGTGTGTGATTTTATTGGTTTAAAGAAAAGAAGAATTATAAATTAAATGAAAACAATTAAGAAAAAAAATCAAAATTACAGAAAATTCAACATTTCATTTTCTAACAGCATTTGTATTATAGAAATAGATTTAAATCTTAGCTCGAGTTTTCTTTTTCAACTCTGAATGATAAAAATTTTAAATTATCATTGTTGTTTTGAGTTTATCAGAACTTACGATATATAGCTAATTTAATCCTTAAATCTTGATCTGAAACAAAAAAACGGGGGGGGGGGGGGAAATCTCTGATCAGTTGAAATTTTTTTCTCTTTATGAATTCTAACACTGAAGATTTAAGAAATGCCCTAATGTTGATATGTATTATTTGATGGCATTCTAATATTGTTCAATATCATTATTGTTTTAAATTATTAGGAGATTTAAGATATTTTAAGTAAGAGAAAAAATGTACAGCTCAAGCAACACTTTCAAATCTTATATTTACTATTTAAGAATACACAATTTTACTTTTAAAATTTTACCAAGTTACAAAATTGCAGTTATTAATAATACTTTACTAAAATATTAATTACCGATATACAATAATAGTGATATTTTAAACATTGCTGTAATGTTGTAATACGTGTGACATATAATGTGAAATTTTAGATATCAATGTAGTATCTGAGGTTTTTGACAACATGGTTCACACCATGGTATAAACCGTCAAAAACCTGCCAACCCTGATTCTTTATGAAAGGAAGAAAAAACTTAACTGAAGTACATATAATATTAATTATTATTTATGTGAATAAATATCAGTTTTTATTAAAGTCTTATGTGAATTAGTTAATTTTATTATTTAGTTAAATCAATATGCAAAAGAAAATTTTAAAAAGCTTGGATGATAAAAACAAAAACCTTTCTCATTTAAAGTAGTCAATTTTCAACCCAAACAATAAGTGAATACATTGACAAAAGAATTTTAATTGTATTGAATATCACCTATGAAATGCCATGACAGAGAATTTAGTCATTTGTTTATTAATTAGTGTTTTGTACGTGCAGCCTAAGCTCCAATATCTTTTGTGTAAAAACGTTTGGTGCATTAGAATGTTGTTTGTGAATTTTTAGCACATGAAAATTTGCCCTACCTGAAGTAGGTTATGAAACGCATACACACACGTAATTTATGTACAAATGTATATGCATACATATATATAATTTTATTGTTCAATTTAACTGAATAATAATCCACAGCAAAATTAAACAAGGTGCTTATTAAACACTGGTTGGTACAGCAAAGAAAGGAGGGGGGGGGGAATTGAAGCCTTGAAGCCTATCTTGGAGCACCTAAAAATTGATAAGATGCAAACTAAACATTGTATTAAAGTGATGCATGATGTGTAAAAGTCAACATAAAAAACATAAACCGCTAAAGATATTTTAGAATGCATCTTCTTCAAGAACTTAAAACTGCTCAATAAAATTTATTTTCACTACTTGTGCTTTTCATTATATAATTTTTTACACATTCATACTCAAAATATTTTATTAATCTGTAAAAAATGGATTTATTCATTTTATAATCAATAATGATTCAATAACCCTTCTTATTTGAAGATCCTTCCTGCGCCACTATATTAAAGATAATTAAAATTGCATTAACAAGAATAAAATGTGGAATGACTATTTGAAAAACTATACTTTAAAAAAAATGAAGAATACATGTAAACTAGAATAGGAACAATTTGAATATAACACAAAATGTACTTAATACTAGAATGCTAGCATTATCTGCATCTGCGTGTTATTTCAATAAGAAGTGTACATCAAAATGACATACACAAATATTCTAAGGCTATGTACAAAAGTATGTCAATAGTACAGTAGAGTACGCAGGATTCTGTTTTTTTTTTTTTTTTATAGGGTGGGAGGAGGGGGGGGGGGGTTACTGAGCTTGGGTAATATGTGGGGTTGTGAAAATGGCTTAAATTGTGAGTCCCCCTGCAGTAGCATAATTAGCAAGAAGTTTTAAAGTGGCAAGATAAAATAATGATTTAGCTAAATAGTATTAACATAAATCCACAAACTTGTATAATAAATATATAAGTAGCTATTTTTAACTGATGCATTTGTAAAGTAAATAATATAGCTAGTGAGTAAATTTACACTAATAATAAATATATATATATATATATATATATATATATATATATACAGGGTGATTATAAAGAAACTTTGCCAACATCTGCACTTCTAGCGCCCGTTCTATTTAACCGATCAAGATGAAATTTTAAATATAGTTGTTTGAAGGTATGCGCTCGAGATTCTGTGAATGGCAATACAGTGGTGCTCACGGTTACGGTTATAGTTACAGAAACTCGAAAATTTCGAATGGCAACGCCTACTTTTTCCTGTCTCAAAATGTTCAGCGCATGCGAAAACCCTAAATAGCGTTGAAACGGTACCGATATGTCCAAAAACCGACGTGTTATAGACATACAAACCGTTCTTTAAGGCGCACCGAGCAATAATGCATTCGACAGAGACAAGAAACTGCTGAATGATGAGAACACATATCAGACAAAAGAAAACCTTTATTGGCATCAAACATTTTCCACATGGGTGCCATCACAAGCAATTACGCATTGCATGCGGGAGACGACGGACAATACCGCTGAACGCAACATGACGCGAGGAATGTTTCTAATCTCACGCCGTATAGAATCCTGCAAGCCCGACAATGTTTGCGGATTGCACAGGTAAACTCTGGATTTGAGATATCCCCAAAACCAGAAATCCATAGGCGTCAGATCTGGGGATCGCGCAGGCCACGGAATAGGATAATGGCGTGAGATGATGCGATCACCAAAATGCTGATCTAGGAGCCTTTTAACTGACCTCGCTATATGTGGAGGTGCACCATCTTGCATCCAAACAACGTCATTGAGTGCATTCCGCCGACGCAACTCCGGTAGTACAGAATTTTTCAGCATGGCTGCATACCGAGAGCCTGTTACAGAACATGTTGCAGGACCCGCTGGGGTCGTTTCCTCAAAGAAGAACGGGCCGAGAACAAATGTAGCTGTAATGCCGCACCACACAGTCACTTTGGCGTCAAATAATGGTACTGGTGCCACAGCGTGAGGATTCGTCTCTCCCCAGTGCACACAATTCTTTGTGTTAATGTTGCCATGTAAGGTGAAATGCGCCTCGTCCGTCCATAGTATGCGAAGTGGCCAGTCGTTATCAGCATCATATCGTAATAAAAATTCATTTGCAAAGTCCAGACGTTGTTGTGGGTCACCCGGCTGCAACATCTGGACGCGCTGAAATCGATAGGGAAACATGTGAAGTACTGAGCGCAAGAGCTTGCGGACCGTTGTGTTCGGAATATCCAACAAGCGCGATAATCCTCTTGCAGTTTCTGTGTGTCCTGTAGTCACTGTATGATGCACTTCCATGACAACGTCCTCAGAAACTGTTGGCCGTCCGGAGCGCGGTTTGTCACAGGTGCAGCCTGTATCTTCGAATTTGCGCACTAAATCACGCACAGCTTGCAGAGTACATGGCCCACGTCGTTGTCGATGATTGCGGCGATACACACGCAAGGCTTCCGCAGCGTTCATCCCATTTAGATAATAGAGTTTGATCAATTCACCGCGAACTTTCCCAGGAAGAGTCATATCGTCGGCATGTGCGAGTTCATGAATGACGACTTCACATACCCGCTTGGTATTTTATAGGCTTCCTCCGCTGAATATCTGGCGAACGGCGTTCTGTGATTGGTATCTTGCCTGTGTCATATGCAAAGTTACTGCGTGCGCACAGATCGTGTTTTGTTGGCCGGTTTTCAGAATTCTTCTTTGTGTATGCATAACACGTTTGTTTTTGGACATATCGGTACCGTTTCAACGCTATTTAGGGTTTTCGCATGCGCTGAACATTTTGAGACAGGAAAAAGTAGGCGTTGCCATTCGAAATTTTCGAGTTTCTGTAACTATAACCGTAACCGTGAGCACCACTGTATTGCCATTCACAGAATCTCGAGCGCATACCTTCAAACAACTATATTTAAAATTTCATCTTGATCGGTTAAATAGAACGGGCGCTAGAAGTGCAGATGTTGGCAAAGTTTCTTTATAATCACCCTGTATATCAGTATAAATTTATTCTTTAGATAAATTATAAAATAGAAAAATAAATTAAACTTATGTAAAGATTCAAAAACTGCATTGAGAAATTCACTTTATTTAATATAATTTATTATTTATTTGTAATATGTTCTCCATAAATCGTGAAATATACTGGTTTAAATTTTGGATCCAATATCATGAATTATTTGTTGATCGAAGTACAAAATTAATAAAAATGATAACAAATGAATATATAATAATTATGCCTTTAAAACTCAGATATAAACAGTTCAATAATAAGAAATTAGATTAGGTGTTAGATTAATCATCCGATTTAAATATTTCATATTTAACGTAAGAATAAATACACCAAGGGAAAAAAAACGGACATTCCCCCCTCCCCCTTTTAATCTTTTTCAGAAATATCCCCTGCAGTATTGAAAAACATTTTATTTTCCTTTAGGTATTCATTCCTTTACTCAAATTTATTAAATAAATGTTATTTTGATTAAATCATAGTAACTATGAACATCGTCACTAGTTAATGAAAAAATAAATAAACATGTGCAGTTGCATATGTTTACGTTCATTCTGATTGGTTTTTCACACTTCTTATGAATTTGAAACGTCACTTCCTTTGGAATGTTGGGGAAGAAATATCGATGATTCCGAATCTGGAATCGGACTAGGGGAGAATCGCTCTTTCCCACCGAACCGGAATCCAGGCCTGATTTCGGATGAACTGAATTCCGGTTTCGTTCCACCTCGGTGGAATGGGAGAATACGGCCGTATATCTCAGGCTAAAAATGTATGATGTATCGACTACTCTGATCATAAGAGTAGGTGAAGTTTTGAATGAGAACGTAGTTTTTGTCCACTAATTGTCCATGTGCGGTAAAGTTGATCAGGGCTACTTTTCTTTAACTTTCGACGAATGAATGTGAAAACCTCGGAACTTATGAGTTTCTGCTTTTCATCGATATTTATCAGGGATCTGTTTAGGAAAAAATTGGGTCCTTTAAAGGACTCTTCACAAAAATTTTTATTTCAAAAAAGGACCCTTCACAAAATTATTTTCCCTAAAACAGGACCCTTCACAAAATTATTTTCCTTAAAACAGGACTCTTCACAAACTTATTTTCCTTAAAACAGGACCCTTCACAAAATTCTCTGTCTTAAAAATAGGTTTTTCACAAAATTTTTCCATCTTTAAATTAACATTTCACAAATTAATCATTTAAAAGTAAAATCTGACGTGTCACTTTTACATATATAAAGAAAATATATGTATTTTATATTCATATATCTTCTTAAAAACGCATAAACAAGAACTTGAATATATAACGACCATTTCAAATTCACAAAATTATGATTAGATTTTTCACAAATATAAAAAGCTGTTCACAATTTCACAAAAATAGGACCCTGTGAAAAAAGTCTGGACAGACCCCTGTTTATGCAAATTTTCACATCTGGTCAATCGATGTTTTAAATATTATTTAAGCTTCGGAATGCGTTGGGAAATTGGAACTTGGGTGGAGTTTCTACTCTTTTTGAGTTATTGTGAGATCCGGCGATCATGCTCATCTAATTCGAAGCTGGAAAGGAGAATAGGGCAGTTGCAATTGACGTCATGTTGGAGGTCACACACTACAAATAGGCAGTTCTGATTGGTGGAAGTACCCTGACCTCCAAGTGAAGTACAATGGTTGATCAGCTGATTACAACTTCTCTATAAGCAGTGGGTAAGAGTTTATTGTCATATTTTCTGCTAATTCAATAAAGTTAATTTCTTTGTGCTATTTTTAGTCGTAGCCTAGGTGGACATCTTGAAATCAGTGTTCGGCTAGCTTGCATATTGGAGATTAAGTCTGGTTGAAAGCATCTTGGTTTGCTACGTCTTCAAAGCTGTAAAAGTTACGTTTTTGAGTTCATTATAATTGACATTTGAAGTTGTATTTTGTTGATTGAAGTTTTGGTGAAGCTGATTTATCTTGGTATAATGAAAATTTAGTGGTGTCTTTCTCAAAATCCTAGCCAAATTAAATTTTTAATAAATTTGACTTTGAATTTTACATCTTGTGCTCTCTTTTACGACTGACTAGACTGGTTCACTCTCTAACAGCAAAATGGCTGTTTCAAATGTTTTGTCCAAAGTGTGGTAAACAATATTCCAGAGCGTGGCGAAACTCACCAGGACGAGTTCGACATGCCAACAAACATTAGTTTGGCGATTCGTTTTTGTCCACAATCGTTTTGGCTAATCAAGTTTTATTTCCCTTATGCCACCCTAACTACAGTTGGTCGAAATGTGCAATTGATGAAGATCGGATGCTTCTATAAGAGAGTCGCGTTCTGACTACATTCTCAGACTGAATATTTTGTCCAAATTATGGCAGCCAACAATCCATAACTTGGAGATAAAGTTGAAAATAACCCGCATATTTGGTAGCTATAGGTCTCAAAGCAACACTCCTTCAAATATTCCTCTATATTGATTTGTTTGCGAGTTGCATTGCATTTTTGCATTGAGTTCTTTTAATTTGGTTTACTTTATTTTTGTTTACATTGGCTGATTTTGATAACAGGAATGATGAGACAAACAGCCCTGTAGCTTATAGGTCTCAAAGCAATCGCCGTCAAATGTCAAACAGGAGCTTATATTCATGTCAGGCGAGATCTGCCTCTCTCATTTTTTACTTATAAATAATTTGATATTTTAATTTTTCTTAACATTTTTGCTGCTGAAGCGTACATTTTGTTAGTTTTCATGTGAACTGTGCAATATTTCTGTATTTATGTTTTGTTTACATTAGTTATCGCAAATATTTTTATTAGTCAATCATTAATATGCAAAAAATTGTGAATACAGATCCATTACAGTTGCATAACAGCTGTAAATTAGATTATTCTATAACTGAAACTTTCTGAAAACTCCCGGGAATTTTTTTATTTATGTCCCAAAACACACGATTTATTCCCGGAATTAAACCCGTATTTTTTCATGTTTTGCAACGCTACGTAGAGATAATCTCTGAAGGAGTTCGATTAAATGAGTGAGATATCAACAAACGTTACCTGACGACTATGTTTTTGTCCAAAATCGTCTACACCAATCAAATTTTAATTCTCGAATGTCACCAGTCTGTGAGGAACCCTAGTGGAGATGTTTTATCAGTTTTGTTTTTCATTATTGGAATTAGATCGTTGATCTAATCCAGTTACGCTCATATTCACCATCTACCTCAACTGCCGGTTAGCGCGAAAACCTCGATCGAACATTCAAATGATATTCACCATTAAACTGATTTGACATGATCGCAGCTGAAGTCCAATCAGATTAATCGTGAATACCATTTGAGCTTTCGCGCTTAACCAGTATTTAAGGTCGAGGGTAAATACGAGAGTAAATTGTAACGCACAACTGATGTTTTATTACAGCTGATATAGACTAAAGTGTTGCCATGCTCAGCCTAAATCTAAAATGTCTATGGACGAGCCTGACGTTTTCACCAAGCTAATGTTTATTGAATTATCTCACTAGGGTGCATCTATATGAGACTGGGGACATACGCACAAGACACGTGTTAAGACAGAAGTTTTTGTCTAAACTATTGCAAACTTATATCCCAGAACTCGTCAACTCTCGTCTGGACGAGTTCGATTAGATGAGTCAGACTAATTAACAACAATTAGTTTGGCGATAATGGCAGGCTCTCTAAGATGCTTGGGATTCGTTTTTCCCAAAGTCATCTCAATCGATTAAATTTTATATCGCACTAGGACTAGGAGACTCTGCCCCCTGCGCCAATCTCCGGAATTTTTTGTCTGACTCTCTTTCTAAGTATCATCTTTCCATCTATATTCATATTTCTCTATCTTTCTATGTCCATTTCCTTATCTCCGCCTATCTCTCTATATCCATCTATTTCTCTAACTTCCTCTATATCTATCACTCTATCTTTCTATATCTCTATCAGTGTCTATCTCTATATCAGCTCCTCTCACTATATATTTCCCTCTCGTTCACTCTCTACCTATTTCTCTATCTCCATATCTTACTCTATCTCACACTCTCTATTTCTCTATCACTTTATTTCTGTAACTCCCTAGTTCTCTCTCCATCTATCACTATATCTCCTTCTCCCTATCACCGTCTATATATCCATTTCCCTCTAGTTCTCTCTCTATCACTTTCTATCTTCATATATTTCTCTATCTGTATATATCTCTATCCTCTATTTTCTAATGGACTTTACCCATGTCACGGCATCTGCGGGTAAAGAGAAGAAAAACACCAATAGGCGTGAAGAACATTTTAACACAGCTTCCCCTTCGTCCAATAAACAGTCTTTTTCGGAGGGAATATACCACGAGAGGGGTGACTGTTGCCACTCGTGGGTAAGGTCCATTCTCTCTATATCCCTGTCACAGTCTACCGCTATATCTCCTTCTACCTCCATTTATATCTCCCTCTAGTTCTTTCTCCGTATCTAGCTTTGAATCTCCATATCTCACTCTATTTCTCTGACATTATCTGTCTTCATATCTCTCTATCACTATATCTCCTTCTATCTCTCGAACGTCCCCTTGTTCTCTCTCCATCTATCACTATATTCCCCTCTACCAATATCCCTTTATCTACCTATCACCGCCTATATTCCTCTAGTTCTCTCTCCACATCTATCTATCACTATATTCCCCTCTACCTATATCACTTTATCTACCTATCACCGTCTATATCTCTATTTTCCTCTAGTCCTCTCTCTATATCTATCTATCACTATATCTCCTTCTATCGCTATTGCCCTCTATCTCTTTATATCTCACTCTATCTCCTTCTATCAATGTATCGTCCTGTTTCTTTCTATCTGTAGCCAGGGATGGTGTCCAAATGCTCTTGATACCAGTAATAATGCAAAGTTTTCTTTGCGTTGATTATCGCAGAAAGTATTCTGATTAGAAAAGTCAAAGAAAACTTTACAAAATTAGTGGTATTCAGAGCATCTGGATTCTGGAGCCCCACCCTGACTACGCCACTGTTTGGAGCTATCTATCTAACTCCCTCTAGTTCTCTGTCCACATTTAGCTCTCTTATCTTCCTCTATTTTTTTTTTTTACATCTGTGCATATCTGTATCCCCATCTAACTCTGTCCGTCTCTCTATCGCCTTCTAGTTCTGTCTCTGTATCTATCTCCTTGTATATGTCTATCTCTCCTCACTCTCTCTGTCTATCTCTCTATGTAACAAAATTGTTTTACAAACCATGAAGTTTCATTCATAAATTCGTTTCGTATATTCAAATCACTTGCTAGTCATTTCATAAAATCGTTTCATTAGGATTATATATATATAGGATATGTTGCACACTCATATAGAGGCACCCTTGTTTCACAGGACATTATCCACAAATAGCAACAGCCTCGTCTCTGCAGGTATATCTCAAAAAAAGATTGTATAGTGGTAATCAAGGAAGCAGAATTCAAGTCTCCTTCACATCTTTTGGTGTTTATTTCTATACAACCTTAGCTGACATGACATGGACCAGTCTTGTCTAATCATGGCAAGAACTGTCAAATTTTGGAATGTGGGTTGTGGTATTTTCAACAAAAATTTCCAATCTCAGCATACGCCCTTTGCATATGTTGCCACTATCCTATTTATTAAGGCACTCTACTAGTGACAACATAAATTATATTGAATGTGGATGATAATAAAATTTGTTACAACCACTCTTACTAAAATACACCTACTGGTATTCTCTGACACAGTTATAAACTATTTTTATTCTTACCTACACTTCTTCCCCTTGCATTTCAATTAACCCCTTGAAGGGCAGTGGGACATATATATCCCACTTAATTTTAATTCCTAAATGTCACACTGACACAAGGCTTTTGAAATAAAATTTTGTTTTAATGGGCGTGAAGAAAGGTTTTTACTTATTTCCTAATAATAAATTTGTTTCTAAATTATGGTGAAAATGAATGATTTCAACATTTTAGCAACAGGAGTACTTTGCCACTGAAAGGGTTAAAGCAGCGTGATACCGAAACCAGAGAAAATTACAGCTAATTTCTAGCGTTTTTGAAATTTCAATATTTGTATGCTGGGGAGAGGGGGGGAGGCATTAAATTAGCCCTCACAGTTTCATTTTTATAAAAATAAATAAAACGCCAACCCAAAAGTAGGCTCAGAGGGTTTTGGGAGAGAGAAGAAGAAATAAGATGCCTGGCCCAACTCGAGTCTGCAGGCTAAGCTCGTGCAGACCTATTGTCTAACCACTGCATACCTCTACAGCCATCATGGGGTCGTGTCACTTCTTTGTTCTGCTTTCTTTTGGTACGCCGTTATGTTGGTGGTTCTAGTGCGAATACGAAAGATCTTTACTCAATTTTTCCATCTAATTTAAGAGAATGGAGACCACAGAATATTTGTTATAACCTACTTTGTGTGATATCATTTGTCATTATGGTGCATCTATGGGTGCAAGAAATCCATCTATGCCAAGACTGAAAACTTTTAGGAATAACCAAATGAAAATGGTTTAGAGGATTTCTATGTTTTGCATTATGGCTAAAAATTGATCTCTTGCAATAAAAGAAAGCGATTAAAAATTCCTGAGAGTAAAATTGCTATAATCCAAGTAAATAAAGTAAAATGTACAATCAGTCGCACAAAAAAAAATCTCCAAGACTGAAATCAGTCCTGCGACTGAAGGTCTTGGATCCATGGGTGCATCTTTCGAGTTAGACTGTTAGTAAATAATATTATTTCAAGGAGGTAAAACCATACCTCAGAATATGCCAGGAGCTTAGAAGTTGATCTTTTAACCAAAGAGTGATTAGGAGTTTACGTAAAAGTCTTTTGGAAGTTTGACTCTCTAGATGAGTACAGCCTGTGTCTGTTGTGGACCCCTGTAGCATAGGGGTACCAAACATTAGGTTAGTTTTCCCTATTTTACTATGTTTATTTGAAACCACCCTGCCCATAAACACCTTTAAAACAAAATCAAGGGAGGGGCAAGATTTTGGAACAGAGTGCCTGCAGCCGATGCAAAGGTTGCCATTTTATTTATAATGTTGAATATAAACATGAAATAAATTAACTAAGAGTTTTTCATCAGAACCCCGTGTGCAAGGCAATTTTTATCATATCATCATAATCAGAAGAATAACAAATAACACATTAAAAAGCCAAAAATGAACTTCTACTGCTTTTATTTAAAATGAAGAATTCAAAGAGTTTGGGTTTTTTTTTCATCAGATCAGGGAAACCCTGAACTCCTTTTTAAGCACTATCTCCATAATACTAAATGCTTAACACTTTCACTGTTTCTCCATATAGAAATTAGAAGTCAATTTTACCCTAAAGTGCGGCACCAGTTATGGGTGACAACTGACATAATCTTAAAATATGTACTGGTAATGTAAACAAAGGCTGTATTAAGAATATGTATATGGATTTTCTTTTCTTAAATTAGTTTTAAAAATAAACTTTGTTTAGAAAAATGTCAAGTTATAAATTTCTAGAAATTCACATTTTTTTTTCATATTTTAAATATTTTTTAATATTTATATTAATTTAAATTGCTGTAGTAACTGATATTTTAATATCAAATATTTGAAAAGAGAAAGAAATTCTAGATCCTTAATCAAATGTACTTCATCTGTTTTATTATATAAATGTTTAATTTGTCTTCTTTTTTAATTACATTATATAAATTAATAGCACATACCTTCTATTTGCAAATAGGTTTCCAACTTCCAAAAAAAAAAAATAAAGGAAACAATGTTTATGGAGTAAAAAATATTTATTAACAGTATAAAAGTACACATAAATTTTATTAATAGATGAACAACTATGAGGGCTTCAGCTCAATGAGCCCCTCTTTTTCTTATGTCCTTGAACATTATTCTCTGCCCCCCCCCCCCACCTTTTTTCCCAAAATAAACATAAAAAGAAGTTTTCAATCAATTCCCTTAATTTTAATTTAAAATATGAAATAATTGTTAGGAAGTATATTAATCTTAAGGGTTAACCTATTGTGATTACTTTCTTTTATCTAATACAAATCTTGTCATCACAATAAAGTTTGAAATACTGAATGAATTGAAATCTGACTGGAGTCCAGGGAGAAAAATTGCCCTGCCTTGCGGGTACCCTTGACTCATCTATACTCCATATAATTTCAATTGGCTTCTCAAGGACATCTATGATCTATCCTCCCCAATTCATCCTTTTGTTGTCATGGAAAATAGAGCAATCAGTCATTCAAATGCTGTATTACGAAAGTTACTGACAAGGACCAGGACACTGACCTTGTGAAGTCAATTTAAATTATATATAGTTAGATAACACTGAGGTCTGTCCAAATTTTTCAGGCAATCTTTTTTTTTCTTTTCTGAAAAGTCTAGTCATAATTTTGTGAATTTGAAATGATCATTATATCCCGGTTCTTGTTTATACATTTTAAAGACATACGTATGTAAAATACATATATTTTCTTTATATGGAAACATGACATCTCAAATTTTACTTTTAAATGGTTCAATTTGGAAATGGAAAAGTTTTATGCAAGATCTACTTTTAAGGCAAAGAATTTTATGAAGAGTTCAATTTAAAAGTGAAAAGTCCTGTTTAAAAGGTGAAAATTTTTCTGAAGGGTGCTGTTCTGAAATAAAAAAATGGTGTAGGGTCCTGTTTTGAGATGAAGAATTTTGTGAAGGGTCCTTTATAGTCAAATTATTTCATAAAAATTAAAAGTTATTTTTTAACAGCATTTTTATTTTATTTTTATGAGCATTTTTATTATATTTGATTATGACATAAAACATCATTTTTCTGGAAAATTTTTATAAATCATTAACATAAGCAATTTATTATTTAAATATAGAGATCATTCCTTTCTGACAGTAGGGAACATATACAATGTTATTTAAAGAACCACTAATGGAAACACCATGCGAAAAAAAAAAATCTAAATGTAATATCACCTATAGTTTTTCCTATATCAGAGTTGTATAAAAAAGATTTGTTACTTTATATATTTTACTTACTGTCATCTTCAGATAGTGCATTCAGATAGTACATTCTTATTGCTTGTTTTTGCATATCTTTTATGGAGTGAAGAGTAACTACAATGCCTTGAAGTGCTTCGAAATTCATGTGATTTTAACCCTTTATTTCTTTGCTTGTGAAATAACCAAAGCATTAAGCTGTATTCTTTACTTACATTTTGTATGTTACTATTTCCAAGTTAATTTCTTTCTCCTACTTAAAATATATCTAAAGTATTCTATGCACATACAGTAGAACCTCGATTAATCGAGGTTTCTGTTAACCGAGCCGATAACAAAATCTGATTTTTTTTTTTTTTTTGGTGAATGAGCCTTGAAAAATACCACACATTTTAGTCAGGGCTGGGTTTTTGCCGGCAGAAAGTGGTTTCTGCCGTGCCAGTGGCAGAAAGTGGTTATAACCGGTAGAAACTGGCAACAACTGGCATAAACACATTTCGTGACATAATCTGAGACTTTTTTAGTAGTATTAATTTCCTTAAGTACGTTTTATTCAGGATAAATAACAAATAAAATACTGTGGATAGTTTTAATTTAAAATAAATAAATTTGTATTAGAAAAAATGAGTAATGTAACAGATAAAATTTTTGTTATAATATGGTTGTGTGATTTTATATATAAACAATTATTAGAGTATTTAAAATCTCAGTTTAAAATTCAAAATAGAAAACTATATCCAATACTTATTTTAAATTAAACACTGAAAATAAAAGAAAAATAATCAATACTTACTCAAAATACTTTTCTGTAATTTAACATAATAATTTAATGATAACTGTGAAAAATCTTTCTCATAGAAATGTTATACAGCTCCAAATAAAAAAATTAGAATAACTAATTCCATTTGTATTTGGAATTGCATTTAGCTTTATTTCACTGTAGTGCAATTGAAAAAGAACAGCGGTGGATGTTTTAATACATTTGCATGTTATTAAAGAAAATTAAAACTGTAAAATATTAAATTTTGAGTGAATATTTTATTTTTGTAAAATTATTTTCATTATTCGAAATATTAGAATACTAAAATAGGTGGTTCAAAAAATTAGAATACTTATAAATTTTCCTGATTGGTTCAGAAGGTTGCATAAAATAAGCATTTTTGGCGCAAGAGATGTTGTGCCAAAAAACAAAGTTGAGCTTCTTTCCAGTATAAAGTCGGCATGGTCATGTTTGAGCAGAAAACATTGTGAACCACTTGTAGCTAGTTTGGCAAAGCAAGTTCGTGCTGTTATAAAATGTAAATGTGATGCTACAAAAATATTAAAGAATAACTATTTTTTCTTTTTTTTAAACACATGTTATTTACAATGCATTATTCTAATATTTTGAACCAGGTAAATGGTTATTCTAATATTTTGATTTTTTCCAAGTGTGAATAATTATTTTAATTTTTGTGTTATTTCCTTTAATTTTAATGCTAAAAGATTCTATAAACTATGTAGATTCTTACAATATTAAGTTTTATCATGTATTACTCTTTGTATAAGAGATACATAAAAAACTTTTTTCACAATTCCTTTTTTTCTATTATTCTAATTTTTTAACTTGGAGCTGTAGTTATATGTGGATCTTGTAATTCCGTGGATTTAAAAACATTTCATTTAAATACAGTATTCAAAGGAACAAATCTGACTTCTTTTTTTTTTTATTTAAGATTGTTAGTTGAAAATGTTCTAACCACACACACACACATATATATATATATATATATATATACAGGGTGTTCCGTTAAAGGGGTCCAATATTAATAGGGGTAATAGAGGAGATCACACGGAGCATAAATCAGTATATAATGCCTGGCCGGATCTCAATAATTTTCAAGTTACAGCAAATAGAATGAAAAATCGGAAATTTGTAAAAAAACCCTCATTGCTAAACTATCGATAATGCTACATAAAAACGAAGCACATATTTAGAAAGAGCAGAAAAAATCCTACGAAATGACATAAGTTGTTTTAGAATATTGAGAATTAATGGCGAGTTACAAGCTCTGAAACAGTGAAAAAATACAAAATCAAATATTTAGCAAAATAGTTAATCGTTAATTCCAAAAATGCAACTCTACCTACATCAAGGAAAATGTTATAAAATTTGGTCCATTCCGAAAGCTTTCGAAGAAGCTGACAATAAACCATATCAGTTTAATTGTATGGGAGAAATCAAGCAGTTCCCTAGTTACAACTCTGTACTGTTGCACGCTCAGAAAGAGCGAAACTCCACCCATGACGATTGTAAACACCCCGTTTTAATATCTTTCAATTATACATTTCTGATCAACCTCTATCAATACCCTTTCATTATTCAGTCTGGTCAAGTGAATGACATATTGTGCAGCTCTTGCCTTGTCTTAAAGCAAACTCCGTGACTGCTGCGTTTCCTCCATGAACTTTCAGGATGATGAAGAAGAAGTACTTTTTATGCAAATTTTCTATGTGTATAGGAAGAAAAGTGTAATAAAACAGCAGTCATCAGTGGGCGTTATGTTAAAGGGAGGCTGTTGTAAGTGGGATTGTAGTAAGTTGATGTATAATAATTATGCCGGAATACTCTAATGAAGAATATGCGGACATGCATCTGATGTACGGGCAAGCTCATGGAAATGCATGTCTAGCACAGCGCATGTACCGTGAGCAATTTCCAAGGAGACGTTGCCCAAGTTCGAAACTCTTCATAAAAATCGATAGACGATTAAGGGAGACTGGATCGTTTAATACAGCAAGCATTGATGCAGGGAAACCTCGACATGTACGAACACCTGCAATGGAAGAAGATGTACTGAATATTTTTAAAGATAACCCCTCCACGAGTACACGAGCTGCTGCGTCTGAAGTCGGTGTTTCTCACCAAAGTGTGTGGCGTGTTCTGCGTGCAGAAAACATGCACCCCTTTCATGTGCAGCGGGTACAACTGTTATCAGTAACAGATTGTGCTCAGCGGACAGAATTCGTACGCTGGTTGCTTAATGTAACAGAAAATAATCCACAATTTCTGGAAAATATTTTATTTACTGATGAAGCAACATTTACGAGAGAGGGCGTGGTAAACACGCACAATATGCACACATGGTCATATACAAATCCGCACACTGTTTTCCCGTCGAACGCACAACAAAAGTTCAGTGTGAACATATGGGCAGGTGTCCTCGGCGATTATCTCATAGGACCATATTTACTCCCAGATGTACTCAATGGCAGTACGTACTTGGTTTTCCTATGGGATATCTTACCGCAGTTACTGCAAAATGTGCCAGCAACATTGCGCCACAATATGTGGTTTATGCACGATGGCGCACCGGCACATTTTTTCATAGGTGTTCGCAATCACCTCAATTCAACATATCCTGGGAAATGGATTGGACGCAGTGGACCTGTTGCTTGGCCTGCACGCTCTCCAGACCTCAATCCGTTAGACTTTTTTGTTTGGGGACACCTTAAATCGCTGGTGTATGAAACGCCTGTGGATACACCGGAGGATTTACTAGCGCGAATCGTTGTCGCTGCAGGAGACATTCCCAACTCCGTCGGAGTTTTTCGGCGTGTTCGCCAATCTTTACGACGTCGCTGTCGGCTGTGCGATTCTGTTAATGGGCGCAACTTCGAACACCTATTATAATAATGTCCGTTCGTCTGCCTTCCGACATTGAACTGTGCAGCGCAGGCCAGAAGACTATGCTTCACATATGTCATAAAGTACGTGGAATGTAATTCTTTATTTGTCATTTTTCTTTTATTTTCAACACTTTTTGGCACAGTATTTTGTAAGTCACAGACTGTGGTGTACTCAAATTGTAAATTACAAAGTTTGTATGAATTAATTTAAAATTTAGTGTCTTTTTTAAATTTATAATTAATAAAATTATTATGCTATTTGTTATTATTATTTCCTATCATAAATTATGATGCACATATACATACAATAATTGTCCATGTAAAACATGTACTGAAACTTCTTGCATAGTTACAAATCGCAATATTTTTAATTATTTCCGAATTTTCACCACCAGTTTAATTTTAAGGAATTTAACTTAAGCTTTATATCAATAAAAGACCACTTTAAAATGTAGACTATTATTGTAAAGTTATTTTGGTTCATTCAACTCTTGAATAATTAAAAATGTTGCATCTCAGAAGAAGCATGATCGAAAATGTATAGTTGAGAGTAATTAAAAAGGCGGTGTTTCCAATCGTGATGGGCGGAGTTTAACCTTTGCTAGTGTCAAAGAAAGCGGAGTTGTAACTAAGAAACTGATTAATTTCTCTCACACAATTAAACCGATATGGTTCATTGTAAGCTTTTTCGAAAGTTTTCGGAATGGACCAAATTTTACTACATTTTCCTTGTTGTAGCTAGAGTTGTCTTTTTGGAATTAACGATTAACTATTTTGATGTATATTGGATTTTGTACTTTTTTCACTGTTTCAGGGCTTGTAACTCGTCAATAAATATTGCTATTTTAATACAATTGATGTCATTTTGTAGGTTTTTTTCTGCTCTTTCTAAATATGTGCTTCGTTTTTATGTAGCATTATCGATAGTTTAGCAATGAGGGTTCTTTTACAATTTTCCGAATTTTCATTCTATTTGCTCTAACTTGAAAACTATTGAGATCCGACCAGGCTTTATATACTGATTTATGCTCCATGTGATCTCCTCTTTTACCCCTATTAATATTGGACCCCTTTAACGGAACACCCTGTATATATATATATATATATATATATATATATTATATATATATAACCATATTCCATACAGTAGATAATCTTTAAGTTATTGCATTATATTTTTTATTTAAAAATTCTCTGAACAGCGATATGTTAAAATATCATAGAATTTTTTGTAAACTTTTTTTTTTTTCAAACTTTTAAATAGAAATTCAACTGTAAATAATAATATTAATAGTTAAACTTGTACAGCATCAGATTACCATTATGAAAATTTATTTTTCAAGTAATAGAAAATTAGTATTATATAAACAAAGTATATTTATATGATCATTTTGAAGCTTTTTGCTACTTTGAATAACATTCATAATCTTTAGTTTTAATTTTTAATTTAATTGTTTACGTATCAAATACATATGTAAATTATGAATCATTGCGGTTAAAGTTCTTCTTATTATTGTTTCTTAGTTTCTGCCAGTTTTTGCCACTTACTGGCAGAAATTAGTTTCTGCCATGCCGGTTTTAACCACCCCGGCAGAAACTTGCCATCCCTGATTTTAGTTCACTGTCCATGCTACATAATTATTCAAAAGAGAAGAGAGGATGAATCCCAGCAAAGGGTAGACCCACCGACAGACGCAGAACTATTTGAGATTATTAATCGCATTAAAAGGTGTGAAGAAGTTTTGGAAGAGGATATTTCCGAATGGCTGGACGTTGAAAACCAACATCCAAGTTTTCAAATTCTTAATGATGAAGAAATTATACAAGCCGTTAATTCCTATTGGACATTAATGATGCTGACAATGAGGACCAGGACTTTGAGGATTCAAGGACTGTAAGTCATACTGAAGGTGTTCAAGCACTAAGAACTGCCCTAAAATATGTGGAGCAAAGAAGCGATGTTGCGCCGATAGATCTCCTGCTGTTCAAAAATCGGAGTGATCGGACAGCCACTGATAGAAAATCTGGACTTAATTTAGAATAGTTAAAAAATTTTCAATTTGCTTTTTAAAATTTACTATTTTTAGTTGATTTCTTTTTTAAATTTGTTGTGCTGTGAAACATAACTTTATATATGTTAATTTTTATTATTCAAAAAACGTTTTACTGTATTTTATTCTAAGAGATGTTAAATTCGCGAGCACGGTTAGTTTTTATGCACAATTTCTATTAACCGAGATTTCCGATATCCGAGGTACTAGCGGTCCCAATTAGCTCGGATAATCGAGGTTGCACTGTACAATATTATATGTATTTATACTCCATCAAGTGATGAAATATGTAAACAAAGGAACTAGACACCTTTTTGCACAGCACGTGATTCCCCTGTGACGTCACATGAATAATTTCCATAAGAAAAGTTTTAAAATGATGCAATTTTCACAATTAAATGAATTTTGTATGTAACAATTTAATAATTTTATGGTTTCTTTTCTTTTTAAAACTCACATGTAAATATATATTTCAATTAAAAATACTGTATTTAGAAACACTATATGAAAATAGTTTTAAATATGACATTTTAAATAATTTTCACCATTTAATGCTTTTTGCATGTAAATAGCTTGATTATTTTAAAGTTTGCTTTCTGTTTTAATATTCACATGTAATTATATTTTTCAACTGAAAGATATTTCAAATTATTTGCACTTTTTAAATTCTGCCAACAATAGGTGAAAAAACTACTTTTTCAAAATATGAAATAAATATCTATTAATATTGAAAATTCGAATAAAACATTGAAATAAAAAAAACCCCACTATGTCTGACTTTAACATCAAAAAGTTCTTAAAATAACTTTTCGATTTAAAATCTGCCTAATCATGTTTATCATACATTTGTCTATAAAACTACCAATTTTCGTATTTTTATATGCAATAGTATTCTTTATTAGAAAACAAGTAAAAGAAAGTAAAAAGGTCACAATTAATTCAACTATGAAAAGTTACTCTTTTTTAAATAAAAAGATTAAATCAAAGTTAGCTCTTCCATCCATCAATAAATGAATCTACATGCCTTTACATAATAAAATACAAGATTTATGAAATCCTGTTCAGACCAGGGTTAAATATTACATTTTTGAACTAACAAAAATATCTGATACTTCTTATAACTATCTGATATTTTCAAAATAGTCAATTTATTGATTATTATAAACATTTCCAGACTCAATATAAATTAGAAACTGAAACATATTGCACTTAGCATGAAAACTTAATAAAACAATATTCGAAATTTATTTTTTTCATTTATGTAACAAAATTGAAGATCAATTAATTGAAAACAGACACAATTTGCATTTTACACCCCCCCCCCCCAAAAAAAAACCCTATAGGATTTAGCATCAAGTTTTGAGAAAATTTTATGTTTTATACAACCAAATTTTAAATACGAAATAATCTGTTTTTGTTGAAAATTTGAATATAAATTTAAGTTTGTCTGCTTTTGCTTTTTCATTCCTTAACCTGTTGTTTAGTTTAAATTAAACTTAACCAGAAAATATTATTCCTAATGAAGCTGTAAATTTCTACATTTAAAAATTTAACCTCAACCTTGAAGAATAGTATATACAGTAGAAGATCTTTATAACGCACAGCTTCTTAGATGTAAACAATGAATTTTGCAGTTAAGAAGCACATTCATTCCACATTGTAAAAAAATTGCTAATTTCCAGAGGATTAAATTTGATACATTTATTCATTGTTATCATCTTAATTCAGAACTTTTTAATGAAAAAATTGATATTATTACAATTAAAATTTTAGTATTATAATGAATGATTTGGTCCAGGCATATTTAGAACATGTTTATAAAGTAAATTTAACAATGTATGAAATGATCTATATTATCTAAAAAAATAATATGCACAACTCTTGGGCCCAAGGACTGCAGTATAAAGATACTGTACTATATTTTGATATGTTACAGACATATTTGGTCATGTTCACAAGGTAAGCTTAGTGATGTGTGAAATGTGATCTGTATAACGCAAAATTCTATATAATGCACAACCTCATGTGTTTAAGTTTGGTTATAATATAAAGATCTTCTACTGTAGTATACATTTTTTTCCACTAAAAAAGTCACTGCCAGAGCAAAAGTTCTTTATCTGTAGAGTGACACAGTCAATAACAGCTTTAAAAATTCATTTACACTTGTTGTGACTAAAAAAATCATGCACAATATTTTGTAAATAAATATTTAATGTATGAAAATATCAATAATCAGGAATCTGTTTAGGAAATTTTTGAGTCCTTATAACGACTCTTCAATAAAAATTCTCTTCTTAAAACAGGACCCTTCACAAAATTCTTCACCTTAAAAACAGACCTTTCAGAAAACTTTTACACCTTCAAACTGAACTTTTCACAAATTTAATCATTAAAGTTAAATCTGACATGTCTCAAAACAATTAAAGTCATCAAATTACTTAGCCTTTTTTATACATTAAGGATATACACCGGAACCTGAATATAGCTATATTTTCAAATTCACAAAATTATGATTAATTTTCATAAATATAAAAAAACATGTTCACAATTTCACAAATAAGTAAAGTTTACAAGACCCTGTGAGAAAAATCCGGACAGACACCTAATAATATAAAAAATCATGATATTTTGAAAACAAATATCAGATATCTATCATGATATATATCACCAAACCCTGGTTCAGACAATTTTTCTTTTTTTGACATCTCCAGTTTCAAATTTTCTGTGACAATCTGCAGCAAACCAAAATGTATCTATCAACTATGCTGAACCAAGCTTACTATCATAAGAAATCAAAGTAACCCGTAAAATAAGAATCTTGTACTTTCAAAGGAAAGGCAAGAACATAAAATTTACTTTTTGTCTTTTTTTTAAGCCCAGAATTCTTTTTAAGTTGTTAAGATTATTCTGCTAGCTACAAAATAATCTACAGCGTCCACTACCATGCTGCACTGTTTCTACTACTGTGCTTGATCAAAATCCTATTAGTGCTTATTTTATCACCTATTCCAAGAGCTAACTTTGATTAAATCTCTGATAAAAAAATATATAACTCTTGCTGTCATAGTCTAATTTATTGTGATCTTTTGACTGTCTCGGTGGTACATAATAAAAAGCTACTGCATATAAAAACATGAAAACCGGTAGTTTTTAGCAATCATTTTTTAAATTAATCTAAATTAAGTTTTTTTTCTTCAATATTTTCAATATGTCATATAATGGTTATTCCTGCCTTAAGTAAAAAAAAAAAAATTCATAAAAAAGAAAAAGTTTGAAAACATCAGAACAATATAAAAATACAAGTGAAGGTCATCTTCACATGTGAAAAAGTGTTTTATTTTGCAAGTTTTTTTTTTATGCACTGAAAAAAAAAATCCCCAGAATTATTGAAATATGCATAAATTTTCCTTTATGCTCATTAAGAATATCTAATTAAAATTGTACATCTCATTTTGTTAATTTTTTTGGGTATAATAGGATAGATGTGCCAGTAATGGACACCCTTAAAGAATTTCTTTAAAAATTATACTTTAATTAATAGTTATAATTATTATATTCCTATTTTTCTTTTTTTATATTATATTAATCTATCAACAATATTTAACCATTCTCATAGTTACATTTTCCAATGTGAATCAAAATTTAATTGTAACAGAAATAAATCAAAACACCCAAAATTCCAGTAATTGACACCCTACAAAAAGTAATAGGTAATTGTTTTTATGATTGTATTTAGAACCAGCATTTCAAGAAAGCATACTAATGAAACAAAAAGTCATTTTAAAATAAATTTAACAATTAGGATATCCATAGTATAACTAATAAAATATATGAGAATAATTCATAGCTTAAATTATTGTCACTATCAATATTTTAATTATTTTAGGTAAAATATTAAATTTCAAAGTATCACATTTATCGAGACAATATAATGTTTAGAAGTGTTAGTAAAAAAAAAAGTTTTAGAGTACTAATGCATTGAAATTATAATTCACATTATTTGTTACAGTCTTAACTTTTTAAACTACTTGATATATTACTCGTAGTAATTAGTTATTAGTATTACAAATATGAAATAAATGATATTGCACGTTAAATAAGGGTTGTTATGATTTAACCCAACCCAAAAAACCCAGGTGAGTTTTTTCAAAATTTCAACTTTAAATTACATAGGTAATATATTTTTAAATGTCAGTACACCAGTCGTAAAGTTTATCACCCCCCACCCCAAGGAAAAAAAAAATGTCTTAATTGACAATTTTTAAAACAAATAATTGTAACTTAATTTTCTATAAGTATGTGTAACTATCACAAACACTAATTTTTTTCTCATTAAAATAGATACTTTGATATATAATCCTACAATTGAAACTCGTAACAAAATACCACATATGCTGAGAATCCTAATTTAATGATGTAGACATGTAGAATTATTTGATTTATTCTATTAATTAATTATAATAAAAAATACTTACTTTACAGCAAATATTTTTTTTCCAGTTCTGCAAATTTTGTTATATCCAGTTTCAATTGCAAAAAATTGATTAATTAAGTATAAACTACCACCCAACTTAATTCAATAACAACATAAACTAAGGGAAAACCGAAATTTCCTATTTACCTTGGGCTGAGGAAATGTTACTTACTGTGCCTAAGAAAGAATATAGCAACACATTTTGGAATGCAAACAACTCAAAAAGAAAAAAAAAAACTTGCAATCCATCATTAATCAATGTTTCAGAATGAATTTTTTCTAGAGAAAATATTTATTACATATAGGCAATCACTTCAATTAAAATGAATAAAGATACTTTATCCTTAACAAAATATTAGTTTAAAAGTTCTGATTCAGCACTAGTATTAGTATAGTACTTTAATGATAATTTCATTGTTAAAACTATTACTAATAATCAATTTATCTAAAAGCAAAGAATAATTTTGATTATTGTCATTGATTTATATATTTTTGTGATCAATTAATTACTTTAAATTGTATTTAGTAGTAAGTACATTTTTTTTAAAAACATTCTGAACCACCTCTTTTCACATAAAAAACCCTGATAAAACCCAAAGGGTTGGTTTTTTTCTGAAAAAACCCGGGCATTTAACAACCCTGCATTGAATGTTTTAAATACTAAATAAAATGGTTTCAAAATAAAGCTGTACAATTGACATTTGAGGCACCTGATCTGCCGATTTATTAATTTCATTACTACTAATATAAATTTAATTAATATTACACTTTTTTAATGTGCAGATTTGAATAATGAAACATTTAAGATAGAAAGTGATAAAATATTAGAACTTGATCACCATGAGCTTCTCCTGTTCCTATGCTCTCAAACATTGTTTCCTGACTGGTTTGATTGATTGCCAGATTATTAAATATGCAAGTTATGTTTTTTTTAATAAAAAAAACCTTAATTTCATTGCAACATTAAAAATTTTATTAATTACATGAAATTAATTAAAAGCAGATATATATATATATATAATACATTCTGGTAAGTATAATTTAAAAATCCAAATTCGAGTAGCTGTTCCATTAAATTTAAAGAATTTAAGCACTATTACAGAAATTGCACTTTTAGAAATATCCACATGGGGATGTCCATTACTGGAAATCAACTATTAAGCATTTCAGCAATAGACACAGGTCCTAAAACTTTACAAATAAATAAAATATTGTAAATGACTTACTATATAAAATTCGAAGTTTTCTATCACTATCAAAGTAAAAGCATATAATTTTTGCAAGAAAATAAAAAAAGATATAAATAATTGAAGCCAGCTCTTAGCATGTCCATTAAGATTTTCACTGCAAAACAGTGGAACTGTGAAACATTTTCTGCCAACTGATTGGTTTGGTTAATAGTGTCAACAGTAACATAGATTATAAAACATGCAAGGGGAAGTTACGAAAAAAAATAAATAAAAAGCTAAATTTTCATTGGTTATTTTTTTTATAAACCAAAAACTTTGAAGGGTTGCCCATTTACTGGTACATCTACTCTATATATCTATATTTACCTTTGTTTTTAAAGGTCATTAGCAGAACAACATGATATAATCAGCTAAAGGCAAGGCATTTTATTCGTATATTAATGGTTTTACACCAAAACATTTAACAAAATAATAAGCATCATTCTAACATGTTATATTACAACAAAGAAATCTCTGAAAATGAAGAATTATGTATTTTTGGCTTAAATTCTTTGAAAAGTGAACAACACTCCTTAGGTATTTTTAATCAATTGTAAATATTGTTTAGAAACAAGACAAAACAAAATAGCGACTCAAAGCATTCGATGAAATGCTGGGTTTTTTCACGTAAATTTCACAGATTTTATTTTAATTTTAAAAGAGAAACTTGAAATAACAGATTATTTAATCAACAATAACATTAAACAAAATTATACCTTTTATGCTGAAGTAGAATGTTGATTCCATTCTTCACTATTTATTCCAAACCCTCCATTTTCACAGGCTACATTGAATCAGGATGTATTGAGAATAGAATTAGGTGTATAATTGAGCAAGTATTATCAATGATATGACATGAAATACTATCAGACCATATAGCAAAGACAATACTCATTCAATTAATATGCTGCGAGTTGCTGGTGCTGATGCTTGCAATGGTGGTAGGCAGGAATTGTTACTAAAAAGGAAAAAGAAAACAATATAAAAGTTTGAAAGAACACCATATTGGGGAGACTTCCGTTCTCTGTAACCCATCGCCAAGCCGCTAAGCTAGGTCGCGATAACTTCCGCTGTGTGGTTTGGCGAGTACTATCGTTCTGCATTCGGCAACCTCTTTATACTTTTCTCCGTTTTCCTTCCAGCTAGAGAAAAGGAGTGTTTTCGTTTTTAGTAAACTTCGAATATGAGTTACATTTTCCAGTTGATTTTCACGAGAAAATAGGAATTTTTATTTAATTTTATTTAAATATTAATTTATATTTTCGACTTCGGAAATAGGAATTTTTATTTTATTTTATTTTAAACAGATTTTCATGGGAAAATAGGAATTTTTATTTATTTAAATATTAATTTATATTTTCGATTTCGAAGTAATAACATTTATTTATTAATTTAATTTTAAACAGATTTCACAGGAAAATAGGAATTTTTATTTAATTTTATTTAAATATTAATTTATATTTTCGACTTCGGAAATAGGAATTTTTATTTTATTTTATTTTAAACAGATTTTCATGGGAAAATAGGAATTTTTATTTTATTTTATTTTAAACAGATTTTCATGGGAAAATAGGAATTTTTATTTATTTAAATATTAATTTATATTTTCGATTTCGAAGTAATAACATTTATTTATTAATTTAATTTTAAACAGACATTTAAAAATAGGATTTAAAAATAGGAATTTTTATTTAATTTTATTTAAATATTAATTTATATTTTCGACTTCGGAAATAGGAATTTAGGGAATTTAACGGAAATAGAAAAATAGGATTTAAAAATAGGAATTTTTATTTAATTTTATTTAAATATTAATTTATATTTTCGACTTCGGAAATAGGAATTTTTATTTTATTTTATTTTAAACAGATTTTCATGGGAAAATAGGAATTTTTATTTATTTAAATATTAATTTATATTTTCGATTTCGAAGTAATAACATTTATTTATTAATTTAATTTTAAACAGATTTCACAGGAAAATAGGAATTTGATTTTCACGAGAAAATAGGAATTTTTATTTAATTTTATTTAAATATTAATTTATATTTTCGACTTCGGAAATAGGAATTTTTATTTTATTTTATTTTAAACAGATTTTCATGGGAAAATAGGAATTTTTATTTTATTTTATTTTAAACAGATTTTCATGGGAAAATAGGAATTTTTATTTATTTAAATATTAATTTATATTTTCGATTTCGAAGTAATAACATTTATTTATTAATTTAATTTTAAACAGATTTTCACGGGAAAATAGGAATTTTTATTTATTTAAATATTAATTTATATTTTCGATTTCGAAGTAATAACATATTATTTATTAATTTTATTTTAAACAGATTTTCACGGGAAAATAGGAATTTGTATTTATTTAAATATTAATTTATATTTCCGACTTCAAAGTAATATATATATATATATATATATATATATATTATTTATTTATTTTTTTATTTATTTTTTTTTACATTAGTTCTTACGTTATTTTTATTTGTTTATTTATCATATTTTTCATAAATTAATATTGAAGAAAAAGTAGTTTAAATTTCTAATTTTAAAAAATAACAAATTAAAAAATTAGTTAAAAATAACCTCACAAAAAATAAAACAGGTTTAAAGTGACGTAAATTTTGAACATTGACGAAAGGAGTTTCAACAATCCGTCCTTTTGGCGAAAATGTAAAATTAAATATAAAATCGACAGTTCAGAATTTAAAATTTATTTAAATATATATATATATATATATATATATATATTACATTAGTTCTTACGTTATTTTTATTTGTTTATTTTTCATTGTTTTCATAAATTAATATTGAAGAAAAAGTAGTTTACATTTCTAATTTTTAAAAATAACAAATTAAAAAATTAGTTAAAAATAACCTCAGAAAAAATAAAACAGGTTTAAATGAACATTGACGAAAGGAGTTTCAACCAGACTCTTTCTCATAACTTCTATCTTTCCTCCTGTGAGGGTTGAACTTGGAACCTCTTTGCCCGAAATACAGTGAGGGAAATTTAGTAGAAGGGAAAACAGTTACAGGGAATTTCTTGTAAAGCAGTTGGCGTCATCTAATCATCATCGCCTGGCGCTGATATTGCAAACCTGCTTAAATTGCAGTCAGATGACATGGCACATTCGCACATTCCTTGTAACAAAAAACGAAGAAGCATTTTTAAAGTATGCTTTGTAGATGCTAAAAATTTTTCTAAATAATACTAATACATAGATGCTTGTTAATACTGTTGTAGAGTAAGAGTAAAAGAAAGATAACAAATGTTATACATATAAATATGTAACAATAGGATAACTATTATAGAAATTATATTATATAGAAATTATATATATATATATATATATATATATATTATATATAATAAGTATAAATATCGTTATAGAAAACTGTGCTGTAAATGATATAAGAAAATTCATTATTTTTAACTAAATAAGATTACTCCTATCGAGTTAACGGTATTCTTAATTAGATTTTTTTTCTTTACATACTTTTAGATCATTTTAAAACAGTTTTAAAGAAAAATATTTCTAACATCACAAACACATTAAATTATTATTTTAAATTGAATTAATTTACTCCAATTAAAATAACAGATATATTAGCACAAATAAAAATAATAATAAATATTTTTAAAACTTTAGAAAAAAAATTATCCCATAATTTTTACTTATCCTATGTTATAAATGGTACAAGTAAATTCATCCTAATTATTGCATATGTTTTTTTTTTCTTATCTCACATTTTGATACTTTTAAATAAATAAGTCATGGGCGCCAGCATTCTCCTCCCCTGCCGTCCTAGATTTTGAACAAAATTTCATGGAGGATGCGGGGGACAAAGTTTATCATGAAGACCACAGAGTTCAGTTGCAGAAATAAAAGAACAAATATTCCATTATTTATTTTATATTTTCAGAAGGTGAAATAAGTTTTGAGTTACAAACACATCTTGAGTTATAAGTGAGTTTTTTTCCATGATGACACTTATCGGGCTGTCGCGTGCAGAAGTTATATTCAAAACCACAATTTTCACAGTATTTTCTAAAATACCGTCTGCCTGTTTCGAAAAATGGAACAAACTGTTCGACTTCATAGTTTCTAAATAAGAGCATTTGTCGATTCCATGTGTTTATGAACGAAACTGAATTCAGAAATCTGTTAGAAAATAGTCAATTTTGATTCCAATTTAAAAAGATTATACGATTTCTCTATGGGAAAGTGGGGCATTTGCCCCATAATTTAGCTGTCCCAAAATTAGAATTACGCAATTTTAGTAGCATACTTTTTTCTTTTCTACTTTATTCGAAAAACATAAAAAAATTTTTTAATATGTTTTATGTGATCTCTAAGCAACCTCTTACAAAAGTATTTTTTAATTATATTTATCATATAGTATTAGTACTAATTCTAACCCTGAAATTCATTTAATAAAGTTCTTTTTTCCTTCTTTGTGTGTGTCGATTATTTTTATCTTCTAAATGTTAATGCTTGGTCATATATTTATTTAAATAATTAAAAAGATTTCTAGTTGAACATTATATCACATGTAAAAGATTTAAGAATCGGACTTGGAGTAGAATTTTATTTATTTATTTCCTCTCTCTCTCTCTCTCCCTCTCTCTTTAAATTTAAATGTATTATCATTCATGATTTTTTTCCTCCTGCGGTTGCTTTGTTTACTCTTAAACTCTATTAGACAAAAGCTATCCCTTAAGGCTGTTCTATTCTCAAATCTAAAAAAGCCACTTTCTGACACATTTCTGAATTCATTTTAGTTCGGAAACGCATAAAATTGGAAGGTGTTCTTATTCTAAAACTTTGTAATCCAAAAACCTTTTTACGTTTGATAAAGGCAGAAGATCTTTCAAAACGTACAGTCAAAGTTGACGTTTCGAACGGAATTTCCGACGTTGCAGCACGAGAAAGGGGAAACACGTGTTGTCATGTGACCCGAATCACTTATAACTCGATACATAATTTATTTATCGAAAAATGGAAATCATTTCGATTCAAAATCGCTTCAATAGTCAGACTTGCCAATGTGATTAAAAATGAGCCAGAAAATTGATCAGAAAGTTTCTCGTTGTCGTTGTTGAGCATATCATTTTAGAACCTCTTTAAAAACATGTTTCTGTTCCGACCACCACCCCTTTTTCTTTTCTTCTGTTCTTTTTAATATATATTTTTTTATGATTTAAAAATGTTACATTATCCAGGGGAGTCGGGGGGGAGGGGGGGGGGATAGAGCGAATTATTTAAAAATTCTATTAAATAGCTTGCACAATCTTTGAAAAGAAATTCTAAAGACCTTTTTTATTATTATTACTCATCTGTCTGAAGAAATAAAAATGCTGCCAAAAATAAATCCTGTCAAAAATAACTCTCTTTCAGTAATAAGATAACGTGCATTGAGATGCTACAAATTAAAGGGTGTAACTGATCATGTTGTAATTAATTAATCGTTTTGAATGCATGTATGTGAGTTTAGATTCATATAACTAAAGTATTTTTACAAAATGTTAGTGAATAACATAGACCGCTGAACCTGGAATTCATTCGAGCATATTTCCTATTACACAAATTAAACACTTTTTGCTTTAGAATATACACATATAAATTGATTTATAAATATGACTATTTAAAACCTCTAAATAGCAAACAATCCGCATTTCAGAAGCAAAAGTATACAAATATTTATGTGTTGATTAAAAAACGTGAATGTTCGCTAAATAGAGGTGTCGCTTTTTGGAAGCGTCTGTTATGAAAGTTTACTGTAAACGCTCCATAACGGACACTTCCATTTAGCGAGCTCCTTTTACAATCCATAGCACATACATATTTGTATACTTTTATATCTAAAAGACGGACACCTCTAAATAGTGGGAAAATTCTGTGGTTCCGAGGTATCCGTCATTGAGAGGTTTTGCTGTTTTTAGATAAACATATTTTTTGTTTTTAATCTTATCTTAATGTAAAAGTTCAAAACATTGACTACAATCAGTACAATGTCGAAAGGGATTTAAAATATCAGCTTTACGAAAATTGCATACCAAATTTGGGACCCCATAAAATCGGGGGAGAGGAGGGGGGTAGCAGCTAGTGCTATGACCCAGTTTACCCATGCTTTAATCAGGTTGTGCTTCAGGAAAAATTTCCAACCATTTCCATTTTTTTTATGGTCAAGAATTTTTCCATTTATTGACGATGCAATGTGGTCAAATATGACTGCAATAAATGCCTAAAAAGAATTGTGGCCAGTCTGCCTATTGCCGACAAATCAAAGCACAAAAATGGTCGCAATTCAGACGCTTCAAATGTCTGAAATTGAGACATAAATAAGTGTCTTAAAAAAAAAAAAGTGTCTGTATTTTTAACCATTTGTTTCAGACATTTCACTTTACAGTGTACCACAACTTAAAACACATTTCCAGTAATTATTGTTCTTAGACAGTACTAAAATCAAATTCTTTTGTGTGCCCCTGTAAATGAACGATGAATGTTATGCACACCCTATTCTATAGAGCCTCTTGTAGTACACCTCAGTAATATATATATATATATATCAATTTAAATGTGTTTTGAATCGAGTAACATCATTAAAATACACTGAAATCTATCTTTCCCCATATACCTTAATGTAACAAAATTATTTTGAGTGTCCGTGTAAATGAAGTATAAACTCTACATACTTCATTTTCGATACCGTAGTAAACCTCATTAACCTATATCAATTGCGTGGTAATCTGGCTACATTTACGCGAATTAGATTACAGAGACAAACCGAATTGATAAAAATTTTGAATTATGTTGTAAATTGTTAATAACAAGGTAAAGTCACTATCACAAAGATTCTAAGAATAATGCATATTACGAATACATTATCTATATTAAAATTGTTATTATTATTATTATTTTGCATTGCACAATCATGGGGGCCAAATGATAGATTTAATCTTGAAAATCTATTTTTTACCCTTGTACCTCACATATAAACTTCAATGTATTCAGAATTTTTAATAACACTATATGATAAATATGATTAATGCAATACTTTTATTAGAGGCTACTTTTTAAAAACGCTAAGGAAAAAAAAAAAAAAAAACTAGTCGGATGTGCCAATTTCAAAACTTTTTTCAATTACGTTAAAAACTAATTAGAGCCAACTTATGTCACAGTCTAACAGAATATGAAGTTTGATGAAATTCTGTGCATTAAATCTTGAGATATGACTATCACTATATAATCGAGTAAATCCTACAAAATTAAGCATAGAAGCACCACCTGTAGGGCTATTTACACCAAAACCTAATCAGCAACAACTTATATCAACGTCTAACGGAATCTGAAGTTTGTTAAAAATCTGTGCATTAGTTCTTGAGATAAGATAATGCTGAAATCGTTAAAAATACAGCATAGCAGCGCCACTTGTTGGGCGATTTTCACCAAAAACTAATCAGCACCTATTTACATCAAGATCTAACTGAATATAAAGTTTTATTAAATTCCATGCGTTATTTCTACAGATAGAGAGCCCACAAAATTTTTTGTCACATACAGCCAGACAGACATTTTCTAAGAACAGTCAAATCATGTTCAGGACCTTCTTAAACGTACAAATCCATCAAAAACCTAAGTCGAAAATTTTTATGAATCGAATACTTTCTTCTTGTAAAGATAAAAGAACGTAAAAAAGACTACGTAATAACTTTTACCACAAAGATTTTAACAATAATGAATCAAAACAAATAAAATATTTTAAAATAAATGTTTTTTTTTTTTTTCATTATATCATGCTGACGAAACCAATGTTTTCATCGTTAAAGTCTAGTTTCTGGGAAAATGTCCCACTTGCCCATACAAAGATGCCGAATATTCGAAATCGATTAATTTTTTCAAGTAAGTTGAAATCCAAAGTGACTATTTTCTGACGCTAAACTATATACAATGTGATGGTATAGGAACATTATCTTAATTCATGATGAAAGGATTAAAGTAATCCCAGAATAAGAGAAGTGACTGGTTTTGATTGACACCTATTGTAAGAGGATTATCCTAGCGAGAAGATCTCTTTTTTCAATTTCAAGTAAGAGTGAAAGACATTTCATGCTTTGTATAGCCTTTCTAAATGTGTGGACTTTTTCTATAAGAAGATTATCTGAAGTGGTTTAAAATATGCCAGGAAGGTATTCGTAGGAATAGTGTGACAAAAGAAATTGATTTTGAAGAACTCAGAGATTGGAAGAGGGAGGAGAAAGGAAGAAGGGTGTGTCAATCAAGTAGGATTGGAGGTATTATGCATTCCGGAAGGGATGCATTTTTTCCCCTTTGATTGACAGACATGTTTTTGTGTTCTAGGTAGACGGACCTGAGTTCTGCAGATAAGAAAAGTGGGACTTCCTTGGATGTATAGGACAGTCTTGTAATGTCATCCAAAATTTGACTATATTGTTTTTAAAATTGTTATTTCTTAAATAAAGCTTTTTCGTTTGATACGAACTCATACGTTTTAATTATATGTATGTGACCACGACACCACATATTGAATAAATATTTGACAAAGCTGATTACATAGTTCAATATTACACACTCTAGGATTCCATATTTTAAATTTTAAAATAAGTCAACTATTAGAAATTTAGTAAAGTTCTCTTTGCAAATTTACTTTGCAGGGGATGGAGGAGGATCTTCAAAATCCGTGTTTCCCACTACATGAGAAAATAAAA
The DNA here is from genome assembly GCA_963931845.1 of Maratus michaelseni. NCBI lineage: Eukaryota > Metazoa > Arthropoda > Arachnida > Araneae > Salticidae > Maratus > Maratus michaelseni. Next base: position 76,809,600 of record OZ007599.1, on the reverse strand, counting down.
GCTTGTTATCAACCCATAGACACGCACTCTGTCCCGACCACGTACTTACGGGTACTTACAGCGCGCACATACTGGATCTTTAAATGTGATGGTTTTGGACCATCATCTTAATTCATGATCAAAGGATTAAAGTAATCCCAGAATAAGAGAAGTGATGGGTCTTGATTGACACCTATTGTAAGAGGATTATCCTAGCGAGAATTATCCTTTGGATTATGCTTTGTTCATTTCAAGTAAACGTGACTTGAAATGAAAGACTTTTCATGCTTTGTAGGGCCTTTCTAATTTTGTGTGGACTTTATCCATTAGAAGATTATCTGAAGGGGTTTAAAATGTGCCAGGAAGGTATTCGTAGGAATAGTGTGACAAAAGAAATGGATTTTGAAGAACTCAGAGATTAGAAGAGTGAGAAGAAAGGAAGAAGGGTGTGTCAATCAAATAGGATCGGAGGTATTATGCATACCGGAAGGGATTCAGTTTTTCGCCGTGAAAGTTTTGTACGTGAAAGTCTTGTAATGTTATCCAAAATTTGACTATATTGTTTTTACAATTGTTATTTCTTAAATAAAGCTTTTTCGTTTGATACAAACTCATACGTTTTAATTATATGTATGTGACCACGACACCACATATTGAATAAATATTTGACAAAGCTGATTACATAGTTCAATATTACGCACTCTAGGATTCCATATTTTAAATTATAAAATAAGTCGACTATTAGAAATTTAGTAAAGTTCTCTTTGCAAATTTACTTTGCAGGGGAGGGAGGAGGATCTTCAAAATCCGTGTTTCCCACTACATGAGAAAAAAAAAAGCTTGTTTTCAACCCATGGACACGCACTCTGTCCCTGTCCCGACCACGTACTTACGGTTACTTACAGCGCGCACATACTGGATCTTTAAATGTGATGGTTTTGGACCCACCATTTCCACGTAGACCACCTTCTTTTTACATATAGTTTTACTTGTGCTACAGTAGTGCATATTTATATGTAATGTATTTATTGTATACATTTCTTAATCCTGAACACTAAACAAACATTATTCCAAATTAATTAATTTGCACTATATATTTCTACATTAAAAAAACGTTTTTGCATTGAGGAAAAAAATAGATTACTAGGACTTCCCTCAAAGGGATTAGTCTGAGTGATATTGCTGAGAACATAGGGTTAACAATTACAATATAAAGAAAAAGAGCAAATTAAATGATACAATTACAAAATATCATATATAAATTCACTGTTAAAAAATAGAAAAGAAGTACCGTTCATCAGATGTGTTGTCATATTTTTTTTGAACTTGTGGCAAATAATCTCATTTTCTTAAGCGCGTATTGCGCAAAACTTGGAAAAAAAACGCAAGATCTTTTAAAACGCCAAGCTTTTTAAAGTTACGTAATTGGATTTGCAGCCAATAGATTATTCTATCAAGCGTGGCTTAACGCAAATTTAATTTCATTGTTGCACCTTTTTTTGTGTGTGAATTTAAAAATTTTCTTCCTTGATTATATATCTATTATTTGTATAACTGTTTATAGAAACTCTTACACTTCAAACCACATTGATAGCATGCTTTGTTACAAACCAGATTGCAAAACTATAGTCTAAATTACTATTAAAGCATACAAAAAATCTTTCGATGACTTCTGTAATATAACTTTTACATTAAATCTCCATATCGGCAAAATTAAAAAATTATATATATTACAAAGTTAAGCTTAACAGATACTTCTTGATTATTCTCTAGGTGGCTCTGCCCCCTGCGCCTTTAATGCGCCTTTACTGCGCCAATCCGCAGTCTTTTCTTTTGCCTGTTTGTCTGTTTCTCCACAATTTGTCTGTTTCCCTATCCGTTCTTCTGCCCGTCTCTCTAACCGATTGTCTATCTCTCTACATGTCTCGCTACCTGCCAATCTATTTCTCTAACCGTCTGTCTATCCGTCTAACTACTTGTATGTCTAGCCGTGTCTCTATTCACTTCGCTACCCATTTATCTATCTGTCTCTCTACCCGTCTGGCTATACGCCTCTCTACCCATCTTCTTACCCATCTCGGTACCCATCTACTGTCTCTCTACTCGTCTGTATACCCGTCTCACTATCCGTCTGTTTTTGTACCTGACTCTTTTCCCGTCTCGCTACCAATCTCATTACCCGTCAGTCACTCGTCTCTGTACTCATCTCTCTACTCGTCTCTTTATCTACCACGCTATGCGTCTCGCAACATTTCTCGCTACATTCCTATCTACCGATGTCGCTACCCGTCTCGTGACCCATCTCGCTACCCCTCTGTCAACCCTCTTTTTAGGTGCGTTCGTAATTATATAAATACGTAGCACCTATTGTCGTCGCTTGGTCCGTCCGTCTGTCCGTCCGTCCGTCTGTCTATCCGTCCGTCCGCATATAACAACGCAAAAACTACCTAACCGAATGGTTTGAAATTTAAGATATATTATCTTTGCAGAATTTTGTCGAGACATTTCAACTTTTATAAAAATCGAATAAAAACTTTAGGAGATATTAATAAAAAAATTTATTAAGAAATTTGAATTTTTTTTTTAAATCGGTGCTTTCTTGTTATAGGAGCTTCCGAAGTTTTATCGTCAAGCGACCGAGATACTTATTTTATTACAAAAATGAATCTGCAGACGATAGAATTCATTTCACAGAATTAAAAATCATCAAGATCTGAATATTTATATAGCTAGCTAGAGTACGAACGCACCTCATTTGTCACGTTTGACGTACAATTTCCAACTTGTTACCTTTCTCTCTAGCCGTCTGTCTATTCGTTTCGCTACCCATCAACCTACCTATGTCGCTACTCATCTCCCTACCCATCTCACTACCCGTCTGTCTACCCGTTTGTTTACTCGTCTTTCTACCTCTCGCCACCTCTTCCCAATATTTAAACAATTCATTTAATATACAGAAGCTGTTTATCAGTTAATAAATGCAAACAGAAGTAATTTATCTAATAAGTGTAATCAGAAGCAATTTTTTTAAAAATACATACATAAACCTGAATAATAATTCACCAGTTTTGTGTTCATAGTTGTTTATATCATTTGACAGTAAATCTCAGCTTCTTAAACCTGAATTGTCTCAAGCTTTTTAAAAAAACCACAAGGTCTGTATAACTGCAAAGTACCCTGAGGGCTATATTAGCTACATGTTATTAAGTTAAGTGAAAGTTTCGTTATCGCGTTTGCAGCCAATTGCTTATGTCAGAAAGCGTGGCTTAATGCCATTTTAAATTCATTACTGTAACTTTCTTTTTTTTTTTTTTTTTTTTTTTTTTTTTGGGGGGGGGGGGGTAGGGGGGGGAAGGGTTTCAAATATATACATTTAAATTAAAATTTTTGCCTCCATGCCATTAGTGTTGTTTGTATTATTAACTAATACCTTGTAGACCGAGCTTAGGAGAAACTTTCGTAATTGAGCCCAAAGCCAATCGGAGCATTTAATATCATTATTGTAACTCTTATAGAGTTAAAACAATATTGTTGCTAGCTTTACTTTTGTTTGAGACCAGCCTTGCCTGTGTATCTGAATGGGGGAAAAGTTTCGTATCCTATGTCGGTTGGCGAAAAAAATTTTAAATGGTGCCAAAAGTTAGTTAATTGTAAACAATTAATAAACGGCTAGTAAATAATAAATAAGCATTTAAAATCTAAAAATGGAGAAGTGGTCCGTATAAAAATGCAAAACATAACATTATACGCTTGATATATGTAAATCTTTTTTTATTTTTTTAATATTTCCGAAGGCACAGATAAAAAGGTAAAAATCTCTTTTCCAAATGCCAAATAGAAAATATACAAAATAGAATGCCAAATATACAAAATAGAAAAATATCTGCAAAAAAATATATTTACATAATACTACATCTGCCAAAAAATAAGATTTAGAAAAAGTAAGCCAAATCCTGCAGATCCCAACAATCACATCGTAAAACTTATCACCAAAACAGAATTCGCCAAATCTTACGGCACAGGAGATGGATTTTTCCCTCTGAATGCAGAATATTAGTTTTTTTTTTCTTGTATGATGGGTGATTATAATATAATTGTTTCATTTCACATACTACATACCGTTTGATATATTGGTACATTTATGTTATCCTGGCGCAGTTGATAAATCGCCAAATATTGTTCCTATAACATTTTCATATTGAATTCATTTCATTTAAATATAAACCTTTCACTCATTTAATTTAAGATACATGCCTTTCATTAATCCCATTTAAAATGCTAAAAAGAGAGAGAAAAAAAAAAGAAATAATGCCATAAATCGAAACTTTTTATTTAAACACCAAAGAATTTTTTTTTTTTTTTAATTTACACAAGCAAAATAAAAAAAGCTGCTATTGCTGAGATTTGCGCCAAATGTCTAATACCAAGTCTACCAAGTTATTGCGGAGTTTTTCTTTCAAACAGAAAAAAATCCAGATTAATTTTCGATTTCTACTAAATTGAAATATATTTTATTGTGCTGAATATTAGTGCGTGCATATTTTTTTGCTCCATGTACTCCATGAACTTTTCAATTCCGATTGTCTACGAAAATCTCCCGCCGGTGAAAATGACGTACGCACAACATTTTCGTGACGTATATACTTTAATTGTGCTTTTTTATCTATTTTTTTAATATAATTTCCAAACGGTTTGACATTTATTCTTGGTAATAAATAGACGTCGTTGTCACCTTTATAGGTACTTGCTGTAAAAATTTGAACGAAATCCGTTAAATATTTTTTGAGTTATGCTTGACGAAAGATTTTAATATCCATCGTAGCTATATATGGGGCAAAGTAAAACTGCGCTGTGTATGAGTCTTCGTTGCACTCAGACAATTAGAAAAAAATCCTTTTTTTTTCTTTTTCTTTTTTTTTGTTGTTGAGAATTTGGAAATGTTGTATTTTTAGGGTTTCGTTCATCTCTTTCAACGAATACTTTCAACGAATGTTTTCTTTATATCTTTTTTTTTTTTTTTTTTTTTTTTTTGTTTTTTTTTTTTTTTTTTTTGGGGGGGGGGGGGGGGAGGGGAGAAAAATTATTGTATTTAGAGCAATTTTTTTAAAAACATTTTTCTCCGCTTGGAATTTGCATTTTTTATCCCTATCATTCTACCTTTTTTAGGGTTTCGTTCATCTCACGAAACCCTATTACTCCCGCTCCTTTGTCTGTCCGTCACAGAGCCATTCTCGAAAACTGTGTTACTTACAGAGTTGAAACTTTGTGTATAAAAAAGAATATCAGATGTGAAGGGCCCAAAATATTAAAATTTGAAAAATTCGTATTATTTTAATAAATAGAGATAAAAACCAAAATTCTAACAGCCTTGTACCATTAAATTTAAATATTTTTCGTTATAGCCGATGCCAAAAATTAAAAATCAACGATGAAAATCTTCCCACAATAATTATTTTTCTATCAGACGATTTCCACGTGAAAAATGAAATAAAAAGTTTCACCAACTGAAAAAAAGATTAATATGAAATAAAATTGATTGACGTCATAGTGGTAATAAAACATAAGACGGAAAGATTTCTCAAAAATACAAGGAGTATGAGTATGTATATGTGCACAAAACAGATTAATATCATGTCATTAGAGAATTAAAAAGAAAATCTAACGTCATATCGGAAGTTTAACGGATTATTCAAATGTTTCAGAATAATACAAAGCGTGTATCAATATGAGTAATAGAGAATAGTAAATATATGAGTTATCATATTGAATCATGATAAAAATCCGATTATGGAAATATTCGTATATTTTAACATTTTGAAGGTATACATACAACATGTTTAATTTTGAAATATATATTTTTTAAATATCGCATTTAGTCAGCAAGACAGATATTACAGTGAGAGAATATAATAGCGGGCTTAGACCGCTATCGGAATGGTTTAAATAATCAAAAAAAAAAAAAAAAAAAAGAAAAAATAGACCGGTAAATTTTTACTTTAGAAAATACATGACCTTTTTTTTTTTTTGCTAAATGAAATTTGTTTGAATTTATTAAAGAAAGGATAAAGTGTTTTGAAAGGAATATTAAACGAAACTCTTTGAGCGATCTTCGGTCACACTTACCCACTTGTTTTATTGTTACGTTTTATACTTATCATATAGCTAATAAGGCTTATTGAGATTAAATATTTATCGCAGAAAAAACTGGCAGCAAAAAGTTTTATACCTATATTTCAAAACAGCAATGTTTCCGCATTTGCTGTAAAAATCTACATTTTTTTACATTCTTATATAAGTGTGTTGCGGCCCGCCTAAAGTCACAAATATATGTTTGCGGCCCGCGAGAAAAAAAGGTTGAGTATGGCTGATATAGAGGGTTGTACAAAAGATTTCGAGTACATTTCAATCAATTGGTGGAAATTGCTAAATGCGAATTTTCTAAATGAACTAAATTTTATCATGCTATGTAGGATATATCCAAATCTATTGATCATATACAGGGCAGCACAAATTAATTTGGCTATATTTTTGAGTATGGGAGCGGATTGCTAAGACTGGACTTTTAAATGTGTTATAATGTTTCCTATACTGTTTACTTATATATCTTCTTTCAACTTATTGAACAGTGAAGTTTCGTTACAGTTTTCTGGATGTGTAGGAAAGTGTTTCATAATCTATGCTTCACGCATGAGTTTTAGTTCTTTTTATTATTATTTTTTTACTTAAAATTTATATCTGATGTGCGTATATAGAGCCTTTCTCTGAACTCCCACATTAAAATATCCCGTCCACTAAATTAATTCAAATTTTGTGCAAGAAATGTATACCTTAGCATTAATGTAATTATTGACAGAAAGGGAATTTTTGTGTGTGTGTGTGTGTGTGTGTGGGGGGGGGGAGTTCCGGCTTATTATGATCATGGGTCCATGCTTGCGTTTTCCAAAAGAATAAGCATTAAAGAAATTGAAAAACAACTTTATACAGAAAAAAATTTTAAACAAAAATCCAATTATACAATTACTGAAACTTAATGCCGAAAAAACTAATCAGACATGATATTTACAACACATTTCAGTTAATGACGCCTTTTTGGCTCAAGGCATGGGCGATATGGGTGGCCAAAGACGAAAGACAGGAAGTCCCGTCTATTTTGTAAGAAGAATGATGGATTCATCTGTTTGTGAGTTTCCTGTGAAAAGGCACAAAAGAGCTCACAATACTTCACACTATAGCAAATGTTTTTCAGCTTGTCAAGAGAAAATAAACATGGGCATTTTCAGATTTTGAACATTATAAAATTAATATGTTTATTCTTTTCTGTCGGCTCCCGGGCACTCAAAGCATTTAACCCATTAAGTCCTAGCGGTACCATATGGTACCAGAATAGCAGATATCCATTTTGTTGTTTGTATACCAGTATTTTTTAAGAAAAAAATTCCGTTTAACTAATGACAGAAACTTCATAATAAAAGGAGACAAAAGTCAGAATTTTTTTCAGAAATTTGCTAAAACCTGTCAGACATAAGTCTCATATTTAGATATTAGATTATTATTTTTTATTTACCATTTCTCTAACATAATTTTTTTTCTAAGAACGAATTTTTTTTTTTTTTTTTTTTTCACGCCATACTTGAAATAAAAAATTATAAAAACTGCTTTTTAACTACAGAAGAATTCCCTATGATACAATTGCCTTATCTAAAGATTGTGGAGAGAATTTTAATAAGATTTGCATATTGGAAATAAAAAGAAAGTTTGTCGTATGATGTAGAAAAATTCTTCTATAAAATGTTTTATTTCAATCATCGATATCTAAGAAACAGATGCTTCTTTAAACGTCTTGCTTGTACACAGGTGTCCATAAATTAAGGAGCAGTGACCAATTTCAGACGTTTCGTCAAATATCTTACTGAAACTCGTGAGGAAATGCCCGAAATGTCCTTGAACTTTGAGGATGTAAAGAACATGTTTCACTTCATGTTTTTCAGTGAAGATTTTGTCGCGAGGACAATTAGGGGGAAAAGAATAATAATTGAAAAATAAGTCCCATATAATCCTATGGGACCTATTCCTTAATTTCTCAATTATTGCTGTAACTTGAGTTTTCACGATATTTCACTGGTCTTTTTATATGCGTTGCTCTGCAGTATTGACTATCAAATCATGATAAAAAAAATCTTTGCTGTAGTTCGCGTATGCGCAGTTAAGTTTCATTTCATAAAAATACCTGTAGCTCATCAGATATTTAATAAATAAATATTTTAATCACAGTATACTATTTCTACTATTTTTTGTCAAGTTTTTGGAAAGCGGTGTTAAATTCGGCTGAAAACTCTGCATGCTATAAGAAAAAACTTTTGAAGGTTTCACAGAAACGTTAACATCTTCACGAATATACGTGCTATAGTTACAGAAATGCACACAAATGTTGAACAGGACCTAAACAGTCATTTGCTACACTGACAGGCCATTTTTACCATTTTCTGTAACTTGGGTGATCGAAAATATTATCTTATTGTTAAAATTATTAATCTCCCCCCCCCCCCCCTAGTTGTCCTCGCGGCAAAATCTTCATTGAGAAACATGAAGTGAAACATGTTCTTTACATCCTCAAAGTTCAAGGGCATTCCGGGCATTTCCTCACGAGTTTCAGTAAAATATTCGACGAAACGTCTGAAATTGGTCACTGCCCCTTAATATCTGGACATCAGTGTACTTTTCTGTTCTCCAAAAACAGCTTAAATTAGGCATGCTGTAGACAAAATATATTTTATGGGAATTTTTTTAAAAGAAATATTTAAGATTAAATTATTACAGTATCAAACAGCAAAAGAAAATTTAGGTTAACATGAGTTTCATTAGCATTTTTATAAAATGAGGGAAATTTTTCGAATACTTATAAAAAAAATCTATTTTATTTTTCAAACATATTTTGGTTTCAGGAGGGTAGAGGGGCTGAACAGCTGCTATACAAATATATAAGTGTTAGGAATTAAAAAAATTGTTCACTTAATAGAGGTGTCTGCTTTTCGGGAATGTCAGTTATTAAGTTCTTATTGTATATAGATTTTAAACCTTAAAACATATTTTGGACATTCCTTCTAAAAATTTGATCAACCCAACCCGAAACCAATTATTACCCGATACAATGAATGTCAACCCGACATCAACCCGACCCTCAACTCATCAAATCATCGTAATCATTGTCTTAAAAAAAAAAAAAAAAACTTTACAAGATACTGCAACTTTGCAGTAAAATGGAAAATGCAATTTGTTTGTCGTTATCAGGAAAATGTTGCCTGTCAATTACAAGCTTATACGAGGGGGGAAAAAATTCGAATTCTGATTGTTATACGTGTATAAAGGTCCGAACACGGTAAGACTGCTTTCAAAAAATGTCTGTCTGTGGCAAAAATTTTGTGGGCGCTCTATGAATGCACGAAATTTAATAAAACTTTATATTCAATTAGACCTGGATAATACTTGTTGCTGACTAGTTTGCGTTGTAAATCGCCCAACAGGGGGCGCTGCACCACGATCTGATACGCCACAGCACACTGCTCCAAATCTTTAAAACTAGTATGTTTTGTGACAATCACAAAACTTTCTTTTATAAAAATCAAATCGTCTGCTTTAAACCAAAATTTGATGACAAATTATTCGTTGTTGAGATACAGCTATCGCAGAAATCATGAAAAACAGAGCATAGCAGCGACACCTGTTGGGCAGTTTACAACAAAACCTAAGAAGCATCTTTTTATGTCAAGGTGTAACAGAATTAAAAGTTTGGGTGACATTCCAGGATCATGAGATATAAGTAGCGTGATAATGCAGCATATCAGTGCCACCTGCTGGGCGATATATTGCCCAAATTTAGTCAGCAGAAATTTATGTCAAGGTCTTGCAGAATCTTAACTTTGGGCGCTTGTTATTTAAATTTTCGCGTGGGTGAGGGATGACGGGAAGAGTGGTCGTTCATGGAGGTTGCAAAAGTCAATTAAAGAAATAAAAGATTAATATCTCCAATTATTAATTTGCCCCACCAGTGGCTGAGAGGTTATGCTCTCGAAGCTGGTAGACGGGAGGTGCTGGGTTCGAACCCAATCGCGCCCGTCGGCCTAATCGTTCGGAGTTTCCGTGGTTTTCTTCGAGCTGTGGATTTATCCATGCGTAAATACGGGTTAAAGACCCCCTTAGAAAGACCCCCACGAAGGGCACTCCCCTGGGCCTATATCCCAAGTGCAGATAATTGGCCGTCAATAATCAACCCAACCCAATTTTAAATTTTCAATAGGGGTAGCGCTCCTGAAAATTTCCAAAGAGGGCACATGTGTCCTTTGAAAAAAAAACAAGAAAGAAAAATCATAGATTATGAAACACTTTCCAACGCATCCAGAAACCTGTAACTAAACTTCAGGGTTAAATATTAAGGTCAAAGAAGATATGTAAGTAAACAGTACAGGAAACATATAACACATTTAAAAGTCTTTTTTTTGGAATTACCTTCCATAGTAAAAAATGTAGTCGAATTATTTTGTGAAGCCCTGTATATAATCTATAGATTTGGATATATCCTACATAGCATGATAAAATTTAGTTAATTTAGAAAATTTCGCATTTAGCAATTTTCGATAATCAATCGAAATGTACTCGAAATCTTGTACAACCCTGTATATTATCAAAAGACTTTTGTAAACACCCCATATTAAGCCTAATTTAATTCAGGTAAAAAACTAATAAGGCAAATGAAAACAGATTTTAAGAAATTACCAACCATAAACGACAATGTACCCTGCTGTTCTTTGTTTAGCCTTGTATGTATATGAATTTATTTATAGTCCACAAGTATACTAAATTTTGTTCAGCAAGAAAATATGTATTACAATTAAAAATACCCTTAAGCAATTCATTACCGTAGTCAGTAATACCTACGAATTCTTTTGTGTAGTATATGATCAACAGAATTTTTACTATGCAAAAATTTTGTTAAACTTAAAAAGGCAAACCAAAGTTAGAGTTGAAAGCGCATTTATCACACATAGACTGTAATTACCGCACGGAGACTGAAATCGAATTATTTTGTACGTCCCTGTAAATGATACATGCAATGTACACCATACTTTTTTTTATTCAAATCAGTAATGCATATAAATTACCTTATGTTTGAAATAGTGAAATATCATTAAATTACATTGCAAACAATTTTTCACCATAGAACATTGTGTACCAGAAATCTTTTGTTTGACCCTGTAAAGGAATAATAAAGTCTTTGCACCCCATACTTTACAAAAAGCATGTTTGAGTGCACTTCATAGTTGTACAACAATATCATCATGTTTTAAATGGCGTAACATAATCAAAATGCAATTGAAAAGATTTATTCCCATTGACTATAATGTAACAAAATAAGTTTAAATGGCCCTGTAAATTAACTATAAGTGCTACACACTTCATTTTCAATAGGGATCATGCTATAATAAACGGCAATAACATACAAAAATTTCAGGGAAATCCGATTAAATTGACGAGGATAAGAGCACGGACAGACGCAAGACAAACCGAAGTGATAAACACTTTCCAACTAGATAAGTGTTAAAAATAATAAACTTTAAAATAATGACTAGCTGACCCCCGCCCGGCGTTGCCCGGGCCCGTAATAATAAATTTAAAAAAAAGCGTCAAGTTTTTATGATTTTATATATTTAATCCGATTTTGTATGAAATTATATTTTAAAATGAAATTTCGCGAAAAAATATTGATATTGAGTGATAAAAGTGCTCATTTTCTTGTTTTTGTTTACTTAGGGTCGTTTCATAGTTTTAAAATAAAAAGTTATTTTTGTCCGAACTCTTTGAAATCTTTATTGGTTACTAGCCGGTCGTTTCCGAGTGGGGCCCAGATACATAGTGCAGCGTACCGCCCTGATTTCGCTTGGGGCCCAGAAAGTGCATTTTATATACAACCAGAGAAATATAAATAAAATACTTTAAATCAAAAGTATACGAAAAAAACTAATAAGAATATAAAAAAGCACTTAAATAAAGATTTCGCGACATAATTTTTTTTTCATGAGCATTCGGACAAAATACTACTGGACCCTAACCATGAATATCTAGGGTCGGGGCTCAAGTAGTACTTTGTATCTGGGCCCCACTTGGAAGCGACCGGCTAGTATATAATAAAAAATCAGCAATAGTTCTGTTTTTCGTCTATAATTTTCCGCAATCGGGTTCATAGCCGATGTTGCCCACAAACTCGCTAGCTCTAAAATACATGATTAACTACATTTTTTTTTTTTTTTTGACTTGTAAAGCGGAGTTTCACATTCTTACTTAAAAATGCTGCTGAGATATGGCACAATTACCTAAAATTTTCGACACACAGTGTAACCCCCTTGATGGATTATTATCTAAAATTGCTGAAATACATAGTTACCTATTTTCTAGTACATTTGTTATCCTAAATTTCACGCATCTACCTATTACTGAGATATTGCAAAATAACATAGAAAATCCGACTCCCATTTAACTCTCTTTAGGGGCGGAATTTCTAAAATCTCGGAAATACATGTTGAACTATTTTTTAGTAGATTTGTTATCCTCAATCTGTGATTTCAAGCTCATAACTAAAAATGCTGCGAACATTCGAAATGACCTAAAATTTTAGACTCCCATTTAGCCCCCCCCCCCCCCCCCTCCTTAATGGGGGAATTTCTAAATTCGCTGAAATACGTGTTTAACTATTTTTTCAGTAGATTTGTTATCCTGAGTTTCATGATTCTACGGTAGAATCATGTTCCCGCTAGGCTTTTTCTGAAGGGCGCTGCGCCCTGCCCTTTTTAAAATCGACAAAATGCGCCCTACCCTTTTTTTACGCCCCCCTCCCCTTTGACCCCCCTTCCAGCTAAAGTAATTACGTAAACTTTTCTCCTTTGCATTTCGTGGATGGTCAGAAGTAGGGATGGCTCAAAACAGAGAGGAAAATAAGATACTCTCTGGACAATTGCATTGTTATGTATCTACTTATGTATCTGGCCCTGTTCCTTGCATTGAGATGCTCTTTCTGATATCCGATTATCTGTTACTTTTCTTCCCACAACAGGATGGCAAGAATTGGCGTCAGTTGTACTGGTCTCAGCATTAAGTACAGTAGACAAATGAGCGAAGAAAAAGTTATTTCAAATAGCGAGGTGGCGACGCTTTCATTCCCACCTACAGCATAAAAATCCTGGAATACATTTCCTTCTGTATTATTTTATTCAGCAGATGTTAAAAAAAAAAAAAAAAAAAAAAAAAAAAAAAAAAAAAAAAAACGAAAATACCATGTGAAAGTAATTTAATTTGGACCTTACATAGGTTTTTTAAAAAAGAAAGAAAGAAAAAACGAACACGAGGACGATAGATAAGGTAAATAGATAATTTAAAATAGAGGTATCCAACCTTTTGGCTGTCTCTAAAAGAAATAAATTAAAATAAAAAACAGTCTTTGGCCACACAAAGAAAGCATTAAAGTACTAATTAATGTGTGATCAGACCCGGCATTCTCCTTAAAGGGGTTCTGGAGCAAGAAACATTTTCAGGGCCCTACATTTATATATATATATATATATAAAAGGTTTTTAGAGTTGTGGGGGGGGGGGGGGGGAGCTTTACAAGCGCAAACATCTCAAAATTTGAGATTTTATGCTTTTATTGGTTAAAAGGTGCAACACCCTTTGCCTCGCATTGCCTCCGGAACTCTGCAATGCCCCCCCCCCCCCCGGAGCCACAGAAATCCCTCCCGGAGAAAAGTGTCTGAATTGAACACTGAGCAGAACCCAACCCCCGAAAACCAATCCCCCAAACCTCCACACACACACACAAATAGAAACAATCTAGAAGCAGAAATATGAGTAGTAATTTAATTCAATCCGTAATAATTACTGATGCCGAAAATGAGGCTCTGTATTATTATTCAGCAATTAAGAAAAAAATTCATAACTTCGTCAATTCACAAGATATCAAATCCGCTAAAATTTATTATAAATCCTCTTAATATTGTCTACAACTTTTATATTTACAAGTTTTTAATAGGACCAACCCTTACAAAAAAAAAAAAAAAAAAAAAAAAAAAAAAATCCTTGCCGGCTCTGCCTACAGACACAGGTAGATTTCGAAGTGGGCGGTCCCAACCGCCGCATCATGGCAAAAAGGTCATTTCTTCTGCAATTCCCAATAAACAGGCGCCCCATGGTCTGCATCTTCGAAATCTACCTGTGCCTGTAGGCCGAGCCGGTAGGGGGTTTTTTTAATACAGATTAACATCTATATTTATATGTACATTTATACGTTGTAACATGAAAGTAATGTTAATATTTTTTTTTAGATTTGTGAAAATCATGTTATTATTTACATCATGGGATTCATCAACTGGTTAAGATATTTTAAAAATACAATAATAATAATAAGTATCTTAATTAGTCTTCAATTTTATTTTTAATTAAAAAGGTTGAAGAAATATTTTATTTATAATAAATTTTTGAACCAGTAAATAAAAATATATTTATCATGTTCGTGATATAAATTTTTTTTTAAAGTTTCCTAAATTTTAAATAAATTAAAATACATTTAGCAATGGTAATGACTTCATATTTTTGATAAGTGTATACAAATTACAAATATTTATATACACAAAAATATTATTTTTTTAGATTTGTGAAAGTGATGTTTACCTTATTTTTAAGCATCAGGGAATTTATCAATTTCTTAACAGGGTTCGTGTTCATACGACCCTGAAAAGTTCTTAATTTTTTTCAAAAGTAATTTTTGCTCCTTAAAGATCCCTTTTTACACAAAATCTGCAAAAAATTCTCTGCATTTAATTTTCTATTATTTCTTAATTAGGGGTTATAACTTTCTACATTTTAGCAGATTTCTGATATTTTTAAAAAATATATCTAAATTATCCCTTTGCTCATCTGTAATTTTGTTTTCCCCTTTTTAACCAGCCCCACAATTCAGCTAAATGTTTCTAATTTCTTATTCTGTAATTTTTTTTCTGCTTTTTTTATTTTATTTGTTATTTAATTGTTAAATATTTATTGAATGGTTGATTATAATTAATCATTTAAATCCCCCCCCCCTTCCAATCCAAAATTGTCGTTTCCTCATTCAAACCTCCCCTCTCCCCTCAAAATCTTAAGAATTTGAACTCCAAGTTGCATACGGTACATGAAAGACCTTCAATTTTACAAAAGTAATTTTTGGCCCCTGAAAGTCATTTTTATGCAAAATCTACAAGTCCTTAATTTTATTTACTCTCCTATTACTTCTTAATCAGGGATAAAATCCATCCTTAATTTCAGTGAATTTAAGATTTTTTAAATAATAATGTATCTAAATTCCACTTTCCCGAAATGTTGCTTCCCCCTTTTTTTTCTCCTCAAACATTTCTGCTTTATTTGTTACTTTATTCTAATAATAATTGACCACAGATGTATATTTTTTAAATTTATCTAAATTCCTCCTTTTTAAATGTTTACTTCCTTCTTTTTGCACCCCTCCTCCCCCTCACACTGTATGCAAAACTTAAAAGTCTTTAAAACTCTAATTATTTTCTGCTCTATTTATTATTTATTTCTAACAATAAATAATTGATTATAAAAAATTCTTTATTTTAGTTAGTTTTTATTAAATAATTACAATTAATATAAATATGTATATACATATGGCAGAATCACAATATTAAGTGTCAAAATAGAAATTAAATTTAATTAATGAATTAATATTTGAAAAAACTGTATTAACATAAAGTGTCAACCACTACAAGTTTAAAAAAATGTATTTGAACTTGAGTGGATGAATAAAAAGTATTTTATTAACGATTGAAAATTTGAACAAGATATATAAATATATAGAGGGTGTGAACTAATAGTAGGAATTGAAAAAAAAATAGTTTTCATCTTCCGAACTTTCTGGCATTTCATTCGGTTAGAAATATAACTGTATCCAAGCTCTCTTTAAAATTTTGTGAAAAAATATACATATTTAGTAGTGAAAACATGCGTTCTTTAACAAAAATCTCCAGCTTTCAACAACAGAGAAAAAATATATTAGAAGGTCTATGCTTTCATTGCAATGGTTACACTTTATCCGTTTTTAATCAACCCTTTTCAATCCCCCTAGTCTAAATAGGTGAGGGATAATCAATCAGGTATCCCGTTTCTGAGAACAGAAGACTTTAAAAAAAAAGGTTGAAGCACCCGCAAAGACACGATTTTCGTGTTGAAAATAGAGTGTGAATTTGATAGAATGCGCTTTTTGTTTTAAATATATAAATAACAAACACAGCATAAAAAAAATCCCTGACGGCTCGGCCTACAGGCACAGGTAGATTTCGAAGACGCAGACCGTGGGGCGCCTGTTTGATGGGAATTGCGGAAGAAATGACCTTTTTGCCATGATACGGCGGTTGGAACCGCCTACTTCGAAACCTAACTTGTTTGCAAGCGGAGCCAGCAGGGATTTTTTTTTTTTTTTTTTTTTTTTTTTTGCTATACGAGTTGGTCCTATAAAAAACTTGTCAATATAAAAGTTTTAGATAATATTAAGAGGATTTATAATAAATTTAAGTGGATTTGAAATCTTGGGAATTGACGTAGTTATGATTTTTTTTCTTCTAAAAACCCCCTTCCCCCACCCCCCCCCCTTGGGACAATTTTTAATTATATCAAAAATCTGTCATACATACATTTTCGGCCTTTCTCCTAGAAGTAATAATAACTTCAAACGGATTCGATACGTATCATAATTAAGAAATTATGGTGTTTTTTCTGTTTTCACAAAAAGCACCCCCATCTCCTCCACTTGGTTCGATTTTGCCCATTAACGAACTTGACCGAGATTTTATGCCCCTTGATTTAATGTATCAGTTTCGAAGAGATCTGTGCAGAATTATTGCAGTTATCGTGTCCATAAAAAAGTGACATAAATAGATAGATAGATATAAAGTTTTGAACTGGGGGTGGTTTTGGGTTCTGGGAGTCATGATCGGCGTAGATCTGTAAAAATTTTCCAGAAATTCCAATATAGGGGAGAATGTAATAGGTAGTATTTCTTACGAAATCTACCTAAAAAGAAGACTTTTAAAGATTTTAAACTTTGTGAGCATGGAGGAGGAGTGGAGAAGTTCAAGAAAGGAGATTTTTTTTTTTTTTTTTTTTTTTTTTTGGGGGGGGGGGGGATTTACAAATAGCACAAAAATTTAAAGAGTTTTAAAGACTTTAAATTTTATGCATTTGTAAGAGGGGTGGGGTGGGGGCAGAGGCGAAAAGCCAAGTTTTTAGAAAATCTCAACAATCAGACTTGCAATAAACTTAAATATGAACTGAAAGAATTATTCTAGGGTTAACTCGAGAAGAAAAAATAAAATTAGAGTCATCACGATTTGAAAATAATATTAAAGGACAACACGAACCCGATGCAGTATTAAACGATCCTGCTATTCAGAGGTTTTACGATGTTTGAATATTATAAGTTATTAATATTATTATATATTTTGTACATTTTTCTATATAAAATATAAAATTGATATTAGAAATATAATCGTAGATTAATTTTCATAATAGCATTAAAACGTAATTTACTGTCCTTTCATTGCGGGTTCGGGTAGAATTGAGGGTTTAAATATTCGGGTCGGGGTGCGAGTCGCCGAAAATTATTTTTGCGGGTTAGGGTCGGGTTGCGGGTCGCCGAAAACTATTTTTGCGGGTTCGGGGTCAAGTAATTTTTTTTTTTTTTTTTTTTTTTTTTAGTCGTTTTCGGGTTGGGTTCACTTCAAATGTAATTTACGGGTTCGGGTCGAGTACAGCCCGACCCATGCAGGACTCTACTTCCGGGTGGGGGAGTGAGAGCAAAAAGAAAAAGCAAAATTTCGGAAAGGGGAAATTTAGATTATTTTTTTATAGTCAGAAGTTTACTGAAACGCTGAAGAGTATCATCCCCAGGGTTTGAGAAATGCGGTCGCCAGATCGCCCGTTTTTTTATCTGGCGCTCAAATTATTTAATCTGGCTTCCTTTTTACCACAAAACATGCCTTTAAAAATGAGAAGAAACTGTATTTTTTCTCTTATCACTTACTCGTGTGCGGCCAACAGTAATTTTTCTCTTCTCTCGTACTTTTAATGAATGGAAGAACCAAGTTAAAAAGGCATTTTCCATCTCATGCACAGAAAACACCATTATTTTCTGTCCCAGCTAACTAACATGTCACGCGATATGAATGTGGAAGGGGGGGGGATTCAATAAAACAGTAAGAAATAGTGTCAATCCAGCCTCTGTGGCATCTAAAATGGGATACAATGGTAAAAAATGTTTTCGAAAGTTTCAAATCAGATTTGTGTGTCCAGAATTAAAATTGATTAATCTATCGCATTCACTTATTAAAATTATAACATATAAGTGATTTTAAGTAATTATTTTGAAGTAAATCTATAAAACTGAATTAAAATGTTGAGAATACAACATAATACTAGTTTAGTACTAGTGTAGTTTAGTATTCTAAACTATATAACTAACAATTTTAAACTATGCTTGTTATTATTATTTTTTTTTCAGTTAACACATAAAAAAACGCTTGTTTGTTTTTAAAATAAATTTTGGCAGAGGTGGGGATGGGTAATTTATTTTTCTGGCTACCACATTTTATCAAATTTGTAAAGCCCTGCTCATCCCTGATATTAAGAAATAATAAGAGAGTAAAATTGGAGTAATTTTGCAGATTTTACACACAAATAAGAAAATTTAAGGACCAAAAACTACCTTTGAAGAATTTAAGGACTTTCAAGGACAGTACGAAGCTTGGATTTAAGAAGAACCTTAATTCATAATGTACAGAGAGAGCAACCTTGAGCCCTCTCCCCCCAAACCCCCAATCTTTCTGCGACAAAAAGGTTTGATCATTTATTTAACAAAATACTGAAAATTATCTGCTAAAAAGTAATTTGTCAATAAATAGTAAATAGCAATTTAAAGTTAGTCCTCGTGTCTCAGCCCACAGACATTCTCAGAACACTTTTTGAAGCGTATATGTTATTTATTACATTTGCAGTATCTAAGACTTGAATAAGATTTTTCATTTTTCACATAAATGGGATGCATTTGGCACTGCAGTCGATCGCTTCCTGAGGATGACTTTTCCAAGACGGTCACGTCGCGAAATCGGCTTAAACTGCCGAACTTGACAGCATTTTCTGAATTATCCTTAATCATAAACTGTTGGACTTTTTGTGTGTTCGAGATTCAGAATCACTCAGTTAGACTTTTGGGGTGTTTTAATAGAAATAAAGCTTATTTTTATTTAAGTTACATAAACATAAAACAACCTTTTTCGTCAATATTTTGAAATGTTATTGAAATAAAATTACACAGGTCTTTTTAAGCTAAAAAAAATTATAATGCAGATTTAATCAGCATATATCATGTTTTATACAATAAAACATTATTATTAATGGAACCTGTGCATAATGGAAGCTAGGTTGAAATGGGAAATTTCGTGGTCTCAGGGAAATAACGCACTTTCTAAGATAAAAACCTGTCTTAAACGGAATATGTTTCCGGGTTTTATTCCATCTTAGCAAGTTACCTTATATTTTGAAAAAAATTCGTAAATAAACTTCATATATATATATATATATATATATATATATATATGTGTGTGTGTGTGTGTGTGTGTGTGTGTGTGTGTGTGTGTATTTTTTTTGAGGGGGGGGGGGGTTAGCCACATCATCCCCCTTGAATACTCCACTGGAATACCACGCCATTTCTGCAATGCACATGCCCCTGCCACTCGGCGACTGTAGCTGTAAGAGGATAATAACATTCTTTTAACTAAAATAAAAACAATAAAATTTTAAAATTTCGATTAAAATAATTAATTTCCGATTTAAAAAATAAAATCAAACTAATTAAATTCATTATTTAAAATTATGTCTCCCAACATATTTATAAAATGTGAGACATCATAATAAAACTCTATAAATGCAATACAAATATGATTTAGTTAATTATTAAAACCTACTAATTTTTTTTATAACAGTTCTGCAGATCAATTAATTAAAAATTTTACGAAATATGAAATTTTAACCATATATATTTACATTTATTTAAAATTTAAGGTAGTACACACATGGGAAATGTGGGTAAAAAAAAAAAAGGGGGGGGGGGTCTAGGAGGAAGCGTTGATATGATTTGTCAAAGAAATCCTAGAATCTAAAAGGTAAAAAATAATTTCGCCAATAAAGTGATAAGCACGCCAAAATAAATACCTGAAATACAGAGCGTTGATGATATTTTTCCCTTATCCATGAAAAATTCCCTCCTGGAAATTTAACAAGCAGTGCCCCCTACCCCTAGAATATATTTTCAACAAGGCCGTGCTGATCTTAGGTATTATATCTGCATTTTTATATTTTCTAATACATATGATTAATGTTCATTTTTTTTATATCTGAGATTAACGTTTAAAATTTTAGCTTAGATATAATGGGGTCCCGATATAATTATATTTTCTTTTCTTTTTTTACTTGGTTTAAATCAAACTATTTAATTGTGCAACGCATGTGTCAGGCAAAAACTTTGACAGCACGTGTGTCAGACAAGCTTTTTTTTTTTTTAAATGCTGTTTTTTTTCTTTTTTTTAAACAAAAACTAATTTTTTATTCAAGACGATTAACAAAATTCAATTCAGAATTTTAATAGGATCTTTTTATTTTTAATATATATCTCGTTTAGTTCAGATAATTTTCAATTTTAAGTTGGCATACATTTCTTAAATTTTTATTTTCTAAATTTAAAGCACATACATTTCAAAACTATATTATTATTTTAGAAAAAGAAGAAAAAAACTTTTATTCCTAATATTACATTGGATCGGTGACGAAAATGATTTGATTATTATTATTATTATCATGGAGCAGGTCGAGTTTTCTCAGACCTTATGAAATAGGATTAATTTCCTTTTTTTTCAGCTGTGGAAGGAAATCAAAAGGTTTGTTAATTTTTTTATAAAAAGTATTAGCAGTTGCGTAGAGACCCTCGCGCTAGAAAAACTTCTTTTATTGATAAAACGATGTTTTTGGTTTGCGATTTTTTTTCGCCATAGTGCATGCATGATCCCTGGAACTTTTGGAAAAAAAATAGATAAAACTCATCCATTTCCATTCATGTTCCAGTCCTCATGCATGCATTACGGAGAAAAAAAAAATCACAAACCAAAAATGTTGTTTTTTGCAATAAAAACACTAGATGGCGCCAGCTCTCGCCTGCTCCCTGCTTTCGCCAAGATTGGCGAAAAAAATATCCAAGATGGCGGGGGGGTACAGAGAACGGAAATGCTCCCGTTAACATAGTAATATCTTTAATAGTAATGCATTGGTGGAAAAGATGTGCAGTAGTGGGCCAATTGTCAACATATAATTTGAGTAGTATTTTTATGATCAAATTTCTGAGATTTAATAAGGTGAAGAATATATATTATTAAAATTTAGTGGTTGCAATCTGTCCAGTGCTGTGCATCTTTTCTGTCACTGAGTAATAGTTATATATAATATATTAAAAACTTTTGAACCCATAATTTATATATTCAAGAAACTTATAACTATTAAAGACAAAATTACTACATTAAAAGTTTCCTTGTAATATATATGAAGGGAATTCTCACAATAAGGTGAAGAATATATATTATTAAAATTTAGTGGTTGCAATCTGTCCAGTGCTGTGCATCTTTTCTGTCACTGAGTAATAGTTATATATAATATATTAAAAACTTTTGAACCCATAATTTATATATTCAAGAAACTTATAACTATTAAAGACAAAATTACTACATTAAAAGTTTCCTTGTAATATATATGAAGGGAATTCTCACGATTGCATCACATCCTGGCAATAGCTTGATAGTTTAATGGATATAATACATCAATCAAGTTGAGTACTCAAAGGTGCAATCTGTTTTCCACCCACACAAACTCAATTAAGTGATTACGAGTTAAGTTGCAATAGCTTGGACATTCCTGTGTTTTTCCAAATGACTGA
The DNA here is from genome assembly GCA_963931845.1 of Maratus michaelseni. Taxonomy (NCBI): domain Eukaryota; kingdom Metazoa; phylum Arthropoda; class Arachnida; order Araneae; family Salticidae; genus Maratus; species Maratus michaelseni. The sequence goes on along the minus strand of OZ007599.1, from coordinate 76,787,550 downwards.
TCTGTCAGCTCTAACTTTTTGTAAAGTGAAAAGTTATTTCAAATCGGATCTAAGATTCTCACCAGAAGGATGTTTGTGGCTGGACATCTTAGGAACTCAAAAAAACTGGAACTTATTAACAATGTATAACTTTAATGGTTTAACCTTAATATGTATATATACAGGGTGATTATAATTAAAGTCCCACTTTAAAAGTGCTATAAAGAAGGAACCACTGGTCAGATGGACTTCAAATTTGAATTGAATATACTGGAAGAAGGAGGAAATGGTATGGCATAAGAAAAAAAAGTATCAATATATGGTACTGTAAGTGGCATCCTATTCAAATTAAAAAACACTCATGCACAATAAAAAACTGAATCATTACGTACATTTTATGTGGTTTTTTTGCCCAAAATTAAAAACTGATTTTTCCCATCCAATGTGGCACAACCTTGGTGTGGTGGATGGGCTTTCCATTAACAGTACCACAACTCTTGACTGATTTGGAATTCACTTTTTCCATTGAACAACCAAAACACTCATGCACATTGAACAGTATGGTTGGTTTACTATGCAACGCATGCCAAGTCGTCATATTTCGATTAAAAATGTCACTTGCAGCCGAATCCACTTTCGTTATGTTGCTTACAGTGCTATTTATTGATACACTTTGGAACTTTTTCTTTCTTATGCCATACTGTTTCTACCTTCTTCCAGTATATTCATCTCAAATTTATGTCTCAAATCAAAGTCATTCTGACCAGTGGTTCCTTTTTTACAGCATTTTGAAAGAGGGACTTTAATTATAATCACCCTGTATATATACATATTAAGGTTAAACTATTAAAGTTATATGTTTTTTTTTTATAGCATAGCAAAGTGAGTAATATTTTTTATACTTTGTTAAAGATTAACTTAAGCATAAAGATTAGTTGTCAATTAACTGTTGTTGTTTAAACCACAATTCAGGTAATTATTTTATTGTTATTTACTCTCACCTTATCTAACCTTTGCAAAAATAGCATAAACTAAAATATATTTTATTAAAACTTATACCTTTTTTTTCCATGCATTTTCCACCTTTGGCAAAAACTTGCCAACCCTACTATAAAGAGGAAAATATTACACATATAGCAGATTCCAGATTTTTTTTTTGAAATGTCATTTGATTTGCCCTCTATCAAGAAATTTCCACTTCATACTCACATCAACACACAAATTTTTAAAACTCATTAGCACACAATTTAAAACAAAATTATGGTACAGTGGACACTCGTTAATTCAAATTCAGTTAATTTGAACTTTCGGTTAATTCAAACTAATCCAAAAGCCCCCCAAAACTTTTATTGGAATTAATGTTAAAAATATCTCATTAATTCGAACTAATTTTTATCACTTCGGTTAATTCGAACTAAAAATTTGACAAAAAAAAATTATTTTTTCTTGTGTAATGGAAAAAAAAAGCACACTGTATTTATTATTTTGTGTATCAAAATCATTTGTATTTCTTTTCCAACTGTGCCGCCCGCGGTAGTTAGAAACTTAAACTAAAAACACTCCAACGTACTTTTCCTCCTCCCACCAAGCGGAATCCACCTGCGGGAGTAGAAACAGAGCAAGTGGGAAGTAGAAGCATGGGGGGGGGGGGGGGGGAGCACTATCATTTTTTATTTGTTATCGATTTTTTTGAATTTCAGAAAAATAGAACAGTTTTTACTACAGATTCTAGTTGGCTGCATCAGTTATGACTGCAGTGCAGACAAGTTAATCTGCTCTAGTTTTTCTTCCTCAGTGTGTGGTGTGACCGTGTAAAAATTTAGGATGTCTACACATGGAAAGTACAAATCCCTAACTTTAGAGACAAAGGTAGAAATTTTAAAGAAGTAGCGTATGGCGAATGTAAAACAAAATTAGCAGCTGACTATGCAATTAAAAAACTACCTTGTCAACTTATTTGAAAAACAAGGAATCCATTTTAGATTCATGGGAAAAATCAAAATTTGCTAGAGGAAGGAAACTCATGAGAAATGCGTCCCAAGAAAATCTAGAAAAAACTCTACATCTATGGTTCCAGGATGCTCGATCTCGAAACTTTCTGATAAATGGACCCCTTGTGCAGATGAAGGCTGATGAATTGGCTAGTCGAATGGGTATTGAAGATTTTAAATGCAGTAATGGATGGCTTTCTCGATTTAAGTCAAGGCACAATATTTCTTATCAAACTATATATGGCCAAAGCTCTGATGTAAAAGAAGACATGTGCTCTAATTTCGGTAGGAAACTGCCAGGGCTTTTATCTACTTACCTGCCGAAAGATATTTTTAATGCAGACGAAACTGCACTTTTTTATAAACTCTTGCCAAAGAAGACATTACATTTTAAAGGGGAACTTGCATAGGAGGTAAAAGCAGTAAAGAGAGGATTACAGCTTTAGTTTGTGCTAATATGGATGGGAGCGAAAAGCTTAAATTATTAGTGATTTGAAAGTCCAAGAATCCACGATGTTTTAAAGGAATTAAAACACTACCAGTTGATTCTGTATCCAATGAAAAAGCATGGATGACACTAGACATTTTCAGTAGCTGGTAAAAAGGAATAGTTAAGTAGTTTTCAAGACAAAAGCATAAAATTATCTTATTTGTGGATAACGCAAGCTGCCACAATAACCTTCCAGAACTGAATTCCATACAGGTTGAATTTTTGCCACCAAACCAGGCCCGTAGCTAGGTGGGGGCCAGGTCGGGCAAAGCCCGACCTACAAAACATTTTGCCCGACCTAGCGTGAAACTTTACATAGCGATTTAAACAACATTAAATTTCTATTATTTTTTTAAATAAATTTTTGTCTAATCTAGTGTGAGACTGGACATTCCGATCACTTTATCAGCCACTATTTCACTTTAAATTTCCAATTTTTTCCATCTTCTTGCCAGATCTAAGCAAAGAGCCCCCCCCCCCCTCCTCCCAATTTCGTTTTTAAAATGGAAACAAATACAGAAAAAATTTCATCTATAAACCTTCTTTTTTCTCTCTTTTTTTAACAGACAACAGACCTTTCCGGGATTGTCACGTAGGACATTCCCCTCTTTGTTGCTTTGTAGAAATTACACCGTACCGCAGGATATTCCTGCCCGTACCGACCCAGCAACAATTCTGTATTGACTGATATCCATAAAGCTTACTTTCTTTGTAGAATTGTCACCATGTGGGTTGAAACCATTGACTAGAGTCAATGGTTGAAACCAGAGGCTTCTGAATCTGAAAATAAAGCGAAACAGTCTAAAATAATGTTTTTGAATTTGTTGTACATGACAAAAGTTTGCAGCTTCTTTCATGGAACTTGTTCCAATTCCATGAAACGGATTGTTATGTTTACTTGTTTGCTTTGGGAAGAGGGGACTAATGTCTTCCATTCTTCTGATCTTTCATTACATATTATTGAATGATAAAAATTTGTGAAACTTTTGTCACAATAAAAAATTATAGGAGGAGTTTTTCAGCGTACAGAAGAAATGGAATTGCAATGAAAATATCATCTTTAACCAATAGAATATAAAATGTGTTTTAATTAAATGATATAAATTTAATTTATAAATAAGAAATTTACAGAATTATCTGTGAATTGTTTTTAATATACATGTCTTAAGTTATATATATATATATATTTTTTTTTTCCCCACGGGTTTTACAAGTAGTGGTTAGTAGATGAAAGTATTACCGCGTTACACGTTTGTATGTATTTCACTTTAAATAACTTTCATGTAAATAACATAAATAACTTTTCATCTTAAAGTACAAAATCTTCAAGATACGAAATAATATCAATCAATAATAAATCAAGGAACAAAAAGAAAAATGTAACGATATGATATTGTTAAGTTGTTAAGTATACTTAGATTTTATAAAATGTTTTATTTCGCGTAAAATATATTCTTTAAAGGAATTTATTTGCAGATATCGAAATAATATGAAAATAGTAGCTTAAAAAAGTTCATACCTTTGCTTACGGCTTGAAAATATTTATAATAATGAACAAGATAACAAATTAAATCCATCATAGACGCCGACTACAAGGCCGTAGAAATTCTATGGAAATTTTCACAGGGCTATCACCTTCCCCCCCCCCCTCTGGAAATAAAAATTAATAGAAGGTCTGTCCCTTTATCTGTTCAATCTACTCTTCCATGACCCCCCCCACCCCCGAAATTTTTAAAAGTTGGCGCCTCTGAAATAAACCAATCATTATTTCAAATTTAAAGAATAAAATATGCCGGGCTATTTACGATTTTATAAATCCAAATTAGTTATCTTCTGACAAATTCACAAAGTCATTCACTATTCTTAAATTCAAAAATTTTTCAGGTCCTCTTATTAAAAACAGAGAAATTAAATAGTGTTTTCCATTTTTTTGTAAAAACAAATCAGTTTTCAGAAAATGACCGTCAAATTTAAAGATATAAACCAATTTTCTAGACATGACAGTCTGATAAAGTTCATAAGAGAGAAATCGATTAGAACTCAAAATTTAACGTATGTATAGAAAAGTGAAAAACGTTATTCGATTCTAAATCACTTTAGTAGTTAAAACTTGTAAATTTCATGCTTTTATGTATAAAAATGACAGTGCGAATATAGCAAAAAAGTTCCGTGTTGTTCAGCCGGAAAAAATTGTATATATATATATATATATATATATATATATATACACACACAATTAATATACATATACATATATATTTTTTCTTTTTTGGAACCTCATGGAGGATATCTGAAATGGTATTTAATTACGGGTGAATGTGACCTTAATGTCATAACAGTCTTAAGCATAAACAATATGTATAGCTCTTTTCAAAAAATATACGGCGATTGAAGAAATAGCGATGCTTTATAGGAAATGGACAGTGAAATAAATAAATTAAAAAATATTTTATATTTGCACAGACTCTTCAACACTAAACATTCTGCATAAATAGTGTTTATTATTTTTTTAATGTATCACGGAACAAACAAACAAGTTGGAAATGTACGTTAAACGTGACAAATGAGGTGCGACCGTACTATAACTAGTTTTACAATGTAAAAAAATCATCTTTATTATTTCCGTGAAATGAATTATATCGTCTGTTACGAGCGAAATGAGCATGCCTTTTTTTTATTATTATTAGTGATGCCACATTTACAGATGCAAATTTTTTTTCGACACCTGACAGCACTATAAAATTCAACATGAGATATTGCTTTACGAATGATTACCTCCATGGTTTAATATTTCTATGACTCATGATGAACGAATCTTTTGTGTTTATTTACTTTAATGGATTGAGATATTCGGCTATTAACCTAATTTCTACTGAAGTTATCTCAGAATCTATACATTTTTTAATGTAACTCATCTCTCGAGCAAACCATTTTTTTGAATGATCTTTCTAAAAATGTAACTTTTATGCAATTTTATTCGAAGAAATAATGTTGAATAAAAATGACCGCTTGGCATATGAAAAAAGAAGTAGTTAGCAGGTTAGCCCGTATTTGTTTTCCTCAGTCACGTGACTTGCGCTTTTATTATATAGATTACGTATGATAGGATTTAATAGAATAAATAAAACTTTTTTAATATCTTTTTAAGTTGTGATTCAATTTTCACAAAATTTGAAATGACTCGTCAAAATTTTATAACGATTCTATATATTAATATTAAATTTCAAACCATTCGGTTGGGTAGTTTTTGTTTTTTGCGGACGGACCAGACGACGACTATAGTTGCTACGCATTTATATAATTACGAACGCACCTAAACTGGCATTGTTTTGTCTGAAACTGAGTCAGCACTGGGTTGTGCTAATTAGATCTTGAATAATCTATGTTTAATACTTTAAACATAAATGATTCCGTGTTATTGTAGCAAGGGGTGATGCAGTGTAATTTACCATACAGTGTTAACAATATTTACATTAATTCTGTATTAATCTTATTATTCTCTTATAAAAATCCATTTAAAAAAATTATGAAAATATGTTGTTTTTATGCTATTTTTTTCCATAATTTACGGCTTTTTCAGAACTCAACACAGAATAACAAATAACAACACAAGCGTGAGAATTTTAAGACTTCATCTGTTTGAAAAACCAGAGCGTCCGTTTGCAATTTTGAATTTTCTGCCTCCTTTTATTATTATTATTTCTTCATTTTGTTTAATTTGTAATGCTTATAGTTAGGATTGCACGAAAAGTTTTTAACTTGGCAAGACTGCTATTAAATCCCCTGTCACAAACGCCGTCAAAGCAGCCGAATTGCTCAGCACCCTTTGGTACTTAAGTGTGCTATTCAGAGACTTCTTGACACATTACTGGACCACCTGTGGTGTGAAATTGTGTTACCCCTCCTCTGAAATATAAATAGGACTTGAGGATGTACATGAACTATTTTCTGAAAGAAAGATTTTGACAATTTTACAATGGGACGATATAGGTGCAATTTGTCGCTCCTGTGATTGTGCCGACAGCGGGCCTGTGTTTGTACAGGGCCACCCGGATGTTTTTGTGTCCCGTTCAACGATTTCGAGGAATAGATTTAGTGACTCTTGAAAATCCGCTTGTGAAAATAATGCATTCTGCCTTACAGTTTTACTTTAACAGTTCTGGATTTCAGATGCTAATCAGTTTTTGGTGACAGTGAAAAAAAAAAAGGTTCTCGTTTTAAAAGTGGTATATATTATATTGGGATAAGTATATATCTGTGAACGGAACGGATTACTTTATCTGTGAATATAAATTATATTTGAAATTATGGATATCCGTTCATTTATGTATAAGAAGCGTCGACTAGAAGATAAAATAGAAAGTCCTGCTCCTGAATATTGTGCAAATAATAATGATAAAAATTCATTACCATTAACTGGACCTACTACAAGTAAACCAGATATTATCGATCTCGATTTGCCTAAAAGAGACGAGCCAATTCAACAAATTATTTTGAAGGAATTCCCACGAAAAAATCAACGTTCTTTTCGAGCTGCATGGTATAAACAGTTTGAATGGCTCGAATATTCTGTGGCAAAGGACGCAGCATTCTGTTATGCGTGTAGACATTTTAACCGGTTCGGATCCAAAGAAGCCGCATACACCGAACATGGTTTTAAAACTTGGAAAAATGCTTTAGACAATAATCGCGGTTTTCCAAAACACGAAAAATCAGAAGCTCACATCCAAGCCGTGGCAAAGTGGAAAGAAAAACAGATTCGAGTTAATTCCTCTACATCTGTATCGACTTTAATCAATGAAAATGTATTGGAAAAACATCGATACTACGTTAAATCTGTGATAGAAGTCATTCAATTTTTAGCGGCCAATGAACTTGCTTTACGAGGTGATTATATAATTGAAGAGCATGCTGAAAGAGGCTTATTTGTCAAACTTTTTGAGTACACTCTGAAAAAGGATAAAACTCTTTCTGAATGCGCCGCTATCATTCCAAAAAACGCAACTTACCTCTCTCCAGCAATACAAAACGAGATAATTCGAACCATTACACTAGTTGTTCGGGAAAGTGTTGCTGGAGATATAAAGAATGCAGATATTCCGTGGTTTACGCATCTTGAGGATGGAACTCGAGATAAAAACAATCGAGAAAATATTGCTATCGCTATCAGATATGTTAAGGATGGACAAGTAAAAGAGTCTTTGCTTGACATAATAACAACGAAAGAGTTTGATGCAGAGACTTTCACGGAGGCTACTTTAAAAAATCTTGATGACAATGGTATAGATAAATCTAAACTCCTCAGCCAATGTTTTGACGGTGCTAGTGTTATGAGTGGTAAGAAAGGAGGAGTAGCTGCACTAATACAGAAAAAGTTGGAGCGAAATATTCCGTATGTGCATTGTTTTAATCATAGACTGCATCTAGTACTTATAAAAACAATTTCTGAAACAGTTATCGTAAGGCATTTTTTTGAACAGTGTATCATGTTGCACAATTTCTTTCGTAATAGCAAAGTAGCAGCCTTGTATGAAGGGAAAACGATAGTCCGTCTTTTGGAGCAACGCTGGGCAGGACACTTTAAGATTACAAATGTAATCTCTTCAAATTATGCAGAAATTATAAAAGTTTTAAACGCCATACCCGAGGACAAAAGATTTGATGGCGAAGATATAGCAAAAAGCAAAGGTATCAAGGCAGTAATGCTATCATTAGAGTTTCGTTTTTGCCTTGTTACTTGCAAAAAAGTTTTAGGACTTTTACATCCAGCAGATGCGATATTACAAGACCCCAAATCTGGCTTAAAAGAAGGAATTGAAGTGATAAAGAACGTGATGAACGAAATTAGTTTAATGAGAAGTGAAGAAGAATATGAGCTTTTAGTTGATCAAGCTCAACAACTGATGCCTGAGTCAGAAAAAGCCGAGTATAACAAGCAAGTGTCAGGAAGAGGGAAAAGACAAGTAAAAAATAAAAAACTAACAGATTTTATTATTACTGAGAAAATTCCCAGGAACTCAAACTCACTTAGTGAAAATATAAAATCTTCAAATTTATTCAAGTGTGATTTTTTCGAAATTATAGATATGATCATCTCTGAACTAAACAAACGTTTCGATGAAAACGAAGAGTTGCTTGCTACCATATCCACTGTGGAGGAATTTGATGCATCAAAAATGCAGTGCTTGAGTAAATTAGGTAAGTAAAGGCTATTATTATTATAAACAGTGAATGCAATTATATATTTTTAATAATGTTATTCCTCAAATCTATAAAAATGCATATCATAATGATATTAAATTGCGAATTATAAGCTGCAGATCGGCAAAAATCAGTTTTACATCCATGGAAACTGGAATTTTTCTTAGAAATGGCGAAATTGCTTTTCTCTCATCGTATCTTTTCATCTAGTAGATGTACCTAAGATTCCTAGCTCCCGTGATAAAAGAAAATAAAAGTATTTTGGTGCATTTTTCACCTATATGAATTATGTTGTCCTAATAGTTAAGACACAATAATTGAGTGAAAATAATTGTTTATCAACAGGGGTCGATCCAGGAAAAATTTGGGGCCTATTTAGGGCCCCTTCACAAAAATCTATTTAATAAAATGGGCCCCTTCACAAAAATCAATTTGATAAAAGGGGCCCTTCACAAAAATCAATTTGATAAAATGGGCCCTTCACAAAATTCTATTCCAAAAAAACTTACTATTTATTATTTTGTGATGTTTTAAAATGTGTAATTTGTAAACAAACAAGTTTACTAGAGAGGAAAACTTCAGCAAAAGGATTTTACAAAGGTTTTTGTTTATAAATGCTTGGTTCGAATTTGATTAACTGGATTTCAACATTCGTTACAAAATGTTATTTTTCACAAAAATATAATAAATTTCACAAAAATAATCTTTACTTTTCATAAAATGGGCCCCAAGAAAAAAAACCTGCATCGACCCCTGATCAATTATTAAGTATCTAAAATTTATTTCTAAACTAAAATGGTTGTTGGCTGTTGTTGTAAATGTTTTAATTTTCGTAATTACATGCTCAGTGATTTTATGATGTAAATATTAAAATGCACAAAAGATTAAAGATTATACGCAGTGATCTAAAATACATCCTGATCCTTCAAACTATCATATTAAAAAATATATAGTTTGAAAACCAAATTTAAATTCTTTCAACGAAAACTGTTGCATGCTGCATGAAATGTAAGTAAACGAATGGTTGAATGTATTATCATAGGCTTTTGGCAAAATTCAGGGTTTTATAAATTTTAATAGTGTGGGGTGAATTTTCCTTTCCCTCTGAATTTGCACTAATGGCTAGTTTCGCCAACACAAAAGCCCAGAATCCCCCCCCCCCCTCCTCGTCGCACACACGGAAAAAGTGTTAATTTAGATAGACAAAAATCAATTTTTAAACTTTTTCAATATCTAAGATAACTTGCATAAATCATCTTTAATAACGTCTACAATTGCTCTGTGTAGAGGCTATATGTTTGTTAGCACATGTTTCAATTTATTTTTCTGTTGTAGAGTGATTTCTTAGAAGTACATTATTCATTTTACAATTTACATTTCTTTGTTTTGAAATTTTATTACTTTTGCAATTATTTAAAGAAAATAACTATATAATAATAGTTCCGCAGAGTATCGCTTTCTGCTTTTTGTTACAGGTTTCTTTTACAAGGTTCTCACAAAAAAATTACATATAACTTTTGAGTAAAATATTTTTTTCTTAACCAGTTATAAATAGTTTATTTGAGGCATTAAATCAGATAACAATACCGTTGACGTCCAAATACGAACCATTATTTTATTTTATAAGAAGGAAGCATTTTTAATTTCTGTCAGTTAAAGTGTGAAGAAAGATTTACAAGTACATTTAACAAAATGAATATTCGAGATTGGTCGAAAGATGTTATTTTTGTGCATCTAAATTAGCATTTTGTACGTGTGTGCTGGACAAAATCCCCTCAAATTACATTCCAGCAGAGAAAATGCAAAAGTGACTTTTAATAAAATTCCATCATGTAGAGGTTCTTCTTGAATTGTTTAATACAGTATTAATCAAGGATTTGCTTATATAAAAAATTATATAGATTCAATCTATATATAATATATGGATTTCTCTTGCCTCCTGAAAAAAAAAAAAAAAGAGAGAGAGAGAGAGCATCTTTTTATCTTAAAATACGAAATAGGGACACATCTAGTTATACATTATTTTAATAGAAGACATCACAGAATTGTACTTCATATCGATTCTCAAATGTTTTGCTTCTGATGAAGCATAATGAATACAAGTGTAATTGCAATTGTATTTTCGGTGGCATTCAGTACGAAATATAAATAAGTGGTCTTAAAATATTTATTGTCTAATATTGCTAATATGATTTAAATATGTTTAGATATAATTAAATAATTCAAGTAATAATATATCATTTCCCAAATTTAATAATAACTTTGCTATATGATTTGCCAAAAACATTTTGTCTCTGAAATGTAAAATGTCAACACTTTTCCAGTATAATTTGATAATAATAATAACATAATATACACTCCCCCCCCTTTTTTTTGTTAAAAAAATAAATAATTATAATAATAACAAATAGACATATATACGGAAATACTGAATTTGGTGGCATTTCCTTTCTAAATTTCACAATATTGAATCTGTATCCATGATATATGTATATCTGCGCTAAAAAATATAAGAAAATGAAAGAAGTGTCGCTCATTGTTAACTGATTATGATACACTTTCCAGATTTGTAACTGATGATGTAACAGGAAATCTTAAACTTTGTGATACATTTACGAACTCATTTTTGGCTGTAAATGCAGGAAATTGGGAGAAAATACTATTTAAGTGCAGAAGTATTGAATAGCGTTTTACATTTTCTATAAATACAAGGGTCGATGCAGGGTTTTTTTTTTTGGGGGGGGGGGGGGAGGGGGGGCATTTTGTGAAAAATAAAAGTTATTTTTGTGAAACTTAGCATACTTTTGTGAAATTTATTATATTTTTGTGAAAAATAATATTTGAAAGATGAAATCCAGCTACTCAAATTCAAACCAAGCGTTTAATAATAATAACTTCAGCTAAATCTTTCTTTTCTGGTGAACTTGTTTTCTTTGCAAATTACACATTTAAAAACCTAACAAAATAAAAATAATTAATGAAGAGTATGTTTTTATGGAATGGAATTTTGTGAAGGGGCCTATTTTATCAAGAGGAATTTGTGAAGAAGCCTGTTTTATTAAAAGAATTTTTGTGAAGGGAAACTAAATAGGCCCCAAAATTTTCCTAGATTTCCCTTTTCCTCTCTGGAATAGGTTACATCTTCATTCATAATCGATTGCTCCCTAATGACATAATGACAACCATTTCTGGATTGTTGAATCTTAAAAATCCACTTTTGTCAGTATTTTCTGAAAGAATATTTGTTTTTATAGGGAACTGGGAAATGCTTTTCAATTTCCTAGAACTTGAATAAGATTATAAGCGAATTTTAAGCATTTACGAATGAAAATACCTTTGTAAATATGTTTGAAAGTAGTCAATTTGTATTTCAGAATATATATTTATTTATTTATTAAAACAGAGAAATATTGAATGTTTTAAACAATAATAGTAAAATATTGAGCATTACTAAAGTAATATGCAGAACTGATTGTATATATGCAAATAATTGTGTTCCTTTCTCACAATTTTGAACAAAATTAAAATTTATAAAATACATAAATATATCCACTATACTAATGTAAAATAACTATAAAAATTTATTCGTCAGAATTAACATATTTTTGACACGTAGGAACATTTTTTAAAGCAAATTTTCATTAACTTGTAAAAAAATTTAATTTTCAATAACAATTCAATCATTTCAAAGCACTCATTTCAAATTATGATATTAAGAAAACGAAACTATTCTTAATTTTTTAAAGTATTAATATATTTAATATAGTTAAAATATTGATGTATTTATAAATTTTCGTTCTTGAAAATATAAGGTATACTATATATATTGACAAACTGTTATTGGATAGTATTGTTTTGTTATATTGTGCGAAAAATTAGTTTTGTAATGAAACTAGTCCCTGAGTCTCGATTTGACTTAATCTATCCCCGAAAATATCAAAATTCAATATTATTTTTTTACCTAATTATTATTATCAGGGGTCTGTCCAGACTTTTTTCCCAGGGTCCTGTTTTTGTGAAATTATGAACAGCTTTTTATATTTGTGAAAATTATAATCATAATTTTGTGAATTTGAAATGATCCTTATATTCAGGTTCTTGTTTATACATTTTAAAGAAGATAAATGGATGTAAAATACATATATTTTCTTTATACATGTAAAAGTGACAGGTCAGATTTTACTTTTAAATGATTAATTTGTGAAATGTTCGGTTTAAAGATGGAGAAATTTTGTGAAAAACATATTTTTAAGACAAATAATTTTGTGAAGGGTCCTGTTTTAGAGAAAATAATTTTGTGAAGGGTTTTACATATATATCACCTTTTTATGGACACAGTAACTCCCATAATTCTGCAGAAATCTCTTCCAAACTGATACATATAATCAAGGGGCATAAAATCTTGCTCAAGTTCGTTAATGAGCAAAATCGAACCAAGGAGGGGAGGGGGGGGGGTGTGAAAACAGAAAAAAACCTCATAATTTCTTAATTATAATACGTATCAAATCCGTTTAAAGTTATTATTACTTCTAGAAAAAGGGCCGAAAATTTATGTATGACAGATTTTTGATATAATTAAAAATGGCCCCAAGGGGGAGGGAAGGGGGTTTTAGAAGAAAAAAATTCATAACTTCGTCCATTCAGAAGATATCAAATCCGCTTAAATTTATTATAATTCCTCTTAATATTATCTAAAACTTTTATATTGACAAGTTTTTTATAGGACAACCCTTATAGCAAAAAAGTAAAATAAAATAAAAAAAATCCCTGCCGGCTCCGCCTGCAAACAAGTTAGGTTTCGAAGTGGGCGTTTCCAAATGCCGTATCATGGCAAAAAGGTCATTTCTTCCGCAATTCCCAACAAACAGGAGCCCCACGGTCTGAGTCTTCGAAATCTACCTGTGCCTGTAGGCCGAACCGTCAGGGATTTTTCTTTTCTGTTTCCCAAAACCGTTTTAAAATTTGCAAACTGTATATCGTTAAAAATGCAATTACATCTATTTTCCTTTTGTTTGTAGGAATAAATATACCTTCAATTGAAGAGTTGACTGTTGTAAAAAAAATTTCTGTCAATCATGAAGATGCAGAAGACGTGCCACCTGAGTCAAATGCCTCTGTACTTAAAGATCAATTGAAATCGCAAAACAAAAAAGCAAGCTACAAATTTTATTCAAGTACAAAGAAGCATTTAAGGACACTTATGAACTTTTGGTTGCAGCACTGCCACTTGTGAATCTTCTTTTTCAACATTGACGGCCATTAATCAGCCTCAAAGACTGTCCATGTCACATCAAAGAATGGCAGATCTAGTCTTCTTGGCCTTCGAGAGAAAACAGACGGAAAACATAAATTTAGAAGAAGTACTAAAAAAATTAAATACAAGTAGAGACAGGAGGTTGCAATTATATTAGAGGGTTTTTATTCATGATTCCCATCAAAATTCGTTCAAATAAATTATTTTTACAACAAATAGAGGTAGTCAAATTTGTAAAAGACTAAAACTAAATTTAAAAAACTAAAACAAAATAAAAGGCCTTATAATTAATTTGGTATTCTGTTTTTTTTTTTTTTTTTTTTTTTTTAAATCATGAAAATTAAAAAAATATTTTTTCATTATCGGTAAAGACATCCTCGTTACTTGTTCTATTCATTTTATTCATTCTGTTTTTTCTTTTTCATATCTTTATTGCATGATGTAAACATAACGAAACATCATTTAATAAATTGTACTTGAATGCATTTATTAATATAAACGAACATAAAACATACATAAATTTAAATTACTTAATTAAAAGGAAACAACTTATTTACGTTATGTGAATGTAAATATTTTATTTATGTGTCTTTGATATATATTTTTATTGTGTCTTGGAACAAACATTAAAAATTTCATTCTGCCTTTGGAGAGATCTTACGTTTTAAATGAGAAAAAAATTACACTAAAAGTACAGTACATATTTTTCAAGGTATAAGAGACGTGAAAAAAATTAAGAAATAATCTGCCCCTCCTGGAAAAATATTTGCCCCACCTGGAAGTAACGTCTAGCTACGGGCCTGCACCAAACACAACTGCAAAGCTACAACCAATGGATCAAGGAATCATCCAGAATCTTAAAACAAATTATCGTGAGAGACTCTTAAAACAAATAATTTTCACCAAAAAAATTACGATATTACTCTGCTGACAGCTATAAATGATCTATACGCCACATGGAACGCTGTTAAAGAAAGCACAATTAGTAATCGCTTTCATCATGCTAAATTCATGCATGCTCAAAAGAACAATCATCGAAGAATGTGACGATATTAATACCAATTTTCCTGAATTAAAAAAATTTAAATGCGATAACATTACTTTTTCTGATTATGTAAGGGTAGATGAAGATGTAGAAGTCTGTGGAAAACTGAGCGATGATGACATAATAAAAACTATCTGAGAAGATAAAAAAGCAGAGACCTTATCAGATTCAGAAGAGAATGCAGAGACTGTTAACCGTCCTAATGACAAGCCATAATGGATTCTATAAAAACTCTGAAAACATTTATTCAGATGGAACCTTCCTCTGAAAATGAATTGAAATGTTTACTTCAAATTGAAAAGCTGGCTGAAAACTGTAGGCATAGTAAACAAAATCAAACATCCATTTTACAGTTTTTCCCAAAAGTGTAATTCATATTTTTAATTAAAGTTTTCTTTCTACTGTGTACCTACTGCTTCATTTTATGATTAAGGTAAATCTTTATTGCTTTTTAATGTGTTTAATTTTAAATAGCATAGTATAATATATTTTCTGGGGTTACACATACTAGGAGGTTTTTCTTCTTCAGTGGCACTTTTTAAGTTATATTTTCTCTTAACATCGGATAATTCGAACTTATTTCTGAGAACCTTTCAGTTTGAATTAACGAGCGTCCACTGCATTTGTTATTTTAAAGCAACAATTACAATATAACTAATCAATAATCTCAAACATTCCTTTGCCTCTTATTAAGGCTGCTCATCAGTGAACTTTCTGATTCCCCTTGCTAATGTTAATTATGTGGGAATAGGATGCATTCGTATATATAAAATATCGCCTCAGGAAATTTATATTTGTTAACTTCTGTTGTCTGTGTACATTTCTTAAAGGATGTCTCTCTTTTTTTCTTAGCTGTTAAAATTTTCTAAAATATATATATATAATTTTATGTGAAGTGTTAAAATCTTATTCAATTTTGCTAAGATTTTAACAGATAAAATTATAAATTAAGCACATATTTAGAAATATTTTGACAATTAAGCAAAAAAGAGACATGCTTTAAGAAAATAATACACAGAAAACAGAAGTCAAAAATATTAATTGCCTAAGGAGGTATTTTAAATATACGAATGCATCCTATGCCGATAGGATTAACATTAGTGAGGGGGATCGGGAAGTTTACTGATGAGCAGCTTTAAGATTATAGTTTATCTGGACTTTTGAGATATAGCTCTTCTGAAATGAATGATGGCTCTGTACATAAATATTGTATAGAAAGTTTTTTCAGGTTTGAGAAAATTAAAATTTGCAGCTATCATAAGTTATTAAAAATAGCAATTCCTAAAATTTTAAAGTCGTTTCAAATCAGACATTTAATAAAACTAAAAAAATTACATAATCAATTACAGTAGTCGTTTCAAGCTCTATACAAGCTCTTCACCTGTACAATTGAAAACAAAAGCTGTTGTTTACACATGTTCACTTGAAAATTATGCATTTAAAATATTAAATTACCAAGGACCACAAGGAATAAGGATCTTCACAGATGACCACATATTCTGATGGAATTGTACATGCTTCATCTAGTGGAGATTTCTGTAATCCTGTAATAATTTTAGAAGTAGAAATTTTCTAGCAGGTTTTTTTACAAAATTACAGAAATCTCTGCTAAATGAAGCATGTACAATAGGGTGGAACAAAAATTTTGATATGTAATAGAGATAAAAGTTGTCCAATGCCTTTGTTAAGACAGTGTTAAAGTATACTCACAAATATATTTAAAGGTGCTGCAAAAGAGTTGAAAATATGTATTTTTAAGTAGATTTTATGAATTTGAAAAATTTGGTATACTAAAAAAAAAATTAAATACCGAATGCCTGTTTTAAATTATACACATAAACTACTCTGTAGTAGATATGTACAGTTTTATACTGTAAAACTTTAATATTTATTCTACTAAATCTTGCATCTTTTAAAATACATTTTTTAGATTTTAACATTATTTTGTAATAGTAAGAATTAACCTTACTTTTTAATTAAAAAGTAGCAAAACATTTTTTAGTTCTGTAAATCAATAGCTAAAAGCAGAACAATATGTGGATTGAAGTGACCTTGAGTTACGAGGCATATTGTTGACTGGTGTAGGGTGGGGGAGAGAAGCATGTAGCTGTAGAAACGGCCACATGTTTCTGTCGTTAGTCTGTGCAGACGAACTATTTGGGTAACTGCTATTGAGTGTGAGGGGACACCCACAACCTATTGAAGCTAATACATTTGCTTTATTAGCCGCCCACAGGGTGGCTTATTCTTTCAATCTCTATCATTTTTTATGTTTATAAAAAGTCACAGCTATCCATCGTTGCCACAAGTTAATCTCGGAAAATGAAACATTTGAAGTTGCTGAAAAAATTAATAGCTCAAAAAGTATCTGTCACAAAATTGTTAGACAAACTGCATTAGAAAAGTAAAAAATTGTATTTTTCTTGATATAAATTTCAAGTTGAATGATTATGCCGTTTTTCAAATAATGAATTTCAAAAATTACCAAACTTTACAATGCAGTACTATTGCGAAACCTTCACGCGTAAAAAGATAATGATAAAGGTTGTTGCTTTCAGTCGAGAATGGACCAAACGATGTTCGCATTTTAATATTTTAACCTTTTAATGAAATTCTGTAACTTTACAAGAATTTTTTAAGCGTTTTTAACGAAATTCTGTAACTTTAGAAGAATTTATCTTTGAATAGACAATAGAAATGCATAAAATCGTTACAAAAATGTTAAAATTACAAAAAGGATAGATGCAAATTATCAGATATTATCAGTTATAACACAAAAGTACAGTATTTTTTTTTTGTTTGTTTTAGCCACACACATGGCTAATTCTTTGAGTCTACAGTAAAATTCATGTTTATGAAATGTCACAGCCACTCCATACATAAAGGAGGACACCCTTTATACCTAGCTATACAAATGGTTGTTACTGACAGTATTAAAAATCAAATTGTCTCTCTTTATTATGCCAATACTTCTGCTTGTATTTCCTTTCTCAGTACCTAATAAAGAAGAAATTTGGTACTTTCATGTTATAGCAGCCACCAAGCATGAAATATTTTTGTTTCTGTTTGCATTAATATATTGTACATTTGGTACTTTCGTGTTAAAGCAGCTTCCAAGGATGAACTGCCAAGCAGCCAAGATTTATCGCCAATTATAATAATATATGATAATAATAATATAATGACATTATAATAATATAGGATATATATATAACATTTCTTGACGTATGTGACCAAGTTATAGTCATATATGATGTATATATGACATATAAGACATAAATAATATGTGTATAATGACTATATGGCACATATAGGAGTGTTTGGAATATATATATATATGCATGTATAGGATGCATATATAAGCTTTGCGATGATCTTGGCGAAATCATAACTGCAACCTTGACATAATCATAATTGGGAGAGCAGTTATAACACAAAAGTACAGTTTTTTTTTTTTTTTTTGTTTTAGTCACACACATGGCTAATTCTTTGAGTCTACAGTAAAATTCATGTTTATGAAATGTCACAGCCACTCCATACATAAAGGAGGACACCCTTTATACCTAGCTATACAAATGGTTGTTACTGACAGTATTAAAATTTTTATATACTCTTTATTATGCCAATACTTCTGCTTGTATTTCCTTTCTCAGTACCTAATTGCCCTACAGCAGGTGCAGACCCCATTTAAAGGATCCAACGAAGTTAAACTCGTCGTGGCAGACATTTATAAGGGGGTCCCGTGGCCCTATCTCCCATAGGAATGAAGTTAACCCCTGGGAGGGGTAAGTTCCGGGGAGGGGGGAAGGTTCAGTAAGACCTTTTTAGTGCTCCCCCCCCCACGTAAACCAGTGGTGTAGTCGAGGGGGGACGCGGGGGGACGGCGTCCCCTCACTGTTTTATTTTATGTCGAGCGTCCCCTTACTTTTTATTTTCAAGGGGGACGCTAGAGATGCGAGAGGACGCCATATTTTCAAACTTACTATTTTTTTTTTTTTTTAATTATGAGCACACCAATAAATCAACAATTTTAAGAAATAAGACATTGATTTTTAATACTTTTCAACAACATGGAAAGTGTTTACGGTGTCAGATCGCTTGTTTGTCTCCATCTGTTCGCATTCTACTTGTAACTTCCAAAAGTTTGATTGAATTTCGACAAAATTTTATGTATATTTTTTCAATGTAGCCTTATCACTATTGTGAATTATGTGTATAGCATCAGTATTTCGTTTACGAGTGATCAAAAAAGAGTTCTTTTGTTAGATATTGTAATGTTTACAGTTAGATCCACCAGATGGCTGTACCAGCTAGGGAACATAGCAGTAGAATAAAGAATGTCGCCTGATAGAAAACGTGTGTTTCTTGATCTCCTAATATGCATAAGCTAAAAGCTTATAAACGATATCTTTAAGAATAATATATAACATGTTTGACATGGTGTCAGAAGTTTTAAGATACTTCACGTGATCAACGGGAAAATTTATCGTAAAATACGAACTTTTTCGCCGAATAAAAAAGGCTTCAGAAATCGAAAGTAATGGCTAACAGCTTGCCGACAATCTCGCCGTTCGTAACAAGTACGAATCCATCAGAAGCATGGAGATATTGGAAAGCAGATTTTGAAGATTATCTGGAAGCTTTAAAATATGGTACAGAATCGGAAAAAACAAAAACCGCACTCTTTCGTCATGTATGTGGAGAAGAATTAAAAAAGCAGTTACGCGCGTTCGATCTTCAACCAGCCACTGACACGGAACATGTTAGTTTAAAACAGATCTTAGAAGAATTTGATAAATATTTTAAGGATTATCAAAATGAAGTCTATGCATCCTTCAAGTTTTTAGAAATTAAACAGGCAAAAGGAGAATATTTTTCTGACTATTATTCGCGACTTCGTAGCGCGGTAGTCGAATGTAATTATGGTGCTTTGCAAGATAGAATGCTCCGAGATAAGATAATTCAAGGTCTATGGGATAAGCCGCTACAAGAAAGATTAATACGAGAAACCAGTAAAAAAGAGAAAAGTCTTACAGATATCGTAAGTGAATGCAAAGCAGCTGAGCACAGCAAAGCTCAAGTTTCTGAAATGAATGCTGAGAACAATTCTGTAAACGCTATCAAGAAAGCTAAAAATAGCTCGACACCGCCTCATTTTTCTCAACATAAAAATATTCATAATCAAAAGAAGACTTGTAGATATTGTGGAAAATATCATGAACCGAGAAAATCTCCTGCATATGGTACAAAATGTAAGCGATGTGATGGGAATAACCACTGGGCGATCGTGTGTAAAGCGAAAGTAAACAAAAATCGTAATTCCAAAAAAGTGAACACGATTGAAGAAGCAGATTCTGACGTTGTTTATATTGGTGAATTAAAATCACTAAATCAGTTAAATTCTGAAAATTTGGGTTCGGTTTGGCTTCAAAAGCTTACAGTCAACAATAAACAAGTTATATTCAAGCTGGATTCTGGATCTCAAGTAAATGTAATACCAAAAGCAGAATTGCTTAAGTGGAAAGAAAAGCCAGTGGTAAGAAAAAATCACACTCCAGTTTTAGATTACAGTGATAATGTTGTTCCTATAATAGGTGAGTGCTATTTAAAATGTAAAACTGATAAATTTCAAAGTGATTTTAAATTTTTAGTTACTACTCTTGATTCTTGCCCTATTTTAGGTCTTGATGCTTGTAAAAAGTTAGGTTTGATTAAAAGATTGAATTTAATTGATAAAAATCCAAAGTTGTTTGACACACCACAACAAATTATTAAAGAATATTCTGATGTTTTCACTGGGTGTGGACGGTTAAATAAAACGGTTCATATTAAATTAAAAGATAATTCAAGTCCTCATGTTGCAGCACCTAGAAAAATTCCACTAGCTTTACATAACAAAGTTAAAGAAGAACTTAAAAGAATGGTTGAGACTGGTATCATAACTAAAGTTAATGAACCAACTGAGTGGGTTAGTAATATGGTTATTGTTAATTCACCTAAGAAATTACGCATTTGTTTAGACCCCAGACCCTTGAATGAGGTAATTCAAAGACCTCATTACCCAATACCCACTGCAGATTCACTCATAACAAAACTTCAAGGTTGTAAAGTTTTCACAATATTAGATGCTAAGAATGGCTTTTGGCAATTGCCACTTGATCAGGAATCCTCTTATTTAACAACTTTTACTACTCCTTGGGGAAGATACAGGTTTCTTGTTTTACCATTTGGGTTAAATAATGCTCCCGAAGAGTTTCAGAGAGCTATGGATGAAATTTTTGAAAATGAACCAGAAATAAATCCCTATTTTGATGATATTGCTTTAGGTTCATCCACAATGGAAGAACATTGTAAATTATTGCACAGAACACTTGCATTGGCAAGGAAAGCAAATTTAAAATTTAACATATCAAAAACTCAGCTTTCTTTAACTTCTGTGAATTATTTAGGACATGTACTGTCTGATAAAGGTATTGAACCTGATCCAAATAAAGTAAAGGCCATTCATGAGTTTGCAACTCCCAAAAATAAAGAAGATTTACAACGATTCTTGGGTATGATAACATATCTCGCAAAGTTTACTCCACATTTGTCTAATTTGACTCATTCTCTACGTCAACTTCTGAAAAAAGACACTGAATGGTTGTGGGACAGTAATATTCAAAAAGATTTTCATCTCATAAAAGAAACCATAATTAAAGCTCCATGTTTACAATACTTCGATGAAAATAAAGTTGTAACTGTGTCTGTTGATGCTAGTAAAAATGGATTAGGTGCTACTCTTCTACAGGAAAATAAACCGGTTGCTTTTGGGTCAGCTTCTTTAACTGATGCGCAACAACGTTACGCACAAATTGAAAAAGAACTCTTAGCTGTCATCTATGGATTAGAACACTTTAATTATTATACGTATGGTAGACCTGTTGTAGTACAGACTGATCACAAACCTCTATTAGGCCTTAGTAAAAAACCATATGATTTAATTTCTCCTCGTCTGCAACGCCTGTTGCTTAGGCTAAATAGATATAATGTAAAACTTGATTATGTTCCTGGAAAGCAACTTATCATAGCCGATACTCTTTCTAGAGCACAGTCACCTACAGAAACTTTTGATGAGGGAGATTACCTAGAAACGTTTGCCAAAATTAATCTTTTGACACAAGCTTCTGAAGAAAAATGGAATGAATTGGCAGAATTGTCAGCTAACGATGAAGAATTACAAGATGTTCTATATCATATTAGGAATGGCTGGCCTGAAAAATGCAAAACAAAAACAGCTGCAAAAGCATATTGGCATTGTAAAGAAGAATTATCTGTAACAAAGGAAGGTATAATTTGTAGAGGACAGAAACTTGTTGTACCAGCTGCAGCTAGAGAAGAAATTTTGAAAAGATTACACATTTCACATAAAGGGGTAGTATCCACTAAAGTTAAAGCAAGAGAATATTTTTATTGGCCTAACATTAACAAAGATGTAGAAAATTTTATCTCCAAATGTAAAGTCTGTCAGATGTAT
This sequence comes from Maratus michaelseni, assembly GCA_963931845.1. Taxonomy (NCBI): domain Eukaryota; kingdom Metazoa; phylum Arthropoda; class Arachnida; order Araneae; family Salticidae; genus Maratus; species Maratus michaelseni. Next base: position 76,765,074 of record OZ007599.1, on the reverse strand, counting down.
CAACGAGCAAATCAAAAAGAAGTCCTTCTAGATACCGACCTACCAGAAAGACCATGGCAAAAAGTATCCTGTGACTTTTTCTATTTGAAAGGGCAGCAAAATCTTTTAATGGTAGATTATTTTTCGAAGTATGTTGAATTGAAACCTTTGAAAAGCACAACAGCCCAAGCTGTTATACCTGTTATGAAGTCTATTTTTTGTACTCATGGAATACCTGAAGAACTTGTCAGTGATGGCGGTCCCCCCTTTGATTCTTATGAATTGCAGAAATTTTTTAAAGAATGGAAAATTTTGCCCCGCATAACTTCACCACATTTTCCACGAGCACATGGTCAGGTTGAAAGAGCAATTCAAACCATAAAAAATTCTCTCAGAAAAGCTGAAGAAGATGGAAAAGATATTTATTTAGTACTACTAGATTACAGAATCCAACCTGCTAAAGATCTTCCCTCTCCATCTGAATTGTTAATGGGCAGAAGATTAAGATCCTTTTTACCAGCTCATCCTGCACTGCTAACACCAAAGTTTGATATAAAAGAAGCTTCTAAATCTTTGAAAGAGAGGCAGGTAATGCAAAGTAAATATGCCAACAGACAAGCAACTCATCTACCAAAAATATCTGACAATAAAAAAGTATGGTTCCGGCATAAAATGAAAAGTCCTTGGAAGCAAGGTACTGTTGTTCAAGTAGGACCTCAACCTAGATCTTACCTAATAAAAGGAAGAGATGGAGGACTGTACAGAAGAAATAGATATCATATTAAGCTGGATCATTCCAAAGATGATGACAACAGAAAAACACCAACAGTTGAAGATCTTTATCCAACTTCATCAGATGCAGAGCCAGATCCCAATTCCAATATAAATAATTCAACTGATTCCTCAACTGTTAATACCCAAACAACATCTCCGGATCAAAGAAGATCAAAAAGAAATATTGTTAAACCTATCCGCTACAGAGACACTTAAGACATTTGAACTTCTTATTAATTTGAAATAATTTAGCATTAGAACTCTAAAATAAAGTTAACTTAGTTTAATCTCGCTTAAAGACTATAAAGGTAAATAATTTAATTTTTGTTTGTTTAATTTAAAGTTAAATATCCAGATCAGGTAATTAATGTTAAGTTTATTTGTGTATGTACTTTTCCTGTTTTTGTAAAAAGGGCATGTTAGATATTGTAATGTTTACAGTTAGATCCACCAGATGGCTGTACCAGCTAGGGAACATAGCAGTAGAATAAAGAATGTCGCCTGATAGAAAACGTGTGTTTCTTGATCTCCTAATATGCATAAGCTAAAAGCTTATAAACGATATCTTTAAGAATAATATATAACATATTTGACATCTTTCATATTACTGTTTACTGGGCGGATATTGTTTGAAATACACATAAATGAAGTAATGCCATATGGTATTGAAATTCGTTACAACATATTCCCTATCAAAAATAGCATTTATCGTTCGTTTACAGGGACGTTAAAAAGTATTTCGAAACACCATGAGCTATTAACAGTAATTGTTTGCAATGCATGGAAAACGGTGCACGAAACATTTATAGTTATTTTACAAGGCCAAAGAATCCGGATACATTGTCAGACGTGGGTTCAGTTGCTCGAAACGTGTTTTCGATTATATTTTGTATTTTTCAGCTGAAGAAAATATTTATTTGCTAAGTGTTAAATACGTAAATGATATTCGTATACAGGGCCACACAAAAATAATCCAAATACACTACCGTCATGGCCGGATATTTCTTGAAATGCGTTTTGCAGCTGGTTTAAATTTTAGTGTGTTATGTGATGAGCATATGATCATTAATTTCTACACATGACCACTCAAAATAATTCGAATGAATACGTTACCATTTATAGATAATTATTGCTTGGTATGTGTTTAAACTGAACGAAATTATATTTTCGATATAAAAGAAAACGCTAGACATGCTTTTCCTTCCATTGTTGCACCAAATTAATTTTACAAACATTTGTGTGTAATGAATATAACATATATTGGCCGGTATACAGTGTGTCTATGTATTATAAAAGTTGACACGCACTTTAATTTGTTACCTGCTGGAGATAAGTAGATAACGTAAATCTATATATTTAAAACGCTAAGCGCTTTGTTTCGACAACCCGTGAGAACAAACTACTACATTTTGATGTAGTAGTTTGTCATCAAATTACATCATTCTTTTTTTAAATGAAAGATATTTGGTCACAGATTTGTTATCGTACATTCGTTTGTTCGAAAAATTTAATTAATTAGCCGTAATCTTGAATTAAAATTTTACTTCTGCTTATGACGTCACAAAGTCGGCAATCGGATTAACGCCCACTGTTGCGACGTACAGAGTTTATGTTCTGAACTCAATGATTGCGAACATAAAAAATAAATATTAAATATTAAAAGCACGTGACTTTTAGGCCGAATTTTTTAATTTGTAAGTTAAAATATTGTTAAAATGTTTAAAAATTTCGGTAAAAATATTTATCCGTGTGTTTTATACGCAAATAAAAATTCATATTTACTGTGACGTCACGGAAATATTGTCCATTGGGTTCATTTTATCATTAAGCATTATAACTTTGTTGATGCCATTTTTTTCATTACAATTAAATGCAAAATATATTTTAATATGTATGCATGGTGCTTAAGCATAAATGTACGTGTGAAAAGTTTGTACCGGTGAAAATGACGTTATGCTTAGCTTGAAATGCATTTTAACATTGATAAAACTAAAAAGAAAAAAAATATATGATTGTGTCAACATGGCGTAATATTAACTGATATTTCAATTTTTAATTTTAAAGATTAGAACTGGAGCCTTTATTGGTTGCTTCATCTTGATTGCATACCTTGATTACATGTTACCAATTATTTTTTTTAATTATAGGATTAAGTTATAGGAATTATAGGATTTAAATTATTAAGATTTCCCTTTTTTAATAAAAAATTCACAAAAGTAAAGAATTTCAGAAAAAAAAAACTTGAAATAATGATTGTATTTTTAGCTAGAATAAACAATGTAAGGCTAATATTTTATAGGAATTATTTTGGTATGTTTGTTATAAGTTCATTTAACAGTTCCTTATTAGCGGCAAAGTCTTATTTCTTTCACTGTGAATTTTTCTTTCGATGTCAAAAAATGGTAGTCTACTTTTGGACGCCAACCAAAACACAGTGGCAATATTTAGAAATGTATAACGGTTATGACAACAAACGGCACTATCGCTTTAGCTTTCATCGTGCTTACATCACTTCTAAATACTAAAAATTTAATTTTTTTACTAAATTTTACAATTTCAATTCTTACATCCTCAATTAGAAAAAAAAATATGCTTTCGATTGAAATTTATCTTCGAAATTTATTTCGATTGAAATCTGCCGCTTAATTTAACGACTTTTTAAATAATTTTCAAGCATGAAATATTTTTCAATTCTATCTCAACAATGACCATCCGTTTGTTTTAATAATGTAAAATAGCCCCTTGGAAAGTTGCAACAATTGAAAATAGGTATCCCTAACCTTCATGAAAAGTGAAAAAAAAAAAAAAAACCTGATAAATCATCAGATCAGATAGAGTATTTTGGCGCTAATATAAAATCTGTCAAAAGAAAAAAAACTATTTTTAGTTTATGATTAACATAAAATTGATACGTTGAATTCGTTGATGTATATGTTGAATCAGAATATGCTAGGAACTGTTATTTATAATTTTTTTAAAGATCCATTGGATATTTAACTGTATAAGAGACCGACTGTGATGGAAAAGGAATAATCATCCTGATTATGTAAAGGGATAGAAGAAACCATACAAATAAATTACAATTGAAAACATTAAAATTCTCCCTCATCTGCATATTAATTTATTATTTTTAACAAAAATTCTTCATTTTTACATAAAAATTGATTAGCTTAAAAAAATGGATGCGTTTTAGAAGATATGGATTTGAAACGAACAATGATTAAAGAGGACAATTTACAACTTTTAATTTAAACATTTTAAAACTATTTTTAACGTCGAATTTCAACGGTGCCTTTGGGCAGATGCAATACATATTCGCATAGGAGCTCATTCGATTGCATTATCACAGGGGGAGGGGGGTGCCCTTATACTATGTTCTTTTATTTACTGAATATGAGATGATAGGAAATTTGTATGATACTTTATGATAGGACTATTTGTATGATACTTTATAGGTCCATGACTTTTTTTTTTTTGTCGTGGGGAATATGGTGGTAATGTCAAACTGATTTGCATTACACATTTGTTTACGGAGTGTTCATTTGGAGTTTGCATCAGAAATAGCATTTCACTGGGGGGGGGGGGGATTTTTTAAAATAAAATATTTGAAAGACTGTTTCATACGAAGCCCTACTTAAATAATAAAGAAGCTTATTTTACTGATATTGTTATATAGTATTTTTTTCCGTCACGTTTTGACGGGTTCCATCCAGTTATAAAAAAGTTTGAAATAAAGTAAACAAAAAATAATATTGAAATAATATTGTCAATGAAATAATTATCTTGTTAATTTTCAAACATTTATACAATAACTCTTTATGCGACTCTTCTATTCAAAATTTGTCAGTCAGAAAAATTTTCCTTTTTGCTGCAATAAAATCATTAAAAATCTGCATATATTTAAAATTAAATTTTAAAAATGAAAGAAGAAAGCTGACTTATAAAACCTTTTCGAACCATTTAAATATTACTTTATCAGTGAAAATGGTCATGTGCACATATTGGCGATAGCATATTTAGAACAAAATTAAATATTAATGCATCTCATGTAAAGAGACAGTGTAGTTTTAAAACTTACAAAAAAAAAATAAGAAGAATTGGCTAAGCATGCTCTATGTATTTTCCGTCAGCTGCAATACATAACTGGGGGCAACCGCACATGTTTATTATCATCCCTGTTACTCTTGTAATACCTCATAGCTTTTCTAATTTGATATATAGTCGTTGTCCTCTTCTTCCCCTGCATATTTCCTACCTTTTTTAAAACTTTTTTGCATCTTACATTGGCTACTTATCTTCAAGTTTAAATTTTTTCGGACGCCCTGTAAAAGTCGATTTTAGCTCAAACTTGAAGACTTTGTCAAAAAAATGCAATACTTTGATAGCAACGTGGTTCAAAGTCAGTGGTTTTTAGTGACAAAACTTGATGCTTTTAATTTATAATAGTAATTTAACTTTAATGAATAATAATCTGTTTAATCTTCTAATTCATTCTAATCTTTAACGATTCATCCTTATCTAAGTGAAAACCACAGCCTTACTCAAAATTTGGAAAGCAGTAAATCATAGAATGGCTACTGATACAAAATCTAGAAAATATAAAGAGGTGAATTTTTTTTTTTTTGAAAATATGTATTTCTGTATAGTTCATTGAGAGAGAGAAAATAATACATATTATTAAACTGTGAGGGAATTAAATATATTGCTGTTGTTTTCAACCCATTTCCCCCCTTTTATTTAAATACTAGTGTAAATGCCCGTCCTAGGACGGTGGGTAGAAATTGGGGTTTTCAGATAAAATTTTAAATAATTGATAAAAATATTCATATACTGTTTATCGACAATAGGGAAACTGACCTGAACTGTTAAGGTAATATTAGGTAATATAGAGGGTTAATGGTAAATTTTACTGTTAATGGTAGTTATGTTAATGGTAAATTTTACGAAACGTAATTTTTTTCTTTATCTTTGTTTTTCAACTCAAAATTTCTAAATATTTTTCTGAATAATTAAAATCTCAATCCTAATAACGATCTCAATAATTAATTAAGGTCTCAATAATTAATTATGTTAAGTAAATTATAGGTATTAATTTTCGCTCTCAATAATACGAAAACGATCTTTTAGTTTCTTCATAATGAATGCATTAATTTTTACACAGAGTCAAATATTTTCCTTTCAAAATTAATAATAAAAATAATTTAAATCATTAAAAAAAGTTGATCTTGTAATAATTCAATACATCATGAATGTACATACCTTATGTTAATGGTAAATTTTACGAAACGTAATCTTGTCCCTTATTTTGGTTTTTCAACTCAAAATTTCCAAATATTTTTCTGAATAATTAAAATTAAATTTTAATCCTAATAATGATCTCAATAATTAATTAAGGTCTCAATAATTAACTATGGTTAGTAAATTATAGGTATTAATTTTCGCTCTCAATAATACAAAAACGATCTTTTAGCTTCTTCATAATCTAAAAGAATGCATTAATTTTTACACAAAGTCAAATATTTTCCTTTCAAAATTAATAATAAAAATAATTTAAATCATTAAAAAAAGTTGATCTTGTAATAATTCAATACATCCTGAATGTACATACCTTATATTAATGGTAAATTTTACGAAACGTAATCTTTTCCCTTATTTTGGTTTTTCAACTGAAAATTTCCAAATATTTTTCTCAATAATTAAAATTTTAATCCTAATAATGATCTCAATAATTAATTAAGGTCTCAATAATTAACTATGGTTAGTAAATTATAGGTATTAATTTTCGCTCTCAATAATACGAAAACGATCTTTTAGCTTCTTCATAATCTAAAAGAATGCATTAATTTTTACACAAAGTCAAATATTTCCCTTTCAAAATTAATAATAAAAATAATTTAAATCATTAAAAAAAGTTGATCTTGTAATAATTCAATACATCCTGAATGTACATACCTTATGTTAATGGTAAATTTTACGAAACGTAATCTTGTCCCTTATTTTGGTTTTTCAACTCAAAATTTCCAAATATTTTTCTGAATAATTAAAATTAAATTTTAATCCTAATAATGATCTCAATAATTAATTAAGGTCTCAATAATTAACTATGGTTAGTAAATTATAGGTATTAATTTTCGCTCTCAATAATACAAAAACGATCTTTTAGCTTCTTCATAATCTAAAAGAATGCATTAATTTTTACACAAAGTCAAATATTTCCCTTTCAAAATTAATAATAAAAATAATTTAAATCATTAAAAAAAGTTGATCTTGTAATAATTCAATATATCCTGAATGTACATACCTTATGTTAATGGTAAATTTACGAAACGTAATCTTTTCCCTTATTTTGGTTTTTCAACTCAAAATTTCCAAATATTTTTCTGAATAATTAAAATTTTAATCATAATAATGATCTCAATAATTAATTAAGGTCTCAATAATTAACTATGGTTAGTAAATTATAGGTATTAATTTTCGCTCTCAATAACACGAAAATGATCTGTTAGCTTCTTCATAATCTAAAAGAATGCATTAATTTTTACACAAAGTCAAATATTTCCCTTTCAAAATTAATAATAAAAATAATTTAAATCATTAAAAAAAGTTGATCTTGTAATAATTCAATACATCCTGAATGTACATACCTTATGTTAATGGTAAATTTTACGAAACGTAATCTTTTCCCTTATTTTGGTTTTTCAACTCAAAATTTCCAAATATTTTTTTCAATAATTAAAATTTTAATCCTAATAATGATCTCAATAATTAATTAAGGTCTCAATAATTAACTATGGTTAGTAAATTATAGGTATTAATTTTCGCTCTCAATGATACGAAAACGATCTTTTAGCTTCTTCATAATCTAAAAGAATGCATTAATTTTTACACAAAGTCAAATACTTCCCTTTCAAAATTAATAATAAAAATAATTTAAATCATTAAAAAAAGTTGATCTTGTAATAAATCAATACATCCTGAATTTTCTTATTCTAAAAATATGCTTATGTACATTTTATATTATTTTACAACTTTATTATTATGTAAATTATAATAAAGTTGTATTATTAATTAATTTTTTTTTTCTAACAGAAATGTATAATTTGTATTTATTGTCAGAAGATGGCGTCAGAATAGTATTTACGAACGATATCTAAAATGCTGGTAGATGCATTGCAAAGCCTCGAAAGGTATCATCGCTATTTCTGAAAAAGTGATTTCAGGAATAAAATGCTTACAGAAATAAATTTGAGAAAATCCTTTAAATATTTAAAGACTTTAAAATGCTTTTACAAATATTTTAAGAGCATAATTGGATATTTTAATGAAACGTTCAAAGAGTCATTCCTTTTATTTTTTCTAGATATGGGATTTGTGTTTTTGAATGGCAACATTATTCGTTTATTTACATCAGGTAATCGGATGTTTAATCTGTTATTTTTAATTTAAAACTTAAAACATTATAACTGGATATGATATACATGTTTTATACGAAAATATGCTGAACAAACGTTATTTCAAGTAGAAGATATTATCATTTAGTGTTATTATGTGTTAGCATATATTTTTCAGTAAGCCTAACATGGCGTTTAACTACGGTCGACTCGCAGATCAGAGTGGTACAGCCCGGTACCGTTACAGACACTTTCTCGCCTTTGGATTTTATTATAAGTAAGATTTAATAAATAAAAGAAATTAATTTGAGCCACTTTTTTACCCGCTTTCTTTTATCTTACATTTCTGTATCTATGTGACAGTCAAATCTTGTGATTCATTTTTCACCCACTTCCTGTTGACGTAGAGCTTTGAAATTTGGAATATATATATATATATGTATACCTGAGGAAAATACATGAATAGGACATTAATTTTTTAAAAATTAGATCAGTAAGGGGGGGGGGGGGGTCGGTCAACGTCGGCACAAAAACGGCATTTACCCCCATAGAAATAACATTACGATTGTTTTGAAAAAAAAATAGCTCCATTGTTTCAAAATTCATCCATTTTCACCACATTGCTGCCCGCATCAGTATGACATCATTGAGCGACGCACACATTTGTGCTTTATAATATAAGTTGACTTTTTGTGAATTTTAATGAAAGTATGTTTTTTTTTCTATATTTAATTTATTTTTATTAACGTTAAAAGTAATTTTATTAGGAAAGTGTTTCTTAAATAAGTCATCTGGCACAAGCATAAGTATTATTTGCCATAGAAAACTCTACTTCAAAATTATATCTTTAAAAAATATCCGCTCAATTCTTTAAACACTTAGAATGGCATGGATTCAAATCAATTTATAACTAGAGTAGACTTTTATATCGCTATTAATAGTGTGGTAACATTCACTGAGACGATTCACACATTAAAATTTCAATTCATCATAGAGAATATTTACGAGTTAAATAACTTCTATGTCAAATTTGAAGTTTCTAGTACTGATAGTTTCAGAAGAATAACAACTTTAAAAAGTTTTCGGCTTATTTCAGCACTTAAAATTTCGAATATTTTAAAAGCCATTCTTCGTGAGTATCTGCATGTTAATAGCTGCCAGATAAATCGTGATGAAACGAGTTTAAAAGATTTACTTAACAATCAGGGCTCCCAAATGGTCCGCTTTTTGAATACCAGTATTTTCTTAGAAAAATTTTATTTTTAGATTTTTCTTGTAAATTTTGCAGAAACAACCTTCGGAAGTAAATTTTTGCAGAAAAGTTTTAGAAACCTACTAAGAAATTTTCTGTTAAAAAATATTGGTATTCAGTTTGTGAACTATTTGAGAGTCCTGGACAATTCATCCTTTTAAAATGTAAATTAAAAAAATAATAATAAATAAGATTTTACGAGCATGTAAGTCCTGAAAGTATATGTGTACCAAGTTTTAAGTCAGTTACTCTTCCTCAAATATTTCCACACAAACCATGATGAAACCAATATTTTTGAACGTCTTTCTCCATTTCATCCCGTAAAAATTTAATACTTACAGATTAGAAGTAACCTAGTAACTGATTTAAAGAGTTACTAATTCTACAAAAAACTTGATGAAACGCGATTTTCAGAAATTTTCTTTATAAGGATACTGGTCTATTTCACCCCTTTCAAATTCGTATTGGGATGTTCGGAAAGTTCCTTTCATTTGGGAAAACTATTCGTACCACAAAATTCTGCCCGTCAATTGACATTAGGTTTTGAAATTAATGTCTAATAATTAAATGATATAATTTTCCAGTACGAATTGGTTTTCCCAAACGGAAGAAACTTTCCGAACAACCCAATATTTTTACACGTTGTTCAAAATTTTGTATAGAGTTTGGGCAGTGGCATATATAATCCAGAATGTTAAATAGTCTTTTCATCATATATAACATACCTGTGAAATTTAATCTCAGCCGAAAACACCGTTTAAATGCTACCCTGCTCAGACACATACACATATTGACTCATTGCAAAATCACCAAACACAGACTTTGGGAATCTTAAAGAAAATACCAACTCGCACACATGCATATATGCACATACATCGAGAATTGTTATAGAAATAGGAAAAGCGGACTCAGGGAACCTATAAAAGTAAAGATATAAATTTCATAGTCTTTTTTCTTGTCATGATTACAATATTTTCCTTACATTATACGTGTCCGTAATGTAAAAATGCAATAATTTTCAATGCTCTTAGTATACAATAGTTATTCTATGACTATCTCAAAAATAAACAATGTCTAACAAAAGTCTCGTTGCGTGGATTAGTGTTATTAAATTACGAATTCTATTTCAAATACGTATTTTCACACATGAAATAAGGTTAACAATATTTTAATTTATGGGAAGCTATGAACGACCAACAGATAAAAAACTATAATTAATTTAATTTAAATAAATTTTAATTTAAAATTTAAAATTTAATTTTTCAATTACTTTTCTCTGCAATTCAAAATGAAAAGCAAGATTCATAATCAAGTTTGCCCTATGGGTGATACAGATACAGACCCTAATGATCGAGACTATGAGCGTCCCCCCACTTTTTTCCCCAGGACTACACCACTGACGTAAACCCCTTCATGTAACATATCAATAGATAGATCTCGTCAAGCACTATGGTCTGGTTCTACTCTCCTTCTCTCACTCCCCCCCTCCCTTAAGAAGCATATTTCTCTGTTTCAACTCTTTTTAAATTTTAGTTTTTCCCATCTTTCTCAGCCCCTTTAAGCCCCACAGAGGGCGTAGGTCTCTTCTAAAGGATCCAATGAAGTTACACTCATCGAGGCCAACATTTCTAAGAGGGTCCCGAAGCCCTATCTCCCATAGGACCATAGTTACCCCCCCCTCCCCATGAGGGAGACATTCAAAGTCTTCAAACACCGTCATGTAACATATCAAAAGTTTGATCTCATCAAGCACTTTTGTTTGGTTTTACTCTCCCCCTCCTTCTCTCTTGTCTCCTATCAGGAGCACTTTTCTTATTTATTTTTTTCAATTTCTCATAATTATTTTAGTTTTTCCAATTTTTCTCTGTTCCTATGGGCCAGACAGCTCCAAAATTTCACCAAAATTAGCTGTAAACCACATAAAGGTATTTCACCCCCCCCCCCTGCTTCTTTTGGCGCCCTCGGTTTTCACGTATCTCTCAAGGAGGGCATCAGAGGGGTGCAAAAGGGGATCCCTTTTAAAGTCCCATCTCTCAAATGCAAGTGAGGATTCATTTTAAAGGTCTCATAGAGAACTTGTATTTTGTATAGCTCCCCCCTCCCTTCCCCCCACCGCTCTCCAAGAGCCCATCAATTAATGCTAACTCATCATTTGTTAAACAACTTTTCTTAGCTCCATCATAAAAGCTGCTATCATAGAACTTTTCATTACCTTTTTTAAGTTATCTATTAAGTACTAAAGTGTCTTGAACCATTAAAAATAGTTTAAAGGGTGTCATTAAGCCAGCACATTTGTAAACAACATCTACCTTGCCACGTCTCAGCCCATTGGAGCCATAGCTTTTTACTATTATATTTATTAAAAATACTTCTAGTTACCGAATATTTTTAAAACTTGTTGTGTTCATGCCTAATATATTCTGCCAGCCTCACAGAAAATCTTAGAGTGCTAACTAAATTCTAAAGTGGAGAAGCTGGCTTATGCTAACAAACACTTTTTTTTTTGAAGAGTTAGACTTGGTTGAAAAAATCTCCACAATAAAAGCCGTGGGTGGCCAATCTATATTCTGCCATAAGGTAGAATTTTTCCCGCTTGTTACTTTGAATTACCCACGAGTCAAAATCATTCAATATGAAATGGAAGAAATAATGTCCAGAGCAGTTAAAGAAATTTGAAGGTACTATAAACATAATTACTATTGCTAGAAACATTTATATGTAGCCGGTTAAATTTATAAAAGCCAGATAAATGTTTAAAAACTTATAGTGCTTATAAAATTATTATATAGTGCTAATAAACTTATAATATTCATATGCACATGTTTAATCATCATCAATCTAGAAAATATCTTGGCAATACGGGTAGTGAAGATAAACAGATCTATGTTTTTATACAGAAATTTGATGGATTTCCATCATAAAGTTTTAACTGTTAATTTCGAACTGTTAAACCAGGTTACCATTTCCATTATAAATTGATGAATTATAAATGTGAATTATTAGAAGACCAGGAATGGACAAAGTACTTGCAATTTTCATTTGAAATTACAAATCACCTGGGTAAACTTAAACTTCAAGGTAAATTTTATAATGTTACCATGTTATTTTATAGTATTAGCATTTTCAAATAGAATTTATTATGTTGGTAAAATAATGTTAAAAAAGAAAATATTTTATTTTAAATGTAGCAAGGCATTATACTAAAAAGAAGATGAATGTTTAAGGATATACTAATTAAGTTTTAAACAATATTTTAAAAAATATTTCGAAAAATGTTTGAATTTGAAACATGAAAAACAATTTACCTATAATGATTGATGTTGAAATTATTATTTAGAATTTATTATTGCAATTAATTAAAATTCAGCATGATTAAATATTGAAGTAAATATATATGGATGTGGAGGGTTTCCAAATTTCTGTAATTATTTTTCCTTCAACTGATTTCCCCAATGGGCAAATAGGCATATTTTATCCTTGTTCAGTAGCATACTTTTGAATGATAATATAGCTCATTGTAAAGCTCAATTTGGCCCTTAGTGGTAAATGAGTTTGACATGCCTGATGTAAATACTAGAGTAGACTCTCTCAAATCTGCACAGTTGGGACCAGAGGTTATGCGGATTTTAGAATTTTGGGGATTTCTGGTCACTGTTTTGTTTACATTTTTTAAACAGTAATTTGAATGTAATAATGCACTCAAAATTATCATGAATACTTACAATAAAGTAAAATATTAAAATAACTATGGGAGATAATGTAAAAGTTACATAAATAATTAATAATACATGACTAAATATGCATAATAATGATGATAAATTTTTCTTGAATTATTCAATGAAACTCGCCACATAAAGGTACACTAGTAATTTACATCAAAACCATAAAATTACAAAATTTTATTTGATGTTTGACCAGATTTAATAAACAAAAAATCTTGATTAATACATAAATGTATTTGATAAAAAGATCAATCACCACTGATATCAGTGTTATCTTGAAAAATTTCAGAGATAAATTTATACTTCCTTTATGAAAAAGCAAGAGTTAAATGATATTAACCAGAATTAAATAATAAAATGAGTACAGAATGCTATAAAAATAAAAAATCTTGAATTTCCTTCCTATATCTTAACTGTAAGTTTCACTGTTTACATCTGAAACAATGTGCGGATTTGAGAGAGTCTACTGTACATACATGCATGAAAAAAAAATTACATTTATCGTTAGAAAATTAAATGGACAGTGTCATCTGTTGGTGTCAATACTGACCATTCTGACCAATTTCTCTAAAAGCCACACATCTAAATGCAGATTGAGTATAAAGTATGATAAAAATTTTCAAGCATTTAAAAAAAATAATTCATAGGCAATTCCTAAGAGAACCACATCTATTTCATGGTTTGTTAAATAAATAGCTGTATGCAAAAATAGAAGTTCACTATAAACAAGTAATATATATATATATAAAAAATTAAGTCATTTCCTACTTAGGTCAAAAAGAAATTTTTTTCTGGCCATCTACAAGCTTCACCACTGACGGTATTTATTCCTAAATTTATATCCTGCTAAATATCTTATATAAGAGAAATTTTTTTCTCCCATGTAAAACTAAAATTAATTAATTAAATTTAATTAATTAATTAATATTTGAAAAAACTGTATTAACATCAAGTGTCAGACACTACAAGTTTTAAAAAATGTATTTGAACTTGAGTGGATGAATAAGTATTTTATTAACGACTGAAAATTTTAACAAGATATATAAATCTCATCAAAAACGTCACCTGTAAAAAATGCAGCCAAGTCTCGTGACTCATTTACCATAAAAAGTACTGAGATCATATAAAGCCAAGTTTAACTATCTTATTAACTCTGAAAATTTCATTCACAAATCACTCCTAGTCTCTACATCTTTAGTTAATTATTATTTTGTGACTTGGCAATTACGCAGCACAGGGAAGTTATTACACCTTACTATGTTATGGGATGGGATGGGATGGGATGGGATAATTTAATTAAGGCAAATTATATACTCACAGGGAAGTTATTACACCTTAATATGTTATAATATTATTTGATTAAGACTAACTATACACATCAAATTCTTGTGCTACGTAATTGCCAAATCACAAAATAATAATTAACTAAAGATGTAGAGACTAGGAGTGATTTGTGAATGAAATTTTCAGAGTTAATAAGATAGTTAAACTTGGCTTTATATGATCTCAGTACTTTTTACGGTAAATGAGTTACGAGACTTGGCTGCATTTTTTACAGGTGACTTTTTGATGAGATTTCACTTCTTTTTGAAGGAATCCTCCTTTTCTTGATTTTGGGCTCTTTTTGAAGATCATCCACTGATTTTCAAAGAAGTCACCTTAAAGAAATTTCAGGTAACTGGGCAAGCACTAAGTATGGGAGGGGGGAGTCAAAAGTACTCTCAATTGCTTCCAGGAAAGGTGCTATCCATCTGAAATATTATTTACAGCCTAGATACTTGATATTTAGCACAAAAGTACTGTTTAGGATAAAAAGAAAGCTAAAATTAAAATTTCCGAAAATTTTCAATAAATCAAACTATATTCAATTTTTTTTTCCGGATTTTTAAAATTTTCCTTACTTTGTATCCTAAACCCTACCTTTCTGCCAAATGTCTACCTGGTAGAACTACAAAATCTAATTATTTTCAAACCTTTGACTTTTCATAAATTTATTGATTTTTCGATTTTACTTTTAAGTTTCCTGATTGTCATGCCAATATAGTAATTCTTTGATCCATCTTCTTAGGATCATTTAGGTTCAATTTAAAGATAAATCAAGATAATCTTAGAGTCGCCATGCTTTTATTTAGAAAGGACTATCAAGCCATAACCAGCCAGTAATGTTGGGAGGAGAGGCAGAGCTGTGAAAATTTTTTTGGTGCTAACATCATTTAACAATTCATATTTCATATGCAAAGTAAATAGAGTATAACCTGTGAAAGAAAACAAACATGTCTATAAATGAAACCGCCCATAATGTAGCCGGTCTATAGTGGAACTTTTCTATACCAAAATTCATAAACAAAAAGGGAAAAAAAGCATAATCTGGGGGAAAAACATAAAACAATTAGGGTGGTGTACTAGCTAATAGGATAATTATTTTAAAACTCATGTTTCTAGGACTACAAAATCAAATTGTTTTCAAATTTTTGATTTTTTACAGATATTTCGATTTTATTTTCGAATTTTACAAATTTTGAAAAGTTTTTTTTTTTGAATCGTGAACATTACTTTTACACTACATTTTAAGTCTCTAAGACTACAAGATGGAATTATTTTCGATTTTTTATTTTTTTTTTAATTTTTTCTTTCTAATTTTCTGGATTTTTTCATTTTTCCTTATTTTGTATCCTAAATTTTGTATCCTTTGTTACAATTTTCAAGTTTCTAGCGCTATAAAATCAAATTATTTTCAAATTTTCGATTTTTTAAATTTTATTTTCGAATTTATTGTGATTTAATTTTTTCTTTTTCTGTATAACACTACCTTTACGCTGAATTTTTAGTTTCTAAAGCTACAAGATAAAAAAAACTTTCAATTTTTCGATTTTTTTTTTAATTTTCCAGATTTTTAATTTTTTTCTTTTATCCTAAATACTACCTTTATTCCAAATTTCAAATTTATAGCTCTAAAAAATCGAATTATTTTAAATTTTTCGTTTTTTTTCCATTTTTTCGATTTTTTGATTTTATTTTCGCTTTTTGTTGTGCTTTTAATTTTTTTTTCTTATTCTGAATCTCTTTACACAAATGTTCTGTTTCTAAGACTACGAGATCGAATTATTTTCAATTTCTCATTTTTTTGTTTCGAATTTTGTGGATTTTTTTTTTCATTTTCTGTATTTTTAAATTTTTCCTTAAATAGCATCCTAAATATTACCTTTATTCCAAATTTCAAGTTTTTAGCGCTATAAAATCGAATTATTTTCAAATTTTCCTTATTTTTCGATTTTATTTTCGAATTTTATTGTGATTTTCATTTTACCTTATTCCGAATCCTAAACACTATCTTTATGCCGAATTTTAAGTTTTTAAGGTTAAAAGATCAAATTATTTTCATTTTTTCAATTTTTAGGAAATTATTTTCAATTTTTCAGTCTTTTTGGATTTTGTTTTTGAATTTTCTGGATTTTTTCTTATTTTGCATCTTAAATACTACCTTTATTCCGAATTCCAAGTTTCTAGCGCAACAAAATCGGATTTTTTTCAATTTTTTTATTTTTTTCGATTTTTGTATTTTATTTTTGATTTTTTTGGGGGGTTTTTGATGGTTATTTTTTTTTCTGAATTCTAAACACTACCTTTACATCAAATTTTAAGTTTTTAAGACTACAAGATTGTATTATTTTCAATTTTCAATTTTGTTGGAATTTGTTGAATTTTCGAATGCCTTTTTTCCGAATTTTCTGGATTTTATAATTTTTTCTTTCTTTTTATCCTAAACACTACCTTTATTCCAAATCCAAATTTCATGTTTCTAGGCCTACGGGATCCAACTAATCTTTTTGATGACGTGTGAGTGAGTGACAAAACATCGAAACTTTCAGTTCATATATCGTTTGCACTAGAAAAGACAGAAATGTGAAATTTTAAATTTTGGTCTTATTTGCCACATACTCTATATAAATGAAGTTTCAGGTTTTTGGGATACACCAGCTCAAAGATATGGGGAGGTCAAAAGTGCCCTGATGTTGCTTCCAGAAAAGGATGCTTAAGGCTATGCTCTCATAACTTGGCAGAAGCACTGCCGTGCCTCCAGATACAAAATTAAAAATTCAGGAAAATTCCAACAAATCAATCTTTTGAAAATAAAATTTTTGATTTTTTCAAATTTTCGAAATTTCTTTTTCTAAAGATTCTGGATTTTTTATTTTTATTTTTTGTATCCTATATACTACCTTTATTCCAAATTTCAAGTATCTAGCGCTACAAAATCGAATTATTTTCAAATTTTCGATTTTTATTGTGTTTTTAATTTTTTTTATTCTTAATTCCAAACACTACCTTTATGCCGAATTTTTTTTTGAATTTTTTAATTCTTTTTTAGAATTTTCTGGATTTTTTTAACTTTTTTCTTTTTCTGTATCCTAAATACTACCTTTATTCCAAATTTGAATTTTCTAGCGCAACAAAATCGGATTGTCTTCACATTTTCATTTTTTTTCAATTTTTTCGATTTTTCCAATTTTGCTTTAGATTTTTTTGGTGTTTTTGATGTTTTCTTTTTCTGGATGTTAAACACTACCTTCACACCAAATCTTAAGTTTCTAAGGCTACAAGATCGTATTATTTTCTATTTTCAATTTTGATGGAATTTGTTGAATTTTCTAATGTTTTTTTTTCGAATTTTCAGGATTTTATAATTTTTCCTGTCTTTGTATCCTAAACAATCCTATCCTATCCTTTATTTATGATTGAAAATTTGAACAAGATATATAAATATATATGGAGAGAACGTGAACTAATAGAAGGAATTTAATAAATAGTAGGGTAAGCTGAAAAAATGTTTTTTAATTCGCTATACCGCAGAAAACTTGCCTCTAGAGTAGCTTAGTAAAATGCTAAAACAAAAAAAAATTTTTGCATCTGGCAGTAGTGCATCTGCCCTAAAAATCGAGAAAATGTACGATTTTTATCATTTTTCTAATAAATGGAAATAAATCAAGTAATTTCTATAACAAGAAGTAGTTATAGACATATTTTAGTAAAACAAAGTACAGGGATAATAAATAAATGGAAAAAATAAAGAATTTTACAATTTATTAGTAGCATATTACGTTTAAAAAAACATTTAAAAAAAATGGACAAATTTCCATGGAAATAGAAAATTATTTTTCTGATTTTGTAAATATTTAGTTTGTAATGAAATATAGTCTTTTATTTGTCATTACTTTCTTTTGGTTATTTGAAATAAGATTTGCTAGAAAAACTAGGCATTGACGATCTTGAGATAAGTGTAGTTCTTATAAAACCATCTCTGGAATTGGAACCCATGACTTTTTGTGACACCTCGGTTAATCACCTTGAGTGGGAAAGTATGCCAGGCTAATGAACAGATAAATCTTCTGGACAGCTGCCTGATTTTATAACAGAACTTATGTCCAGCATTTACAGCCGATCTTTGCTTAAAATTTGTCGGTTAATTTCTGGAATCTCACACTCAACACTGTCAAAATTTCCCACTTTGAGTTTCTCACATTTACTGAGCTGTGTGCCAATTAGACCACAAAATGATTTTGACCCAATTGATTTACCATCTAAAGTTTGAAACAAATGCCGGAATAGTAATTCATTGACATGTAAGAGGCATACCCCCCCCCACTGTAGTGGTCTTTTAATTTGTTTTTCAGTTGTGTGAATAACACTGGTTTTTCACCCTGTAATAGTAACAGTGCAAACATATCCAATTACATCCAGTTCATAAAGTAAAAATCCAGCTTCAGTCAAATGAGAAAGAATGATACTGCCATGTTTTGAACTGATCCAGAAGAGATTGAAAGCTGACCAACATATACAAATCAGCAGTACATGCTGGACATAAGTTCTGGTATAAAACCAAGCAGTTCTTTTGAAGATTTATCTGATCGTGAGCACGGCACACTTTCCCATTCAAGGTGGTTAACAACGGTGAACAGAGTTCTCCGATTGTATTTAAATATTTAAAACCCAATAGACGAACACAAGATCTTAGTTTCTTTTATCCTAAAGTCATATATACCTGGGCTTCATATATATGGCTTCATATAAAAAAGTAAATACTTCACAAATGAATCAGAATATGTAGTATTTGAAGTTATAAAATCTTCAAGATTCTTGTCCGAAAACTTGCTGACAGTTATTGACACAGTAATTAAGAGAAACGAATTTTTTGCCCATCAAGAAAACTTGCTTTTGAATATGATAGTTGACAAAAGGGATCATATAAGAGAGTTAGGTTTCAGAAAAATTATAAAGGCTAGAAACTTAGCTTCTAAAAGTAAGTCAATCAGGAGTTTTCAACCACCCAAAATCAGTTTCCTAGCTAGAAACTACATTGAAATGATTCACTGGAACACTTTCCCCACCACCTTTGCTGTGCAGAATCGCCAATCCAGAGATTTTGTCCAATGTCCAATCAGGTGGAACAGTCAGTGTCTAAGTGGAACTTTGACCAATTTCCATGTCACACCTGAGCAGTAAACTACGTGTGAAGCTGGTAACTGAGGTGTCACAAAAAGTCTTTGGCTCCAATTCCACGGATTGTTTTATAAGAACTACACTTATCTCAAGATCGTCAATGCCTATTTTTTTAAACAGATCTTATTTAAAACTACCAAAAAAAAGTAAAGACAAGTAGAGGTATATATTTTATTCGAAACTGAAATTTTACACAATCAGAAAATTACTTTTGGTTTCGATGTAAATTTGTCATTTAAAAAAAATATTTTTTTTTAATGTAATACGCTACTAATGAACTGTAAAATATATTATTTTTTTTCATTTACTTGTCATTCCTATACTTTTTTCAACTAAAATATGTCAATATCTACTTGTTATAGAAGTTATATGATTTATTTCCATTTATAAGAAAAATGATAAAAATTGTATATTTTCTCAAATTTTAGGGCTGATCAGTTATCGCCAGACATAAACATTTATTTATTTTGTTTTTGCATTTTACTAAGCTACCCGAAAGTCAAGTTTTTCATAATATAGCGTATCAAAGAACAACAACAACAACAAAATTCATCCCACCTTTATAAATAGCATGTCCATTAAATTTGAAATCTAAGTTCTTATGATCATCTTAAAAAAATATGTATATATAACGCTCACCTGTAATTTTAAATAAGTTTTCTTGAATCAAAACTGCACATTGTACATCAGAATGTGCGGTTTGTTTGTTTGTTTATTGAGAACATACATCTGACTTGAGTGCTTGACATCAAGTGCCCGCTTATAAGTCATCGTCAATATACAGGGACGAAATAGCTACAAGCAAATTTACAACACCAGAGAGTTACATCTGGGAGCTCCACAAAGAGAATGTACGGTATATATGATGGGGAAAAAATATACTTCAATAATATGGTGACTGTTTAATATTTTAGCTTATAAGAGAAAGCATAGCGATTAAAAATTTTTAACATAAATTATAATTTGTTTACCTAGACATTACATTTTGTTTTAATAATTTTAGTTTTTACAGCGAAATTTACAGGAAGTCAAAAATTGACGCTAGAAGATGTAAAAGCCCCCAAAAAATTTAGACATAAAGATTGTTATTCTTAAAAATCCCGTACTTATTTCTATTGGCAGGTGGTATAATATGAGATTCTGTGTGATTTCACTTTTTTTTGCACTGTTTAAAAATATAATTTAAATAATTACCAATTATATTTAGCAGAGTTCTATGGAGAAACAGATATAACCTAGTTTTGTTTACTATTGCAACACTTAAAGGGCAATTTGTGAAATTTTTCAATCTGCACAGACAAAAGATGGCAGCATGAGAAAATAATAAATTGAAAAGGGATTTCTAATCGAAGTATTTCTAATCTTCTGCCATGGCCAGACTTCATGCACTCTGGCTTAGCAGCCTATTCATTTCCAAGGATTTCAGGGAAACCTTTCCTAATTCAGGAACTAGTGAGACAGGGATCATTCTAGAACATAAAAAAGGGCAGGGTGCACATTACATAATAAGGGCAATTTTGTTGAAAAGGGCACATCATTTCATAAAAAGGACATTTTTGTAATAAGTGCATATACCCATATACTGGTGAGGAGGGAAGTCTGGCAAAAGCTTAAAGTGCTCTTTAGTTTAAAAAATCCAATAATATTTCTAATTTCCATAACTTTACATTTGAAAAGTATTAAAAATAGCAAAATGAAACTTATGTTTGATTTTAATTGTGAAATTGTTTACTATATTCACAGTCATTTCACCCTTTTCCTATGACATTCAAAAACTTCTCTCTCTAAAACTTTTATTCACCAGATAACTTTTTCCCGGTTTTAGCAAAATTGATTTTGAAAAAGCTACAAAATAAAAGTTCTAAAGCTACTTCTTAGAACTTAGGTAAGTTATGATGTGGTCAAAGGCCAGAATGCCTGATCTAACACTACATTTCACTAGAGAAGGTGAAATTAATCAATGACCCTTAGTTATCCTTTATGTCTTGTTCAATGGAAAAAATGAAAAAGATGAATCGCTCAAAGTGAAAGATTAGACATACCAGGGCATTTCATAGAGAAATAAAGAGGGAAAGAGGACTACTCCTGATGGGTACCTTACTAGCATTCTAAAAATAAAAGATACACTGTTAAAAATAATCTGAAATTCACGGGTTTTTTTTCCTGAATTTCACAGAAAAAGTCCCTTTTCACGACAGAAGGGCATTTTCCGTTAAAAAACAGAAAAATTCTTCATATTTCCTGAAAACAACGGAACAGAAGGAGAAGAAAGTGGCCAACGGAGATATTCCGTTATCTGCTGCATATTTATTTCCAATGTTTAAAAAACTGACATGTTGCAGCACAGAAAAACTAAAAAATCAATAAATTAAAAATTCGAGTTTATTTAAAAGAACAAAATAGTTCTTTCGAATTTAAAAAGCAACAATTAATTTTCCCATGCTTTTAAAATTATTAGCAATTTATTTTTTAAAGTTACAAAAAAATATTCACACTTAAAATATATTCTAAACAAATATCTTAGTATATATATATATATATATAATAATATATATATATATATATATATAATAGTTAAATTAAGTGAAAAAAAAATCGATTTTACGCAAAAAAGCAACAAACAAAAATAATGCTTCCGAATAAAAAAAAATAACAAATAACTTTTTCATTCCTTTGCTATTATTCGTAATTTGCTTTTTAAAGTTATAAAAGACACTCTCAATGAAAATATATTCTAACAGAACACATTTAAAAAATATATAATAGTTGAAAAAAAAATCGATTTTCTCAAAAAAGCAAACATACTTTATCGAATTTAATTCAAAATATAATATTCATATTTTGCATCTAACAATCAAATTAGGAATTAATATAATTCATGTTTCAATCCTCTATTAATACTAAATTTTTCAATCATAATCTGATAAATAAATATCCCCCCACTTAATTTCAAAGTTGCTAGGTTTCTAAACCCCAGATTGTTTAAGTTCCAAGCAGCGATTTGAAGAAATCCCCTATGATCCTTTCAAACTCCTATTCTAGCAACGGCCCACTGGTCTTGAGGTAAAACACTCGGCTCATGTCGCTGTCATCCCTAGTTCGAACCCCAAGGGCAGCCACGAAGTCTGTATCAGTGAGTATTTAATATTAAATAAAGTACTCCTGTTATAGTCATCAGATGGCAGCACAAACAGATCGAGATTTTTTTTTTTTTTAAACCGAGGTCATTCATAACAGAAAGTTACCGTTTCTTCAATCTTTCAAAACGGAAAATCTACTAACGGAACGGAAAAAGCCCGGCAACTTCGCTGCCAGTACTTTTCCCGTGAATTAACGGATTTATTTTTAACAGTGTAGGTAAAGAATTTTTTTAAGTACAATGCAAACATGGCAGAATTCTCTGCAGGAATAAAAGGAGGGTAGAATTCTACCTGGAAAAAGCGCAAGGAGGGTAGAATTCTACCTGGAAAAAGGGCAAGGAGGGTAGAATTCCACCTAGAAAAAGGGCAAGGAGGGTGGGATTTTATCTAAAAAGCATGAGGGCAAGCTGCCTTTCTGAAACTCTCTAGAGTGATCCCTGAGTGAGAGGGTGCCACATACCCTCCTCAAAATTTGTACCGTACGTGTGCTAGAACACAGCAAAAACCACTATCATGTCCAGTATTGTAGGATTATAGATTGTTTTTTAATAGGAAATAAGTTAAAAACTGACAATGGGTAGTAAGAAATCGGCACAAAATATTTTTATTTACATACAAATAATGTTTTACGACAAAAATGGGAATTGGTAATGGCCGTGGGGGGATGTTTACGGTAACAACGGATTGTTATAAAATAAAACAATATTTAAGACATAGAGTTATTTATTTTAATTTGGTGGTGAAATAGGAATAAATATGTACATTTAGAACAAATACTATTCAGCCATTATTGTTATAGCTCATAAACATACACTAAACATTATTCTTAAATTAAAATACAACTTTTCTTACCTCTTTTATTCAGAAACTAAACTCGATGGGAGAGAACAATATAAAATGATAAAATATTATGGTAGAGAGACAGTGAAAAGATCCATAATTAATTGTAAATATAAATTTATTAATATTTTAAAAAGCAAATAGGAAAAAAGTACAGCTTGCTTCAGACAACTAAGACAATATTCAAATGTTGAATCACGATCAAATTTCTATATTAATAATTATTTATCCATTATAATAATTATTTACCTGCAGCAAATTGATGTAAACTAACAATCAATTAAAATGAAAAATATTTATAATTAATGCAGAATTAAATATAAACTTTAAAAACTGTAGTGATATGAGGTTAAATGTATATAATGTATATAATGTAAAAAATGTATATAACCTTAATTGAAATATTTAATTGTCAAACAGAAAAGAAGAAATCTGCAATAGAGATTTTAAATAATAAATTCACTGTGTCAATGCACATATGCAGCATTTAACACTGATAATCGGAAAGGTATTAAAGGTACCAATTATATTGGCAAGTTAAATAACATAAATGTTCAAAATCATATTTTGAATGACAAGCATATTAAAAAATATTTGCAAATGAATATATCTATTGAGGTAGAATAAAATACAGTTTTAATGCATATAGACAGTAGATATTAAATATTTCCACAGTTATGAAAAATTCACAAAATGTGAACACCATCATTATATGTTAAAGAATAAGAAAATAAACAATGTATTAACTCTAGTTTGAATTAGTTTATAACATTTTTATATGTGTAATTAGTTCTTAAAAATTAAGGACATTCAAACATCCAAAATAGCAATTCATGCAAAATCTTAAAAAATATATATTTAGTAATGGAAGTATTATCTAGCCATCCACAAAATACAAAATATAAAACTAAATAATACTAAAGTGCCATGTTTTAAGTAATTTACATGTAGCCATAGCAGATAGAAAGTAGTGATGCACCAGATATTCAATATATATATATAAATCATACAAGTGTAATTTTCCAATTGAGTGAAAAAGAGTTCAGGCCAGGATTTGTACCAGGAACATTTGAGGAAGTTGCCTCTACAATTTGAGCTATCCTGGATAAATCTGGCGAATTTTTCTTGCCCAGAGAACCTTTTTGATTATGACATGCGGTCTGATTTCAGAATCAGTCCAGGATAGCTCAAATGGTAGAGCGCTGGCAGCTTACACCAATGGTTCCTGGTTTGAATCCTTGACTGAGCTCTTTTTCAATCAGTTGGAAAATTACACTTGTATGATTTATTTACCAATTAGAATAACTGTGTTAAAATTAATATGGTATTTGGTAATACAATGTATCTCACTACAAGTCAAACTTACATTTTCGTTTAACTTTAACGATAAAAATACACTAACGATATATTCAAACATCAGACTTACAGTTTTCTGTGAAATATGACAAGAAGTGCTAAAAATCGCCACCATTGCAGTGAAAACAATGGTACTTCTCTATTATCCCATCGACCACTTTTCATAACAAAAATCTATAGCCAATCTATAGGATTTAACGCCAAAAATGCAGTCCCATTCAGTTAATGTCAGAAGTATTACATGTGTTTGTTATGTCAAGGGATTTTTAATTCGACATTTACCAGTATTTTTCATTATGTTTTACTAATTTCTTAGTTATTTTGTTAATTAAAATAACAATTGCATCCTTAAATGACAGTGCAATGATATTAAAAGAGAAAAAGCATTTGAAAAATGTTGCGATGCATAGTTACTACAATAGATCAGTTTCAATTGATGTCACAAACTTTTTATTCACCAGCCGAGAAGGATAAATAAGGAAAAATAATGTAAATAAATAAATAAATATCCAAGATTTTTTTTGTTTTCTGTTTTTATTATTAATTATTCTGTTTTAATTGATTTTTGTTCAAACTTTCTGATAGTTGACACTTTGGTGAGTGGGGATTTTCAGAATTTCTTGTACTTTATTTATTTATTTTGATATTCCAATGGCAACATTTTTCCATTTCTTTATTTGGCATTACAATTTGCTGACAGTTTTTTGTTATGAAAAGTGGTCAACGGGATAATGGAGAAGTACCCAAACAACACTATCCATTATTCATAATGCAGCTGACAATACATATATTTTTTCACTGACTAAAATTCAGTCACTTCCAATGATTTCATCATATTTCATACAAAGCAAAGTAAATATGATGAAATTCTTGCTAAACTATTTTCATTATTTTATGAGATGTAATTTTCCCAACTGGGCAGAAAAGTCCAGCCCTGGATTCAGGATCTAGTGTATGTAATCTGTATTACTGTGAAATTTGTGAACAAAATTTCGTGCTTAGCTTGTAGTGAAACACCCTGTATTTTTGATTGAATAAATGGATTGTGATGTGATGCTAGTTTCCTGTAGAAAATATGTTTATCTTGACCACATTATCTCCCTTGACAATTTGCTCTAAAATTTTAGGAACACCCTTTACATTTACAACCTTTGAAAATAATTGTTCACTTCAGACCTACTGGTACATTCAAAACTTTCTTGCTATGCTGCCACCATTTGAGTATTTTTGTATTTGCTTCCTGGCAAATAAACACTATTACTGTAAAATATTTCTTTAAAATTTTCTTTTTGATTTTAAAATATTTGTTTTAGAATATAAGAAAATTTTATTAATTTATTTCAGTATTGGCTAACCAAATATTTGGCTCACCTGTGTCAAATATTCGGTAGTATTCAGCCAAAATCACTATTTGGTGCATCCCTAATAGAAAGTACAATCGATTACAGTATTTTCAAAAATTTTCTGCTTAAGGGCTTATTAAATAGCTTTAAACTAGTTACGTCTGTAACAGCTTTTGCTATATTCTTCAAAAGAAGAGGCAAAAATTTAATACATATAATTCTGCACACTTTTTCAGTACGTTGCTGGTCAGGACCTTTAAATAGTGGGTTTTTCAAAAGATTAGGGAATATATGAAGGGTGTAGATGAAAAATTCACACTCTCCACATAACTTAGTTTTGAGAAAAATGCAAAAAACTGATTATTATTGATAAACATGATATATTGGCACAATTTTTTTTTGTGTGTGTTATTTATTTGTTGCCATAGCTAATAGTTGCACATAGTCCTAAACCTGTAATGATTGTGGTAAAGTTAGAATTTAAATTTAACTATAGAAAATGTGAGTTTTGCAGCTAACTTTTAGGGGTAGGGTCAGGTGGGGTAAAATAAGTCATGGGGTAAAATAGGTCAGTTTTGAAAAGATTCTAAAAAAATAAACAAATGAGTTTTTATTTTTGTGTTGCCATTTGTATATAGTAATACTGATACTTGTCATTATTTTACATGTAAAATTAGCTTCAACTTTTATTCTGCAGTTATAGTTTATAACAATTTGATGTTTTGGTGCTTGAAGCTTGCATAAGTTGGTCATAAAAACTTTTGATTTCAGAAAATTTAAAGATAAGTTCACATGTTTTTATAATTCTATTAGATAAAGTACTTTATCAAGATTAATTTTCTACATTTATAAAAAAATATAACTGCAAAACAACTATTTTAGGACAAAAAAACTGTGAGGGGTAAAATAGGTCATGTTTTGCTGCAGGTTAGGCTTAGCATTCACAATATATATAATTGCAGTTTTTCTTTTTAAATCACTTTTTTGGTGATAAATATGTTTGTTCTGATTTTAAAATAGACTGAAGCAAAATTTAAAATGCTGCTTTCAGACATAATTTAAAATAATTGTTCCATTTCTATTTTTTCATGGTGTTTACATAGTGCAGGCCAGAATTATAACATACCATTTGATGCACTTAAAAAATATGTTGTAAACCCACCAATACATGAAGGTTCAGGATGAAATACATATTTGACCTCACTAGAAGAACAATGTATTGTTCGAGCCATGAAGTTCACAGCTTCATGTGGTTTTCCTCTTGATCGAAGTGACCTTGTTAGAATGGTCAATAGCTATTTAGAATATTCAAGTAAGCCAAGTCCTTTTCCAAACAGTACTACAGAACACGATTGGGTAAGGAATTTTGAAAAGCGTTGGGAGAAAAAATTGGAAAAGTGAAAGCCTGAAATTTTAATAAAATTTAATTAAAAACTGCAAAATAAAACAGGTGAAATTCTCTCAACTGCAACAACACTGAACAGACTTCATGCTGAAAAAGTCCACAGAAAAAATAAAGCAACTAAGATGTCTCTAAAGAAACAGAAGAAAAATGCCAACTTTTCTTCAAAAGAAAATACAACATGCTCTGATTCAGAACAGATTGATAATGAGCATTCTTTAAAAGTTGGGAAATGGGTGCAAGTAGAGTTTTTTTGGGGAAAAAGAAAATATTTCATTACAACATACTTTCACAAATTAATGATGCCTACATTGTAAAATTTGCCAAGCAAAGTGAAAGTGCTCACTTTGTGTTCCCAGAAATAGATGATACATCTGAAGTTGATGTATCACAAATAGTTAAGGTCCTTCCAGAACCTGAAATGAATCACGGACAATATTTTTTTATATAAGTGTTCATCCTCATTCTTATCATATTTACATAAAAACTATTCAGTAAATTGTGCAATAGAACCTGTTTTTAGCATGACTTATTTTACCCCACTACTGACTTATTTTACCCCCACCCTATGGGGTAAAACAAGTCATAAACAACACATTTTAAATCATGTTTATCTGTTCCAAAAATGTATTAATTCAGAAATATTTCGCTTAAAATGTAATAAGAAGTATCCATTTGCATATTCTGAGCTGTTTTTTCAGTGGTGGAATTTTTATTTTTTTCCCCTATAAAGGTGCAATTGTAAAATGTGCTTCTTTTTACCTATTTTACCCCACCTGACCCTAATGTTAGTTATAAACCAAAATAGTTATGAATTTAAAACAAGACCCAAAAAGAAAAAAAATTCTGAACATTACTTTTCATTATGTTATTTTGGAGGGTAATAAACAACAAAAATTGAAAAACATTTATTAAAAATATTTTGTGCTAAAATTTTACTATTAGACATGGCTCAACTTCTTCACTGTCATTAAACTAGTGCAACATTTTACACTACTTCTTACTTCTGTAGCTCCCTGATTGGTTAAATTGGAGAGTGTGAGTTTTGCAGCAAAACAATTGTTGGATAATGTGAGTTATGCATCAAAACGAGATTTTCAACATTAATATGTTTTTATGGTTAAAATCACTATCACAGTCCAATTTGCCTTAAAAAGACAAACACAGTGATATGAATAACTCAATACCTTAAAAAAGTATATAATGTGACTTTTGCATCTGCACCATTCATATAATCATACAGTGTCTGCATAATATTGTTTTTTGGCAATAATGGCAGCGCTGATTCAACAAACTGTTGTAATGCAAAAATTGCTGTCATAATCTGCTTAAGGGCACTTTTGGGTAGCAAAGGGTCTTGATTAGCTATTAAACCAAAGATTGGTGCTGGGCATTTGTTACTAGGTATTTGATTTAAACAATCTAAACAGTCAATTCTTTCTTTTACAAATCATACTAAATACCCAGCAATAAGTACAATGCTTGCAAATTTTATGCTATTTGGTGGAGTGCTTTGTTCAGTTTGAATCTTATCTAATAAAACTGTTATGTCTGTAGGAAGCTGAGCTGATACGGATACATTTTGACTATCACATACTTTAAATTTTGAAATACAACCTGTACTTGATATAACACTGTCTCCCTTTCCAACATTTGAATACTTTGACGTTATCAATTGTCCAGTTTTCAAAAAAAAATTTTAAACTGAAGAGAGTAGATCTAACATATAAGACATCATTACCCCACCATTCATTTGCGTTAAAGCACTGAACAGGGATTCAATAGGATCACTGTTGAAAGCTCATCTAAGTACATAATGATAACCAATAGATAACATGTACTTAATACAATCAACTGTAGATTTTGTTTTTAAAACAATAGCTACATGTGTCTCCATACTAAGAAATTTCAATGGGGGAACACTGTTGGTACAAGATTGTTTGATGCTTTCAAGGTACAGCAGAAATTCAGATTCTAGCCAGTTTAGCCATTTATCATCACATGAGAAAAAACAAACTTTGTCTTCACATCTTGCTAAATTGTCACGGGTTGTGTCATGTGCAGAAAACCACTTAAACACAGCAGAAAGAAATTTTATTGTTACTCCTGAATTGGCTAAATCTGATCCATGAAAAGTTGAATTTTTCAGAAATTTTAAGACAGCTGTAACAGGAGGGGAAAATATTAGAACAGAACATCTAACATTCATTTTTTCAAAATTTGTGGGTTGAATATGGTTATAAGTTGAATTTGTAATTGGTTTGAGATTTTCATTGTGCTGAAGTTTATATAGCATATTTACATATTTTCCACTGATGATTTCTTTACCATCAGACATGTCATTTTCCAGAAATAGGGATCTAATATTCTGTATTATATGATTTGGATCAAAGTTTAGAAATAATTTCCTTGTATTATCAAATGGGTGTGTAATACAATGTGAAAGTTTTCCTTTGCAGGGTGGCTAGAGGTCAGGGAAAAATACAGTCAAAAAAACTGATAAACACCAGTATATTCTTAAAGAAATATTTATGTTGATTATTTGATCGAATAATAAAAATGAATTTTTTTAAAAAGAATATACTGGTGTTTATCACTTTTTTTGACTGTATTTTTCCCTAACCACTAGCCACCCTGCTTTGTCTAGTTTTCTATAGATTGCAACATTTGTTTTGTGGTTATCTGTTACAACTCTTACCACAAAAAAAACACATTTTTCAACTTCTCTTAAAACATCTAGAAAGAGCAAATGGAGTTGTTCAGCACTTATTTGTCTAACAAAGAAATATGCACAAGGAATACGATAGTTTGATGATAAACCATGTAACATAAAACACAGTAAATGATTAGCTACACACAGCGCAGTATCCTTTACATTTTCTGAAATGTTTGTTTTCTTCCTGAAAAATGAATGGACTTTTTTGTCATAAATGTACTGTTGTCATATTGCCATTTCATCAATGATAATTGAAGTATATTTTTCATAGTCATTAAGTTTCGAACATTCTTCTTCAAGTCTGCTTTTTATTAAAGGTGTAGCACCAATTTCACCTGTAATTGGACCAAGATATCTAGATAGTGTAGATTTAGATGTCAAGGAACATAATCCAATTTCCCTTACTAAATTGTAACTTTACCTTGGAACCTTTTAATGATCAATATCTGACAAAGCAATATTTTTTTCAACTGCGCTATGATAGGAATTTTCAGTGTAATACTGTACTTTATTTTCCAGTTGCTGAATCTTGTTTTTCGGTGCAGCTATTGAATGCTCTTTTTTTTTTTTTCAGTGTTGTTTTCAATAATCTTGTTGCCTTTACTTTGCTTTTTAAAGTGGCTAATAGTCTGTCATGTTTACTAGATATATTCTGATTGTGCTTAATAGGAGAAGATGCACATACAGGGTGTCCATAATTAAACGACCCTACTTTAAAGTTGTCTACAGACGAAACTATTGGTCAGAAAGTTGGGAAATTTCGTGAAGGACATAAAGAAGGAATGGGAATTTGTTTAAGCGAAAAAAAATTTAGTTCAAAATTTCGCCGCCAGGGGCGTTTTTAAAATGAATTGCACATTTAGCATACATTTACGATAGGTTACAAATTTTATTATAACAAAACATGTTGAATAAAACTTTTTTCGCGACATGTTTTTAGCCTTTTCCAGAAAACACTGTGGTCAACTGTGGAACATGCTATCTTTCGATTCCAGATGGTAGCTGAAAATGATGTCCGTCATGTGGAACATGTTTTTTTTGTTGCAATAAAATATGTAAACTATCGAAAATGTATGCTAAATGTGTAATTAATAAAAAAACGCCCTCTGGTGGCGAAACTTTGAACTAATTTTTTTTTCGCTTAAACAAATTCCCATTCCTTCATTATGTCCTTCAAAAAATTTCACAACTTTCTGACCAATAGTTTCGTCTGTAGACAACTTTAAAGTAGGGTCGTTTAATTATGGACACCCTGTACAACCAGGCTATTACCAGTAGTATGTTGTGGAGCAAGACTGTTTACGAAGAATGTTAACAGTTCAGCATCTTAATTCTGGATGGCAGGAATTTTACTTTCATCATTTTCTGATACATTTTCATTTTGCTTTTGTTTACAGTTTTTTATTTCTTCCTCAGTCCCCCTTTTTATCTGGGGAGTATTCCTGATTATGGTCCTCAGCTCCCTAACAATCTTTGGTATTTTATATTCAGGGTAACTTGGAAAGACTGCTGGACAAACATCTTTCTTTAAATATCTGCGTATTTTACCAGGCACCTAATCTTCTGCTGTAAAATTTTTATTGCAAACAACAGATTTGCCCTTCCCAATAAAATCACTTGAAGAACTGAAAAGAAAGGTTTTTGGCTCTCCGCTGTCATGTGTGTAGGTCCACGGAACACGTGGAGGCTGTTTACGGACTGTGCGGTAGGCTTAGGCTTGTGTTGTCTTCAGTTTTGTAGGTGTTTATGGTGGGTTATTTTTGTTAATTTGTTTCCTAGTGAGGTAAGCGTTTTGAATTATTTCATAGCTAGTAATCTTGGAACTTTCCCAAGTTTAGATATTATTTTTAGACTGCTTGTGCAGTTTTCAATTCTGGTACGCTATTATGGCAAGTACAGTAGTTAAAGTTGTATTGGACCAGCTATTCTCAACTTAAGGCCCGCGGGCCGCATGTGGCCCAGCGATCATTTATGTGCGGCCCAAAACACATAATCATTAATCCAGATATATAAAAATTAATTAAGATCTGCATAAAAAGTATTTATGATCTTTAGTGTTGTTTTATTTATTTTCGTGGGAAGACAAAATCTTACCTGTTACTTACAATTGAAAATTATGTTAAAACATCTTAAATGCCGTTTTGTTAATCAAAAGTTGTTTTTACATGTAGTCCTATTTGTGCTACAGTGGTTATACTTTTGTTAATCTTCAGCACTAATTAAATATTATTACAAATTAATTAAATTTGCATTATATATTTCTACAACTAAACAAATCATAAGTCTTTGCACTGAGCAAAATACTGATTTATTGGAGAAAATCTCTGATTTTTTTTTTTCTTTAGAACATTGAAATCCTGCATTGTTATATTATTACGTTTTATATTTATTATATAGCTAAAAGGCTTATTAGTGTTAAACGTTTGTCGCAGAAAAAATTAGACAAAAATATTTTTTCACCACTATTTCGAAACAGCTAAATTCGCCGCATATTTTTACACCATTTGCAATAGAAATCTGAAATCTACCACATGATTTTTTTTTTTTTTTTGAAATAGTGGTCTGAAAAATTTTGGTAAAATCTTACCCAAGACAAATGACTTAGTTACATTACTTATGTTATCTTATTATTTTATGTACTCTGTTGTTTACACTTTTTTAACCAGCGAGAACTCGCTAGATTTCTTGTCACACCAGAACTTAATACTTTATTCACAAAAATATGTAAAATGATAAAAAAAAAAGTTTCAAAAATTTAATTTAAAATGAAAAAAAGGGTTTAAATAAGAGTCTTATTGCAACAGCTAGGAGAAAAAAAAGTATGATGGTGAGAGAAAATCTCACGCGCGATTTCTCCCGGGTTAAGTGTGTTGCGGCCCGCTTAAAGTCGCAAACATATGTTTGTGGCCCGCCAGAGAAAAAGGTTGAGTATGGCTGTATTGGACGATATTTCTGAGATTTCACCGTCCAGTGTGGATACGGTGGAAATAGAAGAAAATAGTGAAGAAACTAGTGTCCAATTTATTGAAATAAACTCGAATTCTGCCCGTTCTTCTATACCGATAGATTCCCTTCTACAATTGGCTGTGCAAAATGGGGGAAACGAATTCAACGTTTTCATTATGAGTATTGAAACATCAAGTATATCTAGGAAGGACCCACGTGCGGTACTTAAAACGGCCTATAAAGGCGCTGATCGCAGCCGTCCAGGAAAATTGTCCCTTTAACTAATGCTAAAGTACCATTGAAATCATCATTTATTGTAAACAAGTTTGAAAGTGTTAGATATTCAATTTTGGATAATTTTCACCTTGTCATATAATTACAGAACACAAATATCACATGAAATCTGAAATTGTGCAAAAAGATAATTATGAACAAATTAAAAATGCATGTAATACAATGGGTTTGCAAGGGATGTTCCTGAAGTGAGAAGTTATATCTTTTTTCCAGCAGATGGCGTATGCGAGCGCTTGAATTCCCAAACATATTTCAAATGCCCGATATACCCGTACAGTACAGTTATAATCTGCACCCAGGATTTAGATATCTCTAAAATATCTTCTTTTCTGGGAGTTAACGTGACCACCAGAGTTATCTGGGATAACATTACAAATAGGTTCTTG
The DNA here is from genome assembly GCA_963931845.1 of Maratus michaelseni. Lineage (NCBI taxonomy): Eukaryota > Metazoa > Arthropoda > Arachnida > Araneae > Salticidae > Maratus > Maratus michaelseni. The sequence goes on along the minus strand of OZ007599.1, from coordinate 76,731,035 downwards.
CTGTTTAATCTTCCGGTAAATATTCCCTTAAGTGAAATAGGCCAGGGAATCTCGGCTCAAAACAATCTCAATATTTTTGAACTGCGACGATTCTATCGACAGGAAAGTACTAACGAAGTTTCACTCTAAAGGTTTGGACGTAAGGGTTTGGCTCGCCATTCAATAAGTGCGCCAATTCATTGACCGTCCACGCCAATGTAGACAGTGTTATAAATTCAACCATGCTACCTCAAAATGTAAGTCTTAAAGAAGTAGAACTGTTGAAATTTAAATGCCACAATTTCTTGTCTTTTGTTGAAGCCCGCAAGCGAAATTCTAAGAGATAGTCACGTTTTAGCATTATGGGCAAATCCAGCCACCTCATTGGTCATTTAGTCGTGTCCTTTCCAGAGAGTAATCCCTTGGCGGTAGAGAAAACGTCGCCAACTCACTTGTCTATTTCTATGGTTAGAAAAACGAAAAGGAAAAAATTAAGTTGGTAATTTTGAAGCGAATTTTATATTCAGCTTTCATTTAAAATACACCATTGAAAATAAATTAATGTTTAATGACATTTTATAAAACGAGAGTGGAACGGTTTAGATTTTAAGCTGTATAAAGATTTTAAAATATGACAGATACTTTTTCAGAAAATGGAAATTAAAAAAGAAATTCTGCTTTTTTTGCTTTTTAAATCCAAAAGAATATGAAAATTCACACATTGCTCTAAAAAATTTAATAACCATCGTTAGAAAAACATTTTCTATAGCTTAAGATAGTATAAAAAAAATAAAAAATATATATATAAGTTCTTATTAAATAAATATAAGCGTCAGTACTGAACATTTTCAAAAAATTCTGTCTAAAAGAAATTAACTAAAAAAAACGCTGTAAGTTTTTAAATAAATTTTAAATATAAAGAATAAACATTACAAAAAATATTATATCAAAACTTTTGTATATCTAAGTTGATTTTTTTTTTCTTATTTATGCTATGATGTCCTTTTAAAATAAAAGTTTAATATTATATACATATATATATATATATATATAAATTAATTCAATTTAGTATTTATACAGGTGTAATCCATTAAAGCCTTATGCTAATGTTTACTTAACTACTTCAAATAAATAATGCTCTAAGCCATCTCATAACATCGCAAATTTTCTTATTATTAATCTGATGGTATTTCACATACGCGTACAGTTTTGAAAATTATTGGTGGGGGTCACTCTTTTTTAAACAAGTAAGTGTATGTGAGTGTAAAAAGATCGATTGACAATTTAATGTTGCCTTTTGCTTTTTTAACTCCCTTTTAAAGAAATTAAACATAATCGTATATTGATAAATAATTACAACTCAAATAAAACATTAAGACAATATAAAAAATCGAATGTACAGACCCGTTTATAAAATGATACTCGCTGATGTTAGCGAACCGTTTATAATAAAATGGCAATAAAATTTGACTTTGTATAACTTTTTTTTTTCTTTTTGTGGAATATGGATTTTCTGTATATAAAAAATTCAAACATTGAGCATTTTAAATTAAAAAAATAGAGTGAAAAAATTTTCCTAATGCCGTTTATCCTTATAACAAAAGAAAAATAGGAAAAATGGAACATTTAAAAATCCTATAAAATACTAGAAAGTTAAAAAAGAAAAAAAAACTAACGGCTAGGCCTACAGGCACAGGTAGATTTCGAAGACGCAGACCATGGGGTACCTGGTTATTGAGAATTGCAGAAAAAAATTACCTTTTTGTCCTGATGCGGCAGTTGGAACCGCCCACTTTGAAATCTACATGTTTTTATAGGTGGAACAAGCGGATATTTTTTGTTTTTAATTTTTTTTTTTTTTTTTTTGCTGTAAGGGTTGGTCTTATAAAAGTTTGTCCATATAAAAGCTGTAGATAATATTAAGAGAATTTTTAATAAATTTAATCGGATTTTATATCTCGTGAATTAATATAGTTATGAATTTTTTTTCTTCTAAAACCCCTATCTCTCCCCCCCCTTTGAGGACATTTTTAATAAAATTAAAAAACTGACATACATAAATTTTTGGCCCTTTTCCTAGAAGTAATAATAACTTTAAACGGATTCGATATGTATAAAAATTAAGAAGTTATTTTTTTTTTCGTTTTCACAAAAAGCCCCCTCATTTGCCCTCTCCCCCCCCCCCCCCTGGTTTGATTTTGCCCATTAAAGAACTTGACCGAAATTTTATGTATGAGTTTGGAAGAGATTTGTGCAGAATTATTGAAGTTATCATATTCATAAAAAAGTGATATATATATATAATGTTTTAAACTGGGGTTGGTTTTTGGTTGTAGGAGTCATGATCGGTGTAGATCAATAAATAATAGTTTAATAGATCAAATAATAGTTTTAAAATTAATTAAATTGTTATATGTTTTGAAAACAATTTAGAAATCCTGAATACATAATTTCAGTAATCCTTTTTCTCTTTCCTGTTACCATATGTTAAAACAACAGAGCAAAAATTATAATTCTTAATAAATTCACTAGTTCGCGCTTTCTACCAAGCATAAATCAAAGCGGTGAATTTTCCATAATTGCGGCCCACATCAAATTAACTCATTGTAATAGAAAGTTTTTGGAACAACGCGAGTTGCAGTCATGAAATTAGGCGTGATTTTTACAATAAACATCCAATGCTTAGAAAAGAGTGTTTAAGAAAAAACTTCTTTTACTTTCATACTTATTTTATGGGGACTTATTTCATGAATATTATATTGGTTTTAGCTATAATGCCTTTCTTTAAAATAAAAGTACATGACAATTAATCAATTTTCGAATTAATTTGGGGGAGGGACGCTCTTCCCTTCCCAATTTTTATCCAAACTTGATAAAATTAGGTAATTTTAAAAACATTATTGATGAGTTTTTCTTAGAGAATTTTTCTTTTACCGTTTTTCTGATGTTGGGGATAGATAATTTTCATTCCTCCCCCCCCCCCCCCCCCGTCCAATAGTAATTTTTTTTTTTTTTTTTTTTTGGTACTATTTACACTGATGTTTAACGAGAATTTATAATATTTAATATATTTTTATACTATCTCCAAAGTCCAGAAAAAGTCATTTCTGATTATAGTTATTAACTTTTTCTAGGTTAATTAGGTTAACTTCTATGTTCCCTTATATTAGGTTAATTTCTATGAAAAAACAGAAGCATTATTTAATATTCAATTTATTAAAATAAAATAATGTATTAAAACTTCAATTCATTTTATAAAATTTCCTGTTTTATTTAAACGAAATGCCCAATATTAAAAAGATAAAAATAATAAGGCTTTTTAAATAATTTACAATTGTTTGCTATAGGGGTGATAATAATAAACAGTATGAAAAACGGCCATACTTTTTTTAAAATACTTACATTTAAGAGAGGAAAATCGGACACCAGTTTGGATGTAGCATTCAAACATTTAAATTTTTTTAACAACATCTACACTACATCAAGGACTGTCATTAAAACGAAACTGAAACTATATTTGTAAACTGTTCAATTTTCGAAAATTTCCAAGACATATCGGAGTGCGCCAAATCTAAAACGCCAAGCATCAACCGTGTCATTGACACGTGACTGATAACAGCGAATGAGGACGCAGTTCAAGCCAATAATGCTAAAACGTGACTATCTTTTAGAATCTCGCAGCCCGCAGGCAGTTCTCGAAAAGAGCGGAAACTTCCGAAAGTGAGTAAACACGTCTCCGATTTCGAACAGTTTCAAAAGTTAATTGAAACTCGTACAAATGTCATGCTTAAAGTGATCATTGATTATATCACACAATATTCAGAAAAAATGGTGAATGTATAGCTACCTTAAGTACCACTATAACGAACTGCCTTGCTAAGCTTAGCGATGTATCGCCTGATACGTAGGTCGCGCGTGAACAAGCTCACTGCCACCCTCGGCGTCCGAAATCCACTCCATGTGTATTTTCTCCTTCGCTCGTGGGCGACGTGAACAAGCTCACCGCTACCCTCGGCCACTCGGCGTACCTGCCATGTCGTAAAGTAAATTGAAATTTCCTGTTCACGAGTTCACGGCAGTAGATACTAGATAATACAATGGCGAAGTCTTGTAATAACTACCCTGCAACAGGTTTAAATCCTGTTATAATGGGTAATCTTAAAATTTCATATTTAATTATAAGGAGTGAATAATCCCAAAATTAATATTTATGCAGCCATCTTAAATTTCAGCTAAGTTCTAGAAAAATGCGAGTTTATAACTCGCCCTTTCTTTTAATGTTCCACTACATTCAAAGAGTTTAGTCAGACAACATGAGTTTATGTAGAATTAATATTTCATTGCATTATTACATTGAAACATGGGCTTTAAAATTTTGTGCGATATATTTTGAAATATTTTAAGTGTTGATGCAGATTTTGTAGCTGAGAAAGCGTTCAAGTATTGTGTAAGCACAATTTCTTTAATTTCCTTCCTCTTTTATCGAATCCTTCTCATTTATTTGATAAAAAATGGCAGACCTTTCAAAAAGGATAAAACATGAGCCTTTTATCATTTTCATTAGATTTTAATATTAGTATTTTTTTTTATACAAAATTGGTTAAATCCTAGAACAAGCGAGACACTATACAGTGGCGAATTTGGCGAAACGATAATTTAGGGCTCCTTTAATGTAGGCTGAATCATCAAACATTTTGATGCCCACTCACAGTTTGTTGCCTATGAGGCGAGAAACATTTAAATGATTATCTAGTTACAAAATCGTTAAAAATGGACGGTTCTCTGGCATAAAATTGTTCTCATTGTCAAGGAGTGGATTTAGAGTCCATATAAATGAAGAAAGGCTGAATAATTGGTCTATAAATGCTAGAAGAATAGATCAGGATTGAAGAATTTTAATAAGGATTATTTTACATTCGATTAAGTTGTAAAAACTGAATATTTATCTTAAGAAGTTTATTCCATACAATATTAGCATTTTAAGATTATTTCATTATATGACAACTTAACTTCACACTGAAAGTAAAAAGATAAGAGTCCAATGCATGTGAATATATATTTTTGCATTAAATCAAATTAAGTATTAGTTAAATTTATAGTGTCCTTCTTAATTATTCATGTAAAACATAGCAAAAAATATTAATTAATAAAAATGAATTTTTAATTTTAATATAGTATTATACAAAAGCATAATTACATGTGATTTTTTTACTTTTTAATGTATGGTGTGATTAAATATCTTAGCTATTTATTCTTATATTTTTGCAAGTGATTAAGTAACTAAATTCACTTACCATCTTACGCGACAGGACAGCAAATCAGGCGTCTGCTTGAGCAATTAAATGGAGGCGTGAATCAGCCCGAGTTCTAGGAGCCTTACGATAAATGAGTTTTTCTTGCTACCGATTTGTTTCTTGTTTTTTCCACACCCACTGTGCTTTGTTCTAGCATGGCCAGAATGCATGGTTCTGGAAATTGAGCTGGTTTTTGAGGGAATTTGATTGGTTGGTTAACAGACTAGAATATTCTAGAATAGGGTTCTATTGTCTGTGGGTTGGTTTGTTGTGTGTCCTATAGTCAGATTTGTTGAATTACATTTGTGGAATGTGTTTTGTGAAATTTAATGGTTTGACATTTTGTCGTATGCCATAAAGGATAATTCCTGTGAAATGTTATAAAAACTAAAGATGAGAAATAAAGGTAAGTGCATTTTTGTTGATTTTATTTGATAAGATGTATTTTATGCACTTGTTGTGGCATAATTTATAGTCTTTATACGTACATCATATTATGTTTAGCTCATTGTATTATTTTTATGTAATTTACAATTTTATGTCATTTAGTTTTTAAAATTTGGCAACACTCAAAAGTTTTGGTTTGTGTTTTTTGCTTTCTAAAAAGGTTGTTCGATGTAAATAAATCTGATAAGTTCAAACTGAAAACGATGTCAGTATTATTACCTGAAAGTACACGCAACAAAATAATTAACGATCATATATGAAAATCGGCTCCACAACAACTGGTGACCCGCATTTTTAAATAAATATTGCTCAATAACCGTAGCAATCTATCTAAATAAATATGCTTCCAGACGATGAAAAATCAAAAGGTTCTACGCAAGAACTATGTAAGGTGAGTGTTAAAATTCCTCCTTTTTGGATTGATCGTCCGGAAATTTGGTTTTTTCAAGTTGAGTCGCAGTTTAAGATAAGCGGAATTGTTTCTGAGGAAACCAAATTTAATTATTTAGTATCGCAATTGGAACCTAAATACGTTGAGAACATATGGGACATTGTAACAAAAGATAGCGATACGAAGTACACGGAATCTAAAACAAGACTTTTAGACTTGTTTAAAGAAAGTGAAAGCACTCGTATTAAAAAACTAATTACTGGAATTGATTTAGGTAATTTAAAACCCAGTCAATTATTACAGAAACTGCGATCAGTCGCAACATCAGATGTATCTGAAAAGTTAATAAAAACCTTATGGCTAGAAAAATTACCAGATTCTATGCGAAATATAATACTTGTTAGTGATGAAGAGCTACCAAAGCTGGCGATTATGGCTGACAAGATTGCCGATATGACACCTTCTAGTGATATTTGCAGCGTATCTTCTACTTGTAATTGCTCGAACACCGAATTACTATCCAAAATCAAATCCCTTGAACAGCAAATTGCCCAATTAAGTGTTGATCACATATCACGACCACGATTACGGAATAACTCTGTTTCTGGCAGAAGATCTCGAAGCAATTCTAAAAAGAGATTTAATCCTCGAGGAAAATACTGTTTTTATCATTTCCGTTATGGGGCCAAATGTCATCAAGATAAATGTACTCCGCCGTGTAGTTGGTCAACTGATTATTCACCAAACCAGGGAAACGCCAAAATGCAGTAGAGAATGCGGCAGGCTCTTCTGCTAATAATTTTACGGATTGTCGCAAATTTCGCTTATTTGTTAAAGATAAAAAATCGAAAGTGCGATTTTTGGTAGATAGCGGTGCAGATGTTAGTATTTTACCAGCTTCTAATCAAGATAAACAATCCGTGGATTATAAACTGTATGCAGCAAATGGTACAGAAATTGAAACATATGGTATGAAGATGCTAACACTTGATTTAGGACTTCGACGGGAATTTCAATTTCCTTTTATCGTTGCAAAGATCAATAAAGGCATTTTGGGAGCTGATTTTCTAAACAAATTTAACTTGTTAATTGATTTGCATAATAAGAAATTGATTGACGGAATAACTCAGCTAACTATTACTGGCGAAGTTGCTGCCGTCAGTGAAGATAGTGATGTCGGTACTGTAAATAATACCAATAAATTTTATAACCTGCTAAAGGGATATCCCGAGATAACCAAACCAAATTTATTTTTATCAAGTGTAAAACACAATGTTCAACATCACATTATAACACAAGGTCAACCTGTCCATGCTAAAGCAAGACAATTAAATCATCAACGACTTGCAACAGCGAAACAAGAATTCCAATTCCTGCTCAATAATTATATAATAAGACCCTCCAGTTCTCAATGGTCAAGTCCTCTTCATATGGTTACGAAAAAGGATGGTACTTTTCGCCCATGTGGAGATTACAGACAACTCAATGCCAGAACTGTTCCTGATAGATATCCTATCCCTCGAATAGAAGATTTCCATCATATTTTGAAAGATACAACTATATATTCTAAAATTGATTTATTTAAAGCCTACTACCAAGTGCCCATTGCCGAAGAAGATAGGTGTAAAACAGCAATTATTACTCCATTTGGTTTGTACGAGTTCAATGTAATGAGTTTTGGTTTAAAGAATGCACCAGCAACATTTCAAAGATTTATTAATGAAGTTTTTTCAGGTCTAGATTTTGTCTTCGCCTATTTAGATGATATTCTCATCGCATCTACAGGTGAAGAACAACACAAGAATCATCTCAAATTGGTGTTTGAAAGATTAAACCATTATGGACTTCGCATTAACATTTCCAAATCTGTCATGGGAACACAAGAAATAGAATTTTTGGGATATTTAATTACTCCTCAAGGCTCACGTCCTTTACCTGACAAAGTTCAAGGCATCGTTAATTACAAACTTCCAACAACTATTCATGAACTTAGAACATTCCTAGGCATGATTAACTTTTATCGTCGATATTTAAAGAACGCTTCAAAACATCAATCTCTCTTACATGATTACCTCAAAGGAGCAAAAAAGAAAGATAGACGAAAAATTCCTTGGGCAGATGAAGCGAAAGAACAGTTTCAACAATGCAAAGATGATTTAGTCAATACTGCACTCTTATCATTTCCAAAGTCTGAACTACCTCTGTCACTAAGTACGGACGCTTCAGATTCGGCGATTGGAGCAGTAATTGAACAGTATGAAGATAATGGATGGAAACCTATCGCATTTTATTCTAAGAAACTAAATGATGCACAAAAGAACTACAGTACTTACGATAGAGAATTACTTGGTATTTACCTCTCCATTAAACACTTCAAGCATTTGCTAGAAGGAAGAAAATTCACGATATATACAGATCACAAACCTTTAACCTTTGCATTCCTACAAAAGCCTGAAAAAGCATCTCCTCGTCAACTTCGTCACTTACACTACATTTCACAATTTTCAACTGACATCCAACACATTAAAGGTCACGACAACATCATCGCAGATACCCTATCCAGAGTGGAAGAAATTTCTTTGATCGATTATGATAAAATAGCAGATGAACAAGATCAAGATGACGAATTCCAAACTTTAAAGGCAACCACAACTTCCCTGAACTTCAAGCAATATCCGCTACCTTCTGGAAAGTCTTTGTGGTGTGAAACCTCAACAAGTAATATTAGACCATACATTCCTGAATCCCATCGCCTGAAAATTTTTCATCAAATGCATGGAGTATCCCATCCTGGAATCAAATCATCTGTGAAACTCCTGACATCAAAATTCATCTGGCCAAGTATCCGAAAAGATGTACAGCTATGGACCCGATCTTGCATGGCTTGCCAAAAGAGCAAAATTAATCGGCACACCAAATCAAGTTTCGGTGAATTTCAACCGCCATCGGAAAGGTTCAGTTACATCCATGTTGACCTTATAGGACCTTTACCACCATCGAACGGAAATATTTACTGCCTGACCTGCATCGACCGGTATACTAACTGGATGGAAGTAGTTCCGCTGAACAACATTTCAGCCGAAACAGTTGCCAAAGCATTTTACAGTAACTGGATTTCTAGATTTGGAACCCCATGCCGACTCGTCACGGATCGTGGTGCACAGTTTAGATCAGAGTTGTTGAACGCACTGTCAAAAATGTGTGGAATAAAATTGCAGCCCACGACTGCCTATCACCCCCAATCCAATGGAAAGGTCGAACGGCTTCACAGATCTTTAAAGACCGCACTAATGGCACACAATAACCTGGCCTGGAGTGAAACACTGCCAACTGTTCTTCTTGGTCTACGCACTGCCATGCAGGAAGATTCGGAATACACCATTGCCCAGCTGGTCTATGGACAAAACATACGATTACCTGGAGAATTTTTCCACGAAAGTACAACTCAAACAACACCTGATACTTTTGCAAAACAACTTCAACAAGTAATGGAAGAAGTTGGACCAAGAACTGTGTCAAAAAAATATGTTCAAAAAATATTTGTTCCAAAAGACTTAAAAACCACGTCACATGTATTTATTCGCAAGGACAGAGTTAAAAAGCAACTGGAACCCCCATACGAAGGTCCCTTTCAAGTCGTCGACAGAAATGAAAAATATTTCACACTCAAAATCAAAGACAAAACTGTTACTGTGTCCATTGATAGATTAAAACCGGCGTATTTCTTGCAAACATCAGACCTTCCTACAAAAAACCCAACAAAAACAAAACAATCTGCGAAACCTAAACAGGATTTACCTCCTCAAGTTCAACAACTTCCTGAAAAACATTCACGTACGGGACGAACGATCAAACTTCCTGTGCGATTTCGCGATTAATTTTGTAATTTACTTTTTTCTGTATATATTTCATTGTATTGTATAGATTGTACCGTAACTTTGTTACTGAGAGGGGAGTACTGTTGTGGCATAATTTATAGTCTTTATACGTACATCATATTATGTTTAGCTCATTGTATTATTTTTATGTAATTTACAATTTTATGTCATTTAGTTTTTAAAATTTGGCAACACTCAAAAGTTTTGGTTTGTGTTTTTTGCTTTCTAAAAAGGTTGTTCGATGTAAATAAATCTGATAAGTTCAAACTGAAAACGATGTCAGTATTATTACCTGAAAGTACACGCAACAAAATAATTAACGATCATATATGAAAATCGGCTCCACAACACACTTTAGAGATTTCTCTAATGGATTTCATGCATTCTAAAGACTGCTGCACAACGAATTTCTACTAACTGCTGTTTGAATGCATTCCATGCATTCTAGAGATTGCTGCACAGGGAGTTTTGTGCATCCAGGGTTTGTAAAAATAGAAATATCCGGAAAATGTCATCGAGGAAATATTGCTAAAAGTTTCTAAAAATAGCAAAATACGGAAGAAAATATTGCTAAAAGTTTGTAAAAATTGAAAAATCTTGAAGAAAAACCAACCCAATTTCCAGAACAAACCACAGTAAGCATGGAAGAAATGTAAGACACAAAATGGTAGCAAAAAAAACTCATTTATCGCCTCGCCAACTGTCTCGCTTGTTCTAGGATTTAACTCTAAAATTGGTAAAAATCGAAAAATCCTGAAGAAAAACTTGCTAAAACTTTTTAAATAGTCGCAAGATGAAATAAAATTGATGTTTACTTTGAAAAAGTTCACCGTAGGAAGTGTGTAAATAGCTCCTTGTCTGCCGAAAGCATGCATTCTGATTGGGTAGAATTTGGAGGTTGTCGATTTTTTTGGTTGCCATACGTAAGAAAATCACCAAATCGGGTGTCCCCGCTTGTTCTAGGATTTTGCCCTAAAATGTAGTTACCTGCAAAAAGATTTTTCTGGTAGTTCCTGTCATTCTACTTTAATCTCTTATGCTTTAGTTTTATTTATTCTTTCTATTTACCCAAGTTTTATATTTATTTATTAAATTTATTATAAATTTACTTTATGCTGCCCTTACTTACTCTTTACTGCTAGGAGAGACCCCTTTTTATTTCCATAGTTACTATCTCTCTATCGCCTTTTGACAATTAGTATTGTCTGACAAACTTTTCACCTCCATGCTATGGCTTGTAAATCATGATCTGTTTTAAGGAAACTACTATGGAAGACAACAGATGGCATTTCCTGTCTGTCTTTGCATGCATTTACCTCTCATGATCAATCATTTCTTCACCTCTAGATATTTTGAGATGCTGTAAGTGACATTTAAGGCTCCGTATCAGCAACTTTTTCTTTGGGATATATGTTCCAGCCTGTTTTTCTTTCCCCCTTTCTAAACACGCCCATGTCTTTATTCAGCTGTCAACACAGTAAGGGATAAAAGCAGGGGATCAGGGATCCAGCAAGGGGTGTAAATTGCTTGTGGCCAGTGTCGTCTCGTATACAGGGAACGATATGGATTGACCAATGAAGCTTTCTTTTGGGTTCAACGTATCGAAGATTTAGAAAGGATGCCACAGCCTTACCTGATCAAGTAAAACAGAGGTCCGGGACTTGAAATTCATTTGTCACCCGATTCCTATAGTCTTATATAAAAAATTGCATTTTTCGATCCCTTAGTATATATTACTATATACATATCTTTCTCTGAAAGTACATATAGCAGGGCTGCCATTTGCAACTAAAATGCTACTAAAAGCGACTATTTTCAGCACCAGGCAACTATGGCTACTTTTTTAGCCCAAAAACCTTCAAAAGCGACTATTTTAGAGGAAAACCAGAAAAAAGGAGACTATTTTCCAGTCCCAGCTACTATTTTTGTTAAAAAAAAAAAAAAAATTATCAGCATTGCAAATTTTTTAACCTAATACCCCAATCTAATATTTCCGTATAATTTTTTTTAAGTTTTTTATGCAATTTTTAAAATATGTAAAAACTTCTATTTGAAATTTAAAAAAGAAATTACTTTTTCAATATAAATGTAGTGCAAAGATACCAACATCCAAATTTCTGTGGAAAACTAATTACTGATTTTTGGTTTAGCTACCACCCATAACCCTTATGCTTTACAGTATATTTGTCCAATTTTTGATTGTTTTTAAAGGTATTTAACCCTTTAACTGTCGTATGAACCACAAACGATTAACTGTAGATTTGTTCACTATGCTGCGTGAATCGTATTTGTTTCTAACCTCCTATAAATGCTTCATTCCAAAAATTTAAATTAATAAACGAACAAATAAATGCTACTTAGAAATAAGAAAACCTTGTTTTCTATCACAGTTTTTCAATTGCCTTTCTTACTTAGATAGCTTTATTTAGCCCATTGATGAAGTTTGATTTTATAGACCTATAAAATCAAACTTCATTTTTTTCGGACGATTTTGCTATTTTATTTTACAAAAATATCTTCTAAAGAATAGATTAGTATGCTTTGTATTTTCTTTATCAAATGCATCCTTTTTTGATAAAACCACTTTTTATTGGTTCAGTTAATTTTTGTTTACAAAATGGAATTAAAATTGCAGCTAATAACATGCAATAAAAATTGTATTGTTTTTAGTTACCTCACAGTAATGCTCAAGCACAAGATAAGAATATATTCAATTTAGTTTGGGAAAACGAAACTGCATTCTGATCGTATATCTCAGATTATAATTAAAAAAATTTCTTCATTCTTTCTTTCCGTTTGTGTGTGTGTGATTTTATAATTAAATTACAAAAAGTAAAAAATTTGGATGGTAGGGGGAAATGTGGATTTTCATGATGTTTTTATTTTTATGGGAAATAAGGATTCTTGCCCCTCTTTTCTTAAGTAAACATGCAACTATTTTGGCTACTATTTTTGTGCAAATGCTACTATTTTGGCTACTATTGTTTTCATTGTAGGCTACTAAAGCAACTATTTTTTATGCCATTTGGCAGTGGCAGCCCTGATATAGTCTTGATTATAAATCTGTACAGGTTCAAAACTGGCTTAGAATTTCGGCATTATGAACATTGCAAAAAAAAAATGGGGGGGGGGGGGGGAGGCTACCAAAATTATAGGCCTCAGGACCCAATTGGACTGTGGTTTAATCAGGCTATAGATACAAAATATTTTGTAACTGGTCAGTCTTAGTTGTGCATGCATGCTTATCCCAAAACTAATTCTGCTGTTATTGATTTAGAACTTTGTTGTTTTGCTATAATTGTTTTATAAATTTTCAATAAATCTTTTATTTGATTACGTATTTCTTTTATTATTATAAATATAAAATAAAAAAATACTAGTAATATATAAGACAAAATTTACACAGGAATGATTTATGTACAAAGCCTAAAATATATTTTATTTCCATATTACACTATTTCAAATTTATACTGCAGCATCAAATGACAATATACCAAGAAAATTGTCACTGAATATACAAGCATAACATAGATTTTTACATCGATGGGGCAGAAAATTTAAATAATCATGTCATAATTACAGAAGTATAAGTTATAACATAACACATAGCCACAGTAGTAACATATAAATATTATAAATTGTATTAAAATATTGCAAAATATTTATATTTAAAAATACATTATAAATAATTTATAATCTGATAACCTCTTTATTCGAAACATAATTTTTACTACGCAATTTACCTTCTGTATTTTTTATATTTCTTTCAAATACCATTTAATTTTTTATGTCAATAAAAATGTTGCCAATGTTTAAAGTTCTCAGTTGTTGTTATTTTTTGTACTTTTCAATAAAGAAGGGAATCCTGCACAATAAAGATTAAACAAATATAGGAATCGGTTTTAAATGAAAATAGAAAAAAAGTATTCAATATTTTGTGAGTTTGTCAATTATACCAGATTTTGTTCTTTATTGAAAACTGCAATATATTTATTGACGTAACAAATTAGTGTTTAAAAATCCATTAAATCAATCTTATGATCGTTTCCAATTCTACCATCTTGCAATATTAGATTTAATATTTTTATTGATATTATGTGCATTTTGCTAATTTTGGATTAAAGTTCTTTTCTAGAGCTTAAAGAGGATTATGGTTGGATTTAAATACTTTGCCTTTGTTGTAGATAACCTGGAATTTTGTTTCCATTGATGCTCAAGCTCTTTGGACAACTTTGATATATTATATATTTCAAATATTTGCGTAAAATTGTTTAACATTGGTTGCTTATAATGATGGAATGCACAATTTCAATATTGAAAATAAGTTTAAAAAACTCTCTCCTGGATAAATTCCTAAAGTTTATGAATTTTTTATGACATTTTCACCATTTTTGTTTATTGATTTTTTTATTTGCTTCACTGCCTTTTGATATTATATACCGTAAAATCCCAAAAGTAAGCCCCCCCCTCCCACTTTTAAGCAATTTTGATTTTCTTTTCCATTCCCAAATATAAGCCCCCCCCCCCTCTCACATACAAAAAAATTTGTATGCACAAAAAATTTATTTTAAAAATCTAAGGGAGGCAAATTTTATTCTTTTGATATTTTTGACAGATTTCCACTTATGTCTTTATATGATGTTAATGAAATACTTCCTCTCACATGAAATGTCTGTTTCCCTTCTATGCCCTCTCTAACATAAAAAGTTTAAAAACTTGAAATCTTAAATCCTTCTGTACTTCTTTCTGCTCACTAGTAACGTAACAGTTAGTAAAAAAATCAATCCTCTACACTACAATCTCCCTTTCCATCCAAAATTTATGCCTCTTCTCCCTCAGCATATAAATTTTAAAACTCTTTATAAAAGAAAAATTATACTCTATTTGTTGCTCTCTACTAACAATAAATAAATAATCAGCCATTTAAATTTTCTCTCTACCACCATGATTTCTGCTTCCACTCTTTTGCCTCCTCCCAGCAAAAAAAAATCTTTAAAACTCTATTTAAAAAATATATTCTGTGTTGCTCTCTAGTAAAAATAAGTAAATAATCAATCATATAAATTACCCTCCACTCTACTTCTCTCTCTCTGAAACTTACACTTCTTCCTTCCTTCCCTCTCCTCTCAGGATACAAAGTTTAAAATCTTTATTAAAAAATTTGCTGTCTAGTAACAATAAATAACTAATCAACTATTTCAATTATCGCTCTACCACCAAAATGTCTTCTGGCCAATGGTTAACTAAACCATGGCTATAAACCATTGGCTTCTTTCACTTAGCTAACCCCTATCAAAAAAAAAATTAAACTATTTATTAAAAAAATCTTCTGTTCTCTTTGTTGCTCTCTATTAACAATAAACTAGATGGAACCCATCAAAATTTGACGGCAAACAACTTGATAGTACCATAAAAATAAAATTTATAGTTGCTTTAACTTGACAAATTTCATAGTGGGGAGCATAATATGATTAAGCGGTCACAGACCTTTCCATCGATATATCACATGAGGGGTGTGTGCAAAATTTAGAAAAGTACCCCCTTGGGGGGGTCAAAGTGGGGGATGGACATGGGAGATGCATAATATGATTAACTGGTCACAGACCTTTCCAGTGATATATAACATGAAGGTTGTGTGCAAAATTTAGAAAGTACCCTTTGGGGGGGGGGCAAAGTGGGGAGATGGACATCAGAGATGTATAATATGATTAAGCGGTCACAGACCTTTCCAACAATATATGACATGAAGGGTTTCAACAAAATTTAGAAAAGTACCCCTTGGGGGGGGGGGCAAAGTGGGGAGATGGACATCGGAGATGCATAATATGATTAAGCAGTCACAGACCTTTCCAACAATATATGACATGAGGGGTGTCAACAAAATTTAGGAAAGTGCCCCCTTAGGGGGGGGAGTGGCAGGATGGACCCCGAAGATGCATAACATGAATAAGCGGTCAAAGACTTTTCCAGCAATATATCACATGAGGGGTGTGTGCAAAATTTAGAAAAGTGTCCCACTTGGGGGGGGGGGGATGGACCCCAGAGATGCATAACATGAAAAAGAGGTCACAGGCGTTTCAACTTGCAACTTGGCATTTGATAATATTAATTTTTTTTTACCCAAGACAATTTAACAATATTCTTAATTTTTTTGCGTAATTCGTCAAACGTTCATGGAAAAAATCATGAAATTCGCTAATCAATAGTTGATAAATTATAAAATTCAACAATCGATAGCAGTAAAATTGGTCAATCGATAACGGAAAAATCACGAAATTCATCAAATTGTCTCCCATAAAAAAATTGTCCTGCACACTGATGTGATGATCAAAAGGGTTTTGAAAGTATAGGACAAAATTAGCACTTGCCAAATAGTTGATGAATTTTGCGATTTTTCCACTGTCGATTAATGAATTTTGTGATTTTTCCGCTATCGATTGATGAATTTCACAATTTATCGATTAACGAATTTCATGATTTTTTCCATGAACAAACAAATTGCGCACTTTCTTTCCGCTAATGTTTGACACATTTCGCCCATTCAGCCAATGAGTTTAACGTTGTTTCTTTCCAGAAATGTCAGGAATGAAACAATGATTCTTTAGGATGAATTCCCTTCGTTCGATGCCCCATGGAAGAATGTGTGCGATGCAGCAACGGGCGTCACAGACTTTTTAAGGCACCTGCAGACTAAAAACATCTAACCAATCTTCGCCGGGGGAAAAAAAATCACAGATTTCGTCAAATGATTGAGGAAAAACACCAATTTCATCAAAGGATCATGGGAAAACATGACTTTCGTTAAAAGACCACAGAAAAAATGTGAATTATGAGAAAGATAAGCAAATTTTGTCAAAGAATCGCAAAAAAGGAAATTTCACCAAAAGATCACGCTTTTTTACTAAATTTCGTCTAAAAATTGCGGAATAAAATGTATTTTATCAAACAATCGCTGGAATATGCGAATTTTGTTAAGGATCGCGAGAAAAATGCAACATTCTTCAAAGGATCGCTGAAAAAACACTAATTTCATCAAAGAATTGCTGAAAAAACATGAATCTTGCCCAATACCAGAAAAATCAAGGTTCATAATCATTATATCTATTTTGCGACTTTTTTCTTCATGGCATTTGACGATATTGAAATTTTTTTTACCCGATGCAATTTGACGATATTCTTAATTTTTTTGAGCAATTCGTCAAACGTTCATGGAAGAAATCATGAAATTCGTTAATCAATAGTCGATAAACTGCAAAATTCAACAATCGTTTGCGGTAAAATCATAAAATTCGTCAGTCTCCGGTAAAAAAATTGTCTTGCACGCTGATGTGATGATCAAAAGGGTTTTGAAGGTATTTAATTTATTTTATTTGTTATATTGTGTATAAATATCTAGGTGTCGATTTTAATTTTAACGTTAAAAATGAATTTAGGCTCATTTAATAGTTTGCCAAATCGATCCAAATGGAAATTACATTTTTTGAGCTCTATCCTTTTGTTTGTATAGTACAGAAAATAATTCACATAATACAAAATTGGAACTCTTATAGTCCGTTTATTATTTATTCATACGGTGTTCCAATTACTACAATAAAATTCATAATATGCGAGAAAATGGGGATTTTTTTTTTTTTTAACTCATACTTACAAATTATAATTGTTTTGATTAAAGCATACATCTAACACATCACTGAATGCTTCAATATCTTAGCAAACTCTTAATATTTACGATATATTTACATTATATGGTACTTTTCAGATATATAGACATCCTTGTCGCCAAGCATACATTTACATACATTATGCATTAGCATATATTTTGGCATGGTGTCCATATAACGGAAAAGTACCCATTATATTGTTTGTATGTATACAAATTATTGTATAAAACATTAACCTTCTCACCGTCGTGAACTGATATATCCGTTCACTATGCTCAAGTTTCACTGCAATAGACGCATTGTTTAAATTTATATAATTCTACAAATATGATGCAGTTTTAAAATATCGATTAATGATTAATACTGTCAAGGAATATACTCATATACGTAATTAAATTTTTTATACAAAGTTTGAAAATTCATCTTTTTTTTTATATTAAAAAAAAAATAACAGAAAAAATATTACAAATTTGCCCATTTGCTTGGCGGTCAGATAATTAAGTAAATATTAATGATTAGCGGAACTGGTTCTATCTATAAAGTATATTATTTCGCCCAAAAACCCCCAACAAAAAAATAATTACAAAGAATAAGTAATCGTCTTTAAATATACAATAAACAATGTGATTAATGGCCAGATTTTTTTTATATATAACATTTTTTATATACAAAAGAAAAACCGAAATAACCTCAATCATTTCACCTGAAGTCAAAAATAGTTTTTTTTCGCATTCATGAATAAAGCACGAAATCAATAAAATTACCTATTTGTGACAAATTATGAGTTTCATATAAACGGCAGCAGGCGCTGCAGATTATTTTAGACATCTCAGATTAATTTCGCAGCTTTAAAAAAAATGCTGGGCTTATAAAAGTTGTTAAAATTTAGTGTCTCTAGATTTATTGTATATTTTTATTATATTGCAAATCAAAACATTCAAGATTAATGAAAACATTTAGTGAAGTGTGAAGCATCATGTATGTATAATAAGAATTACGTGAATTATTTGCTGTACTATAGAAACAGAAGGAAAAAAGCAATTTCCATCTAGATTGATTTGGATTTGACGAAACGCTAGAATCGAAATCGATACCTAAATATTTATGCTTAACATTAAATGAGCCTAAATTCAGTTTCGACATCTAGTTATTTATACAAATTATATAATAAATAAAATAAATACCTTCAAAACACAGATCAGCATGCATTAAGCCTTGTAGATAGCGATATATGTTTTGTCAATCCGAATATGCTTCTGCAGAGTAACAGCCCTCAGCTTATTGGCTGAATGCCGACGCATGCGTATTGAACAAAATTTTAAGGGAGTTCTGTTTCTGGATAGTAACGGCCCTCAGCTGATTGGCTGAATGCTTGCACACGCGTATAGAACCCACTTTTGCATGGAAAACAGAATTCACCTTTAACTTTAAATATATGGATAAATAACGAATCATCTAAATTACAAACTCCTTCCATCAAAATTCATATTTCCCTTTCATCCAAAGAGTACAAAGTTTAAAATTTATAAAACTCTTATGTGAAGAAATTTTATGTCCTACTTGTTGCCTTCTAATTTGTCACCTACATTTTCTGTCTACTCCAAAAGTGTCTCCCCCCCCACACACACACATAAATTTTAAAATCTTTAAAACTCTATTTTTTTTAAACTGCTGCATTTATTTCCCTTTAGTAACAATATTAATGAATAATCAATCATCTAAATTACCCCCCTTTCACCCAAAAATTCCACTTCCCCCTGTCTTCCCACTCAGCAAATAGTTTAAAATCTTTAATATTATCATTATTTTTTTTTTTTTAATGTTGATCTGGTTCTTATTTTGTAGTAAGGTAACTCATCTCATTATATCATCTCATCTCATATAAGTATCACTTATCTAAAATCATCATTCTGTTTGAAATATTTTCTCTGTCCTATTTTCCCAAAGAAGAGGAGTGGATTTCTAAATATGTGAGAGGAAAGCAAAAATGTTCATCTATTTTGCAGTTTGGCTGTTCTTCCCTGAATCACGTGTATATTTTATGCTTTGAAATAAATATGTTCTCTAAAATAACTCCCCATCCATTAACAAACTATCAGCTGTGAGAACAGCCAAACTACAAAAAGGACTACTTCTCTTTGCCCTTCCCCCCCCCCCCCCCTCCATGTCTTGAAATTCATACCTTTTTATGGGGATGGAGAATGGAACTTTAAGGAGAGAGTTAGATGATCATTTGTTTATTGTTGCTACAAAGTGACAATACCATATAAAATCTTTAAAAAATAGTTTTAAAGATTTTTAAGTTTGTGTGCTGAGGGGGGGAGGCGCAATTTAGATAATTATTTAATTATAGTTGCAAGAAAGTTCTAAATAGATTAAAAAAAAACTTTTAAAGACTTTAAAGCAGGGTTGTTTGATTTAAATCAGCTTGATTTAAATCAAATGATTTTTTAAAAAAAAATCTTTGATTTAAATCAGTTTTTTTAACATTCATATTTACTGGCTGAATAAGGATCAAATTCCTCATTCATGTTAAAATAAAAGTTAAAATCATTCATTTCAGATTAAAAATTACCTTTTAATAACATTAAATAAAACTTTTTTAGATTAAAAACACGATTATATTATGAAAGTAAATGCAACACTGCATTAAAAATATTATCTATCCATAGTACATTCTCCAAAACTACTGATAAATACTTACTAATTTTTAAAGTTTTTTTTCTTAGTCACTTCCATTTTTTGAAAGCAAGATGCTGAAGCTAAAGCTATTTAATATAATAGTATTTTCAGTGGAGAGTCACTGTCTCTAAAGCAAATTATACATAATTCACAAGTTTTTTTTTACATTTACCTGCAAATTACAATATCCCATATGCTGATGTTTATGTATTGATCATATAATGTGATCAATACATGAACTAATTATAACATAAATATTTGGACTGTTTGTCTAACATAGAATTAATTCCAGTTTCATGTTTCTTCTATAATTGAAAATACTTTAATCCCTGTAACTGATCCCTTTCCTCTTTCTTTTCCTAGAATTCATTGCTTATTGCAATGGAAAAAAAATAAGAAATGTTATTGTACTAAGCTAAGCACTAAGCAGGCATTCGTATTGTCAAGTAAGCAAGATTGTTTTCTAAAATTGACCATGGCTGAGTAAGGGGAGGGGGCAATAACACTGAAAATTGATAGCTTCACACTTCTAGTTATAGGATTACCTTGCATTTGGTGCCTTAGAATAGTATAGTGTGAATTTGACTAATGATGAAAAAAATAAAGCCTTATTTTTTGCTAAAGACAAATGCAGTTCACATTTTATATATGTGATAATGAAATTTCAAGGAAAATCTGATCCTTTTTCTAAATTTTTATTTGATGAAGACATCGTAACAAAGATTTCTCCCTTAGACTGGTGGAAAACACACTTTGATTCAGAAATTTGTGTATCAGATGGTGAGGGGAGTGTAAAGAAAGCCATAGAGCAACTGTTTACAGCAACAGCTACTTCTTCCTCCGTGGAACGGATTTTTTCAACATATGGTTTAGTTCAATCTAAACTTAGAAATAAATTAGGAAATGATAAAGCAGCCAAATTGGTGTTCTTATACAAAACCTTAAATGCATAAATAGTTAAAAATGTTAATATAATTGCATATATGTAAATTACAAAATAAAAACCAGATTTTGTAAAAGATTGAATTGTAATCTAATATTAAACTATTATTTTATATTAATGATTTAAACAATTATCTGTTTATAGATATTCACCAATGTTAAACTGTTTCTATTTAATATTTTGTCATAACTTAAAAATTATAGAATTGTTCTTGCATGATGCATAATAAATATATACCCATATGCATTTAGCATTCTTTGTTGTATTTATTATACGTTGTTATATAAAATCTGTGTTATTTGGAGTAATACACGAAAGAAAATTTTAATAACTTTAAAATTAAATAGAAATTTATATAACACACATATTTGTATGTATAACAATTTAATATTAGAATGTTTTAAATTTTAAATGAATCATCTAAATTTATTTGCAACAATCTTAAATTTAAGTTATTTTTAATTCTTATCTAGAAATTGTAATGAAATTAATAGAAATATGTAAATCTATACAGGAAATATAAATAAATATGTGCAGAGTACACAAATAATATTATACTAAATAAATATTTAAAAAAATCAAAAAAATCCGATTTAAATCAAAAAAATCTGATTTAAATAAAAAAAAATCCGATTTTTTTGATTTTTTAAAAAAAATCACGATTTTTAACAACCCTGCTTTAAAGTATGTACTGGGGGGGGGGGGAAATAAAGAAGACTTTTTGGAAGGGAGGAGGGTATAATGTAGATCGTTATTTAAATATTGCTGGGAAAAAAATCTCAAATAGAGCAGAAAAAATTAAGAAAACTATGCATTTTTGGTACCAGAGGGAGGCAAAGGGGGGAAACAGTAATTTTGAAAGCAGATTTAGATTATTTACTGTTACAATAAAATAAGAAATAAAGAAAAAAAAAGATTTTTATTTTTTTTTGAGGGGGGGGGGGATTTTAGGGTTGAATTTATTTTTATTTTATTTTATTTATTTATTTTTTAATCTACTGAAATACGGGAAAACTCTCACTCTTTTTAATTTTACAGATTTTTAATTTTATGCGATGCATTTGGAGGGGGAGGATCTTCATGAGATAAGGTTGGGGGGGGGGGGAGAAGCAGGGATTTTAGTAGGATGGGTTAATTTAGGTGGTAGGTTGGAGTTATTTATTTTTAATATAGAGTATTTAATAAGTCTGAAAAGAAGTTTAAAATTAAAAAGTATAAAGGTTAAACTATACATTTTTGGTACCAGAGGGGAGAGGGGGAAACAGTAATTTTGAGAGCAGATTTAGATTGATTTTATATAGATAGTATTTATTGTTGCAATAAAATAAGAAATAAAAAAAAATATTTAAAAAATGATTTTTAATTTAAAAAAAAAATTTTTTTTTTTTTT
Source organism: Maratus michaelseni (assembly GCA_963931845.1). Taxonomy (NCBI): domain Eukaryota; kingdom Metazoa; phylum Arthropoda; class Arachnida; order Araneae; family Salticidae; genus Maratus; species Maratus michaelseni. Next base: position 76,708,370 of record OZ007599.1, on the reverse strand, counting down.
TTTGGGGGGGGGGCAGGATTTTAGGGTTGGGAATTTTTTTTATTTTATTTTATTATTATTTTTTTTTTAATCTGCCGAAATATGGAAGATTCTCGCCCCCTTTTTACTTCTAAATTAATGATAAAAACAGGTTTTGAAATGATTTTTAGAAAAAAATCCCGATTATAAACCCCCCTCCCCTCTCAAATTTAACCTTTTTTTTTATTTTGAAAAAGGCTGGGCTTACAATCGAGATTTTATGGTATATATATATATGTTGTTTATCCAAATTTTACACAATGCATAAATAGTAGCAAGTATGAAATAGACTTTATTTATTATTACATAAAAACAGACTCAGTATAGGCTAATTTCAAAATAGTACATATTAAAAATTTTAAACAATTCAAGAAAGATAAGTGCATGATACGCATAATGACCAAATTAAATATTTTGCATCAAAACCCCCTAAAAAAAGTATCACTATCACCAGACTAATAACTGTGTCCAAATTTATTATATATATATATATATATAGTGCAACATCTTAAATATGGACTTCCAAAACCCGGAGTTATCTAAAATCCAGACTCTCGAATCTTCTTGTCATTTTAATTATTCAGAACAAAAACAGATGGTGCCACCATGCAAACCGCGCTAAAAGTATTTTGTTAAAACGTTTTGGAAACTTGGAAACATGTATATTGATGTAAAATGCATTGATATTTTTCTTCCCTGAAAGCTTTTTTTTTTATACATACTGAAATAATAATAATGAAAATGAGAAATGAGAATTTGATTTTCTAATAGATGAATAGTGATTTCATGTTTCTTTCTTTTACTGATGTAAGTTACTTTGTAAATAAGTACAAAAATAGAAAGTTCAAAAACAAGCCTTGACAATTTCACGGAAATAATTGTACAAGCAATTGATTATTATATATCTCCACTATTTTACATCTAGCTACATTTTTTGAGCTAAAAACTTTTTAGAGCATTTTTTGAAAAGGTGATTATATTGCTTTCAGAATGATGGTTTCTGAAACATTTAATTCATAAATTTAAGAAATTGTGGTATAAAATGCAATTGTTGGCATTGAAAGTAGCTTATAGAATTTAAAATTTCAATAGAAAATAAACAATTTTATTAATAGTTAATTGCTAATCCGATCGCATAAATGATTTATATATATTAGTTGTATTGTGTAAAATGAAATTAAGTAGATTCTTTTGTTTCTAAGAACTTCACTAGATGGCACCACTAGACAACTTCCATTATCTGGAATTTTCAAAAATTCAGAATCGCTAATTCCGAATGAGTCCGGATTTACGATGTTGCACTATATATATATATATATATATATATATATATATATATATATGTGTGTGTGTCATAGCTTATAAATGTCCAGATTTAACTGCTCTTATTGAATGCAAATCTGCCCTTCCTTTTTTTTTAATTAAAAAAAAATATCCTAGTTGTAATTAAATAGAATATTGAATGGGCCATTCAGTTTAATTATGAATTTTTCATCAATATAGTATTTAATAAAAAATTTCAATTATAGAAAGAAATGTTTATAAATTTTAAAACTTTTTAGTGAAATGTTCAAATGGATTCCATACCAGTAAGATTAAACTATTTGAAACACGTGAGTAATTTTTCAAAAAAGACTCTTAATAAGCAAACAAAATTATGACATAACAACATTGCTTGGGGGAGGGGGGGGGGGGTAATTCTATAAATCTCCACAGGTTGTAAAGACACACCAATTTGCTTTGTTTTAAAAATATTACCCAATTATGTAAGATTGAGTGATATTATGAGCAGTGGCGATCTTCTGTAATTGGGTTGCCATGCATTTCCATTCAACTGAGGATTTTTCAGTTCCCAAGACCACATTCACCACAGTCACTACAACTGATTTCTTATTTCATGATTTAAGTAAGTTCTATCATATATTTAAAAATCAGCGAAGTTGAAAGTAAAAAATGTCACTGCTTCCCGGACTTTTATAATAACGTGTAGAAGAAATGTTTTATTTTCAAATGCTATAAGAAAGTCGTCTGAAATATGATGTAACATTTCTCATTTAATGCATTTCTCATGTGATAATTTACTTAGTTTAAAGTTTTTTATTCTCATTTAATATTCACATGTAAATATGTTATTCAGCTGAAAGTATTTGGCAATATTATTATTTGGGCTTCTTAAATAGGATGTAATTTTCTCTATTTATGCTTTTTGCACATAATAATTTAATTATTTTAAAGTTCTCTTCCATTGTATACAGCTTATAAATATGTTCATTTTTAAACAGTCAAAAATATTTATAAATAGCAATTTCAAATAAAGAAATATGAATATGAGGAAAGGTTTAACTTACATGAACAAATCTACTACTTATCACATCCGTACATAACTAACAAATCAAATAAAAAACAACTATCTTAATTTAACAGCAAAATTCTGCTAATAAGTTTTAGGATAATAATTAAAACCATTTTATGGAATTCTGTTGAATAAGAAAAATCTCATAGTAAAACTATGTTATTATTTATTTTGTTATTTTTTTAAAAGATACAGAAACAAAATTTTAGAATATTAATTATTTTATCTTTTCAAAATTTCCCTTCAACTCAGTTATAAAATGTCTAAAAATATTACAAATTCTAAAACTAACTATTATTATTATTTTGTGTAAATAAAAGATAAACATTTAATTTAATAAAAAAATTCCTCAAAACCTTAAGAAAAACCCCCTCAAAACGCAAAATCAAGATTTTTTTTATTGAAAAAAACCTAGGGTTTTGCTAACTATGCCAGTAAGCAATTAAACTTTGAAAATTCCAAATAATTACTTTAAACAATTTTTTCTACAAAATAACTTTTCTTCATTTTTGGATATTTTTAAGTATTTCACTTTCTTAAGTTTTCTAATGCAGTTTGTCTATTAATGGAAATATTCCCATTGACGAGAAGACAGAATAATTATTATGCTACTAGCCAGATTTTCCTATATTTAAATTGCCAAAGTGTTGAAAATAGGGTCACTGTCCCAAAAATTCTTTGTGTTGGGACACTCTGTATACTTATCACATCCAACACGAAAATAAGGACATTCTGCATTTGTTCATATTCTATTCAGATTAATCTTAACACAATTATTCAAATTGGCAAAGAAAACCAAATTTGAATAATTGTGTTAAAATTAATCTAGTGTAATCACATATCCAGCATTTACTGGAGATCTATTCTGTTGAGCTGATTCAAATATCAGACCAGATGCTATGATCAATAAGGTTAACTGAATGAATGATGCCCTCCAGATTCGACCAGGATAGCTCAGTGGGTAGAGCATGGTAGCTTCAGCCAAGAGATCCCAGGTTCGAATCCTGGCCCGGACATTTTTTGTCCAGTTGAAAAATTACAACTCGTAGCAAACTATTCAGTCTGCTCAAACGAAATACTTAAAGAAAATGTTTTTAAAAACCTTAGCTAACTCTTATTTTTAACTGTCAATAAATAAATATATTCAAGAAAATTAAAAAATCCAATCCTATTTAAATAACTTTTGCATTATTTTCTGTTTGCACTTATTCAAAAGTACAGTGTATCTCATTTCAAATTTTGGTTTAACTTTAACAATAGTGAAGATATTAAAACATCAGACTTACTTTGCTTTCTGTGAAATAGGACAAGAAGTGCTAGAAATTGCCACCAATTCTATTATTCTGAATGCAGCTGACAGTACATATACTGTATTACTGGCTAAAATTCCATCACTTCCACTGATTTCATACCATTTCATACAGAGCAAAGTTAAAAATATCTTCATTATTGTTATAGTTGTGAACGAAAATTTGAGTTCAGTTTGTAGTGAAACACCCTGTATATTTCACTAAATAAATGGATTGCGATGCTAGTTTCCTGTTCAGAAAATGTCTGTCTTTGTCGGATTATCTCGCTTGAAAGTTAGTTCTAAAATTTTTAGACATTTCCAACCTCTGAAAAGAATCGTTCACTTTAGACTGTGGTACATTCAGAAACATTCATGTTAATATTTGTTTAACTTGCTTCCTGCCAAATAAATATTATACAACTGTAAAAAAAATCCTTCAAAACTTCTTTTTGATTTTAAATTATTTGTTTTAGAATATAAGAAAATGTTATTTATTTCTTTTAGTTCATAGAAGAAGTCATAGTTTTTTTAAGTTTTGAGATTATCTTTCTTAAATAATAATTCAAATATATATATATATATATATATATATATATATATATATATATATATATTTAAGTTTAATTGTGAAAAGGTTTTGTTTATCAAAATTGTCTTTGTGTTATAAATATGTAATTTTTTTTTTCAAATTTAACTTTTTTTAAAACTTAATTCTGAAATAAAGGAGTATTCGGCTAGCCGGATACTTACTATTCAGCTAGCCGAATATTTTATATTTGGCCAAAATCACTATTCGGTGCATCCCTAATAGATATTATCTTCTACCTTTTAGATTTTGAAAGAAATTGGGCAATGTGTTGAATAGTACAGTTTATAGAATTGTAGTTCTTTCAATTTCTACAACTATTTTAAATTAACATTCATGAGAAAAGAAATCTTTAATTGTTTCTGGTTGATTTTTGAATCTTTAGGACCGGGTTCTGGTTGACCCGATTTTTCAAAAGAATATATTTTTCAAATGAAAAAAAATTATGTATTGAATATTAGTGAGTGTCTTTGTGTACATTTTTATACAAAGAAAGATAAAATTGATATTAGAGACATAACTGTATAATTTTCATTATTAATAATTTTCTTTCACTTCTAGCTCTATCTGGCTATGTCAAAAACTGCCTATTTCTGATTATTGAGTTTTTTAGTCCCCATGATGATAGCAATGTCAACTCACATCAAAATCGGTGACTAGCACTTCTTGCTAGTTATCTAATTCATTTTAATTTTAACTTTAATAAAAATATATTTTAAGTTTCATATGTCTCATACTTTCTACGGTGTCAAACGTCAGCTAAGTGCAATCTTCATAAATCAAATTCAACCATAACTTATATAATATTTCATCCATTATTAATTTTCCAATAACTTGAATTTTGATATAATTATTTTTGAACAACCCAATCAAACATTAAAAGTAATTGAGTTTTAAGCTATGTGTTAATGAAAACTAAGTTGATGGAGAAATAAAATTTAACAATAATTTAATTAGTTTAAACAATGTTTCATTTGTAGAATTATTGTATACAGATGATTTGCATTGTATCTTAGAACCAGGTAGAATACGGGAACAAAATATTATCATAAACCAAAATTTAAATTATTATACCAATGTTTAAAAATTGAATAATGACCAATGAAATTTGCATGTAAATTTATTGTTTCAAGTAAGTTATTCCTGCGCTATATATTCTTTTTGCATTTTCATGCAAATATTACTGATTTGTGGTCTGATTAAAAGAGAAAATATGTAAACAAAACAATGATCTATAATCCACTAAATCTTTGTTTTCAAGCTGAGCAGATTTCAGAGTTGACTGTATGTATATATTCTGTGAATAAATGGGCAATTATTTATTTTTAAATTATAATTGTTTTGACCCATTTATTTTACTAATAATCTCTTTTAAACATTTCAGTTCAGTTTAAAAATGGTAATTTATTACCCTCTAAAAAGGCCAAATTAAAGTTTACTTGTTACACTAAGAAGGATGGTAAAAAAAGTGCACGGATTCTTGTAAGTATTTTTCTTTATAAGTATTTTATTCTTTATAAGTGCTTATCAAAATATGCTTGCATTATGTAAACTAAATTCATTCTCTATACTACATACCTAATAATGACATTTTTGTATATACATATTTTAATAACTGTTGTTAGAGCAAATATCTTGTATGTTTTTAGAATATGATTAAATTTTGTAATCTCTGTGTTTCCATTGTAAAATGCTCTTATTCTAATCATGTACATTTAAATGGATTAAGTGGAAAATTTGATTGTTTAGAGGTTACATCATGTTAAAAAGAAAAAAACTCCATCTCTTTCTTTTTTTGGAAAGGGGTGGGGAAAGTTCTTTACATTATGGATATACAGTAACCTCTCACTTATATGACTCTTAGTTATATGCTGAATTCTCTTGGTCCCGTCCATGCTTTATGGGAAATAATGCTAAACTTCTCTTAGTTATACGACTGCTTCTCTCACTTATGCGACGTTCAGGCGATTTTACATTTCTCACTCAAGAATTCATTTTCATAATCTTTAAAGTACAAAACATTCACGTTTTCCTACCTTTATCCTTTCATTATTGTTAAAGAGTTTATCAATAATGAATAACATTTCTTATCTACCTTCATGTGTTATTAACGATGAAATCTATGGAGGGTGATTGTATGGATTTCCCATGTGCCTGCCATTTAACAAAAGCCAAATGACCACCTGCAGATCACGTCTCTGTATAGTTCTGAGTGAGAAATCAGGGTTATTGCAAAATGCACTTTCCTGGAAAAATTTAACAGCTTATAGGAATGCATCGTCTTTTAGGAATTGGGATGTTTTAAGAAAAATACTTTTATTTCAAACTTAACAAATCAAAAATGGCAGTTGGTGAACATCACTAGGAAAAAATACTAAACTGAACGTGTGAAAGGTCATTCATTTCGCTGTATTTTTTTCAATTTGATGCATGTTGATACCTAAACTGAAAAATGTCAAAACATAAAGCATTATGTACACAATTCAAAGTTGAAATCATTAAGGAATATGAAAAAAATGTACTGCAATCAAAAAAGACATTAGCTACTCGCTTCAATTTGCCAGAATCAACACTAAAAAGAATTCTGAAAAATAAAAATGTCATTATTAACGCATCAAAAGATGTAGATTCAGAGAGATCCAGCATACAATGTAATGTGGCAGATTTGAAAAACTGGAATCGCAATTAATCGTGTGGTTTACCGAAATGCGTGCTTCAAATTTACCGATAGATGGTGTGATTTTAAAAGAAAAGGCTCACACTTCTGCTGAGAAATATGGAGAAATTTTCAGCATCTTGGGAGTAGCTCGAGAAACTAAAACAGAGACATGGTCTTTCGCATCACCGCATCACAGGAGAAAGTGCATTTGTTGATGATAAAGATGTTAGGTAATGGTTGCAAAATCTACCTATGTTAATTACGGATTCTAAACCTAAAGACTTTTTTAACTGTGACGAAATGGGACTGTTTTTCAAACTGATGCCAGATAAGACATTATCATACAATGGAGATCCATGAAACGGAGGCAAAAAAAGTAAAGAAAGATTAACTATCTTTTTTTGCACAAATAGCAATGGTTCAGAAAAAATAGAACCTTTTAGTAATAGGAAAATCCAGAAAACCTCGATGCTTTAAGAATATAAAAAAATTGCCATATAGAAACAGAAATTCAAGAAAGCATGGGTTGATTTCACAGATTTTTAATGATGTTTTAAAAAGAGATGGATGAGAAATTTCGAAAACAACAAAAAAAAGTTATATGACAAAGATGAGAGCAATGTTCCTGTTGTTGTAAATTTTTCAGAAGCAAGTGCTGCTTTAAATATATTAAAGAATTATGTCCATCAAAATGATTATTCCCAAAATAGCTTAAAAGCTGTATTAGACTTGGGAAAAAACATTTTCTCTTTTCATCGACGACAGAGACAAACAAATATCACTTCATTTATTTGAGAAAATCTCATTTGTAAATCTTTAAAATAAACAGAGTGGTAAGTGAACTATTTTGTAAACTTTTTTTAATATATTTTACTTTTTAATTTATTTTATAAATTTTGTTTAGCAGTCAAAACTTATTGTTTTTAATATAGGTAAAATAATGCATATAAAGTTTGAAACTTGTGTAATAAGACAGTCTCTCACTTATATGACTCTCTCAGTTATGACTTTTTTCTACAGTCCCCTGAATGTCATATAAGTGAGAGGTCACTGTAACTATTCTTCAGTTAAACATATATTAATAAATTCTTTAAAATCTAAATACTTTCTTCTTGTCTAAAAAAGCCAAATTTAAATTTGTAACATGTCAGCATATGGAAAACAGTTTATGTAAATGGTTCTCTTCTTTAACACTTTCAGGGGCAAGTATGTTTGTGTATTGTTGAATGGCAAGTTTGTATTTCCTTAATGTTGAATTCACACCAGAATTTATTTGAAAATAAGGAAATGCAGTTTTACAGAATTATGTCATCAAAGTTATAAAAGTAAAAAATTGTGGTACAAATCTTGATTAAATGAAGTGGTATAAAAAATATCCAACCACCCCTTTAACCAATGAGCGTAGTGCAAGAAATATATTTTTTTTCAAAGGTTTGTAATTCCTTTTTAAGTGCAGGTCTATGTGTGGTCCAGAAGCAAACCCTTTAATTTTTTCTTTTCAAGATGTTAAAAAAAGAATTGTTGGGGGACCTGGGTACATTTTCTGTCCTGACAGTTGGTTGACTCCTAATGGTCTTGTGCAGTGGTCAATAAGATTTTCTCATAAGTATAGAAAACATCTTAAAGCAAGCCTGTTGGGTCTCTTTGTGATAAGAAATAACATGCCTTATTAGTTTTTTTTTTCACTTTCATGTATATTCATAGCAGACACTGGTATAGTATAGTTTTTCTTTTCTTTTTTGTGCATCTCTTTCTCTGTTTTTGGATCCTTCGAAAGTGCTACAATTGATATGCTTTATATTCTACTTATGTTACATACTGCCAGTATGAAAAGAAAAAGAAAATTTTCTTCTGGTAGTATGTCCTTTTGTGACTGATGAAAATAAGATTCTTTCGCAACATGTTGTTAGCTTCTTTGTCTTTCTTTGCTATTATAAGACAGAACTTTAGAAGATATTTCTTTGATTTTGATGTTTTAAAGACATTTAGAAAACAATCACTTAAATTCAAACTTTCATATTACTAGTAAATCATCAGATCAGAAGCCTCAACGTCAGCGTTGAAAGCCATTGTTTTTTAACCTCACTTTTCCTAATATTTAACATCTTACAATCCGCAAAATAAATTTTTTAAGTTGCATATACATTTATATTAGGCATATAAAATAATTCAGGTTTCAGAAATTAGAAACGTTAAATTAAACCCAGTTTATGCAATAATATTCTCACATGCTTATGAACTTCTTATTATTGTAATTTTTTAGATAAAAAAAAAACATTTTTTCAGGGGGGCAGGGCCCTCCTGAACACCATAATCTTATTAAATTTATATTCATGATTTCCTATTGATTGTGTGAATGATTCTAGTATATCTTGGATTTCTTTCTACACATTTGTTTTATTAGGATTAGAAACAATTTCGAAAATTATTTCAATGTTATCCTAATACCCAAATAGCAATAGTTACTTACCTGCCAACCACAAAACACCTGCATTTGATGGATACGTTGAATAATATCTCATGTATAAAAGCATCTTATTTAAATGTAAACTGAATCTACTGTATTTCACTTACATCTATTTTAGAAATCTATTGTTATTACAAATTTTGTTTCAGAAAGACAGTTTTGATCGTCATTCTATAATATTTATTTTATCTAAGTACATCCTGATCTAACTCGAGGGCAATAGCATACTAAAATCTCCCCAAAATAGGCATATTTGGAAACTTTTAAATGTATTGGGTAATCATTCATAATCATGCCCACTGGCAATTCACTAAATAGCAAACGTGATTTGGCACTGTAAAGTATTTTTTGTGATGGCTTTTTACGTTCTTAATTTCCAGTAATTGAAATTTTTCAAGATCATTTTATTACTCTTAATTTCTTTAACAACTCTTAATTTCTTGGTAAGAATAAGTAATTCCCTTGTTGTACAAGTGATTTTATCCTGTTTTTAAAATTGTGTTAACTTTTCAACGACGACGAAGCATCTACATGTGTTTCAGAAAATGAATAATATCTCATGTAAGAAATATACATATACAAATGTAAACTCATACTACGAGACTTTAATCCAAATTACATGTTCAATATTTTTGTAATTTTCGTTTGGGAAAAAAATATTTCATTAATCATTCTATAATAATTAAACGTTAACTTGTAAGAAAATAAATTCTCATGTTTTCATATTTTTCTCCCTGCTTTTTTTTTCAAGAAGTGGGGTACTCTGTGGGAATCTCTGGTCACCTTAACTGCATGTACAACTTGAGATAAAGATCCCCTCACTCCTGCAATGTTACATGTTGTCTTGCTCAAATTATTGTAATGTCACATATTTTGCAACTATTAATTTGAATTGAAATAAAATTGCAATTAGTATTTTATAATTTAAATCTTTTATGAATGTAAATCACCTTAGAGTATTTCACATTTTTTCTAACTGTGAAACATTAATCATATTGTGTCCATGAAGCTTCATGCCAGATTTTGATTAAAGGAAAAATATGTTTAATTCATTCATTGATAAACATAAGAAATTTTCTTAATTTGTAAAATGATAGGAATAAAATATTAAAATCTAAGATTAACATAATTTACAATATTTCAAAAGGTATTCTGCTTATTGAATAAATAAAAGAAGCCATTAAATAAGTTTACTAGATTAATTCTTTTAAGCTTGTAAACAGTAAAGTAAAATAAGTAATTTTTTATGATGTGTAAAAAGCATTTAATTTAAAATCAATATAACTAAATCCATTATAATTTACATTGTCGTAATCTTGATGGATTCACTCCTTTTTATATAAAATGAGCATAGCAAGTGTAATAAATTAACATCTGCTCAACAGCTTTTAGGAAAGAATGAAAAAGATAGAGCTAACAGGGGTCGATCCAGGAAAAATTTGGGGCCTATTTAGGGCCCCTTCACAAAAATCTATTTAATAAAATGGGTCCCTTCACAAAAATAAATTTGGTAAAATGGGCCCCTTCACAAAAATCAATTTGATAAAATGGGCCCTTTCACAAAATTCTATTCCATAAAAACTTACTATTTATTATTTATTTATTATTTTGTGATGTTTTAAAATGTGTAATTTGTAAACAATCAAGTTCACCAGAGGAAAACTTCAGCAAAAGTGTTTAAAAAAGTTTTTGTTTATAAATGCTTGGTTCGAATTTGATTAACTGGATTTTAACTTTCGTTACAAAATGTTTTTTTTTTTCACAAATATAAATTTCACAAAAATAACCTTTACTTTTCACAAAATGGGCCCCAAGAAAAAAACCCTGCATCGACCCCTGGCTAATTAGTATAAAAAATGCTAAAGCTTCTTCAGTAAGGGCTGAAAGAATTTTTACTTTCGGATTTGTACTCAGCAAATAAAGTAATCAGTTGGAAATTGAAAAAGCAGCAAAACTTTAAAAAACGAAAGCACAAAATGCCAATAATGTTGATATATTTTGTCAGTAACATGAATTACAGATAGAACTTTCTGTTCTTATGGTCGTATTTAGTGTGTGTGCGAGTAAATGGAATTAATTTTCATTTTCTTAAAAATTATAACACTTATATGTGTATAAATGTAGATTTATGCAATTACAGTAATTTTACAAAGTACAGTTGTAAAAGATAGCTATAGAGTTGCCATGACATTTGATTTGTTATTTGTGCTACTACTTAATGAAACGACATTTTCATTTTTATAATTAGTAATTATAATTATAAAAGAGTACACATATAGTTTATGCTCCTTAATATAATCTAATTGGAGGTCTAATTGTTTTGGAAACTTGCAAAAACAGATCAGATTAAAATAAAAAAATCAGATTTTTCTAAATCCTAGCTGAGTAAAATGTCATACTTTTTCTGAATTTTCTTATGCTGCCTGCAAATAATGTACTTAAATGTTTTCATATGTTAAATGTGTTATCCTACTCTCCCTGCCCCTGTCAAATTATGTCACACTACATGGACTTCCCACTCCCTCTTGAAGTCTGACATAATTATGTATATTCAAATACAAATATTTTACCTGTACATATATTTATATGAATTCGCTAATATGTTTCACTAAAAGAAATAAATCCATCATTTATTTTCCCTCATCTTCGCACATTGTTTAATATTTTGGCAAAAGTTGACCAATGGTTTGGAATTGTGGCTAAAAATATGAGAATTTAGGGATTCAAAACCAAGCAGGATTTTCCGGCTTTTTCTTGCACAAAAATGAGAATATTGGTCATTCTCTCTTTAAACTGGAAAAAGTCATCCAAATTTTGACTTTAAAACCAAAGGAAAAAGTCAGTAACCTGGAAAAACTGTTCAGCTTCTCTGTAAAAAATGTCCAATTTAATGATAGCCAGCATGCTCTGACATTGATATGAAAAAAATTAATTCTATAAAACCCAGTGGCAGAAACACAATGACATGGCGACATAGTTTTGGACAGGGATGAGGATGAAGGATGACCACCTCGGGAAACCCGGCATAGCCTTAGAGTGTAGTTTTGGATGAAGAAAATCTCTTGCAGACAATTTTTGTCGATGGATTTATACATTTTAGAAGGTCCTGAACACAATTTGACTGTTTTAGGTAGCTTTCATTATGAAAAGAACTATTTGCCTATTGCAGCCATTCGGAGGAAAGCAATTCCAAGAAATTTTTGTTCGTGACCCCCAGACCACCCTCTGTTCAAATGTTGATTTATATACGAGTATATATATCTCGAGTATATATATATATTACTCGTATATATATATCTGATGTATGTCATGCTGTAATTCTCTTATTTATGAACCAATTTGGATGTGACTGAGTATGTGTATAGTACATACCAAGGTCTCGACCGAGTTCGTTGGCCAGCTTCATCTGTCATCTTTTTTCAAAATGGTGGCCAATTAAATATTTTTACATTTTTAAAAATTCAAAAAAATGTATAGAAAATTTATAAATTGAAAAAATTGTTTCTGTTAAGTTTTAGCACGTCATACAAGGATTCTGGAACATCTTTTGTTTTGGCTATATATTAAAAAATGGCTGAGATATGACAGTTTGAAATTCTAGGGTGGCTGAGATTTTGAAACAATCTGATATTTGTTATGCTGTAACTCTCGTATTTATGAACTGATGTGAATGTGACTGATCATGTGTGCAGAACATGCCAAGGTCTAGACCGAATTTGTTGGCCAGCTTCATGCGCCATCTTGTTTCAAAATGGCAACAAGTTAATTTATTTTTTTTTAATTCAAAAATATGTATATAAAAATTTATAAATTGAAAAAGTTGTTTCTGTTAAGTGTTAGATTGTGATACAAGAAAATTTTTTGTTTTGGCTTCATCTTTTTTTATACCACTAACCAGGCCCCTACCTGCCCGGCATGAGTACCTAGCTTGATGAGTTAGTACCTGGGAGCGGGGTGGAAATCGCCTAATCACAGCATGGCTGTGATCAACCTGACTGTAGTTTTATCGGCATGGCTGCAGTGCTTACTCTCTAGTGGTTTGCGACAGTTATCTTTGTTTGCCGGTTCAAGGTTTCTATTTAACTTTGTTGAATTGACAGATTTAAAAAAAGCAAACATTAAGGAAGAGAAATTAATTGGTCTTGTAATTTAGAACCTTGATCAGGTGACGAGAACTTCACCTGACCAGGCATCCCCAGATGTACAATTCACAGGTAACTTGGAGGACTTTGCACCCACAATGGATTTTACATGCACCAGGTGCCTTTAGGGTACATAGATTTACATATTTGTTATCTCTGTTGACTTGTCATGCTCATGGGGAATTGTCACTGTAGTGTTTCTCGCCTTTTTGGGGGAGGCGGATTTCTCTTTCCGTTTTTATTTGTCTCTGACAGGGCTTTTTGCTGCTTTTATGGGCTCACCTCTGTTGTGGGTTTTTTCTGTCTGTTATCATTCATTGGGTTTTTGTCTCTTTCTTGATAAATTGATATCTCTAGCTTGTGCTAAAGCTGGTTGTCACATTTTAAAACTTGGTCTTCTTTCGAGAGTTTCACTGGTTATTATGTCACTATCGTGGGTTTTGTCACATTGTAACTTTTGTTAGTGGTGATTGTCACATTTCTGGATGTTGCACACTCATTTTTGTTGTTTTTGTCACTTTAACTCACCCGGTCATTATAGCTGGGGGTTTTGGTTTAAAAAAAAAAATTTCTCCTTCATGAATATGCTTAATGCGATCAGTCCATTGAATCCCAATGGCTGTTATCACTGCTTTTGAATTTTGTGCAACTTGTTGATTTGTTATTTGAGAAAGTTGGTGCACTAATGGAGTGGGGCTTGTTCCGTGGCTGTTAGTCCGTCATATATCTATGAGGCTATATTCACTTGTTGAGACACTATTTTTTTGTTCCCTATTCACTTTCTTTGGCAGGTGCATTCACCAATTAATTACACTAGCCTCCAAAAGATAGGTTACCTTTAGATAGGTACCATTCACCTCAGGTGCATTCATAAATATGAGAGTTACAGCATGACAAATATCAGATTGTTTCAAAATCTCAGCCACCCTAGAATTTCAAACTGTCATCTCACCTGCCCTTGGTTTGTGTTTTCACCAATTAATTATTTTGTTGCGTTTTGTTAACTTTTTATTGGTTATTTGACTTCATCAGTTGGTGAAATTCAGTCCATCACAGATGACTTCCACTTCTCACTAGTGCTGAAGGAAAAAAACAATTTTTTTTTGGCGTAGCAAAGACTTTGGCTTTATTTTAAAAAATGGCTGAGATAGGGCAGTTTGAAATTCTAGGGTGGCTGACATTTTGAAACAATCTGATTTTTGTTATGCTGTAGCTGTTATGCTCATGCTGAAATTTGCATTCAAATTCATTATTAATGAAAACCGGGATTGAATCTTCTATAATCGGATTCCAAGCATTTTAGCTTTGGGTGTTTGAGTAAAATGAGTTGAATTTTTAAAAACATGACTATGAAAGCTACCTTTTCCTCCCTGTACAGGCCAGAAGAACTTTTTAGAAAATGTCTGTCTGTCTGTATGTGACAAAAATTTTGTGGGCGCTCTATCTCAAGAAATAATGCACGAAATTTAATAAAACTTTATATTCAGTTAGTCCCTGATATAAATTGGTGTTGATTAGTTTTTGGTGAAAATCACCCAGCAGGTGGCGCTGCTATGCTGCATTTTTTGTGATCTCTGCAATAGCTCTATCTCCAGAACTAATGCACTCATTTTCTTGAAATTTCAGATTCAATTAAACCTTGACATAAATAGACACTTATTACGTTTTGGTGTAGATATCCCAACAGGTGGAGCTGCTATACCACTTTTTTCATGATCCTTACGATAGTTATATCTCAAGAACGAATGCACAAAATTTCATAAAACTTCATATTCTGTTAGACCTTGACATAAATTGATGCTGCTTACGGTTTGGTGTAAATAGCCCAACAGGTGGCGCTGCCTTGCTACTTTTTCATGATTAACACGATAACTATATCTGAAGAACTAATGCACAAATTTTCATTTAACTTCAGATTCAGTTAGATGTTGACATAAGTTGTTCTTGATTAAGTTTTGGTCTAAATCTCCCAACAGATGGCACTGCTATGGTGCATTTTGCAGGATTTACACAATTTTAGCAAATCTCAAGAACTAATGCACGGAATTTAATAAAACTTTAGATTCAGTTAGAACTTGATATAAATTGGTGCTGATTATTTTTAGTGTATGCGAAACCTGTGTGAGATAGAAGAAAGTTTTGGGATTGACACCTCTGACAAGTTTAATTTTCTTGGAAGTCCTCATTTTTTTTTTTTTCCTTTTGCGGAATTTTGCAAAATAAATTCGTGAATCGGTTGTGGAAAAGATTGTGAATTTCTGCAAACTATTTCATTGAAAAATATTGATCGTGAACTTCGTCAAAGATCTCAGAAACAAATAGCCATTTTCTTCAATTGGTCGTTGAAAAAAAATCACAAATTTCATCAAAAGATTGAAGAAAAATATCACGAATTTCGATACATGTTTGAGGATAAATATTGTGAATTTCATCAAAAGATCATGGAAATAAATTGCGAATTTTGTCAATCGATCACAAATTTCGACAAATGGTCACAGGAAACAAAATCAATTTCATCAAAGGGTCGCAGGAAAAAAAAAAGACACTAGTTTCGTCAAAGGATCTCGGGCTCGAAAAAAAAATATAGGAATTTCATCAAAGGAAGAAAATGCGAATTTGGTTAAAGGATCGCGGTAAAAAAATGCGAATTTCGTGGAAGGATCGTGGTAAAAACACGCGAATTTTGGCAAAGGATCGCGATAAAAACACGTGAATTTCAGCAAAGGATCACAGTAAAAACATGAGAATTGTTAGGAAAACCACATGTCTCCAAATGCATGTTAGTCTCATTGACTCAAGCCACATATTTATACAAGTACTTTTAATAAAGTATTTCATAAAACTACACATTCATCATTATTTATACACTCCTAGCATTCCACATATTTATTAATAAACATTGCAGGTTCAGCTTTATTAAGTTTATAAAACATATAAATATAAGTTTTATTTCAAATACATCATTTTCACTTACCTTTAATCTATTACTTTTTAAGTTGGTCTTAACTATTTCATGAATGAAATGCTTTTAATATTTCTCCTAATTAAAACGGTTGGTTGGTTTTATGACGGCCAGTTATCAACACAAGGGATATAGACCCTGGGGGGGAGTGCCTTCCATGGGGGTCTTTCTAAGGGATCCTAACCCATATTTACGGCAAGGTTCGAAGAAAACCATGGAAAACTCCAAACGGTTAGGTCGATGAGCACGACAGGGATTAAAACGGAAACACAAATATAATTTTATCGTTAATGCATATAGTACTACACATGAGATTCAAGCAAACAATTAGCCTAGTGCATCGTCTACACACTAGATGGCAGCACATGTAATCATTTGGATTGGAAGATCAAATGGGTGAAGGCACAAGTATGCAAATCTCAGTGGAACATTCGAGAAAGGAGGTGTTTCCAGTTACTGGCCGATACCGTTTTAGTATAAATAGTAGCTAAAAGCATGTGTTAGTATACTTGAAATGGATTGAATTAGTAGTTCATGATATCGGCAGTATTTGCTTATGTATCGTTGAGGAAGAATTGTAATGTTTAATACTAAACCATAAGTTTACATTCATGGAAGGTATTTCTAATTTGTGTTAAAGGTAATACAGTAAGTATTTCGGTAAATATATTTTGCAGCTTATTACAAGTATTTCTATGTTGTGTTATATTCAAAAAATATATATCTTTCTGGAACCATCTTATGTGTTATCAATGTTTATTTGGTGAACTGTTTTTCGAGCTGACGTGTAAAGAACTTATGTGAGTACTTTTGCCTAAATAAAAATCATCTTCATTGAATTATAATTGTCATCAATATATCTTCAGTATACTTGCATTTCATTAAGGCTTTCTCCGCATGTAAAACGAACTTTCACTTATTTAATTAACATATCATGAAAGCTAAAAACGTAACCAGCAAATGTTTTCAACTAACGTACTTACACTCTGCTTACATTGTAAATCAGTATTGTATTTTAATTAAACTAAGCTAACTCATTTTAAAATAAGAATTTCAGCTAAGGATCGCAGTAAAAACACACAAATTTTGTCAATAGAATCACAGTAAAAACATGCGAATTTTGGCAAATGATTGCGGTAAAAACACTAATTTTGTCAAAAGATCACGGTAAAAACACGAGAATTTCATCAGAGGATCATGGTAAAAGCATGCGAATTTCGTCAAAAGATCTCTGTAAAAACACGCGAATTTCGGCAAAGGATCACGGTTAAAAAGAAAAAAAAAAAACAGATTTTCAGCAAACGATTGTGGGAAAAAAATAATTGTGAGTATCGACAAAATTTACTGCATAAAAAGACTGCTAAAATATTAAAACCCAGTCCCTTTTACTAATATCTGAAGATTGTAGCAAAGTGAGAAAAAATGCTAAAAATTGCATAAAAAATTCAAAAATAGATGTACGAATTCTGGATTCCTTTTACTAATGTAGAAAATTCGCTGCAAAAAAAAATTAAGAAAACTAGTTCAAAAGCGGGCTTTTATGTGCATAACTTCAGACAAAACAACACTTCAGATTCTTTCTGCCAAATCTTGCAGCTTTGCACTTAGCGGTCTCTTCAGAAAACATCACACAGACAAACATCTATGTTTAATACATAAATTTTTAAATCTGAAACAATATACAGAACCAACTTTTGAAAAATTGGGTTAACCGAATCCAACCTGCAGGAATATAAACTCAGCTCGAACTGAAAACAGAGTTAACCCGATCTGCAGCTGATGCAGGACTTTAATTAAGACATTTTACTCTAGAAGGAATTTCTGTAGCTGTGTCAGGGGAAGGAAATTTCCTCCTCCCCTGGATCCTTTCTCAAAATTCTCAGTGAATTTCAGAAAATAATTTTTTACTCAGAATCTCCCCTGGTCCCAGGATAAGCTTATCCTTCCCATTTTAGAAATCCCACAAAAAGTGAGATGATGAAACGACATGTAACATCTAAAGTTGTAAGCAAAATGAATGAGAATGCATCATGCTTACCATATTTTTAATAAAATGATGAAAAATTGTTAGTTTAGTGTATTATTCATTCTTTAAAATTTGCAGACAGATTATGAAATTTTAAAGGTTTGTCTGGTCTATAAAATTACTCCAGGATATTTTTGTGTAAATGAGTATGAACCCTGTTAAAATGTCTTTCCTGAAAACATCACACCTCTGACAGTAAAGCAAAAGTGGTCACCTAGTGTAACACCCTAGAAATGTGCACAGGCTCTTTCTGAAAGTATCTGTTTTGGCCTGAAAGCAAGTTAAAACTAAAAGTTCATTCCAGACTGACCCATTTATATATTTTCAATTAATGGATTTGCAAAAAAGAATAAATCCACTCCAACTCGGTTTTTACACAGATACATTCATATTTATGCGAAAACACTATACAACATATTTCAGATTATGTCAACCAGCCAAGGAATAGCAACTTTATTGATCACTTCGAATATTATATTCAAGTAAAGAAATAAAAAATATTAATGTAGTTTAGAATAAAAGAAAAGATGATTAAAAAATCATTTTGAAGCTCTATAATAAAGTAAAATAAATTTTAAGAAATAGTTCTTTAATTTATTAAACCAAAGTAAACTTTCAAAGATTCTGTTAAATGAACATCATTATTTCTATGAAAGAAAAATTGCTGACCCAGCATAGCCTGGGAAAAATTGACTCAATGCCTGGCCTGGTTTGAGTAGTTAGAAAAGTTTGAACCGACTCTAGCTTGCTGAAAGAAATTAAGCCTGAGCTTTGTTTTATTAAGAAAATTAACTTGGGCTCCAATGCAGATCTCTATAGCATATGCACAAATTCTTATAATTATTTACTTTTCGAGAAGGAAAATGCCTTATATGAACTGTAGAGCACTATTATTTAGGGAATTTTCTTATGCTGCTTCACATTAAATGAGGTAGCAATGATTTTAGATCAAGTTAGAAATGAAATTAACTGAATGTGTTTTATGTCCCAATTCCCTTTTGTACATTGATGGTTTTTTCTCAAATTTGAACAGCTGCCATTTTTGTCTTAAGTTTCATTTATAGAAAGGATCAGGGTCCATAAGACGTGTTTTTGGCCCATGAAATAGGCCTAAACTCACTTTTGTGATACTGACTTAATTATTTCACTTTTTAATATTGGGTTTATCCTGTACGATTTCAACAATAGTTTTTGCATTTTGTTCGATTTATATGACTTACACAAGCTCAAAGTTTGTATTATTCATAGTTTTTGATGAAAAATAGGCAATTTCTCCTAATTTTACCTCAATTATTTATATGAGTGCAGTCGTGCAACACTTTCTTCTTTACGTATATTATAAAATACATCAATGTACAATATATGTAAAAATAAAAGTGTTGCGAAGCTGCGCTCATAGTAAAATATTAAAAAATAGGTAAAATTAGGCTAAATTGAGTATTTTTCATCAAAAACTACGAATAATATGAACTTTGAACTTGTGTAAGTTATAGAAATACAAACAAAATGCAAAAAAATATTGTTGAAATCATACAGGATAAACCTTCAAATATAAACAAGTGAAATAATTAAGTCAGTATAATAAAATCTAATTTTAGTCTTATTTCATGGGCCAAAAACACGGCTTATGGACCCTGATCCTTTGATAGTCATTCGCTCGTAACAAATGCTTTTGTTCTTGCATTAGCATTGAATTTTGGATATGGACAGGGATTGACAAATGTGATTGCTACTGGCGACCAGGGTTGGCAGGTTTTTGATGGTTTTAACCATGGTTTTAACTGTCACATCAAAAACCTCTTTCAAAAACTTCGTCAAAAACCTCAAATAGTACATTGATATATAAAATTTCACATTAAATGTCACACATATATACAACATTACATGTAATGTTTAAAATGTCACTCTTACTGTGTATCAATAATTTATATGTAGTAAAGTATTATTGTTAAGTGTACTTTTTTTAAACTCTGTGAAATTTTTATTCAGAAAATTTTTTGGGGTAAAATTGTGCCTTTTTAAAAAGTAAATATAAGATTTAAAAATGCTCACATGAGCTGCACATTTTTTCTCATACTTTAAAAAATCTTAAATGTCCTAGTAATTTAAAACAATATAATCTTTCTGCAGCATGGCTTAAAGAGTGTAAAGAATAAGTAAAACCCCAGCTGGACAAGTGATACCCGCTCACTTGCTTTGAAACTCTTTTATACAATAGGTCAATATTTCAGAAAATAGTGGAAGAGCATGAGGTTAAAATGGATATTGGAATTAATGATTTTAATTTATATAAAGAAAGATTTTCTAAAAGATCTTTATACCTTGATACGAAAAAGGGAAATTCTATTCGATGTCCTAGCATCTGAGCAAGAACAAGTGCAAATTATAAGCCTTTATGACAGAAAATTACTATGTGAATGTGTCAGAAAGTCGAGAGATTCGATTTGAAAACAACCTTAACAGGTGTTTTCAGGGCCGACTAACGCTATGTGAGGCCCCGGGTAAAGATCCATTTGGGAGACCTATAAAAAAAATTTATCCACAATTTGTATTCATTTTAAGAAAAAGTACCTGATTTTTAGCTGTTTCATTTGTGCTTGTGATAATGTGAAAGAAAATATAAAATATCAAGCGCTGGGGTGAATAGAAAAAAATCAATAAACTTCCTTTTGTTGAAATATTTAACAACTTTTTGAGCATTAAAGTTAGTTTATTAGTCAAAATATATTTTTTTAAATTTATTAATTTTGTTCACATATTAAATTTTATTAAATCAGTTTGATAATCAGGATCACGTAATAAAAAAGACAATTCTTGAAAAAGGGGAAAATAAAAAGGATGATTGGCAGTCATAAAATAGCACTCTGAGAAAAGTTATTCACTCTTCACATAAACAATTACACATAAACATTATGGATGTTGCTGCATTTCATTTTTTGCCTTCCAATTTCCAATTATGTTTACAATTAAATAAAGTAATCATGTATATATTAAATGATGCACAGTTCTTTGTTTATCTGTTTTGGATATTAGATGCATACTCTAGATTAAAAGTTCTAAAATGAAGTTGTCTTATTTTGAATTGGGATGGAAACAGATTTTTATTGATGTTTAAGGTAAAGGTAAAGGTTCAATAAAATATTTTAAGGCTCAGTAATATAATTTTAAGGTTCAATAAATATTTTTCTGGGAAATTTGAGACGACAGTTAAATCCTTTGGAATCAAATAGTTTTGTGTCCATTCTATACAGAGATTCCCGATGACCTTTCCATGACTGGTCTCTTGAAAATCAGTTTAAATAGCTAACTTTGACATCTTTTTCTGGATACTATAAAAAAGAGAAAAGCTATTGCACTTTTATCTTAATAAGAATTCCTAGAAATTTTATGCATTTGAAAAAGTAAAGGTGACTTCATGAATCTGAAAGAAAGTAGAGAGTTTAAATTTGAGAATATTATAGTGAAACACCAAAAATCATGACATTAATCAAACACCAGTTTTAAAGGCCTGAAATTTTAACATTTACGAAGTTAAAATTCATATACCAAAAAATCGGACTGCATTTTTAGTTTTCCAATAAAAGCTTTCCTCAAAGTTGAGTTTTAGTGCCAAAACGATGAAACGGTGATATTGTAGAGCTGTTGGGATGCATGAAATAAGATTTATCATATTAAAAGTTATGTCATGTTTTATCATGTCCCTTTTACTTTTCATAATGACTAGAGATGGCCAGTAATGTCAAAATGGCATGGTCCTGACAGTTCCAGATTTTAGTATTCTTACTGTAAGTGTAATTTAAAAGAAAGGTACAGTTTAAGAAAGTCTTTTGAGTATGCACTTTAAGACCATCCTTTTTAGATCTGAAAAACAGAGATCATTAGAAGTAAAAAAAATCTATACCCTTAGGACAGTGCGAGTGCCATTCTACTGGCGCTTAAGTTATCACTGCAAATACATAGATATCTGTAAGAAATATTATTTTTTGACCCAAGTACAAAATAGAAATTGCTGCTACATTCTCCTCGGTATTTCAATAGTTTTATTAAGGCATGCATCAAGCATACTTTAGAATTTTCTTTATGTGAAGTCAGGGAATTTAGCTTATAGCTTCTCGTATCTTCTTTAAAAAAATAATTTAAATTTTTGATTATGTGAAAATTTCTTAAATTGAATAATACCTCATTTGTCTCTCCACTTTTTCCCCTCCAATCAAAACTTTTGTTTTTCTTTGGAAAATTTAATATCTCCCCCCCCCCTCCTCCTATTGGTTCTGAAATTTTTCCTATTTTTTTAACTTTATGCAATATTTTACTTGCAATTTCTGGATGTGAATGAAAATGTTCATCATATTAGCCACATTGGTATAAAGGCCACACTGGAAAAAAAATGAACTTTTAAATGGGACTTTTCTCCCAGAAATTACTGTAAGTGGGTATTTTTTTGTATTTTTGCATTTTCATCAGAAAAAGATGAAAATGAGCATGAATATATCTCAAAGAAATATATTTTTACTTTCTTCTATCTATAATAGAAGAAAGTATTGTAATCAAAATTTTTTTCGACTTCCGGTTTTTGACGTATTTACACGTTTTAGGGGTCAGAGATTCCGAAAAACATGTTTTTATAAAATGTCTGTCTGTCCATCTGTGTGTCTTCATTGTATCATCGAAAAGTGTATGAAGTTATGCTTCAAATTGAACCTAATTTTTTTTCTATGTTTTTGGCTATGGCAAGCAGGTTCTATTAGAATTTGGGTATATTTCGACAAAAAGGGGCGCTGTGATAGCCATTTAAAGATTTCAAATTCAAAAAGATGTGCAAATTCAAAAAAATTAGAAATCCTAAAAGTTTTTTTCATTAAATGTTCGGCCTTGATACAGAGAATCCGGAACAATTTTTGTTTTGCCTCTATCTTAAAAAAATGGCTAAGATATAGGGGTTTGAAATTTTAGGGTGGCTGACATTTTCAAGCAAGACAGCAGAATTCATCCATAAATGGGTTTAATTTATGAGTTTTAGTTAACATGTTTTCGGCAAATTTTTTTTCATTGTTGTAAGCATTAATCCTATTATATGCTTATCACTATTTATATTCGGCAATGTCAAATTCTCACCAAACTTGGCGACAGTTGGTGGAATATCGCCAAATTTGGCAACCAAAATAAGTTGCCATAAATGAAGCCAACTTGGCTGTAGAGGACTAATTTGGCAATATTCTTATTCAAATTCAATGTTGACGAGAACTGGGATTGAATCTTCTTTATTTAGATACCACACATTTTACCTTAGTGTTTTCCAGTAAAATTAGCTAAAATTGTAAAACCAAGGAATAGGGAGGCTATCTGTTCCTGTCGGTTCAGGCCAGAAGGACTTTTCGTAGTTTAGTATCATCGGTTGTTTGCATCCCTGTAACCCAACAATTCGCAAGCAGCTGACGTACAACAGAATGACGAAAAATATTGACTTTATTGGCAATGTAATAGCGAATTTTGAAGTATTAACATGACTGAGATAGAAGAAAGTTTTGGGATTGGCCCATCCGACTAGTTTTAAATAGTAATGTCTTTGAAGCCAAAGATACCACCAGATCCAGAAATGTATGCATTTAAAAAAATGTAGAAAAAAAAAAAACAGAAAACTTGAAAAGCAACCTGAAAACATAAAAAAAAAACATGGAATCAAAGTTTGGAAAATATTTTTGTTTGAAACAGTAAGTATTATTTTTTTTTCAATACACCGTTAGAAAGGTAAAGGTACCTCGAATAGTGTTTTTTTTTTTTTCCTGTCCTATAAGCAGATGTGACAGCTTTAAATTGCAGAAAAATGCAAAACTTGAAAAGTGCTGTGAATAGAGATCCAGTAAAAACATTTTTTGAAACAGTAAATATTAATATTTTTTTTAAATGAAAGATACTGTTGGAACCGAAAAGGTAAAGCAAAATTTTAGTGACTCTATTGAGGCCTCAACGATTGAGATTTCAAAATGAAGAAAAAAGCCTATCACTTCACTTTTATCTTCAAGAAGAATAGCAGAATATCCAGAGATGCACAGGCATAATATGTGGAATGACTGAAGTTTACCATATTCAGTATGGTTTTTAATTAATATCTCAGCTAATTATCAAAAACAAAAAATCTGAACCTCGGATGCATTCGGACCTGTCTTCATCTATTCTCAGACTTGCCAACTTTCCAAAATGAAAAAGCCGCAATTTTTTATTAGTTACTTTATCAACATACCAATATTTCCAGCTTCACACATTAATGCAATGCATGGTAAGAGAATTTAACATTTCTCTCTCTCTTTTTTTTTAGCCACACACAGCTAATTCTTTCAGTCTACAGTAAAATTCATGTTTATGAAAAGTCACAGCCATCAATTGTTGTCACATGTTAATCACGGAAAATGAAACATTTGAATTTACTGAAAAAATTAATAGCTCGAAAAGTATTTGTCACAAAATTGTTAGACAAACTGCGTTAGAAAGGTAAAAAATTGTATTTTTCTTGATATAAATTTTAAATCTAATGATTATGCCATTTTTCAAATATTGAATTTCAAAAATTACCAAACTTCACTATGAAGTACCATAGCGAAACCTTCACATGTAAAAGATAATGATAATGGCAATGTGTCCCAATGTGTATCGTGTATACTGACTATAGCATGAGTAACAAATTATAGTAGACTTATTATTTTGTTAAAATATAAAAGTGAATTATGATGTCACGAATGCATGATTTTTATTTAATTCTTGAGAAATAGCATATTATAGTCCACCTCAGTGAGGCATATTAATTTCATTATATTTGAAGTATTGTTTCTTCATTAAAATCCAATGTAAAGGATTTTTCTCCATAGACACCATAATGTAACACAATTCTTCTTCTTTTTTTTTTTTTTTTTTAAAGCTGACCTATGCCATAATAGAGTCTACAGAGAATTGGCCTAATTTGAATGAAGTTTTTGGTATATCTTTTGGTAGTTTTCCGTTATACCAACATCATGCCAAAATGTATGCTAATGCGCCATTTATTTCAACCCTGAATGTACAAATAATTTTTATTTCAAACCGTGCCAAGTGCTGTGACACGCTGTTTATTCAATGCCAATCTTTCCTTTTTTTTTTTTTTAATTATTTAATCGTAAGCATGAAAAACATTTTTATTTACTATTTTTTCAATCATAGATACTTTTTATTAAGTTATAACTTACATTTTTCGCTGATTCAAAAAGGAAATGTTTACTAATCATGCGGAATGGATTTTGGCATGACTTGCACTGTTACTTGTATAATTTATCAGAGATGGTTTTAGTATCTCGCATATAGTTCTACTTTGTTTAGTTGTAGAATTATGGAAGGAAAGTTTTATAATCAGATGAACCCGGTTATGAAAGCTTAGCCTTTAAAATATATTCTGCCAAATGGATTTTGACGGAACCTTCACTGTTAGTTAGATGAGTTTTCAAGGATGGTTATATTATATAGAATATGGTTTTATCATTCTTTACCAAATCCTACTGTAAATCATCAACTAAAAGAGTTTGTCCTTAACAGCCCATATTTTGTCTGACACTTGAAAAATGTAATAACAGAATGGCATTCGTATCCTTTTCAGAAATGCAGAAGGACATTCCAAGTAAAGGTCCATATGGTTTTAAAACACAATTTCAAATTTTAACTTGGCTGAAAAAAATCTCAAAGATAAAAGCCATGGGTGGCCAATCTATATTCTGCTGTAAGATAGAATTTTTCCTGCTTTTTTTAACTATTTCTCGTAATTTATTAACAAACAGAAATAAATAAGATGGAAATATATATATTATTCCTTCATACTATCATTTTTCAATTTACATTCCAGTACACTCTGACATATCTAAACCGATGTCTCTAGTTTTATAATGCCTATTTTAAAACTTAAATTACAAGGAAAATCTTAATACTAAAAACAAAAAGTAGCCAACTTCAGTAAATAGTTGATATAATTTTATTAGAAAACTTTTTTTTTTGTACAAAAGTAAAGATTTTTATTCCATATTTTCTGATAATAATGGAAAATTATTCACAATCCCCCTAAACATTGTTTTAAGCCTAAATTTACATTAAAAAAATTACATGATGGTTAAATATATAACAAAAAATAACATGATGGAACAAACTTACCCGAATATTAATACTAACAAAATTTATCTGTTGTAATTTTGGATGTCTTAAATTTGGCCCCATACTGAAACAATGCTTCATCTTTCTCAAGATAAATTATCAATAGCTGAGATACTAGAGACCTGCATTGGGTTGGGCAATTGGATTTTATCGAACCCAAACTTGGGTTAATGCTATTTTTTCCATTGTGAGCTGAGTTTTGATTCTTTCGAGTCTGGTTCAGATTAACCCAATTTTTCAACAAAAAGTGCTGAAAATTTCTCAATTGAAGAATTTTTTTTTTTTTTAATATTGTGTGAATATATATTTGTGTGTGTGTTCATTTTAAAACAAAGAAGACACAATAAAATTTATATTAAAGGTAACTAACTGTAGACTACTTTTCCATAATTGTACTAAAATGTGGTTTCCTTCACTTTGGATTTGGGTGAAAGTGTGTTGGGTTTCAGATTGACTGTAACCAAAATTTTTAGGTTCAAATCAGGTACCTCACCTCTATTCCAAACTACTTGCTTAAAATATGTGGCCAAAACCTGGTCAGAATAACTGAGTAAACTTTAAATATCGATAAATGTACATAAAATCCCTCCTCAATAACATCCACCTTTCATGCTAAATAAAACAAACAAGAAAATAAAAATAAAAAGAATTCAATCAACTCTTGTGCAACGCATGTGCATAGGATGATACCATCTATCCAAAATACAGTTTCCGGCCTTCAGAATATTCAATCCGTTTTGTGCATACAGGCGAATAGCAGAACGTGTGCTTTCATTTTATTGCCGAAACGTCAGTGAAGGCTCACTGTGGAAACATGAAAAGATTTTGGTTTCCGTCTGTTTGTCTGTCTGTTCAACGATAACTGCCTCAAAAATGATCCGATTAGGTTGATTTTTGGTATGTATGTTGGTAAGGTACCTGGAATGAGCTGTATAGTTTTTAGTTACATTTGGTTCATTCGTTCGAAAAATATAGAACATTTCTTTTTAGGTCATAATGCTTTTTATGGGAATGCAGATGATTTTCAAATTTCATTTTGGAACAGATGCTTTAAACTCACACCACGATTTTTGGTGACTTTTTGGTTGGCGCGAATACACGCCAAACCAATAACTTAATACAATAGCTATGTTGCCATTAAAGGAAAAAATCCCCTAAATTTGGCGGCTTTTTTCCTTTTTATAACCGATCTTTTTTTTTAAAAACTGTGCGTGAGTGTATGACATCATAGCCTTCATTTTTAACTGAAATGAAAATCACATATTTGAATAAAAGATGTCAATGTAAAATTATGGAGGTTTTAAATATATCCATATATCTATTATTACTTTGAATATTTGCTGATACATTTATTAAAATTTAGAAATTGTTTAAATTTTTTGCATCTGTTCGGGAAATATACAACTTTTATTTTCATATTTTTTTATAAATTTTAAAATGCATTTCTTTTTACTTTGTTCTTTCATTTATCAGTTGCTTAGCAACTATATTTCAAAGAAATCTAAATAATAAAAATCAAGTAACTCGCACTATTTTGCTACAATACTTTATTAGCAAAATGTATTATTTTCAGGGGAATTTCTTATTCTATTGACATAATGGAAAATTTATTTTGATACAAGTTGACATTTAACTGTTATGGAATGATTACTGAAATATTTTTTTCAAAACGAAAATTACAAAAACATTGAACATGTAATATGGATTCAAGTCTCATAGTATGAGTATACATTTGTATATGTATATTTCTTAAATGAGATATTATTCATTTTCTGGAACAGATGTGGATGTTTTGTCATTGAAATGTTAATATAATTTTAAAATAAGGTAAGATCACTGGCACAACAAGGTGGTTAATCTAAAGGAATTAGAATAGTAAAGGATCCTGAAATATATATTTTATAGCGCCAAATCACGCTTGCTATTTATTGAAATGGCAGTGGGCACGATTATAAATGAACCTAATAGGTTTAAAAGTTTCGAAATATGCCTATTCTCAGGAGATTTTAGTATGCTATTGCCATCAAGTTAAATAAGGATGTACTTATAGATAAATAAATATTATAGAATGACCATCAAATCTTATTTTTGAAACAAAAATTGTAATAATGCTGGATTTCAAAAATAAATATAGGTGAAAATAGTAAATTCAGTTTACATTTTATAAGTTGCTTTTGTAGATGAGATATTATTCTACTAATCCATCAGATGCAGGTGTTTTGTGGTTGGCAGGTAAGTAAATATTGCTATTTGAGTATTAGGATAACATGAAATTATTTTTGGAATTGTTGCTTATCCTAATAAACCACTGTGTAGAACAACATCCAACATATACTAGAATGATTCACACAGTCAATAGGAAATCATGGATATAAATTTAATAAGATTATGGACGGTTTGAAGAAATGAATTTTTTTATCTAAAAAATTACAAGAACAAAAGAAGTTAATAAGAATTTCAGAATATCATTGAATAAACAGTGTTTAACGCTTCTAATTTCTGAAACCAACGAAGTATT
This sequence comes from Maratus michaelseni, assembly GCA_963931845.1. Classification (NCBI taxonomy): domain Eukaryota; kingdom Metazoa; phylum Arthropoda; class Arachnida; order Araneae; family Salticidae; genus Maratus; species Maratus michaelseni. Next base: position 76,679,182 of record OZ007599.1, on the reverse strand, counting down.
TTATATGCTTATAAATATGTATGCAATATTAAAAAAAATCAAATTGCAGATTGTAAGATGCTAAATAATATGAAAAGTGAGATTAAAAAACAATGACTTTCAGAGCTGACGTTGAGGCTCCTGATCTGCAGATTTAATAGTTGGATAAATGAACCTCTATTCTTCTTGTAATATGTACTTTCTGTACCCGTCATCTTTGCTATGCCAGTGTGAAGGCACGAAAGAGACCTATTCTAAGCAGGCTGTGCTGAGTACCGCAAAGAGAAGAGAATGAAGATGTTTGCATCAGCAACCTTGCAGTAGTGGCCCAGTCATACACCATGGATTAAAAACAAAACTTGTGTTGAAAAAAGCCGAAGATATTTAGCTGTAATCCTGAGATTAAACTATAGTTGAAAAAGCCAGAGAATTGACAAGTCTGTATCCTCATCCAAATTCTCAGACCTCTAAGTGGGGTCGATTTCCCTGCCCTTTTTTTACTAAGTAGCATCTGCTCTTTCTTTCTATTGGTACAATAATGTTATTAGTTTCCAGTTTATCTTTTTAGTCAGCACATCTGCTAGAATGTAAAAATAAAATATTCCCTTCAGAGTTTTCACTCATATAGTTAAATGTTATTGAAATTAGAAATTGATGTTATGCTCCAGAAGCATTTAACATTTTATCTTCATATCCAGTGCTTTACAAATTTGAAAAAATCTGGTAGCCAGGTATAAATTCTAGTCACCAGTAAAAAATTTTACCCCTCCCGTTATTGATTTTTAAAGAGCACAAATGCTTTTTATGAATTAAGTAAGAAAAATAATAACAAACATAGTTTTCGAATTATTAGTTACATAGTTTAGAATAGTACATAATTAAAAAGATAAAATTAAGTTTTTTAAGGAAACTTATCAAAATTATATATCTCTTGGGGGGGGGGGAGGAAATATTATAAACTCTGAATTAATCGACATTTTCGGGAAATGTTGTCGGGAAATTGCCGAATGCTTCAAATATCCAAATAGTTGAGTGATACAAAATCTATATATGATGAGAAGGCATCAATAAAATAGTCAAGCCGGAAAACCATTTTTGCCTACTTATCTATTTCAGTCAAATAATTCTGATTTTATTATTTCAAATTTTGTATTTAATGAATTCTCTTAGTTTTGCAATTTTGTTTTTGTTTGAATATAATTTCAAATTTATTTCTTAACATTTTGTAACTTTGAAGCACCTATAATGAAACATCTTGCAAGAAATTTAATTAAACATTGTGACGTTTGCGAAATAACTTGAGAGTTATTATGTAATATGCATTGCTAAAAAGAAAAACATTTTCCCACGCTGAATTACATAATCGGAATCCGCAGCCGGCTGAGGTTTATTTTGATCCAATGATCTATGATAACAATTTAAGAATAAATTTTAAAAAACCTTGCCCTTCTGAAGTGCAATTAATGATCTTTTTATTTCCATTTACTGCAGATAATAATCCAAACAATGCAATTATAAAATATTCTTGAGTAACAACCCAGTACCATGCACTTGTCTCTCAGACAGAGTGATGCTGAACTATTGACCACCATGTGTGGTGCATACAGGCACTAGATGCTAAGCGAGGAAGAAATATTTAAAAAATACATATTTTTATTAAAATTAATTATTCTTGAAATTTTAAGTTTTATATATTTACTTCAAATGAATTACTTATAACCAATTATATGTTATTATTCTTTAAAATGAATGTGATAGATTAATCATTTTTAACTCTGAACACAAAAATCTTATTTGAAACTTACAAAAAAGCACAAGCCTTTTTTATCATTGCATCCAATTTTTAGATGCCCACATAAGTTGGATTGACAATATTTCTTATTGAAACTTCCCCTCTCCCCACATTCTGATCACGTGACATTCTAGACGACTAGAGTGGAAAATAATGGTGTTTTTTTATGTGCATGAAATGGAAAATTCCTTTTAAACTTGGCTTTTCCAGTAAAAGTACGAGAGAAGAGGGAGATCACTGTGCTTGCTGCCCGTATGAGTAGGGATGTTGAAGAGACAAAATGTCATTTATGCTCATTTTTTAGTTCAATTTTTGTAAAAATAAAATAAATCTCTCTCAATTGAGCTAGCAGGACTTTATAGTAAAAACATTGATAGTTCAGTAAGTTTGGAGTCTAGTTCAATTGAAAAACTATTGCATCTTACATCTAATGATACTTTTCCATAAAGTCATGGGGTTCTCCCTGTAGTTTGAAATAAGGAGGAGAGAAAGGGGATTCTTCAGCTTTGTATGCAATCAGCATGGATAAACATTCATAAATTCTCTCTGTAGCTCATATGTGAGCTGAATCAATTTATGCATCAGTCAACCCTTCACCCTTAAAGTTGGGATCAAAATTATAAACCATAAAATGATTTGATCCATTCTGTTGCACACTTTTTCAATAGAAGTGAAATTTCTTTTAGAAAACTGAGCCAAACATGACATGCATGAGCAATTGTAACAGTGTCTAATTCAACACCTATGAGTTTTACCTGAAGTAAAAGATCTTTGTGTTACTATTTTGAACTCATTTTCATGACGTATTGCTCGTAAAAAGTCATCATCAGAAAGCAACAAGGGTGTAGGCAGACAGGGCTCCCCCCCCCCCTTCCCGAAATCAGCAATTTTTATCTAATCATTGGAAAATTTTCTTTTCCCATAGCATTATGTAAGATCATCACTACTGAGATATTTATCTTTGCAAACTGATCTTTTGTTAGTTTATTGAATGTTTATAATCTTGAAATTTGGTAGTTACAGAGTAGCTATATTACTTATAAAGAAAGTTTTTTTTTTCTTGGTATTAAAATATTCTGAAGTGTTAAAGAATTTAATCCTAATTGGACAAAATGGAGGGAAACTGATGCTAAAAGTATGTATTCAGCATGTAAAAAAACATTTGCATTGAGAAATATAGGGGCATCAAGCAATCATTAACCATGAAATAAATATCTTGGTGTTCAACAATTTGTTTAAAAATAAAGTTTGTGCTTCAGAATTATTTTTGAAAGTTTCATTCTCAAATTCGCAACTTTTAAGATTTTTTGTATGTAACATAAAAATATCTATACCTGAAAATTACATACCTTTTTGAATATTGTGTTTCCATTTTATAAGTAGTGTAACAAAGTTAAGTTTATCAGAAGGATTAAATGTTTGTCGTAGAAGAAATGTTACCAAAAAACTTTAACACCACTATTTTTAAACAATAAACATTAGGGTATATTTCTATTGCAAATGTTTCAGAAATAGGCTGCAAAGTTTATTTGGAAATAGCAGTGTAAAAAAAATTTTGTGCCAATTTTTTCTGTGATAAACGTTGAACCCTAAAAAGCAGTACTAGCTATATAATAAGTATAAAATTTTATAATATAACAATGCAGAATTTCTAAATTCTAAGGGAGGGGGGGGGGAATATGAGATTTTCTCTAATAAATCAGTCTTTTGCTCAATGAAATATTAATTGTAGAAATATATAGTGTAAATTTAATTTTGAAATATGTTTGAAGAGTAAGAAATGTTTATAGCATTATGGCACAGATAGAATAGAAATAACTTTTGACTAAGAAAACGGCATTTAGGATGTTTTAACAGGATTTTAAATTAATTATAAATAACAAGACAGATTTGGTCTTCCCATGAAAAATACTTTTTATGCATATCTAAATTAATTCATAAATATGGATTTAATGATAGTGTCTCATAAATGGTTATTGGGCCACAGGCAGCTGGTTGAGTATGGTGGTACTTTTGATTAAGATTTTGTTTGTACCATATATTATTCTCTACTATAACCATCGTATCATTGATGTGCCCAAAGTATTTTTAAATCAGAAAAGTAGAAAAATTACACATAAATTTATGTTAAGTTATTTTGATATTTTTATGAGAATTTAGATATTTGAACCAGAAAAAAATAGTGAATGAATTTTTTCTTGTTTCTATTTATTTAACAGAATATTTCTAAAGCCAAAGTCGGTAGCTCTGCATATCAACTTACATTCCATTAACCTCTTTGTGAATTTAATTTTCAGACACCACTTTTTCTGAATAGTTATTTTTGCCATATTTAATCACTGAAGTATGGTGGTCAAATTCAAGGATTTGGCTTAAAAAATTGTAGCAGACAACTCTTCTGCAGTCTTTGCTTGTATCCTATGTAGCTCATGCAAGTTAAGCTTCAAAAGAAATCTTTTAAGAAAATAACATATTATTAATGAGTCTCCCTTCTCCATTTCAAAACTGCAAAAATTTCTTTTGAGCTGAGAAGCAATCAATACAGTTTTTAAAATTAGATGAGTTTCACTTTGGGAATTATTTTCTGTCTTTGTTTCTATTTTAATGAAATTTGACTAGTTCATCCCCAAATGACTTTCTCTTAAAATAAATAAAATTTAAAAATTAATTAAATGATGTGTGATTTAGATAAGATTTTCTTATTGTTTAAAGTGCTCATTTTATTAATACGACGATATTTGTATTTATTTACTTCAAGGTTGCAAACAGTAAACGACTTAGTTACGTTGGCTCTAATTTTGAATCGAATTTGTCAAAAATATCATCATCTGTGTAAGTTAAATTTTGAGTAGTATTTTACTAAAAAACTAAAAATAATACCAAAAAATTACTAATTTTTATGTTTCCATTGTAATTTGTATCTAACAAAATTTTAACATGAAATATCAAATTGTCATTATAACGACTAAGGATTATATTTATTGATTTTAATGATTATATTATAAAAATGTGAAATAAATTAACTGCTATTATTTTCAGTATGCAGCCAACTCTCTAAAACCCTCAAATGTCTAAAATTCAGATATAGTTTGCATTTTTTCCTCATTTCTTTGGTGCCAAAAGTAAGGAGTTATTGGAAGAAAAACTCCAGAGTAATTAAAGAAATGACATTTTAATTATCAATTAATATTAAAAAATAAATTGGTTCAAAGCAGTTTCAACATTTGATACAGCCCAACAATTTCAAATTTTCTCAACATATTTCATAAGTTCCTCTTCCAGATTCAGGACCACAGAAAGCTTTTATTTGCTCTTGCTAAGCTCTTTTTTGTTATTTATGCGAGTATTGAACGTGGGATTCATTTATGCCAGATTCTCTTCTAGCAGCTCTTTTGTTATATTTTTCTGCAAACAAACCTCTCTAAATTTAACATCTATGTTGAAAGTATTTTTTATTGATTTATTTTTTTTTCCATTATGAACAATCTGTTCAAATACCTCAACTTAGACTGATTAAATTTCAACAGGAAGCACTATATTGTAAAAGTACCAATAGTCGGCCACATTGAGATAAAATGCCTTACGAATTGCCTATTTTTGGTTCTGAATGAAATATTACAATTTCTTCATCTTTTATAAGTCATAAACCATCACCAAAGAATTTTGGGTATTTTTATTGAATTAGTAATCAGCCATTTTTCTTTCAAGATAGACGTCAGATAAACATTTTTCCTATTTTTTGTTAACTAATGACATTTTTTTTAAAAGGCAAGTATTAATTATTTTTTTATTTTTATTCTCAAATTATAAGGCTTGAATAACAAACAGGCAGGGTAAATAAAACTAATGTTTTTGAGTATAAAAAGTAAGTAAAATTGTTGGTTTTAATTAATTTTAATGTGGCCGACCATTGGGTATTAATTTTGCTTACATGTCCAATAGTTGGCCACCAGGGTCCGACCATTGGGTATTACATTTATCAGTATTAATTTATTTTTTATTCTTTTCTAAAATTATAAGACTCCAATATTAACTGGATAAATAAACTAATGTTTTTGAGTAATAGAAAGTAAATAAATTTGTTAATTTTAATGGGACTGACCATTGGGTATTAATTTTTGCTTACATGTTCAGTATTTGGCCACCAGGGTCGATCATTGGGTATTATTTATTTATTGAAATGCACACTACAGATGAATCCATTTACAGTGTTGCAAGAACATCATAAGAAAAAACAAAACATATATACATAAAAACATATCATATACACAAATACATCACATACAACACAAATACAAACACAAATTAAGAGATTAAAAGTTCAGAACATTTATCCTTGAAAACAGAAAAGGTCATATTAAAAATATCAAGATGCACAGAGAATTTATTAAATATCTTGTGAAATTTATATAAAGGGAAATTACCAACATAATTATATTTAAGAAATGGTAATTTAAAAAATTGAGTACATCTGAGGGATCTGTTCAGTACATTGAAATCAATAGAATTAAGTATATCGCCGCAATCAATCATATTATTAATAACCTTGTAAAAAAATAACACAAAAAAGATCCAGTCTAGATTTCAAACTTGGAATGTTAACAATACTACGTAGAAAGGAAGAAGAAATATCATAAATATATATATATATGATTACTTTTAAACAATAAATAATGTGTGAATTTAGACTGTACTTGCTCGAGAATTTAAATTTTTTTATTATTATAGTGAGGATCCCAAATAAGACAAGTTCAGTAATCGTCCACCAGGAGTCGACTTCTAAATACATAGCTTATTTTACTTTTTTCATTCATTTTTCATGTCTTGGTAGATATCTCTACTTCTATACTAATATTATAAAAAAAGAAATGTGTTTTACGTGCTTGTTTGTTTGTAGGAGAAACTACTGGAACTACCGAACGAATTTCAAAGGGAAATTTTCCAAGGGATCAAAATTAGGGTGGCAGTCTCTCCTCTGACATAGACTATATTTTACGTCAGAGCCACATTTCCCAAGTGGGTGGAGGAGCAAAAACATTCTAAACTTGCTCTTTTTATGATACTGAAGGAGCTAGTAACTTGAAACTTGGCATACTGATTGTTTCCTAAAAAATTCGAAATTTAAAAGTGTGAAATGAGTGGAAAACATTCTAAATTACAATTTTTGTAGAATTGTTAGGAATATAAACTTGAAATTTAACATGTGTGTTACTTTTAAGATGTAAATTCTGGATCAGAACAATTAAAAAGAAAGGGAGAATTTTAGAAAATGAAAAAAAAACTGAGAACATTATAAAATCCATTCTAAATTATGATTTATATGGAATTACTAATGATAGAAACTTAAAATTTGCCAAGTCTGTCATTTTTAATATGTAAACACTCATACAAAATAGTTTCTTTTAAAAAAACTAAATTTCTAAGGGTATAGGACCAAACAAACGTTCTAAACTTTTGAATTTTGTGATAGTTTTGGTGCTAGAAACTTAAAATTTGGCATAGTGGTTAATTTTAAGATTTAAATGATTGCAAAGAAAGGTTTCTAAAAAATTGGAAATTTAAAAGTCTGAAATGAGAGAAAAACATTCTAAATTATGGGGTTTTTTTTTTTAAATTTTAGAATAGAAACTTGAAATTAGACATGGCTAACATTTTTAATACATAAGTGGTCTGGTCACACCCAAACAGTTTCTAAAAAAATTTAAAATATAAAAGGAACTAAAAATGTTCTAAAATTGCGATTTCTGTGTTGCTGTTGAGTCTAGAAACTTCAAATTTTGCATGGTGGCTTCTTTTGAGACGTAAACTCTTGCTAAGAATGATTTCTATAAAATTCAAAATTTAAATGATCAGTAATTGTTGTTTATGATTCTAAATTTTGATTTATTTAGAATTACATTCTAAAATCCAAATTACTTTTGACCAGGGATCAGAAAAACTACTTTTTTATTGTAGTGAACTACAACTACTTTATCGAAAATGTCATCAACTACAGCTACTTGTTTTAAACAGTAACAACTACAAACTACTTTTCAAAAGTAGTCACTACTTTGCTACTTTCAGCTTTTGTCAAAGGGTTCAATTTACACTAGAAATTTAAGACACTGATTAAATAGTAATAAAGCGCCCCTCGTTATATCGCGTCTTCCGAGATATAATTAAATAAATGCCACATAACGGAGGACATTAAAAAAGATAACATATAAGAAATATTTTGTGTTTCTTCTCCAAAATGTTAATTTATACACACATTAGACATTTCGTAGTGAAATTAAGAGAGATATTATAATCTAGAAAATTATAGAAAATGAACTCTAAATGTAAAAAAATAAATCTGTAAATAAAGCAATTCCAAATAATAAGAAACTGTGTTAAAACAGGAAGGCATAATAACGAGTAAATAGGTCAGTGTTGCTAGCAAAAAAATTAATTTGGTGGGTTAATATTTGACTTTAGCAGCAAGTGCCAATGGAAAAAAATCTATGACTTCATGCGATGCATTGCTATACACGGCAGCTGAGATTCGCAAATTGTTGAGCAGAACAAATATTTTGCACAAAAGAAGCCAGTTTTGACCATGTGATTTGAAGAATTGCACTTTTTTTCCCTTGAAGTAGCGTTAAAAGTAGCATCGGCTCTCGCTACCAACTACTGATTTTTCATATTGCGCTACTCGTTACACTACCTTCTTCAAATTCTCGGAAGTCGAAAAATCTGTAAAAATATTTCGTGCTGTGTCATTCAAAATTTTAAGAGATAGCAACCTTTTTGGCTTCTTGTTTGGCATAAACAATTATTGCCCCTTTCAAATGACTTTCTTTGCAATACAAATTTTTTGTCGAATATCCAAATTTGTACAATTCTGGCAATAGATGGCACAGTCACGATTTCTCTAGCCTTCATTTCTTTGGGTATGACCAGACCACTTACGCATTAAAAATGTTAGCCATATCTAATTTCAAGTTTCTTTCTAAATTTTTATAAAAAAATAACCCATAATTTAGAATGTTTTCCTCTCATTTCATCGTTTAAAATTTCCAATTTCTTAGAAACCTTTCTTAGCGATCATTTATGTCTTAAAATTATCCAGTATGCCAAATTTTAAGTTTCCAGCACCAAAACTATCGCAGATTTCAAAACTTTAGAACGTTTGTTTAGTTCTGTACCCTTTTGAATTTTAATTTTTTCTAAGAAACTATTTTGTACCAGCGTTTACATATTAAAAAGGACAGACTTGGAAAATTTTTAATTTCTATCCCTCGTAATTCCATATAAATCGTAATTTAAAATGTTTTTAGAATGTTCTCAGTTTTTTTCATTTTCTAAAATTCTTCTTTTTTTAATTGTCCTGATCCAGAATTTACGTATTAAAAGTAACAAACCAGGGGCGGATCCAGAGTGTCCTTTTGGGGAGGGGGCGATACATTGTTACATTTAATGGGCATAATATAGTGCAGTAAAACCTTTGAAAATGGAACCTGTCTGTAACGGTAAAATTCCATGGTTTCGAAGGAAGAAACACCATACAACAAATATTCCAGCTAAGCAAAAACCTGTCTAAAACGGAATTATAGCGATTCCGTTTTTACAAGATTTGCTGTATGTAAAAGAATACAGTGATTTATTGTTTACAATTATTTATTAGTCATAATTCCTGTTGGTTAATTAATATAGTAAAACCTCTAAGATCGGAACCTGCCTATACCGGAATTCAATCTTAAATGGAAAAAAGTTTATATTCTTGGTGGAAGGAACACTATACAAATCTATCCTCTAAAACGGAAACCTGTATAAAATAATTTTTTTTCAGCTCATAGCTGAATCGTTTTCATGAGTTTTTACTATAATTGTAGTTTATTATTAACTAGCTCACCCGCCCGTTGTTGCCCGGGCCCGTGATAATGAATTAAAACAAACCTCAAGTTTGTATGATTTTACATCGTTAACCCGATTTTGGGGTTTAAGGAAATTTTTAGTAGCTTATAAAGTAGCAGGAATGTTTAAGGAATGTTCAGCTATGTTTAAGGAATTTGAATTATAATCGGATCATTTTTAAAGAAGCTGCACCAAGGGCCCCAGGAAGGATATTAATATTCAAAATTGGTGGTAGCTGAGGTCCAAGAAATTTTTTTGTCGTTCATGTAGTAGCTGGAGGATCTAAAAAGTTGTTAGAAAAAAAAAAGGCTAGTGAATCAGACAATTTTTAAGAGACTTATAGTAGGAAGCCCAAAAGGGTTCAAAATTTGTGGTAGCTGAGGTCAGAGAAATTTTTTTTGTCTTTCATGTAATGGCTGGAGGATCTAAGAAGTTGTTAGAAAAAAAGCTAGTCAATTTTTAAGGCGGCTATAGTAGGGTCCCAAAAGAAGGCCAACGGATAGTTTTGAGCAGAGCCCTAAGATGAAAACATCTTAAGTGGTCCTAGTGCTTAGCGCTTTAGTTATTCAAGTAGTCGAAATTAAGCAATAGGGTATGAATTAATCATTAGAAAAATATTTTAAAGAAAGACATAAAAAGAGCTCTAGGGCACCAATAAAAATAGGACGGTGGTGGCCTGGGGAGCGGAGTCAGACTCAAATTTAACCCATTAGGCGCCGCTATATATATTAAGCAATTTTTTAATGAAACAGTTGTTTTTTATTTATGAATAGAAAGTCTTTAAGGTATTTCTGAAGAAAAAAAATTTAAAAAATTCGAATATTTAGAAAAAATAGCATGTTCCCAAAATGGGAGCAATGGCGCCTAATGGGGGTAAATTTTTTCACAAATTTTACTTATGCCTCCGTGCATTTATGTTTGTTATTTCTCAGTTTTTTCGCTATAAAAGGGATATCATTCTGAAACTGATATTTTACGATTAATTCATATAAATTAGTCCAACATCTACATTTATAATAAAAATAAAAAATAAAATTTCCGATTCCATAAGCATTTTCACTATCCACCTCTTTATTTTTCTTCAATACATAATTTTTGTCCTACTATTTTACATGAAAATGATTGAACATTTTTTATGCAGCATTATATTACATTTTTTTCGTTTTCTGAAATTGGTTTTTTAACAATATTTTTTTTTTGTTTTTGCATTTTGTTTAGTTTTTTCCATATTCCAATTTGAAGTTCACCTGAACTTTCATCTAAAATATCAAGCCTGTGTTTAATACTTTGTCTTTTTAGCACTTTCCAACCTAGTTGAAAAGTGCTTATGACTTCGGTTTCTCTGGCCGTCTGTCCGTGCTCTAACTCCCGTAAATATGCTCGGAGTCGTTAATAATTGTCGTTAGCAATAGCATGTTCCCTATTTCAACGGAAGTGTGTAGCACTTATAGTTTTTTTACAGGGACACTCAAAAGAATTCCGTTACATTGCGGTCTATGGGGAAAAATTATTTGCGGTTTATTTAAATAATGTTTCACTATTTTAAACGCATTGAAATTTATATATATCACTAAGGTGCATTAGAAGAAGCTTAATATGGAATAGGGTGTGCATACCACTTATAGTTACTATACAGGGACAGTCAAAAGAATTCCGTTACATTACGTCTATGGAGAAAAATCGTCTGCGGTTTATTTAAATAATGTTTCACTATTTTAAACGCATTGAAATTTATATATATTACTAAGGTGCATTACAAGAGGCTTACTACAGAATAGTGTGTGTATAGCAGTCATCGTTCATTTACAGGGACATACAAAAGAATTCTCTACTGTCTGTTAACAATAATTCCTGGCGCATATATCCTGGCAATAATAAGTTGCTGAACGCGATTTTCAATTGAACTCACTTTTTGTCTATTACTGGGTGTGTATAAATTCTGTATTTCATATACAGGGTAGCACAAAAGTTCGAGAACACATTTCCGTTTATTGACAGAAACTCCAGAAGGAGAATTTTAAACTGTGCTACGCGTTTCCTAACTAAACTAAAATTTATCATCCTATATAGTATATATACAAATCTATAGATCATATACAGGGTTGAATAAAAGTACTCGGATACTTTTCCGAATATTGTATCTGTTCGAAATTCCTGAAATTATGTTTTTTAATATGTTATGCGTTTTCCAAATTGTTTACTTAGACGTTATCTTTTAGCTTACTAAACGGTATGTTTTGTAAAATTATTTTGGAAGCGTTGGAAAGTGCTACATAATCTATGCTTGGCGCATGATTTTTCGTTCTTGTTTAAACACTAAATTAGATATTTCTTGATTGTCTCTTGATTTAGAATTTACAGAAAGTTCTACTCCACCAAATATAACATGGGATAAATCATCACATAAATTATTTTCTATTACATATGTAATAGAAAATAATTTATGCGACATACATATGAGGAAGATATCTTCCTCATATGTTACAATACTGCAATCGGGTGGCAAACAAACGATTTCCGGAACATCCGAAAAATCATCCAAATCTAAAAAATTGTTCAATCATCTTCCATGTAAAATAATCAGAAAAAATTATGAAATGATGAAAAATAGAGAGATGGATAGTGAAAATGCTTATGGAACTGGTAATTTCATTTTGTTTTTTATTATAAATGTAAAAGTTGGACTAATTTATATGAAATCTTCTAAAAATATTAGTTTCAGAATATTATACCTTCTATAGCTAATAAGTTGAAAAATAAATACCACAAATGCACGGAGGCATATGTACAAGTTTTCAAAAACCTTACCCCCATTAGGCGCCATTGCTCCCATTTTGGGAACATCTTATTCTTTCGGTAATTGTGATTGATCTATTATACATATTAATTCTGGATTGACGTTGTTTAACATAATACACTGTTATGAACATATTTTAACTAAAAAATATAATTTTTATTATAAAGTTTTTTTTTTTTAATTTTTTTTTTTTCGAATACTGCCAAAAAGCTATTTTTCACCTTTTTTAACACGTTTTAAAAAATAGAAATTTCTAATGAAACTTAACAAAAAAATTTCAGATGTCATCTAATATATTCAAAATGCAAATAACATGAACCTTTTAACAATTTATAAAATACGCACTTCAGAAAAAAATCTTAAAGCAATGTTCCCAAAATGGGAGCAATGGCGCCTAATGGGTTAAAGTTATGCATGCATTGAGAGGATGAGACAATTAGAGGGGTGAAAAATGCAAGGCGCACAAAAAGTTCAAGGGGCCCCACATTGGGTCCTAGGGTTTTAACTGGAATATAGAAATGGAGGAATAACTAAATGGAGAAAAGGCCCCAAAAACGAGGAAGATCGGATTAAAAGAGGGCAACTTATTGACAATTTAGGAAACAAAAACTTCAACGGGCCCCGTACCAGACCACAGGGGTCAGGATTTTAACTAGAACCTAGAAATAAGGGAAAGCTAAATGAAGAAAGAACCTCCCTCCCCCCCCAAAAAAAGAAGATCGGATAAAATAGGGCCAGTTATTAACAATTTGACACAAAACTTATATGGGCCCCTAATCGGGTGCTAGGGAGACAGGGAACTGGAATGTAGAAATGGGGAAATAACTAAATAGAGAAAAGGCCCCAAAACAAAGAAGAATGGAATTAACTATTTAGGGCACAAAAACTTAAAGGGGCACCAGAGTCTCAAGTGGATTGCAGAAATGGGGGAATAACTACATGGAGAAAAGGCCTTCAAAACAAAGAAAATTGGATTAAAAGGAGGCAAGTTATTAACAATTTAGTTCACAAAAACTTCAAGAGGCGGGCCCCCAGGGTCTTAACTAGAACATAGAAATGGAGGGATAGCTAAATGTAGAAAGGGCCCCAAAAACGAAGAAGATCGGATAAAAATGGGCAAGTTATTAACCATTTAAGGCAAAAAACTTAAAGGGGCCCTAAAGACTAACAAAACTTAAAGTGGTCTTAAAGACAAACAACTTTATGGCTTAGCTTTACAAGCTAAATGGAGAAAAGGCCGCAAAAACAAAGGCGATCGGATAAAAATGGGGCAAGTTATTAACAATTTAGGGCAAAAAACTTACAGGGGCCCCCGGGTCTTAAAAAATTAAAAATTTGAACCTCAGGTGCATCAGGACCTGCCTTGGACTATCCGCACTAAATTTTTGAGAAAAATATATAATGTTTCTGGTTTTGGCAGAGTATAAAAAGTAGGTTTTAGTAAAATACGCAGATTGGAAGTCAAGGCTGATTAAACAAAGTTCCACTTCATTACTGAAAAGATGAGACATCAATTTAAATAGATTCAGTTCTTGTATGGTGAGTATGTAATCGTAAAAACAGTGAAGAAAACTTGTAATAGGATCTCAGTTTTTATTAGCAGATTGATAAACAGCATACAGATGACAAGATAAACTTACGTAGTATCGTTGGACATCTTAAAACATGGCATTTTTCACAACAATAATACAGAGCAAGGCAGCGTATTGAAGATTTACACTTTATGATAAAAAACCTATCTCACACCAGAACATTCAAACTTTAATTAAAACTATCGAAGAACTAAAGACTACTAAAAAGTTTAGCTTATAAACTTCCATGGAACAGGACCAGCCTATTCCAAGTTTCATGAACATTATCTCCATGAAAGGAGATGAGAAAAGACAGCGTCTGAAGTACTGACATCGCGTATTTAAAGCGAAGTCGCGGATTCCACAGCAGGTCAGCGCCCACTAGTGGAGCCAATCACAAACAAGCATTGAATTCGACTTGCTAGGATTCGATGAGAGTCTGTTCAAACCAACAAAAGTACTATGTCGCCATCTGGCAGGAAAAATATTCTGGATGTAAAATAGCATCAGTCTGATTATTGTTTCAACGAAAGTAGGTGGTGAAAGTTTACGATATCAAAATAAAGAAAATGGCGTAATGCCGAGACGGCATTTTTTAAGAACTTAAATACTTTTAATAAAAGGTAAAAAAAGAATATCAAGGTAAGTTTAGTTTATATCCTAACAAAAGTAAATAAAGTTATTATATTAATGAATATTATTGAGTGGCTGAATTTAGAATACATGCATGAATGAAAGAAAATGTGTGGTCTGGTAATGTGTAATAAAAGGGAAAAGAGGCGATGAGATATGCTAATAAACAGCAATTTTTCTCATCAATTTTCAGACCTCTACGTGCGGCAGATTTTGCGAGCCATTGCGCGCACACACACACAAACAACTTTCTTTTATTATTATTAGATTATTATTATCTTCAATTATCAGAAAAGTAATACTACTATATGTAGTTTTAATGATTTACAAATAGCAATATAGTAAATCAGTGAAAAGAAAATCACTGGAAACCGAAAAAAATCCGTTTTGACAGTTTTCCGTCCTAGCAGGTAGATTTGTTATGGTATTCCTTCCGTCGGGACCGTGAATTATATCCGTTTAAGAGAGGATTCCATAAAAGACAGGTTCAACTTTCACATGTCGGAAGGAATATTAAACAATTATACATATTAAGACGAAAACCTGGTTAAAACGGAACTTTTCTTTAGTCTCTAACTATTCCGTCTTAACAAGTTTTATTGTATTTTATTACCATTTGATAATGCTGCGGACTTTCGTAGAGGTAATAGTTTTTTCCAAACATTTCAAAGTGAGCATTAAGATAGCCTTAATTTTCAAAAAAATTTCAGTAATATTATAGAGTAATTTGTGAAGGGAGACCTGTCCAGGGTCGGACTGGGCCAGGAGAAAGGGCGCAGACCTTGGATTTTCAGAGGGCGCAAAAATTTTAACGAACTTAAATCAATTTTACTTACTTGTGTTATGTCTGACTTGACATAGTTTAACACATTCGCATAGCACCAAGCAAGAAAATGGCTTAATATTATATTCCCGAGTTTAGATAGACGACTTCGCTATATTCCCCGTGCATGTTTGAAGTTCGATTAATTCTACACAATGCTACACAGTTTTTCAAACTATGTCATCTAATATTCAAAAACTCCAGAAAGTTGAATACAGATTACCTTGTATCCAACTTTATTCTTTTGTCAATCGATACCTTAGAACAGTCATGGTATAAAAGTGATCACTCCTTACTAATTATCCTGCAAATAAGGTATAAAAAGATACATAGGTACCAATTTATTGGGTATAATTTCTACTATTAAATTCTATTCGAAAATTTTGTTTCGGGGTCTACAAATTAAAAAAAAAGCACACGAACGTTGTTTTTTCAAATTGTAACACCTATGTTTGAGTTAGCCTGGATCAAGAGAGCCTGGGAATATACTTATTTCAAGTCTTCATATAGTTATAAAAGAAAATGTGTTAGGGATTTATCTAAATTTTCGGAAAATAAAATTTAAATCTTACAAGAAAAAGTACTGAACATTCATTTAGTCAGCAGTAAAATTATACAGGAACTTTAAATTTATAATGAACTTTCTTTATATAAAAGTAAATACTGCAAAATGTGTCTGGTAAGTGTCTACGTGTTATTTTCTGTAGATTTTTTTAAAACAGAACGCGATCCTCTTAGACTGTAGGAAGGTTCTCTGCATCTCGAAAACTAATTATTCAAATGAGCTGTACACTTACACATAGTTTTTTTTATACAAAAATTAATGTAGATGATAATTCATAATTTTTAATATGAATTTATTAATAATTTTCATTATTAGAAATATGTTTTTGGATACAAAAAACCTGGAATATGTTTGGGTATATTAATTGCATTTCATTAAAAAAAAAAAAATTCAATCGGATGATTTTTATAAGTTTGTCAAATAGATTTAACATTAGCATCCTCAAACTTTAAACTCTTCTAGCTCTATGAAAATTTAACATAAAGTATTTAAACTATACCTTTTCGCGGGCTGTCTTGATAATAGAGTCTCAAAAGTAGGTGTTATTATTTTAAAATTGAAAGTTGGTATAGTTTCCAATATGTAGACGACACCTCCTGTAACATACTTAATCCATAGCTTTAATTAGTAGACATTATTTCCAATCGATTAGTACCTATAGATTTTTTTACAATTAGTTTTAGAAGAATTGGTAGGGGGTGATAACGTTTCTTTTTCCAGGACTGTAAATTAACACACTTGATGTATCCATAGTTAAAAAAGAAAAGAAAAGAAAAAAATCTTACTTTGCTTTTTTAGCAATTTCAGACATTACTACAATTTTGACGATTATTTATGATTTATTTAAACCGTCATCGTGCTGTGAGTTATGACTTGATTAACCCTTCCCTTTTATACAATTCTTTTTTCACTCTTAGTCCATTTTTTTCCCAGTTTTGTTGGCCAACGATTGAGTTTGGCTGCTTCCAATAACTGAGCCACCGGTTAGCTGATCGTCGGTCTAAAGATATGAGTTCCCATTCGACAAACAGTTATGTTTGCTGTCAAAATTATGCTAATAATAATATTAAAATAGGCAAATAATTGATCCTATTTTAATTAGAAACTTCAACTAATTTGTTCATTTTTTAGGCAAAAATTTATTATGCTTCTAGAATTACCTATTAAAATTGCTTCTAATTTGGTTTCAGAAATGCTTCCTCATTTTTCATTTGTATTTAAGCAAATATCTCTAAAACTATTGTGCAAATAAATTTTACTTTTATGAGTACTAAAATGCTAGAATATCAGTGGTAAGAGCTCCAACCTCTATTTAAAAAAATATTTTTTTTTTACATAATATGAATTTGTTATCAAGTCAGTAATAAACATTGTATAGATGCAATTTCTTATATAATCTGACAGCAAATGCTGTTTATTTACTACAGCTTTTTTTTTCTTTAGTATGGTAGCATCTTTAAATGTGGTCTATGACGGTGTCTGCCTCATCACACATACAAAATAAAGATTCATTATGTAAATATCGTTCAAAAAATATTTACATCGAGAACAAAAATGTACTTTCAGTATAGAAATAGAAATTTTGAAACTAAAACTCATGCTTGATTTTTTCTTTTGAAAAAGTACCACATATTCTAGCAGCATTTGAATGTCGGAGTATTTGAACGAGGAAATAACACTTGCTTGTGAAAATATTACACTTGCAGCATTTGGGATAAGGAGAGGCAGGAGGAGGAAGAGGCAGTTTGTGTGCTTATAATTGACTTTATGCATCCTTAAAATGCTGAATTGTTATCACACTATTAAAAGGTTTCTACTGAAAAATGACATCAAAACTAGCGAATAAATAATCGCTAAAATAATTGAGTAAATTTACTTTTTCACCACATTTTTCCCATGGATTTGCAAATTTCTTATCATAGTTAGAGATAAAGGGAAATTAAATTTCCATAATTGAAAGAAATCCTCCGGGGATTGTTACCCTGCAAGCGACAGGATTTTGCTGCCAGCATTTTATAATTAAAAAAAACCTACCTTTCTGAATAGTAACCATCGCTTTATTTTATGATCGATTTTTTCATGATTAAATAAATACCATAATTTTCGAATAGTTATTTAATTACGTAAAGGCCGTCATTAAATACAGCTAACCGAAAATTTTGGTAAGTATTTTGAATGGAAAAACACTGGCCGCGCGATCCCAGCTTGCAGAATTGCAATTCAGAAGTGTCATCGATGTTGTATTCCTCGAAAAGTTATGTTTTCCAGTGAACAACAAAATCCACACAATAAGTGCTAAAAAGTACATTAACTTAAAATATTATTTCAAAATTATTTCGCCTTGTGCATTTTCAAGGTCTTCATCTTCGTCACTGCTGTCATCATTATAAGAATTATTATCATCTTTATCATCATTAACATTGCCTATTTCTTTCTAACCACTATAAGTTTATTTAGAAAATTAAGAGAAAAAGATATATGTTGTATAGTTTAAAATTAACAGCGAATATTAATAAAGATTAATTATAATATTACTTAAAAATTAAGACAGAATTTAAATAAATGGTTGACAATTTACGGTGGAGTTTCAGTTTTGCTCTTTTTTCGCTACTTTTTTATACATCTCTATACTTATAAAAGAGCATGTCCTCATGACTCAGAATCAACGCCGAGTCTCAACCGCTGCTCCTAGGACTATGAAATTTGGAAGATATGTACCCACTAAGAAAGTATTTTTGAAAATTCAGCCCTACGGGGGTTAAATGGGAGGTTCGAAAGATTTAGGTCATTTCTCCATATCTCTGCAGCAGTTTTACGTAGGAGTATGACATTCAGGATAACAAATCTACTAAAAAAATAGTTAAACACTTATTTCATGGATTTTAGAAATTCAATCACTAAGGGAGTTAAATGGGGGTGGTTGAGAGTTTAGGTCATTTCCCCGCCATATCTGAAAAGCAGTTTTAGATAGGAGTACGAAATTCAGCATACCAATTCTACTAAAAAAGGAGTTAAACATATATTTCAGCTATTTCAGCGATTTTGGAACAAGCGATTTTAGAACAAGCGATTTTAGAGCCAGCGATTTTAGAGCCAACATCGACTATGAACTCGGTTATGAAAGACTAAACGAATAAGACATCTATTGCTAATTTTTTATTAGATATTTTGCGTGGCATTTTTCAAATCATAAATATATGTACTTTTATAGAAAGCAACAATCGTTGCTTTGGCGACAATCACGGCTTGGCTGTGTATTGATAGTAACCCACACGAAGTTGGGACAGGCGGCTATTCATATATATATATATATATATATATATATATATATATATATATATATAGACAGAGAGAGAGAGATACTTTTATCTAAAGCAAGGATCGTTGCTTTGGCAACAATTACGGCTTTATTGTGTATTGAAAGTAGACAAAGCACTACAAAAGCTGCAAACTCTCATAATAGGCGCTTTCTCTACCAGATTTAAATCGGCGTCTGGCAGTAATTTAGCAACCGAATTTCGGTCTGGCAAATTAATTATGGCTTATCTGATAGCCAAAGTATAACATACTAAAATTTCAGCTATGCTAAAATGACGTGAATTTGACACCTCATTTTGCCTATAAATGAGGGTCTGGCACGGTGTTGGCAACGTTAAAACGGTGCCAGACTAATAACTTAATATCACAAATAGTTAGCAGATTCAAGTTTTATAAGCAAAATTCATGCTAAAATGACGTAATTTTGTCACTTTTTTACCTGCATTGCCCCTCCCTCCACAGGTAAACGCATCCACTTTCACCAGCCAGACCGGCCGCATTCGTACTACACAATAAAGACGGAGAATATAGGTGAAAATTAGCGGTCGCCACTCGCCACGTGGCGATTAAAGTTTAAAAAGTGGTGATTAAAAAATCGGCCATCGATCGCCACCCTAGTTGCCACTCGCCAAGTGGCGATTAAAAAATCTGTTATCGATTGCCAAGTGAAATACACCATTTTTCATGGAAATATGCATCTCTACATTGATTACATCTAATTAGAGAACTGGTTAATTCTTTTTCTTACCAGATGCAAACAGATTTCAACGACTTAGGTGTATTTTCAATATTTCGGCTTTTTCTCATGTGCTCTTACGTGCATGTTATGATTACTCTTTAGTTGGATTATTTTTTCAAGAAATAGTTTTATTCTGCAAAATATATTAATCAGCTTTTCAAGTAATTTCAAGTAATAAAAACTTTTCCCCTATGTTGGAAAGAATTAAAAAAAAAATGGAAGGGGGTTGATCTAATAGGAAGTTGGGGTGTCAACACTTTTCTACCCTGTCGACTGTCATATTGACCTTAATATATAAATTTTCGATTTAAATGTTAAGGGGAGGGGGAATTATTGGGGTGTAATTTTCATAAAATCATAATTTGATACACACATAAATGATTAATGCAGGATGTTAGTGAGTTTAATCAAATGATTGAAATGAGTGATTTAAATAATAATTTTAATCAATCGGTTAAAAAAAATCATTAAAATAACATATTCACTCAATTTTTAAAAGGATATGGAAGTGTATTAAAATTAAACATTAACATAATTTGTATTGTTTTCAATTCAGAATAAATTAAACAGTTTAAATAAAATTGTTCACAATCTTAATTCTCTAAAAATATTAAAGTTTTTATCCAGTATAAAAAATATTTTATTGAAATTTATGTTTAGTTATATTATTCCTTTTTTCCCACCGGATACAAGCATATTTTAGGGACATTTCAGTATCTTCAATATTTTGACTGCTGCCACATGCTCACCAGTTGGATTATTTTTCTTCAAGAGATACTGTTTAATCATGTGAAATACACTCATACTCATACAATAGGTATAAAACTCTTATAGAAAAATATGTTTATATACAACAATTATAATTTATCTAGATGTAAAGAAAGTTTGAAACATAATAGTGGCCACTAACTTTAAAAACTGGCCACTGATCAAACTGAGTCTACCGGCCACTGGCTACTGACTAAATTTCCCAGTTTTCACCTATACTCATCATCTATATAGCTGCAAGCTTAATCTATGTGACTTTGTAGTACAGGTCTGCATGGGCCCGGCCTGGCCCGAAGTCCGGGCTCGGGCCGATATTCATTTAGGATGTTTGGGCCATGCCGGGCCTAGTCTTGACTATTTCCGGGCCGGGCCTCATGTAATTCTCTAAGTCAATTTTGAAATCAGTGTTTAGATACGTAATTGTCTAAATGGTCACTAAATTGTTGTTATTTTGTATTTCGAACATAACCTGAAAATAAAATCTATGTATAGTAATTGTAATAGAGTAGAATAATGTTGCTTCAGAAATATCGGCATGTTTTTCAGAAATTCAGTCAGGTTGGGCAGAAGTAATTAAGTTTTTGTACCGGCCGGGCTCTAGCCGAACTTTTAGCTTCTATACCGGGATGGGCTTGGGCTTTTAGCTTTATTACCGGGCTTTTATAATCTTAGCTTTTATACTTTTTACGTTTTATACCGGTCAGGGCTCGGTCCGAGATTTTAGCTTTACTCATATATCGATCTGGGCCAGTATTTTGTTTTTTTACGGGCCAGTTGGGCTGGGGCAGAACTTTTAACTTTTATACCGGGTTGGGCCGGAATTGGACCATACTTTTAACTATTATATCGGGCCGGGCCAATGATCTACTTTCATAGGCCGGGCCGGACTCAGGCCAAATTTTCAGATTTTATACTGGGCCACGTCAGGCCAATCACTTGTTTTACACAGGCCGGGCCGGGCTCGAGCCGAACTTTTAGCTTTTATACCGGGCCAATCACTTTTTTTGCACTGGCCGGGCCAGACTCGGGCCTAAATTTAAACATTTATACTGGGCCTGGTCGGGCCAATAATTTTTTTAACGGATCGGGCTTGGCCCGGACCAGGAAATCCCGGCCCGTGCAGATCTCTGCTGTGTCTTTACATTGGTTATTACACATGACAGTAAAACCTGCCAAAACGAATCATTAGGGATCGAAAGAAACCCCTCTACTTTAGCAAATATACTTGTACGCATAGGCGTAGAGTTGTATGGGCTCGTGGGGCTCGAGCCCCACCAATAATTTCTAAAGGTTTTTTTTTTATATATTAGAGGTCTTTTCCTCTAATATAAAAAAAGGTTTTATTTTTTTAATTTTCTAATGTTTTATGGATTTTTTAATAGGTATTTTTTCGGCAGATAAATTTTTTCTTGAATTTTGCCTTTTTTTATTTATTTCTTTTATAACAGGGATAAACGATACTATGAATTATTTTTACTTTATGCTCTATTTTTTAAATTAAAATAAAATGCAAAACACTTGAACTTTTGCAGCCGAAAGGCCATATTAAAATTAAAATAGGGAAACAAAACCCATATTAAAAAAAATACTTTATTCAAAGTCAACTTTTGCTGTGATTTTATTAGAAATGACTTGCGAAGAATAACAAGTATATAATTTCATAGACTAGACTGTATAATGTCTAAACATTTGATTTAATTTGTGATTTGTTTAACAATATATGATTCTATTTAATTTATTTAAAATGAAATTCAAAAGCAACATTAAATTCGCAATCGATCGCCTATTATACACACATACACGTATTTGTGTTGAAAAGAGTTATATTCCAGATGAGCCCCACCAATAATTTTCAAAACTCTACGCCAATGCTTGTACGGGATTCCATTTGTTAGGATCATGAAACATTTCTGTTTAAGAAAGAATTCTATCACAGACTGGTTACGTTTTCACGGGTTTTACTGTATTTCGATATTGTCTCAGAAAGAAAACAAACCTGTCACAAAAGCTTAGCTGGAAGAGGGCAAGGATAAGCTTAAGCAAATTAGTATCAAGAAAAGAAAATGTCAACACAAAAGTTCTTTTAACTAATCTGGCTTCTTGTGTGTAACCCATTTTACACTCCCATGTATGTTCTTGGAGATGATTTTTCTAAAGAAGGAAAAGGGTTTAATTCATTGGGGCAGAAGCAGTTGTTTAGGAGGGTTATTGTTGAATGATGGATCTTTCAGCAATCTATTAGGCTCTGAAAATACCGCACTATGATACTGACAATTGAAAATAATGACATATTTTGACTCTTCATGTTACCTTTTCTTAAACATTTCACAAAAGTTCCATGAAAAAAAAAAATGTAATTGCTTTTCATTATAACAATAATATACTATAAAAACAGGTGAAAAAAAATTTTTTTTGGGGGGGGGGCGATCGCCCCCCCCCCTCTCCCCATGGATCCGTGCCTGTAACAAACATGTTATATTTCTAATAATTTTGCACAAATTGTAATTTAGAACTTTTTTCCACTCATTTCACGCTTTTAAATTTTGAATTTTTTGGAAAACAACCACCATACCAAATTTCAAGTTACTAGTTCCTTTAATATCACAAAAAGGCAAGTTTCGAATATTTTTTGCTCCTGAAAAGTGGCTCTGAGGTAAAATCTAGTCTATGTCAGAGCAGAAACTGACATCCTAATTTTGCCCCCTTTACTTTTGAAATTCAGTAGTTTCTCCTACAAACAAACAATGTTTCTTTTTTATAATATTAGTATTATACTGTTGATCTAATGTTTAAAGTTATAGCTACCAAAGAATGAAAAATAAACTCAAAAAAGAAAAATAAGTTATGTATTCAGTAATCAGTGCTTGGTGGCAGATATTGAACATGTAAGCAAAATATAATACCCAATGGTCGACTACTGAACATGTATGCAAAATTAATACCCAATGGTCAGCCCCATTAAAATTAAGACTAACAAATTTATTTACTTTTTATAACTCAAAAACATTAGTTTATTTAGCCAGTTAATATTGGAGTCTAGAGAAGAGTTTTAAGTCTTTTATTCTCTTTATATTTTTATATATTATATTTATGTATTTATATTTATATATTTATATATGTATTATGTATTATATATGTATTATATTTTTATTTATTTATTTTTTTAAGTCTTTTAGAGAAGAATAAAAAATAAATTTATACACCTTTTAAAAAAATTGTGATTAGTTAACAAAAAAATAGGAAAAATGGTTATCTGACCTCTATCTTGAAAAAAAAAATGGCTGATTACTAATTCTATAAAAATACCCACAATTCTTTGGTGATGGTTTATGAGTTATGAAAGATGGCTGCATATAACCAAATTGTAATATTTCATACAGAACCAAAAATAAGCTACTCATAAGGCATTTTATCTCAATCTGGCTGACTATTGGTACTTTTGCCCTATATATATATTTCTTTTTTTTGGAGGGGGGGGGGGTCAAAAATTTCTTTTAAAAGGTATGTAAATTTTAGGGAGTTGGAAATTATTCAAGTAAATATGGTAAATTGTAAAGTAAACTATGTATTAGTTGATTCTAAGCTGAATGACTTGCACAAATGAAGCACTCACTAGTGTCAGTATCTCTCAGATGAAGAAATTTTCTTCAGAGTACTCATTTGCATACTGAATCAGACTAACAAATAAAAAATAAACTTTATATAAATATTTGAATTTGCTGATGACAGACTTCTGTGACTGAACAAAAACTGTTCACAGGTTGCAAGAAAAGATTTTTCCATGAATGTTCTTAAACTACTCTTGATCTAATGTTTAATAATTTGAAATATTGATTCATCAAAATTATCCATTTAAATACTTTTTAATGAATTATTTGTAGTTTCATTCCATCGATTTTTATTAGTATTTATTATTTCCTAAAGATGCAACTACTTTGATGAAGCTTTAAGATGTCTAAAATCTGCAAAGCCTTTAAAATGCTTACAATGAGTTGAGTCTGTGGGCACAGAAAGTATGAGAAGAGAAGTGCTTCATTTTTTCAATAAAATGTTCTGCTATTTGCCTGTATATGCTTATTCATTCGGACAGCAAAGGGATTGAAAATTCCTCAGCTGTATTTTGCATAAGAGTTGATTGATTTTTTTTATTTTTGTTTTATTTAACGTGAAAGGTGGAAATTATTAAGGGATTTTATTTATATTTATCAATATTTAGAGTTTATTCATTTACTCCAATCATGTTTTGGCCTCAGATTTTAAGCAAGTAATTTGGAATAGAGGTGAGGTACCTGATTTGAACCCGAAAATTTTGGTTGCAGTTAGTCTGAAATCCGACACTTCAACCCAAACCCAGAGTGAAATAAAATTAATCCACATTTTAGTACAATTATGGAAAAGTAGGCTACAATTTATATCTTTAATTTAAATTTTATTTTTTGTATGTAAATGAACATGTGATTATTAATATTAAGGTAAGTTTGTTCCATTATGTGCTATTTTTTTATTGTAAATTTAGGCCTAAAAACGTTTTGGGTGATTGTGAATAACTTTCATTATCAGAAAACATGGAATAAAAATCTTTTACTTTTGTACACAAAAATTAAAGTTTTCTAATAATATTATATCAACTATTTAATGAAGTTGGTTGCTTTTTGTTTTTAGTATTTTATAAGATTTTTCTCATAATTTAAGTTTTAAAATAGGCACTATAACACTACAGACATTGGTTTAGATATTTCAGAGTGCATTGGAGTGTAAGTTGAAAAATGGTAGTATGAAGGAATAATATCTATTCCCATCTTATTTAATTCTGCTTGCTCATAAGTTATGAGAAATGGTAAAAAAAGAAAAATGTTAAATTGCCTTAACATGTTTTATTGCATTAATGTGTGGAGCTGGAAATGTTGCTATGTCAATAAAGTAACTAGTGAAGTTTATAAGTCTGTAAAATTGATTTTCATCTTGAATCTCTTCTTCATACTATAAAAGCTCAACTAACCAGCATGCTCAGAAAGTGCCAATTGCTGGATACTTGAAAAGTCCGGATAGTTGAGTGCTACAAAATCTGTCAACAGTGAAATGGAAAATGATTTTTTGGTCTATTTCCCTGTCATCAGGAAGTGGATCAAATAATTATTTTATTATTAAATTTGCATTTGCCGAATTTAAAGTAAACAATATTTTGTGTTAGGTTGTAATTTCTAAGTTTATTCATTGATCTTTTATAATGTTACATTATTTATAATTAGACATCTCGTAAAAAATTCCATTTAGGACCACGATGAATAACAGATGCTGCTCTTACTTCATGTGCTAATAAAGTAAACCTCAACATGGGAAATTACAAAAGTAATGAAGTCAACTAACCAACTAGTGTTCCTGTTCTTGTTAGACATTTTTCACTTTTCCTAAAATATAAAAAATGCAGAATATTCATCTGCACCTTCATTATCTGCTGATTTTCTCTTTTCAGATATGTCGATCTTTCTAATTCCATGATATTTTTTTATTAAGCACAAAAGCCACCCTTCTGAAAATGTACATTCTGTAGCAATATTTAATTTTTCAAAAAAATCTCTTGCTTTTTCAATTAGCATAGGTCCAGAAATAGGATCTTCCTCTTCACGTCTTAATAAAAAACACTGATACAAACTTTTGTCCAGTTTTTCATGCTGAGGCTGCTGAAGTGTTTTTCTTTCATCTGATGCTTTTCTTGTCTCTGCAGAGGAGGCAAACGCTATCAGTTTTTCTTTCTGCAACTTAATATCATAAATCATAGAGGATCCAATATCAAACTTACGCATCAATTCTTGTTTATTTTCCCCTCTTTCTAGAAGTCGAATAATATCTGATCTTATCTTCTGAGTTATGGTTAAAACAACTTGTTTCCTTATATGAGAATTTGAATGATCTGCCTTTTTTTAATTTAACAAAAATTATGGAAGAACATGATTACAAAGGCAGAGCACAATTTACTAGGCTAGCTGATTAAGCACAAAAGAAAATGAGTGAATAGCTGAAAAAATGTGCCAAAACAATATATCAGTGTTACTAAGTGAAAAATATAATTGGTCAAACTGAATGTGTAGACCCAAATGGGAAGGGCAGGTGGAAAGTTCTAGTCACTTCAGGGTTAGGGGGGGGGGGAGACTATTGTGCATATGAAAATTTAAAAAAAAACTTCTATATCTGAAATGACCATTCTTAGAATTCTGGAATCCAAATTCTTAGAAAATGCAATGTAAGCACTTGGCTGTTCAGTTTTCGAAAAAGATGTAAAAACGGTAGTTTTTATACTGTTTATTCCCCCCCCCCCCCCCCGGTCCAGTTTTGCCAAAAGCAGAAGGATCAAGCCTCTCTTCTCATCTTCCTTTCCCCAGGAAAAACAGCTGGCAGACTATGACGCTACATGTAACTAATCTGTGCTATCATGCTATCAAGGTGTAGACAGTTCTTTACGCTATTATTTTTATTTTATAACATTTACTGTCATGAACATATACATAATTTGTTTTATACTGAATCAGTTGCTGTGATTAACAGTAAACTTCCTAAAATAGCAGTAAAATTTTTTAACTGTTTATGGGAAGACAAAAATAAAGGAATTTTTCTTGTTACTCAAGCTTTCCAGTTACTGAATGGTGGATAATGGAGCTTTTACTGTATTTTAATGTTTTATACCAATCAAATTTTTTGTTATAATTACAACTATCTTAAATCCATTACTTTAAATATTTTCTCCATTTTTTGTTGTATCTAGTGAAAGATTTTGCATTGTTATTTAATTGTGGCATTAATGATTTTTTTCAATCTTCATAAATAATTTAGGAAAGTTTATTGTTATTTAGGTTGAAACTGTGTGTATTAAACAAGAAAACTTCTGCAGTTAAACTTTATGATGCTGATTTCTTTCAAGTGAAACCTTATTTGAAAGGTAAATACCCAGTTTTTTAAAATTTCTCTAACAGAATCTCTGTGTATATGTATATTTAAAATTAAATCACCTATGTGGAAATCAAAAGAAAAGGTATTGTAAAAATTAAACACAATATATAAAAAACTGTGAATATCTTATGGAATCATCAGAGGAACTTCATAAGAATAATTCACGATATGTTATTTCATTGAATATTGTCATCGTTAAGCCAAAAAATGACAATATTAAGCTTCTTATAACATATATAAAAAATGTAAAAAGAATAAAAAATCCAAAAAATAAATTGATTCAACTGTAATGGATAAAAAGCTATATAATAGACACAACTATCAAGTAAAATAGTGTAAGTGATTAAATAAGATTTTAAAATCTTATCTATATGCTATTCTATAGCTCATCACTAAGAAATGCTGAGTAGCTAAGTCATTCACAAAACAGAAAAAAGTAATAACAAAATAGGAAGTGTCTGGTGCTGCCATCTAGCATTAAATTAAAAAAACAAAAGCTGGAACTACAATTTTTTTAAGGAGCTTTTTGCTTAAGATAAATTACAGACAATATAGTAATTAATGTAAATTAAAGTATAAAGAGATATGAAGATTAAAAAGGAATAATATGATAGTAAACAATATTTAAAATTAGAAAGTATGTAGTTTTATTATTTTTTTAGTATTTAAAAATATGGAAGGATAAATGTAGGTAATAATATAAAAATTATATGCAGTCGAACCTCACTAGCACGAAATTGAAGGGACTGCGATTTTTTTTTTTTCGTGTTAACCGTCAAAGTAATGCCAACCATGTTAGATATAAAACATAAATAAATTAACCTGCAAATATAATCCTGCTCTTAAAATCATAAATTAATAAGAAATAAAAAATTTAATTACTAAATAAAAACAAATTGATCATCATCTTAGGCAATAATAAATTTATTTACTTGTTCCTCCTTTTTTTTAAAGTCTGTTATTGATTTTTGCTTCATTATGTGTAAAGCACTTTTAAGAACGTATCGATCTCATCTAATTTGTCCAAAGCTCTTGTTCCATAAGACAATGGTTGTACAGTTTTCAATACTGCGATAGATTCATTTATTGACACTAAACTTTTCAGTGCTGTGTCAATTTCTTCATCCTCGTCTGACACTTTGATGTTGTCATCTCTTTTTTTTTCAGCTAATGCAGTAACTATTTCTTTGTCTGTTGTCACATCCGATCTCAGCACCTCTTCATCTATGCTAATGTACTTAGAAAAACAATGTCTGTGGAAGAATTTCCCATTTTTCGGCCACATATTTTTTTGCAGACTATGACTATGTTTGAATATTGTCAGTCATACGTTAGAACATGTGAAATCTCCCTTTGATCTTCACATTTATATAGATCATTATAGAATTTTTCGATAATGTGTACAATTTCACCATTCATTTTTTGTGATTGTTCCATCTGCGTTCTTCAGTGCAAAAATACCTTTTCTTCCAACACACAGTTTGTGCTTAGCTGATTTTAAACTTTTGTTATCTTCTAGAGCTTTCTTGGCAAGATCACAATTAAATTTTTTTATCTTCTGTAATACATTTTCTTACTGTTTTACATAAATCTACATATTCAACTCGTGATTTTGGACAGTTTTTCATCATTTTAAATTCTGTGTGCTTCTTCTGTTATTTTCTTTGTCTGCTTTATTTGTGTTTCACCAGCTATCGTTCTTGCAATTTCTTGTAGAGTATTGGTTAGTTTCTTCTTCTAAAATTGATTGAAGTACTTGGAAACAATTTTTAAATTCTTCTTTATGTAGGCATTTTGGCATTCAGAATGTGCATAGGGCATCCCTGAACTAATTACAGTGCACTTCTCATGATATCCTACAATTTCACACAAAGTAAAATTTTTCAAAACTATTTTTATTGTTTTTAAGTTCTGTATGAAAATTTGGGATCAGCTTGGAGTGAAACAACCCTGTATTTCTGACTAAATAATTGGGTTGTGACCTTGTTTTTCTATACAAAAAAAGTTTTAATTAGTTTCTATATGACCATCCTGTTTTGTTTTTCATCCAAAGCAATTAACTTATTTCTAGAAAGATTGGGAATTGCTAGAGGTTAAATTACCCAACCTAACCCTAAAAAAAGTACTA
The DNA here is from genome assembly GCA_963931845.1 of Maratus michaelseni. Classification (NCBI taxonomy): domain Eukaryota; kingdom Metazoa; phylum Arthropoda; class Arachnida; order Araneae; family Salticidae; genus Maratus; species Maratus michaelseni. Next base: position 76,649,249 of record OZ007599.1, on the reverse strand, counting down.
ACCAAACCAGAAAATAAATGGAGACCTTACTGGCCCTTAAATTCATCACTGCTAATATAAGACACTTATTAATTTAAGATTTTCAGATCTAAGATCAGAAATTTCAGATTTAAAATCTGTCAGATTAATTCATGCTATTTTCATTTATTGTTTAAAAACGAAAACTTTTCTTTAAGAATTTATGCTTTGAGTATTAACGAAAATTTAATGTATTTTTTTTTATTTGTCAGATTTTACTTTTCATACAAAATACTTTGCTCAATCACATTTCAAAAGCTAAGTGAAACAGTGAAAGTTGCAAAATTTTTCCTATAACATTAATCTTTATGAAACCTTTCCATTTACAGATAGGATCCCAATACATTTATTTGCATTGTTTTTAGAATAATTGTGAGATTTCACTTAATACTTAATCAAATTAGTCTTGTAAATATTTTCCAAAAAGAGCTCTAATTATCGATTTATTAAATCAGTTTTAATGAAACACTTGTAGAAATGATTTAATTCAAAATCTGGGACTATTTACGTTTGCAGTACACATTTCTTTTCTAAATGTTTAACTATTTTTTGTCTCTTCACTTTCTAATATATATCTTAAATTGGTAAAATAGTAAAATTTGGTCATCCAGGTTTCTAGTACTGTTCCTGGCACTTTTCACTCTGTTGGAATAAATCTCAACTGTGTGATACTCAACCATTGGATATAGTATAATCTGTTTTGTTTTTTCATTGTGCTTTCGATGAGAAAGTGACTTTGTATTATTTATGTCTGAATTGGATGGTTAGTAGGGTACATGTTTGTTGTCCTTTTAAGTTTGCCCACACACAAACTGTAATTACTTTTCAACAAGAAGCTCCCAACTTTCTTTATTGGAACATCCTTTGAGTTAGCCTATGATTAAAATGAAAAATTCTGCAAGGGGAAATCCTCTGAATGTACATATTGTAATTTTTTTCTTAAATAGCATGATTAAGGGAGGGAGAGAATGATGACTGAAGTAAAATTCATTATGATAGGCTGAATACCTTGGTATGGGAGATTTTCAGCTTGAAAAATAAGCAAGTTTTAAGAAGTTATGTGCATAAACAAACACAATCTCTCAAAAGTAGTTTTTTATTATTTTTTATAGAAAAATGCACATTTTGAACTCTTATGTTGCAACCCATGATTTCTTTGTTGTATGGTTTCATTTCAAACCAGTGAAATGAAAAGAGCATTAAATAGGTATCATTTTCTAGTCCTTGACCATTTTTTTTTTTGAACAAATTGACAGACTATCAAACTTAATGTAGCAGTTTTCCATAAAAATGAAAGTATCAAATTAAAAAAAGTATTTGTCAAGGAATATAGAAATCTAAAAGCTTTCATTATAAAAAGGAAATTAGCTCATCTGGTTTTTGAGATTTTAAACAGCATTATTTTGAGAAAATAGTGGATTGTGTGACTAGAATTGCCATATCTTCTACATGCATTTAAAATTTTTAAAAGGGAACATTTATTAAATGTCAAGATTTTGAAAATGCAAATAATAATTATTTCCCCTTAAAAGAACTTTTTGGTAGTGGGTTTTGAATTTGATTTCTGTGAATGTGTCTGAAATTAATTTCAATTTGGCTAATAAAAGCAACTAAATTTACTTTTATACTAATCTCTTCATTTTTTAAAATAGCTCCAAGTGTTATTGATGTGAAAACTCAGAAGACTTATATGGAAAAGGTATGTGTGTATATTATATGCTTTAAAAATATTTTGTTACAGGAAATGCATTTATATAACTTATTAAAATGTTATACAATGATTTTTAGCACATATTTTTATACTTGTAAATTGGAAGTAATAGTGCATTTAAAAAAATATTATTTAATTAATACATCATTGGCATGAAATAAAGTTTTACTGATAAGATTCAAAAGCTGGATTTTTTTCCTAATATATATATATATATATATATATATATATATATATATATATATATATATATATATATAACTCGGTTTATGGTGTCAGGTGTCGCCATCTGAAAAATCTACAAGAAACTATTCCATTTCATCCATTTTTCCTCCAGACTCTATTCCTCATTGTTTTTTTCTATTGTCGATCCAGTTCTCTCATGGTCTTCCTTATTTCCTTTTGATTTGTTTTAGATTAAATGCAATTTTCTAATGTACATCATTACTTATTAAATATTTTTTAAGCATGATGACATGATTTTTGATTTTTTTTTTTTTTTGCATTATTTAAAATGTTGGATGTTTATTAATAAACTAACCTCCTCTGTTCACCAGTTTAATTTCTTAAATGTAAGCATTGCATCATGTTACTTTTATTAATTATTTAATTTGCTTGCTCAATCCTTTGCCAAATCTGAAGATTCTGATAGATAAATCAAGGACTCTTTGTGATCCTGGTAGCATTTCATATATTTTTTGTTATATATTTCATCTTTTTTGACAAATACTGCTTAACTCACATAGGCATTTATGCTTCATGTCCATTTGCTTATCAGTTGCAATACGTTCAGTAATGCAGAGATTTTTAAACCTATTAAGTAATCTTGTGTAATTGGGTCCACTGTCAATTGGCATATTTTAGCTAATACAATTTGATGCAATGTAGTGTTTTGTGAAAAGCCTTCAATAATATCCACATTTACATTAAACTACATTGTTGCTAATATCTTTTTTTATTTCACGATAACCTTGGCAGTAAACTCAATTATGGAAGATCAGAAAATCTATCATTATTCTCATCTAATCATCTTGGATAATGTGTCATAACCAGGCTGCATACTACAGTTTTCATAAATGTGTAACTCGCTGACTTTGACATTAATGCTTAATGTCTACTGATTTTTAAGATCCATACTAGGTAAATATACCACACCAACAATGGCACCTATAATACTAATTACAGTATATTGTAACTTTATAGTTAATATTAGAAAATTGAAAAACAATTCCAGAAACATTTTTATATAACTGTACAATTTAATATACATGTATAGTACATTCCTAGATATAGTTTGTGATTAGAATATATATCATGTTTATTCCAGTGGGTATATAGCATCGCAGATATCTTAGCTAAAAGCTGTCAATCTAATGTTATGTATTTAATAAATGTATATTAAATTTCTGTTTTGAATGTGATTGGCCATTAAGAATTGTAAATATGATTGGCGATCAACAATAATTTTTGGTGATCTCTCTTCCTGACATAAATAATATGCAAGTACCAAATTAACTGACGATTCATTAAATATTATTGGGTTTATTTACATTTAACTTGCCTCAAGAAAAGATTGTGAAGGAAATTGAGAACCTAACAGAATTATGCTAAATTTTGATTGACTTATAGGCGTGAATTATTTTTCTGATGCCAGACAGTGCTGCAAAATTCATGGCTGGAGAACTTTTCTTTGCAAATGATCACCTTCTTGGTTCAATATTTTTATCACTTACGATGAATGAATCTCTTATGTTTGTTTACTTGATGGAATTTCAAATGAAGTTATCTCAGTGTTGGATGTCATACATAAAATCGTCCTTTTATTAATTTTTATTTACTTTTCTCACATTACCAGTTTATTTCCCTATGTGTATTCCTATTGGCTGTCCCTTCAAATTTCCTACAACTCTATTGGTCAATAACCTCTTGAGACCCAATCTCGTATTTTTCGCACAGATTTTACCATAATTGAGATTACTGCTCCTTTTGAGACTAGAAATCAATAAATATGTTCATTTATTTAATATATTTATATATATATATATATATATAGTTTTTTAGCTTGTCCAATAAAATTGACATTGGGTCTTCATCTTGTGAAAAACATATTATTGAATTACATGAATCTGAATGGAAAATTCTTAATATTGGACAAAAAATATTGGCACGAAACAGAATTAGACTCAAAATAATGACACAAAATTTAATTAGACACAAATTATTAATTTAAAAAAATTAATTAGACACTTAATATTAATTATTATTATTATAAATACTTAATTACATGCAAAAAATAAATAGATGAGCTTAAAATTGAATAATTTATGAATGGGCTTCTGCAAAGCAATTATTTTGGTAGTTAAACAGATATACAAATTGCACTTCTTTTACAAAAATTTAGTTTTTTTTAAAAATAAAATTTGATTTTGCCTCACAACGCATTTTATTTGTCCATTATTTTAGGTAACTGTTGGATACTCTTTTAAAAGCTGAGTAGACTGCACAAGTTCAAACTTTTAGGGCCCCACCAGTAGCTGAGAGGTTCTGGTCTTAAAGCTGGTAGACGGGAGGTGCTGGGTTCAAACCCCTGTTGCACTCGTCGACCTAACCGTTCGGAGTTTTCTGTGTTTTTCTTCGAACCTTGGCGTAAATATGGGTTAGAATCCCTTAGAAAGACCCTCATGGAGGGCACTCCCCCCTAGGGTCTATATCCCTTGTGTAGATAATCTGTCATCATAAAACAACCAAGCAACCAAGCAAACTTTTGGTGGCGACTAGGTTGCTAGGTGGAGATGTGTTAGGGCCAGGGACCGATTTAGAAATTTGGGGGCCCTGGGCACAGATGAGTATGGGGGCCCCCTCGCACAGATTCTTTGAATTAAAAAATGTAATATCGAAAGCAATACTTATTAAGATAACCACTATTGACTTTGATAATTTCTTTAAAATATTAATTTAAAAAAAATCTGATAATCATTAATTTACTTTTAAATAGTTATTTTATAATTATGAATTTTTAATTGAATTTTATAATAAACTGTGTGGTACTGATTAGCTTTCTCTATGCAAGTCCATATATCTGGAATGATAAAGTATGCAACAACTAATAATAAATTTACCAAGCTATAATTATGTAAAATATTAGCATAGCCTATTAATCAAACAACTTTTTCTTTCAAATACAAGCTATGTGTAAAAAAAACTAAATTTGCACAAGTAACTAGCAGAACCACACGGCTTTGTCCATGTTAACCATGAGGGCCTTACATGTAAAATAAATAAAAATGAAATAATATGGCGATCCAAACAATGGAGTTCTGTAAATTACTGCACAGAAATTGTAATAAGACAATCAGCAAAAAATAAAGTTACTTTGACATATCATAGACAATCTCTGACAAACAGATTTTTCCATTTTAATTTTGTTTTTTGAAAGTTAAGACTGTTTTGGCCAATAATTGGAAAATCTTTAGTAGCATTTGGGGGCCCCTGAAAATCGGGGGCCCTGGGTCCGTGCCCCGAATGTCCTGCCGTAAATCAGGCACTGGTTAGGGCTTGAGTTTTCGTCATGACTTGAATAACTCAACTTTGATTTCCTCAAAAGCTGATTCATGCTAAGCACCTTGAAGTATAATAATTGGATGGATTTGCATGAATCCAATTTCTTTGTTCTTTTCCTCCTTCTTACCTTCGTCACTAATTGTCAAGCTCTGACACGTCACAATTAATTTTATTGCTTCCAAACGTGTCTCAATAATTTTCTCTAGATCTAAATAATGCCAGTTTCCAAATATCTCTAAAAAAGATAGGCCTCAAAAATCAGATTTCTGGCGACAAAGTCCTATTTCTTTCACTGCAAACTTTTCTATCTTCAGAAGTGTGCTTTATTACTCATCAATCAATTCTAAGCATCTCATAATTTCAAGTTTTACATCATCAAATAGAAAAGTGTATGCCAATTTAGTGTAATTTTAAATACTTTTCAATTAGAATTTTTTTTAAAATCTAACTCAACACCAACCCTTTATTTCCTAAAATAATTATATTAATTAGTGGCACAACTACCACAATTGTCAATTGAATGCCAAGTGGAAGTTTAAAAGAAATAAAAATGAGTTTATTTATAATCTTATAATGTTATCTTTAATTATATTTTTAAATTATATTTTCAAATTTGGTTATTTTAATTTGATTAAGGTAATTAATTTAATTAGAAACAACATACTAATAAAACATATTTTGAAAACTTTGCAATGAACAAGAAAAGAAAAAGATATTAAAAGAAAAGCTTATTTGTAAGTAAGTCTCTTTATTTATTAACTACTGCAAAAAATTCATGTTTCACTGAAATAAAAAATTAAACAATGTACTAATATGGAACAAGCATTATATCAGTAGAATTATACACTTCCAAGACAATATTTAATTATTTAATTGCCAATAGAAACGTATATTTTCTACATCTGTATTTACTTTTTTTTTCAATACAGTATGAAATTTTGAGTAAAAACAAACTTTCCCTTCAGTATTCTAAAAGATCCTAATATGAATGGAAACAACTGATGAAGACCCAACGTACAATGCATTGGACATTGATAAAAACAGGCATTTATTCTCCAAAATATAGATTCAATTACTTAAACTACAGTTTAATTTCATTAATATAACTTTTAAAATTAGATATATGCTGCATTAATATCAAAATACTTTAAACAAATATATGAAATTTGAGTAAAAACTGTGTACTCACCTTCAACAATCTTTCACCTGTTCGTCGCCATTTTCAAATGATTAAAATACACATTTTATGGCAATTTTTTTACCTAATAAACAATTAGAATTAACTCAACCTGCAACAAAAACTATTAGCACTGACCTGACCTGATACAGGACTCCAATTCAGACATCTTACTCCAGAAGGAATTTCTGTAGCTCTGTCAGGGATGGAAACTTTCAGAATTTCTCATCCCTGTTCAATAATCTAGAAACAAAGTAAAATTTAACAATTTTTTAACTCTGTATATATTTTTAATCTGCAGCACCCACTTCCATGCCAGTACACACCAAAGTATCATCTGTAATTGATGGATCCTTTACTTATACCTTATCCTTCATGCATATAAAATTTTATGTACATTATTGAGAAAGATCTGGACATTAGTTAAATGCCCTTGTCTCTATTTTCTTTTGAGAGTAAAATTTAAGATACTTAACTTTTAAAATAGTTCTTTTGCAAATGACACTTTTGTCTCTTTTTTTATATATATTTTTTAATTGGTATTGACTTTTTCTTTGTTTTGCAGTCATCAGACTTGACTCTTGCTTTTGGTAGCAAAATCCAGAAAAAGAAGATCAACACAAATATGAAATATAACTCTAATTCAATGAATTCAGATTCTGTGGATGACATCTTAAATACAAGTATGTAATGCTGATATAAACATAATTTGTGTGCATATCATATGAATAGTTTCTATTTAAGGGACTCTGGTGTAAAACATAATTGACATTTTTTAACTGTTTTTTATTTTAATGTTTCCAGACTTCCTTTTAAAAATCTATTGGGCAAAAAAGTCAGCTGTTTTAGAGAAAGCAATCCTAATAATTTTGGTTGTAGTATTGTTATGCATTGCATTTGTTATGTTATGCATTCCATATGTTAGTTCCCTTCATTTTCTGAAATAAATATGACCATCCCATTTTCAGATTATTTTGAATATTTCCAAAAAAGGGTTGTTCACTATATACTTGAATATACAAGGTGTATTTTCTTATCAATAGCTAATTTCTTTCAATTGCAAAAATATGTCAAATTATTTGTGAAATATGGAAACTAAGAATTTAAAGATCCATTTATGCTGATCTGATCATTTTAGGTACAGAGGAACATTGAGCAAAGTTGAAATAGCCGAGTGGTTTAACCCTACTCCTGGCATAAGATTTTCTCTGATAGTGTCAGTGGTAACTCAGTTCAATAATATTTTTTCTTCATTATTATTTAGTCGCCATCCCTAATATTTTTTTAATTAATGATTTTAAATTAAAAGGAATTATTGATTAAACTGAAATTATCTACAATTTTTTATATAATTTTTTTTAATTACAATGGATCATGTAAAAGTGAATGATTATTGTTCATGTTTCTCTTCTAGTCCCCTTCAGCGTTGAAATCGCCACTTGTGCAAGAGAACGAAATTGATAACCTTTTAGAATGGTATTAAACCATGATACCGGACACATAGTGAATTGAGTTTCTCAGTTAAATAATCAAATATTAGTTTATTATTAAATTGGTATAAGAAAAACAGCTATTTATTGAAATACTCTGGGTAAAAGACAGTCTATATTTCTTTCCACTATAAAGTACAGCTCTCGCTCATCTAACTAAATATTGTTAGCACCTACTCTGTGTGATCAATGCAAATCAATAAAAATGATCTCCCTGATCACACAGTACTAATGCAATTCTGGTTGTATTATACCACAACCAATTATTATCTTGCACACACTCACTCAACCTATATTCTACTGTATCTTGTCACTGTACCCCTCTGTGCTCTTTCTTGAAGTGGCTGTGTCTGCTCCATTCTATGTTGCTCACGCCTTCACTGCACTCTTTGCTACTCTGTACTACACTGTCAGCTGAGCTCCATCAACTAACCACTCTTCTCCTGCTTTTCCAAAAACTATGGGGCTCTTTTTTTCTATCTTCACGGGCACCCTCCCATGTGTGCAACACTTTTCTCCAGAACATTCCTCCTCTCTACTTTCACCTTCCTGTCTAGGCTCACCAGGAATTCTATGGTCATTGTGTCCACATTTTAAGGGATTATAATCCCATCACAATGTTACCGTAAATGCCCTTGAAATAGTTAGCAGATCAGGAGAGATTCTTTTGATCAACCATATAGAGAAGTTTACAGAGGAAAAAAACACATAAATGAATAAAGTAATACATGATAATAAATAAATATAGTTAATTGAATTAGCAAGATATACAAAACATAGGTCTATTAAAGTCAGAAACCTGACAATTTTATCTTTAAAAAAATAAATAAAATACTGTGTCATCTATTGGTATTGTAATGCAGTTAAATGTTTATATTTGTGAAAACTAATAAAGTTAAAAAAATTGTTTATTCATAAAATTTTGAAGAGGAAAAAAAGTGAATTCTCTTGACACTTTCTTTTCACTAATATTAAAGATGAAGTTTCCTTTCAATTGTTTTGACGGGTGCAATCTAGTTTATTTTAAATTTGGTAACATGCATTTGTCACTCATCATTAATACTAAAATCTGTGTAAACTGCTTAATTTCCAATAACGAATGATAAAATTTATCTTGGAATTGAATGATTGTTAATAGAATGTTCTTATTTGTTTTAAGTGTTGAAGACACCTATTCAAGATGCCACTTCATCTACTGAAAGCAGTGTATCATCTGCCATTCCTCCTCGAAACGATTCTGCTACAAATGTTGAAGATGTGTACAATATATATGACAGTATCCTTCTTGAACTAGATTTTGATACCACTGAAAAGACTAATTGAAAAATTCCATTAATACAGAGGTTCCCAAAGTGTGCTCCACGGAGCCCTTGGGGCTCCGCCTATACTTTTCGAGGGCTCCGCGGCGTTCCAGGAAAATAAACAAAATATGAAAGAAATTAGCATATTGCAAGAGAAATTTTTTCGAAAGTATGTAGGAATTTGTGTGTGTGTGTCAAATTAATACATCTATCACTGAATTAAAAATACTATAATATATTTTTAAAAATAACATTAAAATTTGCATTATTCATGTATCTATTTTCTATATAATATTTTTGGTTTGAGCTACTTTATTTTTTTGTTTCTGCATTTAATGTGTTTTAAAAATTCAATTCAAAATAAACTATAAGAAATAGTATTCTGAATTGAATGCACAACTCCACTTATTCATGTAAATGTTTATACTTCGTATGTTGTTCTTTTTTGCTTAGTAACCAGAGTCTAACTTCCTAATGATGTAAGTGTGTCTCACATTGTTTATTTTCTTTCGCTTCACTCTTTGCGATCTTTAAAATGAGGTATTTTATAGTCTATTACTTGCTATATTCACTGAGAAATGTGTTAGTTAAGCTTTTATTGTTTCAGTGATAGACTTATGATTGGTTTTCGCTTTTCGTTAATATTTTTATTTAAGTGGTTTAATCTCAAATTTCATGTTCTATTTCAGTTTAAAATTCAAAACTGCTTCAATTTTTTTTAACCTATTCAGTTTTTCAAAAGTTATATTTAATTTTGACACCCTGCTCGTGAAAATGGAACATATGATACATAGCTGCTAACTTTTACGCTTTTTTGCTACCACTAAAAATGATAAAATTTTTTGGCTTATTGAATCGCATGATTTTGGCGATTTAGTAAGCTTAAATTTTCTATAAAGTTTTAGTGGTATGAAAAAAGCGTAAAAGTTGGCAGCTATGCATATGCATTTATGAAATAAATATTTATTTTCATTTTTATAATTGCTTGGTCTGTAAATTTTATTTTATATTTAAAATTTGTAGTCAGATTACTCTTGTAACTTATAATTTACTCCAACATTTTTATTACTGTAATATTTGGTGTTTTTATTTTAACTTTACAATGTCCTATTAATAATGTTAACATTATTTAGTTGTTCTTAATGATTTTACATAATTGTACTTAATTTTTAAAGCAATGTATGTTGCTGAAAACTTTTTTTTTTAACATTTTGTATCACTCACCAACTCCTCTGTAAAATTTTGTTTTAATTGGTCTTGGCATTGGCTAAGAAGATTCTTATGTTGTGATGCCATGTTTTTCTGTCAGAGATAAGGCTGTAGCAATTTTAAAATATATATTGGTTCTTTAAATTTGTCATCACACTAACAATCTAAACTTTTGCTCAACTCTACCCCTTGATTAGACTTTTGGTCAATGAGTACCCGCCCTGATATAAATTTAACCCCACCCGTATACTATGCTTTGTTAGTAAAGTTTTCTACTAGATGCAATTCTTTTAACATGTGTAGTTTTTAACCGTATATCTATTTTGAGGCAAAAACAATGGTGAAAGAAAGTTTTTTTTAAAACTATAATTAATAGCTAAATACTTCAAATAAAACATCCAAAAAAAGCAAACGATGCTACACCTAACAATACAGGTTATAAATTTTGCCCTGCCCACTTAAACACTAAAACGATGATCGGCTTCTAAATTTATTTTTTAAAAATGATTCAAAAGAAGAAGCTCAGAAGAGAGAGGATTTAGTTGCATGTTTAAAAGTACTAGAAACATAAAGAAGTACAAAAAAAGAATCCGTAATTGCATCATTCTATTACAGGTGGGCGGAACTAACTAAGACGTATATAATTACTCATGGGCGACTGGGTTTACGGATTTTTTTTCTTTTCTTGAGTAGCCTATTGGGATTATACAGAAGTCTCTCTTTGTAAACGAAAGCTGTACAACTTAATTTTTCTGTGTGTGTGCAATAAATAATAATAGTTTCACATAAGCCCCATTGTAATGCATGACCCACACAGGGTTACCATTTTGATCTTTAATTCCGAGTTCCTACTGGAAATAGCGAAAGAATATATATATATTTTTTTATATGGATGTCATTAACCTCTTAACAGAATTGCTTCGAACAAGAAGAGTTTGTTTTCTTCATTACTAAAAGCTTTCAGAAACTACAAATTTTTAACTATAATTTGTGCAGACGTACTTCGATTATACAAGGCTTAGTACAAAAAATGTGGTTTATTGTCCTTATTTTTAATTTATTGAATCCAATAATTGTAATGTTAAATAAAATTGTTAAGGGGTTAAATAATAGGAAATTTGATTTTCAAAATTTCTAGTATGAATTCAGAATTTCTGTATAAAGAAAAGGGCCAAACTGAGAACCTTGGCAACATGTTGGAAACTACTGGTTCAGACCCCTATCCAGCAGCAGATCTTTCTATGCTTCATAAGCATAAAAAACATTAATTTGTAAACCATAGAGTACTGTGGGGTTAAGGGGCTCCGCCTTAGAAATTCTTCCCAAAAAGAGCTCCGCGAGCCGAAAAGTTTGGGAACCACTGCTTTAATATATCAATTGGCAGCAATACAATTTAGGGTGGTTGTTTCAAAAGCATTATTCATTGTACTGAAGAACAATAATTTTGAATGGATAATTTCTTTTCTGTTTTCTTGATAATCCATTTTCTATATTTGTACATTTTCTCAACTCTACATTCTAAAAAAATGAATTAAGTAAATACATATTTAGTTTCACAAATCTTCTAATGTATTTTCAAAAATTCAGGGATTAATTCAAAATTTAGAACCTAAAGGGTCAATCTCTAATTCTGCGATATGACACCTCTAAGAACTGATATGGAATCATTATCATTCGCAGTTAGGACAACCTCAAACAGAAATTCAGAATAATTACAAGATTTACGAGAGAATTCAGAAAAAGTACAAGTTTGTGATAATTATTTTTAACAAATTTTTAACTTGGGGAAATTAGGTAAATAGTTAAAAAGGAATTTAAAAAATATTTTTTTATATGAATACAGTTTAACCAGCAGAGAATTTGTTTTATGTTTTTCAGATTAAAATGGAATCTGAATTCACTGGGCATGATTTTCAAACTCATACTTTTCAGTGCTCACAATTTTCATTCCCTTTTTCATTTTGAAAGTTTGATAGAACATTACACTGTGTATTTAGAAAATGTGTCTAGCATTTTAGAATATTATTGATCCCAAGCATTTTAGAATATTATTGAAAGCAATTCTTCCCTCAAGATGGACACTTAAAACTAATTTTGAACTGGATGTCATGAACAGGAGACATTTAAAGTGTTGCAGGAGATTAATGTTGGAAGTAGAATAAAAAGAGTAATTGAAAGGAGACAAGGATGAAAATCTTCCATCGATCTGTAATTTCCCACTTTTTATTATTTTTCTAAAATCTGCTTTTTTTACTGCTTTTCTAATGATTTTCACTAGTGAAATGGGATGCCAACTTTACTGATTTTTACAGGAGACTGTGTGCTTTAATAATGTACTCCCTTCTATTTTTTCTTATTCATTGAATCATCTATCACCAAAAGCCATATCATGACTTCCTATGTGTGAATCTCCAACAGTAAAGAGAAAAGTTAAAAAACAGAAGATTCCTGAAAGTGTGGGATGTTTATTTAAATATTAATAAAAATACACATGTATATTTTCCTTAAATTTAGTCGCATGATTTGTGTGTTTGATGTTTTCATCCCTGAAAACAATATAGCAATAAAAAAAAGCAAACAACCCCTAAAGACAATAAATCTCATAGAAATATTAACTTTTTTCTTCTAGTCTGCATAACTTGTCTTCAGAAAGTGAAACACGTAGTTCAAGTAAGAACAGAAATTTTGTCCTTGTTTTTTTTTTATTGCTACCAAAAGGAAATGTTTTCTTTTCTACTTTTATATGTTGGCCTTTAACTTTTAATAATAGTAATATCAAAAGAAGAATTGGATGCTCTTGATTCTGATGCAGAAATTTTTCTTGATGTCAAGGCAAATGTAATTAACCAGTGGAGAAGTGAAAATAAGTATGTTCTTTTTTTCATTTACTTAATTATACATGTATAATTTTAGTTTTTTAAATATTCTATTTCATATGACTTATTTTAGATATTCAAGTTTTATTTTACAATTTCTGGAACAAAATTTCTCTTCTATGAATGTTTACAAAGCAAAGCTTTTATGTTACTTGAACTACATGTTTCGTTTTCTGAAGACAACTTATGCTGACTGGAAGAAAAAGGGTAATAGTTATTTATTGTACTTTGTCTTAAATAAGATCCTCATTAACATTATGCAAAAAGTTTTCTATATCTTACATATTGGGTCTTTTGAAACAAAGTGTGGTAGAATTTAAAAGAATATAAATGAGGATGGAAATAACTCATCTGTACTTCCATAAAGTTTATTCAGTCCAAGATTGGAACCAAAAGTTATTGAAATTATAGATTATATCAATTTCATGAAAGCAAATAATATAAAGCATAAACAAATAATACATAGCAATAAAATAAGCATACACAAATATACAAATCCAAATGCACATTCACCATGGATTAGTTTTAACATAATTGTTTATATCTTCCAAATTATGCAGTAAATGCAATTTCCTGTTACGAAAGGAAAGACTGTTTTGATAAATTAATAGAATTTTTAAGTACTAATTTTGTGATTCAGAGAGAAATAAGGATTAAATTTATACAAAAAGAAGAAAGGTAACATTCTGTTGCTACTCTTAACTATGCATTTTATTGTTTACATCTAAATATGTATTGTAGATTAAAAGGAATTGACTATATTTTCTAAATAAAGATAAAATTAGCAACAGCTAAATTTTGTAACTGTCCCTAGACCTTTTTTGCATTTATTTTTTTACTTGTGAAACATCTTATGTATTTTTTTTTTTATTTTTACTACAAGAAATGATAATGAGGGAGGAGATGAATGCACACAAAATATTTTTTCTACACATACGTCTATATGAGTAATTTGTATGTTAGCTAGATTTGTAATATCTAATTTTAAATAAACATATCTTTAAGATGTGAAATTTTGCATTTCAAACTTCAATTCAGTTTATCTATCTGATTTATGATTTTTAACAATTTTTATGCATTATAGCTTTTAGTTATTCCACTATTAGAAATATCAACAATATTTCTCTAAATTTTCTGTTTATTTATAAGCTAAACTTTTGCAAATTTTATTTTTAAATTATTGAATTTGCAAAACTGACCCTGATAAAAGGCAAATGCAACCTGTAAAGAAACTTCATTTCCTTCAATAATTTTAAGACTACTTTAAGTATCTTAAGATGAAAACATAAACTGATTATTTCATCAAAACATGTACAGTCATGAAAAAAAGGACACTTCTATACTTACTCTGCTGCATATTATCATATCAAATTGTGAATGGTACCAATCAACTTGTAATAACGCCTACCAATTAATGCTATATTTAAATTTTGCTTCAGAGGGGGTTTGTCTCCATATAAAAATTCTACCAAACTTTAAAATTTTCAATAATCAAAACTAATTTTGACATTCTATTTGAATTTTTCGGTCAATTTCACCTTCAGATACCAAACTGGAAGTCTATGGAAGTCAAGTAGTTCAGGAATTCTGCTGATTTAAAATTTGGAATTCCTAATGCTAAATTAATTTTGAATCAGCACCAATAACTCTAAAACTGCTTGGCAGAATTGAGTTATTTTGGATTTGCATATTTTAAACTTTTAGAAATCGTTTTCTTTGTTTATTCCAAAAATTTCCAGAAGGTATATAATGAAAACTGCTACTATGATCGTATTAAAAGTAGAGATCTCCTGAACTTACTATATTAATAAAGTATTGTAGAAGATTATTCTTTTAAATGATCTTTTCCTTCTTTCTAAAGTAGTTTGGTAATCAAATAGTATGCAGAACTTTCACTTTTACTTTACTTTAAACTACTTTTGCTAACAATATAAATTTACTTTATATGTTTTAAGAGAATTAATAACTACAGTACATTATCTGGCATCTCCATTTCTGGAACACTCCAAAAAAACGGAATGCAAAACAATAACAAAGCTTAATTTGTTTCATTTCATAAACGTAAAAAATGCAACAATTTTCAGCCAGTCATGGGGGAAAATCTCAAAATTAGTCCATCAATCGCATGAAAAAATCCCATGAAATTTCCTAGTAGGTCGTGGTAAAAAGTTTGGAAATTCACCAATTGTGTTCACAGGAAAATATTGCGCTTAATCAGCCATGAGAAAAACACGAAATTTGGCAGTCAGTCAAGGAGGAAATAAATTGTGAAATTCCTTGATCGGTCATGGGAAAAACTGCAAAATTCATCCATCAGTAAAAGAAACATCACGAAATTTGTCAGTTGGTTGGGGGTAAAAAGTTGTAAAATTCATTATTCAGTCGTCAGAAGAAATCATGAATTTCTTCACTCGGTTGTTGAAAAAATGCAAAATTCGCCGATCTGTTGTGGAGAAAAATCCCACAATTTTCGCCAGTCTGTCACAAGAAGAAGCTGCAAAATTCCCCAATCAATCACAAAAAAAAGCCACAACAAAATTTGCCAAATGGTAGAAGAAAAATATCAATAAAAATTCATCAATCAATTGCAGGAAAAAATTGTGAATTCATCAGTCGATCGTCTGAAAAATTGAGAAGTTCTTCAATCAGTCGCAGGAAAATTATAGAAAAATTCTTAGATTGGTCACGGGAAAGAAACTGCGAAATTTGTCAGTTGAGGAGAAAATTTCAAAGATATTGCAAAATTCATCAATCGATTGCAACAAAATATCATGAAATTCTGCTGATAAAAAGGGACTCTAAACAATCTAGTTAAAAATGTTTTTATAACAGGGTGCAAGAGTGTCCTTTTTGAGAACAGTTGTCCTTTTCTAAGAATTCCTGCTTGATGGCCTTTTTTGTCCTAGAGTAAAAATAAATTATATTGCTTGCACTCATTAATTTACAAATTCCATAAATAAATATAAAACAATTATGGGGAAAACAGATGAGCAACTGATATTTTTCACTGAACTGATTTGTGGAATGCAGCAGAGAACATGAACAGCAAATCATGCCAGTAGACAGGATACAAGAACAATTAGTACAAGAGGACATGCTATAAACAACAAACTTATGTTATAAGTAAAGGAAAAAATAAGAAATTTTCCAAAAAATCCAAATCAAAGGATACTGTTCCCAAGTCCCAAAACTAATTTTTAATTGTTAATGTAATATTTTTATAATTTGAATTGTAATTTCGAATGTTTTTATTCTGTCTAAATAAGTTATTACATTAACAAAATTGTAAGTATGTATTTACGTATATTATTCATGTTTATCACTATTTGTGAAATTGGTTATTTTGTATATTTCTTATAGTAAAGTGTTCCAAATTACGGAAAAGCCCCTTATCCTTATCCTTATCTTAAGCCTCCCCTCTTATTATACGGAAAAGAACCTTGTCCAGGTTTCAAGCATTCCGGATAACAAATCTGTGGAAGAACCAAATTTTTAACTCAAACTCAAATTTCACATCCTGAACTGACATGAACTTTTTTGAAACTAAATCTTTTTATTGTATATATTTTTTTTGTAGTAGTATATAATATATATTTAATTATTTTTGCATAATATATCTATCTACATTTATCTGTTTAATTTTTGAAAAGAGCTGAAAAAGGGGGCATTTTGTGGAAGAACCACAATTTTTATTAATTTTTTTTTCATGATTTTTCAACTTTATTTTGTGTAAAATATTTCATTTATTTAAAAAGGTACCTTTTATTGAATTTCATTATCAGAATTAATAATTTACTAACAAAACTAATCAACACTAAACTTCAACAGCATGAAGGCATCCATCTTGATTGTTTACATTTTGTTTATGGTTTCCAGTTCAATTTATAGTTAATTTGCTTGAGTGGTTGGTTGCCAGCCAACTATGTAGCAGTTGAACAAGTAGCATTGTTTTGTGAACATGTTTCCGGTTGCAAAATGTTGTTCAACTTTTCTGTTTTTATGCAAGTGGTTCCACCATGTTCTGGAGAGTAGTGATTGGTTGTAAACCATTATAAAAATGAGAGGGTTTTTCATGTATGTCATCTTATGCTTGCTCTTGGATGTAGTAGTATGTGCTTAATAATGTCAGCAGAAGTAATCAATAAAAGTTATTGTTGGATACTACAGTAGATACAGCTACTTGAGGAAAGTTTTTATTTCTATATCTTATCTCTTGAATTTCATCTCTTTATTTTTCTGCAAGCCACTTGAATTTGTAAGTAAATATTTTAATTTTTCACTTGCAAGATTTAGTTGTGAAATGAAACCAAAGTCAAATTATAACTTCAAAATCTTATTTTTATACTCTGATGTACACCACATTAAAAATAACAAGATCTTATACTGTATTTAAATGTTTAATTATATTGGTTTTCAGTTTTGTTTTATTTATGAAAAAAATGCATTGTTTGGATTCAAATGATGTTGAAATAATGAAGTTTATTTGTACTATTCTGATGTTTTTAGAACCAATTCCAGTTTCGGATGTACCAGAACCTTTTAGGCAGAAGATAATGGAGTCATTTACAATAAACAAGTAAGGTTTTCTTTTCTGCAAAATAAAGTTTTATTGATCTATATTGTGATTGCAATAGTAGCTGATAAATTAAAAATATTTTCTGTTTCCAGTAAAATTATGTTTAAATGATTTTCTTTGTTTTGTATGCTGAATAAAACTGTGTCTACATTGTGTCATTCTCGTGATTCTATTATGTACCAAAAATTCTTCTGCTAGTAGTAGATCATCAGCCTACTGTTTGTTAATTAATCATAATATAGAATTGAATAATATGTAGTTTAACAACTAGTAAAATATTGAATGGGTTAAATTATTAACACTATAACTTTTAAAAGATTTTAATTTATGGTTATTTTATTTGTCATTTTTAAATACAAACAATTGTGATTTATTTTTAATACATTGAAGACTTATTTTTATATTTATTAGCTTTAAAAATGACAAGTAAAATAAACATAAATCAAAACTTTGAAACATATCATTTGACACTGGCACAGTTTTGCCAAGTCTCCTGATTTAGTTCCAATTTTTAATTACTCTCCCGCATTCCTAATTTTCCACTCAATCTAAAAATTCTGGCATTTTCGCTTCCTGATATTCTGTGAAACAGAACCAGTCAACCAACCCTTCTTTGGGGAAAGAACTCATGAAACATTTTTCCCTTCTGATTGGTGAGTGGGGTTGAAATCCCATTGTAAGTGAATATACTTAAAAAGTCATGTTCCATCTGCCCAATGAGAGTGAAGTATCATGGTTCCTGGCAAGTAATGGAGATAAGCTGTGTTCACTTCAGTTTTGAGTGGTAGTTGGTTGCAAGATTTAGAATCTCATGATTGATATGTTTAATTTTGTCATTTGTTTTGTGTGAAAATATGGCTCTGAAAAAGAAATATGCTTCATCTTTCAACCATTTGTTTACAGATCATTTTGATTTTATATCATGGAGAAAGGAAGTTTGCATGCTCAGTGCAAACTGTTATTTTGATTTCAGTTTTGCATGGTGGGTGGATGGGCAAATGTAGTAAAGCATGTTGGATATGTTCTCCAACATGTATAGATTACACACAATAAAAAGAAATCAGAAGCTTGCATTTAATGTTAATAAAATGGATCAAAGAATCATTAAAGCACTTTTTGTCATTTTTATTGCATCATGATTTAACATGAAATGCTTCAGACCATGCAGCATCCCTATTTAAAAAACTGATCTCAGATAGTGCTATAATGTGCAAGGACATAAACAACTGCAATTGGGAAGGAAATGGCCAATTTTGTAATTAATACAATTAAATCAGCACCATTACTTTTACTACAGATGGTAGTATCAATACAAATTGGAAAATGTACCCAATTTTTTTCTTTTTTTAGCCCAGTTACATTTCAAATTGACTATCACCTGCTTTCTAATCAGTGTATTATACCGAGATTCAACTGGTGGTAACATTGCTGTTTCTAAAAAACACACTTAAATCAGCTCTAGACAAAGATATTTTAATAGAATTATATTTTAAGCTATGTAAAATAAAGAGATATGAAGTGTATTTTTAGAAACAATCAGGGGGAAAAAATTTAAATTAATAGTTTTATGAACATATTTAAAAAAATGCAGGTAAGCCCTCAGATGCTCAGAGGGTTAAGAGTTGGAAAAAGATGAAATTCCAATGCCTATTTTAGTGACTATTAAACATGCAAATGGTATAGCAGTATTTTTCTTCTTGCACATACTAACTAGGCCACTGTTAGTTTTTAATATGAATCTTTTGATTTTTGGCTTTGAGAGGTTGGCAACTCTGCTGATAGAAATAGTTTTAACTGATAAACAATTGTGTTTTAATACTACTGCAGTTACCCTAAATAAATTGAAGGCAATATCTTTGATCTTGGAACACAAATCTCCACTGTCAAACTTATACTATCTTATTTACATGATTGTATTTAATGTATAATGTTAAGAAACACAAATTATATTTTATGTTGTTAAATCATGTATGTGTGTTGTTATTGATGGTCAGTATAATCTGTTTATTCCTCTTTTGTTTAATCATTTTCTGTATTCAGTAAAACTAAGTTTATTTCGATCGAAATGTTAGGTGTATGTAATTTAAGGTTACAAAGTATTCAACAGACAATTAAGATCATTTACACTTATTTCTTAATTTGTCTGTTGATTTATAATTGATGGAAAGTTCTACTTCACCAGATATATCATGGGGCTGGTATATCTGCCACATAAATTATTTTCTATTATATCTTCCTCATCTAACCCAATATTGGGAATCGGGTGACAAACGATTTCTGGAACATCTGAAAAATCACCCAAATCTAAAATAAAAATTGTTCAATCATCTTCCATGTAAAATAGTCAGAAAAAATTATGTAATGATGAAAAATAAAGAAATGGTTAACAAAAACGCTTATGGAACTGATAATTTCATTTTTTTTTTATTATAAATGTAGAAGTTTGACTACTTTATAGGAATTCTTTGTAAAATAGTTTCAGAATGATATTATTCATTTTTTATAGCTAATTAACTGAAAAATAACTACCATAAATGCATGGAGGCATATGTAAAATTTTTCACCAAAGTTATCCCAATTTCCTGCCATTGCTCCCATTTTGGAAACAACTTGTACTTTTTGTAATTGTGATTGATCTATTATACATATTAAGTCCAGATTGATGTTTTTATATAATAGACAGTTATAAACATATTTTAACTCAAATATAATTTTTATTATGAAGGATTTTTTAAAATATTTCTTTCAAATGTGGCTATAAAAAGCTAAGTTATGTATTTTTTAACATGTTTTAAAAAATAGAAAAAAAATTCCAGAAGTCATATGTTCAAAATGCACATAACATAAACTTTTATACGATATATAAAATACTCACTTTAGGAAAAAATCCTAAAGCAAAATTCTCAAAATTACTGGGTTATGAAATTTTCTGTTTTTAAAACAGGATTCCATTCTAGATAAATTCTGATTGTATTTGTGTGTTCATATATACAGTATTGTTATTTGTGTATCCAATGTATATGGAATTCGTTATTTCATAAAATACCTAGTTATTTCATAAAATAACTAACCACAAAACTAGGTTTTTTATGGAATTACTGAATTATATGCACTATATGGCCAAAAATCACCGGACACTTTTGATTTTAGACCTTTTGTCAAATAATCTAGAGAAATATTGAATTCTTTGGGACTATAAAAAAAAATGTTTGACCTCATAATTTTCAGTGAAGGATGGCAAAATGTTCCAAAATTGTTCAGTCTCATTACTTACATAGTATTAAAAAGTTGACGACTTTCAAATAGTAGCAATTTATTTACCAGAGAACTTGATGTTCTGCCAAGCTTTACAAGATAAGGAGACTAGCCAGGGATCCATTTAGGAAGAAATTGGGTCCTTTAAAAAACCCTTCACAATTTTTATCATTTCAAAACAGGACCCTTTACAAAATTTTTCATCTCAAAACAGAACCCTTCACAAAATTCTTTGTCTTAAAAATGAACTTTTCCTTCTCCAAATTGAACCTATCAAAATGTAATCATTTAAAAGTAAAATCTGACTGTCACTTTTATATATATACACAGTGTGTGTAAAAATTTTCATAAATTTAAAATGAGATAATTGAAATGGAAATTTAATGTTTATCATAAAGTTCAAATACAAGTCAGCAAAATATATCTGTGAACTTTTTATTGTGAAAAAATAATTATGCAAACAAATGCTATTTTCGCCTGTGTAAAAACTTTAAGGACGTAACTATTTTTTTTCTAGAAATGTTATGTATAACTATTATTGCTTTGCATGTTAAAAACTCTTGTCATACTGATATTGATTAAGATTTTTCTTAATTTTATAATAATGCTAAAAGCAAGTAAATTGGAGTTGTTGAATCTTTTGCATTATCAGGAATGATATAGCAAGAAAGATAGGAAAGACCTAAAACCATCGTCAACAATTTTTGTAAGGTTTAAAGTAGGAGGGAAATGGCTGGAGCAGACCAAAAGCCTTGTCACCTAGAGATGAAAGTATACTTTTAAAGTTAGTATCAACTGAAAATAGTAAAGAAATTTTATGAATGACTGGGTTCAATGTGCGCACGAACACAATCTGGGAATTTCCAATGCACAGCAAAATTGTGTAAACCGTCATTACTGACTAGATACAAAACACAGTGTTTACAGTGTCTGACCAATTGATGATTTGAAATGACAAAAGTTATTTTCTCTGATAAAAACAATTGGAACTAAGATGGTTCTGGTGACTTAAAGTATTATTGGCATGATTTGAAAAAAGAAAAATTTATATCAATTATGACATGAGGCTGTACATTTGCATTTCTTTCAGGAAAAGTTAATGCAAATCATATCTAAAAACTCTGTCTGACCCTATTTCACCTGTTACAGTACTGATAGCAGGAGAAAAAATAGATTTATCAGGAAAATCCACACAAGACGTAGAACAAAACTCTGGTTTCAGAAGAAAACTATTGAAGTTTTGCAACGGCTACTAAGAAATCCTGATATAAATCCTATTGAAAATTTGTGGGGAGACCTAGCAAGACAAGTTTACAAAAATTGAAGGCATTTTTTCTCAGATTCAAAACTTAGATCTGCTATTGGAGATGAATGGTACAAAACTTGTCCCGAACTGTGACAAAAATTAATAATGCCCATGAAAGATAGAATATTTACAGTCATTAAAAGCAATGGTGGGTGCACAACATACAAATAATTTGTTTCTTCATTTCTGTATTGTTTTTATTTTGCTGTCCTTAAAGTTTTACACTAGCGAAAATAGTGGTGTTTTTTTGTATAATTATTTTATTTTCATTATAAAATACTTAGATAAATTTTGTTGACATTTTTATTATCTTTTCAACTACATGATATGATTTGAAATTTATCAAAAGCATTAACATTTTTTGCTGTCCTTAAAGTTATATCTTCTTAAAAATGTATAAACAAGAACCTGAATATTTGAAATTTCCAAAATTCTGAAAAGCTGTCATTGCATTTTATTGCATGAATACATAGAAGTTGAAATATGAGTATAGAAAAACAGATCCCCAGAGAAAATTAAAAAGAATATTCAAAGTGGAATTTTCAAAATTTCAATACAGGAAAGCTATGTAGAGCAGTGGAAATAGAAGAAGTAAATTAAACAGGAAAATGAAAATATGTAGAAATTATATATATATGCATGCATGCATGCATGCATGCAAAATGATTCATTGGCGGTTTAAAATAAATTTTAAAGAAGGTATTTGTAATTTAAAATGAATTGTATTCTTTTTGCAGACAAATGCCAATGCGACTGAAGGATAAGTTATTGGCCTATGCTTTAGTCCTAGCCCTGAAATTGAATAGCTACTGCATTAATGGTAATATTTTTGCTGCATCAACAAAGATATCTTCTAAGAGGTATTGTTCCTATCCATTATTTACCTAAATAAAATTAGTTATTTTGCAATGACAGTTATTTTCATTAAGAATCAAACTGAAAGCTTTTTCTTGACATATATTAACAATTTTCAAATTATTAATTGTAATAATGTCTCAGATCTTCAAGAATCACAAGTTAATTAAATCTTTAATTTCACCCTATGATGGAATAAAACTGTTTTTGAAATTGCACTAAGCTCTTCAAATTTACTTTATGTTATTTGAGTTATCATTTTCATCAGAAACATCATTTAAGGGGAGGGGGACAAGCACCCCCTGCCTCTGTGTTTCAGACTTTCTTTTATTTATCTGTTACTATAATTTCTTTTAGATGAACATTTTCATGTGTTTTTACCAATATATAATAATTTGGTGTAAATAAATGAAGATAATAAAAGTATTCCTATGAAAATTGGCAGAAAATTTGGATGTACTGTGTCTAACAAAAGAATTTTACCCATTCCAAGCAAAATTTGAAATGACTTTTGAGTTTTATATTGGCAGAGAAATCCTGTTTTGATATATCAAATGCGTATTTCAGTAGTTATTAACTTCCAAATGCAAAAAAACCCTTTAACATCTTTTGATGTAAAAATGAGCTTATACAGAAAAGTTTTAATGCATAAAAAGGGCAGAAAGGATTGTTCTATTATAAAGTTGTTGTCATTTTTAAAAAAAAACTTTTCTTGGTTGTAATGAGAAAACTGAGGCAAGCAAAAATTTTGTAAAATTGCTGAGCTTTCAGTTTCCCTTACCTTCTCTAGGCATTTTTGCTTTAAGCATATGCTAGTTTATGAAGTCTGTTAAAAAAAAGTACACCTGCCTTTTGTCTACAATAAAAGCAAAACAAAGGTGTCATTAGATTCAGGATTGTTTCTTTCAGAATATGAATCCAGTTTTTAAAATAGATGTCATCTACTTTTTAAAAATTGCCCCAACTTTCAGCTTTCAAATGGTAACACCCATTTGATTATCTGAGTTCTTTGGATTAAAGCAGCCCAGAAAAGTATATAGTTATGCAGCTTTTCTTATATAGGTCTTAGAGTTAGAAGGGGTCAAAATTTGAGGATAATGTTGAATTAACATAACAAACTTAATTCATATCTTCACAAAAATTCTTCCAAGTGAAAAGTTTGATTTTCAATGAGATATGATACAAATGGATTCAAACATAATTTAAGCCTACTTTGAATTCAAAAACACATTTTTAATTAAGAAAAATATGAAATCTACATTATTTTTTTTCATAACAAATAAACATCATCAAAAACATGGCTATGGTCTTTTACATCTCATTCTTATCATTATTTTTTTAGATAGCATAATTTAAATTTTTAATGTCCTTTTCTTTCCTGTTACATTTGCATTAACACAAAAAAACTTTTAAAGTAATTGTAAAAATTGCATACTTTCTTTTATAAAAAGTTTATAGTTACAATTTTTCTGGTTACTAATTGATTGTCCCTTGTAAGACCTTAATTTAATTTAATTTGTATTTAAATTTTCTTTTACAGTATGAAAGTGCATAATTTCTTAACTTTTAGGCTGATTTAATCCCAAGAACTCAGTTTGAAAAATGAAAGTTGGTGCAGTTTTTAATCATTCAGAAAGAAGACATTCTGAGTCTGATATCTTTTATTGTACCCTAATTTCTTGCCTGTAATCTGCGGCAGCATATAATCTGCAGGTGTCAATTTCATGATACTTTGAAAAAAACCATTGTATAATCCACAGTGGCATATAATCCACATGTGAAATTTTCACTTAAAAAAATTCATAAGATCCACAGGACTAACATTCAGTCATAAGGGAAAAAATATTGAATCTAGTGTAAAATATTTTATTTTAAACTTTAGTATTTAATATAACACTTGATAAATAAATAAAAAATAAATAAAAAATTTAAAATTCAGTACAAAGATATTTGCATTTCTATTACACATAAGTAAGAATAAATTTAGAAGATTTACATTACTTAGTGTAGAAATTATAATTAAGTAAGTTAATTACTTAAACATACGTTTAAATGAAATATAAAATCTGTGTACTAGTGTTTTGTCTTATTTTTACTTACTTTTATATATTACTAGCTGACCCGCCCGGCATTGAACGGGCCAGTGATAACAATCTATTCTATGCGAACATGACTGAAATTTGAAGGCTATCGAAATC
Source organism: Maratus michaelseni (assembly GCA_963931845.1). Classification (NCBI taxonomy): domain Eukaryota; kingdom Metazoa; phylum Arthropoda; class Arachnida; order Araneae; family Salticidae; genus Maratus; species Maratus michaelseni. The sequence goes on along the minus strand of OZ007599.1, from coordinate 76,623,716 downwards.
AAGTCGAATGAGGCAAATCCCATTGTAATCGGGCCCATAGAACCCGAAATCAGAAAGTGCACCCTAACGGTAGAAAGTGCAACTAAAATACAGGGTGTTTCTAAATGAATATTGGGGTTTTAACGCTTTGTAGTATCTATTATATAAAAATTAAAATTATACTTAATACATAAAATGAAAGAGCAACTCAAACAGTTTGTTGGTACTTGTGCATGCACATGCATAGGCAATGTTTCTTCCGTGATCCGTTAGAAAGCGGTAGTACTGAAAATGGCGACTAGTGAACAGAAAGCATTTTGTGTTTTGCAGTTTGCAAAGACCAAATCTGTTGTTACTGTGCAACGTGTGTTCCGGATAAAGCTCAGGTGTGATCCCCCAGCCAGCTGTTGCAACAATTACCTCACAAACACTAATTAACGTTCAGGAAGAATTGAGCTATCGACTTATGTGTGTCGTGTGATGAAAGCTATTGGAGTGTTTCTATATTAAGCTATATTAAGTTGTTCACATTGAACACTTGTAAGCTTGTAGGTAAAACTGTTTGAGTTGCTCTTTCATTTTATGTATTAATTATAATTTTAAGTTTTATGTAATAAATACTACCAAGCGTTAAAACTCAGATATTCATTTAGAAACACCCTGTATTTAAGGCTATAGATATCAAGTCGAATGAGCCAAACCCCATTGTAATAGGGCACATAGAACGAGAGATACTCCTGTAGTTCCACCGCCAGGGAGCACAATCTGTTCTAGAAGAGGCCTTTTCAGAACACTCAACCCAACCAGATTTCCTAGTAGAAATGAAATTTAACCATTGGTAAACATTGCCAAAATAGAGGAAATCATGAAAGTGGGTTATGTAAACGACCGGTTTTGAAAGGGTTAATGTAGATATTGTTTTAAAATCCAATGGTGCGTTTTAAAGAAAATGAACATGTCTATGATCTGGGATCTTCTGTTTATCCGTATTCACATTTCCCGAGTCTATGCCGATTTTTTAACCTGGGCCAAAAATCACATGAGTGAGTTTTTGAAAAAAAAATTTTTTGGATGGTTAAAATTAATTTTTTTCGAAACGAATACCAGATTTTAAAAAGCAAAGAAACGTAGATTAGGTACAGTAATTTTAGTTTTTCATATCTTGTTTACAAACGCAGATTTGAATTTTTAAAGATAGGAGAAATCATTAAAAAAGCGAAATTGACCTGCAGTAAAAAAAAGTTTTCAAAAGTGTTAATGTTAATTTTTTTTAACTAAAGGTTTCTGCCTTAACCCTATAGAATGTAGATGCCCTTAGCTGTATTTGTTTTTTGTTTGGTTATTTTAGAGAGTCGATGCACGATTTTATATATCGCAAAAAATCAGAATTTACAAAATTGAGTCCTGTGCACGAATTTTTTTCAAAGGGTTAATATTCATATTTTTCTAAAACAATTGCAGATGTCAAAAAAGGGATGAATGTAAATACTGTCTGGTATTTTTAGTTTTTTGTAACGTGTCGTAGGTACAAATTTTTAAAAATTTGCTAAATCACGAAACGGCGTACAGAAAATATACTTTTACGAAGAGTTAACTGTCTTGTTTTTTAAAACTAAAGGTGGCTTTGAAAAGGGAAATGTCAGATGTTTAATTCGGTGAACTTGGTTATGCTAATCATAAAGTATTGGATTCACGGTATTTGTCTATATGGTAGTCACATTTCTCCCAAACTGTCTGCATTCACTGCTTCCACGGCTGCTGTTGTGCATATTTTCAGTTCAGCTAATCTAGCATAAACATAGTCTTTTATAAACCCTCAGAAGAAGAAATCGCACACTGAGAGAGGTCCGGAGATTTTGACAAACACTGAAGTAGTGGAGGAAGGAAGAGTGTTAGCGCTACCTGTTGGTAACTGTGTGAAACTAGATTATTTGACCTAAATGGATTAAAAGCTGAATAGTTGGGATTCTTTTTGAAACACCCTGTATATTAAAGGGGCTGTTAGTCACGAGGTGATAGTGGGGCTGTATGCAGGGCCTTATTTAAAGCATGAGCCAAATGCCCAAATTGGGTATACAATTTTTGTAAAGCAATATTTTATATTTTGACTTTGTACTGATTATAAATCAATATCTTGTACTTTTAGAGTACAGTCAAAATAAAAGCCAAAAAATATTGATATAAATATGTATGTTATCTATTCATTTCTGTATTTGATGGCCTGGAACATGTTACTTTTTTGGACTGTATAGGAATGTTTACTAGGCCCTGAGTCTCACTTTGGCTTATCATGGAAATCTTTTCAGCAGGTTGGGGATCTTAATATTATCCTGCAACAGAAGTATCGCTTTGGAGAAAACTTCTTTTTGCTGACTTGTTGAAGCTTGTGAAATTAGTTGACAGCTCTTTTTCCTGGCCTGGAAAAATTCATCACAAAAACCTATTTCCCTCCCCCCTCCCCCTAATGGAGGAAACAGAAAGTAAAGCTGTTTGTTCCAATTGCAAAGTGGGAAATTGACCCACTTCAATTATATACAATAAAAGAGCAAATGTTACATTGAATTAGACTGTATATTATTATTAAAATCTTGCTGTTCACATTTATTGAGTTATCTTTTACTATATTATACTCTATTTTATTGATAATTTTATTTGAAAGCTTTCTTTTCACATGAGACAATCTTTCAGATACAGAATTCTATATATTTCTTATGTTAATGCTACCTATCCTATCCTGTTATGTTAATGCATTAGATTTTAATAAATGGAAAAAAATCAAATATACTTAACTTGCTTTTTGTTTATTTTCTAGAATGACCTCTGTAGCTTATGCCCTTGGATGTCATACATCAGAAACCAAATCAGATGCTGTCAAAATGATACACTTAAAATTGCCATTATATAAGTTTCAAGAACTACCCAGAAAAAGGAAGAAATAAATTGGCTATTTTTTCATTCTACTTTTAATCTCATTCAATTATTCCTAAAAAATCAATGATTCTCAGGAACCAACCAGCATACAGTGAAAAATAATTCATTACTATGCATTGTTATATAATCATTTATATAAAATTAAGGAAGATATGCTACAGAAGAATGTTTATTGCAGGATAGAACTTAGTATATCATGTTTACATTGCAACAATTGGCCAGTGAATAAAAACATAAGTTTTTGGTATATTTTTCATAGTATTTTTAAAAGAACCTAAAATTCCCCTGTCTTGTCAGAAAATCTAGTCACCAGTGATGAGTAAACTTAGGTAATTTCTCACTCCCTGATGATTCTTGATAGGATTCATATGCATAATAAAATATTGTTTTCTTGTATATTAATGAAAAAGTTGGAATATGTCAGTTTGTGAGTATGCCTGATTAATCTGTTTGGAGTTTCTAGTATATTCTCCAGTTTCTTGTTTGATAAATTACATTCTAAGTTGAACATCCCAAAATAAGTTTAATCTTTTGCACAAGGATAATCCAACTTCAAAGCTATAGTCTTTGTAATGATACACAAAGTCTCTGTTTAAAGACCTTTTAAGATATTATAAAAAGATCTTATCAGTTTGAATCTTTTGTTTATTTAATTATATGACTGAGAGCATTTCAAAAAGCATTATCGGTATTTCAGCCTTTTAAAAGCAAGTTTTTTTTTTTTTATCTGAATTATGACCATAATAAAATACAATGTTTCTTTTGTAAAACAACCCCAAATGTCTGCACTCTCAGTATACTAAGACAAGGTAACTAGACTAATAATAACAGAGTAGACATTAGAAAAGTTAATGTTGAACGAATCAGACCATTTGTTGTCATTGGAGAATAGTAGTTTGTGTATACAAAGTGAAATGTCTGTACACCATTCAGAAATATGATAGGAATTTCCTAATCTTAAAAAACTTGAATTGTTCAGAAAATCTATAGAAGCATAATATTATCTGAGCATTTTAAAACAAAACATACATAAAATTTTCTCAAATTATGCTACTTCTGACTAAAAATGGTGTCAGTTGTTTTTTATGTAAGCAATGATTAAAAGTACATTTGAAAGCAATTATTTTCATTTGTAGGGAGGATTTTTCTTGAACTAAATAATATTTTTCCATAAAAATCATAAGTAGTGGGGAAAAATCTTGCATGCATCATAAGGGCTTTAAAGTATCCTTTTAATCATTCTTTTCATTAAGAAGAATAGTTGGCACATTTTTAATCATAATTAGCATAATTATAGAAATTTCTAATTCTTATACCACCCAGTTAATCATTGACTTCAGAGGAAGCATCTGATCGACAGAAAACAACTGAAATTGTGTACCCATCAAAATTAGCACAAAATCTATTAGATGTGTACTTTAACACTTTTTGTTCATTTTACTTTTTTCTTTGGCTTATGTTAGAAAAGCCATATGCTGTACAAACATGTATTTTAAAACATTAATTTTTAGTTAATATTAAGCTATGTATAAAAACATTTTTTGTCACCATTAGAACATGTGTGGTTTCAAAATCCTACTATTAATTATCAGCAACTTATTTAACCCTCTTTCTTACAAATTATTTTTTTTAATCATTCTTCAAATTGGTACAATTAAAATACTATAAAATAATTTCTACCAAATGTGAGACTTTGATCTTTAATAGGTGTTGTTCAAAATTAAAATTGATTGGGGGAAACTCTTTTCTCCTATTTTTTGTATGTAAAATAAATGTAAATGATATGGATTTTCTGATGAGTTATTACTGTCATTAATAAATTTTTGTTATCAACCTTTAGCTCCAATAACAGTTTCAACATAATTATGCTTTTTAAGTTAGGTATCTCTAGCTGATTTTCTCGATCTCATGGCTGTTGGCCAACTTGGTTTCGAAGCATCCCTGTGTAGGATATCAACACTTTGACCCTGCACCGTCTAAGCTCTGTGCTTACTTAATTCTGCTGCTTTCCCAATCTTGATGGCTTTAGATAAACTGAGATCAGTTTCCCAAAGCATTCTCTCTTGAAGGCTTACATCAATTACATCTAAAACAATCCAATCTCTAACAACAGAATCTAACTGTTCTCCAAATTTGCACGATTTTACTAGTTTCTTTAGGTCAGTCACAAATGAATCAAAAACTTTTCCTTCTTGCAGCTTTCTATTGTTGAAGAGGAATCGCTCCACTACAATGTTTTTCTTGGGCGTCGTATATATTTCAAACTGTTTAATTACAACTTCATAGCTCTTTTGTTCTTCGCTGGTCAGATTCAACGTATTAAATACTTCTACTGCTTCTTCTCCTGCAGCACTCAGAAACAAAGCAAGCCTAACATCAAAATTTTTCTCATCATTACCGGATGCTTTTAACCATATTTCAAATAACTGTTTGAATCTTTGCCAATTCTCTGCCACGTTGCCATCAAAACTTAGGCCTTGTGGTGGTCGACAAAATTCCATGTCTTAACAGATGTTTAAAGCAATATACATATACTATTAACTTTTAAAATCACAAATAAACTACAGCTATGCCATGTTTTATGTTAAGCAATTAATTATAAATAATTAATACAATCATTCATCATCATATTAACTTTACTAGCACTGAGCATCTTACACACGTTGTTTATCCCCTGCTAGCTTCAACCAGCTTAACTCACTTCAGTTCAATCATATGCTGTTGGCAATATATGTTACATTGGGTTGAAACCCATGTCAGGCTTGTCAGCCTGACCATTTAGAGTTTACAGTGATTTTCTTCAAACTTTGCATAAATATGGGTTAGGAGTGTGTAGCAAGTAGCTAAAGTTATTAATTCAGAAATTTTGAAAAATATTATCTACCCTTATATTTACCTGGTGCCTCCTGTTGCTGACAATATATTAAAGGAAGCAAAACAGGGCTTGTAACATATAAGTTATCTCTGTACACAGAATTAAACAAAAAGTTATTGACAAAAAAATAAAATGCTTAAATAAATGTTTTTCGTAATAGGAATAAGTTGTTTCCTATTTAATTTATACTTAGCCATATTGTCTGAATATGGAATTTATTCCCTCAAATTCAACTTCTACACTAAAATCTGGAAATTTCTAAAACAATTCTGGATTTTGAGACTCTACTGTATTTATTTATATCAATAACAACACTATTAAGATTTAGAGAAATCTCCCTGTGATAGGTCACAGGTTTGACAGCTCGGATTTAATTTACATAATTGGCTGTTACCTCACATTTCCTGTTCTTCCTTTTTAATTTCTTAATTTTAACATATAAAATGCTTCTTAGTTTTCCTGAAATTTTACAAATAGTGTAAAATTTTTGCTAATAATTTTAATTACTGTAGTCATTTTTAGCCTGTTGCAGCATACAAAAGTTTTAATTAAAAGCTAGCAGTAAATTCATCAGTATTTCACAAATAACGCAGATAATGTTTTGTTTATTTCCATGCAATGCTAATTTTTTAAGACTTTTTAAATATTTTCATGCAATTTTTAGAAAATTTAAGAAGGGAGAAAAAGCTATTTTAGTCCCATTAGGGGTCCTTATGAGTACAAGGTGTGAATCAAGTATGGGCTTGGGTATACCTAAAGTTCTCTCCCATTAAAAATCCTCTTTACTATCCACATAGGAATAAATAGAGCTTTTATTTTGCTAATAATTTTAATTACTGTAGTCATTTTTAGCCTGTTGCAGCATACAAAAAAAATTAGTTGCAGCTTAAAAAATAGCTATTGATATAAATAAATACAGTAGAGTCTCAAAATCCAGAATTGTTTTAGAAATTTCCAGATTTTAGAGTAGAAGTTGAATTTGAGAGAATAAATTATTGGTAATAAAGAGCTATAAAAATCTTTAAAAAAGAAAAAAATAAGATTTAAAAGAAATTAATATTTAAAAAAATCTTTGTGAATCAAATCTTGAAGGGTAAAAAGTGTGTTATTGTATCCTAGGTATAGAAAGACTGACTTCAAATAACAAAATTGGAGTTTTTAAAACTATGAATTTCAATAAACTCAAGCAGAACAGTCAAATACCTTTATTTCAATTTTATTTTTTAAACAAAGAACATTTTTTTCCATTAATGGTTCAAATAACACAGCAAGTGTATAAATTTTCTAAACACAAAATATTCTTTTAACAAATGCAATTACTTGAAATAAAATTCAACATAAATCAGCAAAGGATGAAATCATCATATCTATATCCAAAAAGGTGATGTTTTTTTTTAATGTGTTGAATCTTGTTCTTAATTGACTATCTTATTTCAGTAAAATCTCAATTCATTTTTTCTATGGTGATTTAAAGGAAACCACCATTATACCATTAATAAGGATATCCAGAATCAAATTGAAAGTGTTGTTCTTAAAGAATAAATTACTAAAGATTTAAGTTGGATGTATTTTTGGGTGAATTTCAATTGTCCATAGATTTTCCCAAACTCCATACCAAAAGCTATGATTATCTGGGTATAAAATAGGAAACATTTCTGTTAATTATCCTTTTTTTAAAGTCATTTTCATTGTATATAGTATTTTTTTTATTTTTATATGATAAATTTCTTAGGTGGTTCTTACAAAATTTTAGTTGATCATTCCTGAAATACATTTTTAACTTTGCTAAATAAATTGTAAAAAAGGTTTGAGATTGCTTTCAATTGTTATTGTTTAGCCCTAAAATTGGCTTAACATTAGAAAAGTTATTACGATGGTCATTACAAAGGCATTTTGGAAACTATTATCACACTTCCTTAGCAAAAATAGCTACTTTACATTGTACAATTTAAAATCTGCTTTTTATGCATTAAAGATTAGTGAATGTGGTAAAGCAAAAAATTTCTAACAAAACCGAGATTTTACTGATTGGATTAGCAATATAAATTGGAGTTTAACAAAAAAATGACATTTCTAATCAAATACTTGTGTTTCAGTTCATGTATTTTGCAAACAAACTCATAAGAAAATCTACAAATTTCTACATGACCTTTTTCTTCTAAATGTGGATTGATCATTTTTGTTAAAAACACTTTATAAATTTGATATCTGATTAAATTTCTGAAAACACAACACAAGCAATATAAATTTTTGTATATCTTGATAAAAATTTCTTTTGAAGCTTTGTGCAATTCATAAAACATTTTTTTAAGTACATACGTATGTATATACACTGCTCAAAACAATTAAAGGATATTTGAAGTTTTATATAAAATAAAGATATAAACAATTTTTTTTTTTGCCGAAAATAGAAGAAGAGAATCACAAATGCAAATTTTTCTGGTTTTCAAACTGTGGAGTATGCAAATTTTGAGTTCGACGTCAAAAACGTCGCTTCAGCGACAGCGAATGAAATTTGACTTTCAACTGGATAAAAGAGAATGAAGACAAAGATGATCGGCATTCAGTGATTGCTTTGTTTCGATGAGTACGATGTCTCAGGGAAGTCATTTGACAGATTCAGAAGCTTGGAGAATTGTTGGTAGGTTAGAAGGGGGCCAAACTCAAGCCGAAGTAGCGCAAGCCATTGGAGTGTCACAAAGTGTCATTTCCAGGATCTGGAACCGTTTTTTGGAGAGTGGATGTGCAGGCCGAAGACCAGGGCAAGGTCGTAGACGGGCAACAACGCCCAATGAAGATCGGTATTTAGCGTTAACAGCTCGGAGACATCGAAACATGAACGCTACTCTTCTCCAACAACACATTCGCTCGGCTACAGGCACCACAATTTCAACTCAGACTGTCCGAAACCGGCTCCATGCTGTAGGTCTGTATGCTCGCCGACCGATGGTATGTGTTAGATTAACATCAAGGCATCGTCGCGACCGCAGGGAGTGGGCAACCGAGCATGTCAACTGGACGAGAAATGAATGGAGCAATATTCTGTTTTCTGACGAGTCCCGTTTTTCTGTGTATCCGGATAATAGGCGTATTTTCATCTGGAGGGACCGTGGCAGTAGGAATAATCCTGCGTTCGTGCACGAAAGTGTCAGATTTGGCGGTGGAGGAGTGTTGGTGTATGGTGGCATCTCCATTGACGGGCGCACTGACCTCTACATCATTCGAGATGGAGCTCTGACTGGTCGCCGATATAGGGATGAGATCCTCAGACCTATTGTAGTCCCTTACGCTGCAGCAATCGGAGATAACTTCATTTTAATGGACGATAACTGCAGGCCACATCGTGCAAACCTGGTGGAGGATTTCCTTTTCGAGGAAGGAATCGTTCGAATGGAATGTCCAGCGTGTTCTCCAGACATGAATCCAATCGAGCACGTTTGGGACGCTCTAGGAAGACGAGTTTCTGGCCGCCAACAACCCCCACAAACTCTCCAAGAACTGGAAAGAGCTCTTCTGGAAGAGTGGGGCAGAATACCCCAACTTGTCATTAATAGCCTCATTGAGTCCATGCCTCAAAGGTGTTCAACGTTGCTGGCCGCCCGTGGAAACCATACCCCCTACTGAAAATGATTTTCTTTGAAGAAAACACCTTTTCTTATTCTTTTTTTCTCATATGCACAAATTGTGTTTTTTTCCTTTTGTACACAAATGCGCAATAAAATGCATTTTTTTCTGCCAAACATGTGTAATTTATTCTCATATAACCTACTATGTCTGTCGACCATGTATCAATCAGCTAAAAAGTTTCCCAGATACAAAATCCACCTAAAACTGCAATATCCTTTAATTGTTTTGAGCAGTGTATATAATATATATGTATAATACTTACAATTTAAATATGTTTTATTTAAAATACTTTATGATAATATGGACATCATAAGAAAGTTTGCTGTTAGCAAAAGTTAGAGAAAATACATGATTGTATATAGTATTTGAAGATAATGAAGAACCTATTTATTCAACCTTTTCATCCCATCTTAACCTTTGGAAAAAATAGAATTATCAGAAATCAGACATACAATTTTTTGTATTAAAATTTGAAGATTTTCACATAAACAATATGTCTGATTATTTTTAAGAACATATTAAATACAATGAACCCAACATGAGTGTAAAATTCAAATGAGAGATGTATTGTTTGTGCTTTAATATGTAATTAATTACCGATGAAAATTATTAATTCATCGTTGCTATTGCCATCTTGTGCTGCATGATTTGCTGGCTGGTGACTCTTTCCAACATGCAGAGAATTTGTGAGAAATTGTCAGACTTATTCAACACGTTACGTCCCATGTCCATTTTTCACTCATGTTGAGTTCATTGTATTTAATTAACTGAAGAAATTTGATAGTTCACTGTTACTTAAAATTGAAATAGACAATTTTGAAAAAGTTTACTTACTGATGGTGAAAACAGCTTTCCAATATTTCTAATAATTAAATTTTTCCACAGGTTAACATGGGTTTTCATGATGGAAGAGAGGTGAGTTCAAAATTGGAAACTTAATAAGAAGAGCTACTCAAATGACTAAGTGCATTGAAATAGGCAAAAAAGTAAAACTAGTAAAAATGATACCAAAAGTTTGTTTACACAGCATTCTATTAGAATAAAATGGCTTACTTAGTTAATAATAGAAAAAGTTATTGCTGTCACCTTGATTACTACAGAAAAAATACTTATTCTAAAAATAGATTAAAATTTCCATACATACAAAATCAAAAACATAGGTTTTTTGAGCAAATTTCAAATGTATCAATTTTTTGTAACACCATTGTCGGTTTTATGTTGGATCCAATTGAAATCCATGTTTCTGATGATGTATAACAGATTCCAAATTCTATTAACCTTCTCACCGCCGTGAACTGATATATCAGTTCACTATGCTGTAGGTTTTGCTGCAATAGAATCATTGTTTAAATTAATATATTTCTACGAATATATATTGCAGCTTTAAAACATTGAGTAATTATTAATACTCTCAAGGGTTATACAGGTATACGTAATTAAGTTTTTTATATCAAGATTGAAAATTCATCTTTTTTTAGCATTTTTTCAAAAATTACAGAGAAAACAGCATTAAAAATTCGTCCTTTTGCTCGGCGGTCATTAATTTTATATGTATGTAAATTACCGTGATGCATAACTCATCTAAAGAAAAGAGTTTTTTGATTGCAAATAACATTTACATCTTATGTCCATAAGTATGAACACATTTTAGCTTCAAAGACTACAAGAAGACAAATGGACCCTATTCTCCATTTGGGTTCGAGGCTACGATTTCCGAAATGTTTCCTCAAAGCACGTGACTCAATATCATGAAAATTTGGTCCATTGCTGCTCTATGGCATGCAGGCTTGAGTTGCATAATTAAGGACTACAATATCGGCAATGTTTCCCCAAAGCACATGACTTTCACGTCAGTGGGAATAGGGTCCATTCTATTGCTATGGAAATGAAAAGAATGGGATGTATATTATTTTTAATTCTGATAATTTGATTTATTTCAGATTGGAAATTATGAAGTGTTCTACTATTTAAAATGTTTAATGATCTGAAGTATAGAAAAGTTTTTAAATATCAGGGCAAGAAATAATCTGGAAAATGATGATAAAGAATTAAGCTTTAAAGCCTGAAACATTATCAATATAAAAACACATAAAGACCTTCTAGTACATAGGTGGATTCTGAACAGTGATATTTTTCAAACAGAAATTTACCAAATTTTAAGTACTTTTTTTATTTAAAAACTTAACAGTTATGTAAAATTACAGAATTTGTGTAATTTTATTTATCTTAATAATAGTTATGTAAAATTCCATAAATTTTATAATAAGTTAAACTCAATAAGTTAACTCAATGCAATAAATTAGGATTCCAGAGTTATTAGAAAGATGAACATTTTTAAATTTCCCAATTACTATAAATCTATTGAAATTTGTGGTACTTTTTTTCTTTTATATGGGCCTTGGTACTATTGGTACAAATGAGATAGATATTGCCAACGGGTAAAGTATTGTATTTATGTATATTAAATTGTGCAAATATTGAATAGCATATGAAATATTGAAAAATTTGCATTTGTAAAAATGCTCCTTCTCTTACAAAGCATAGCTGTATAGTCCAGGGGAAATGTACATGTTACCTTGCAAAAGGTCGGGTAGAAGATTTTATTTTTTTGACTTGTATATAATAAGGCCAGCATGGAAAAAACGAATTATCCAACAAAATTTCTTAAGGGAAAATTTTCTGTGGCCAAAAAACACCAAAATTTTGGGACTTTTATTGTTGTTTTTTAAATATCTTGAGACCCGTTGTCGTAGGGTATTATTTGTTAGTTACAATGTTAAAGAGGACAAAATTCTCTACAACTTTCATATTTACAACTTTTTTATACACTCAATAGCAAGCGCAGTACGACATTTCAAAAATAAGAGAATTTTTTCAGTGTCTTTAAAAACCGTGAAAAACGTACTTTTGTCCCGACGCGCGACGATTCAAATGTTCCCCATGGATGTAATGATGTATGTCAACTTCTACAGATTGACAACAGAAAATTATCTATTATTGGCACACCATCTTCTTCATTTTCATCACAACAGACATATTTTAAATTCAATAAATCTATATAATTTAGCAAGTAGGGGAGAGTGTGGATGACTAAGACAATTTTCGTATTTAGACAATAACTTTAAGTATATACAATTGTTAATTTTAAAGTATTGTTTAAATAATATTTCAGTATTTAGTAACTTATTGGCACGACAGTTTCAATAAAAAAAAATCTTGTTTAATTTTAATAATTATTTTTATAATGCATGCATATGTTCATTTTATTCTATAGTACAATGGTATATTTTATTTACCGATTATTGATGACATATGTTTTACTGTTTTAAGTATATCAAACATTGGATTGTAGTTCTAAATAAAAGGAGGGACTCAAAAATAAATCTATCTTATGTAACAAATATTTTTACCTTATAAAATATCTACAATAAAAATGACAACATATTATTTCATTAACTAATATTTTGCATTTATATCTCTTGTAAAATTTAAAAATTCTATCAATAAAATATTTGAGAACTATTTTCATAAAAAATTTCAAAATATTAGTTTTAGTAAATATTGTCAATATTTTCCCACTTTTATTATATAATTATAACAAGAAATTTTAAGATTTTATCTATTAAATGCTTTAAAGCTCAAACAGAAGAACTTGTTGTTGAAAAATACACTTTGTGGAATATTCTAATCTTCTGTAATATGTACTATTTTGAAACTATAGCTGTTGAATTATCTCAGTGCTACCATCTATCAAATGAAATACCGAGTTATTTATGATTGTAGACCATATAAACATTTTTGTTGTTATACATTCATCTCCTATCTCATTCAAGTCCACTTTCCCTACACAATAAAGTAAGGTACACAATATGACTGCATAAGCTAAATAAAAAATGTATTTTAATAATGATAATTTCTACGGGATATTTAACAATATTTTTGTCTCTTTGATGGGACTGTTGTAGGATTATTAGCGTTCAGTTTCCTGGATAGAAGATATATCAAGGATCATGGTTCTTCTAGAGCAGGGGTTCCCAAACTTTTAGACCGACGTACCACTAAATCGAAGTTCATACTTCTGCGTACTACCAGATAAAAAACGTAAAGCTAATATAGAAAAACCTTTAAAAAGGAACCTGCCTAAAACGAAATATATCTTCGGTCTTTCCAGTTTCCGTCATAGCAGGTTTTATTGTATTTAAAAATGAATAATTACATAACTAAATTGGTACTAAGATTGGCTGCTTTGTAATAACATTCAAGTAAAAAGTAGTATCACCATTAAATTTTAATAATGCATACAATATAAAAAAAAAGTTTTGGTACAGGAAAAAAGGCACAATACTTAATGACATATTGGCGCACACTGATTCATATACTGTTACAGTAGGCTAATTTGCTTCTATCGCTAATGAAAAGGGTGGACTTGTTTTATCAAGCACAGCTTCCTCATGTCTGGCTCAATATTAGGTAGTTTTAGTCATAAGTCACATTCGTTCCTTATTACTTTATTTGTGTGTTTGTTTTTGATTTAACGAAGGGGGGGGGGGCACATTAACAGATATATGTTGTGCTAAACACAAGCAGACTTTGATGATATCAAATGGTACTCTCATATTCTCACCAACAAAAAATCTGTGACATTCATCCTTTTGAATGTGGACTCCAGTAATCCATCACAGGAGAGCTGAATAAGTTCACTTCTTTCCCCTATCATGAGATACAGTGGCAGGGTGTCTCATATGATATGCTGTTTTCTGTATTTTATTCCACGTACCAGTATCTGATTTCTGCGTATCAGTAGCCAGAGCTTCCTGTACCATTACTGGTACGCGTACCATAGTTTTTACCATTCCCTGCTCTAGATGTATCTTTTCTTTTTTCCTGGCAGTTATTTGTCACCCATCCCCTCTTCCTCATACCCACTCTCTATAATAGAGCGGGTATGTTAGTTGGAAAAATAGCCTCATTTTTGAAAAGCTGTACTGCATTTAAGAATAGGGGGGGGGGAGGGGCTGTGCAAATAACAGATAATTTACTGCTATCAATATGTAGAAGATGAAATCTATGATTAAATTCTTGGAGAACATTTGAATCATCGGGACAAAGCTACGTTTTTCACAGTTTTTAAGGAAATTGAAAAAATCGTCTTATTTTTTTAAATGTCGTACTGCGCTTGCTATTGAGTATATAAAAAATTGTAAATATGAAAGTTGTAGATAATTTTGTCCTCTTTAACATTGTAATTAACAAATAATACGCTACGACAGTGGGTCTCGAGATATTTTAAAAACAACAAAAAAGTTCCAAAATTTTGGTGTTTTTTGGCTATAGAAAATTCTCCCTTAAGAAATTTTGTTGGATAATTCGGTTTTTCCATGCTGGCCTCATTATATACAAGTTGGAAAAAAAAAATCTTCTACCCGACCTTTTGCAAGGTAACGCCTTTTTTTTGGTACATTTCCTCTGGACTAGTACTTATTTTAGATTATGCTTTCAATGAAGATAAAACTTAACTCTGAAACGCTAAAATAATTAGTTATTGCAGTTTTAAGCAAAACAAAACCACATAATCTGAAAATGCAACAAGATTGATTTGATGTCACCACACATGAAACGCGTCTTTTTTAGAAAGGTCAAAAGATTATTTTAACATCTCTAAATATTAATGCATGTTTATACTTTTAGGCAGAAAAACTAGATTTCATTAAAATCTAGAAAAATGCTTAAGTGATACAAAAAGAAACAACAAAAGGCTTATAAAAAAACCTTTTAATGATCAACAAACGTTTCAACGCTCATACAGTGCCGTTTTCAAGAAATATAATGCTAAACAAAAGTATTCTCGCAAATTTGGAAAATAAACTTGAAAACATGAATCACGAGATCATATATGTAAAAAAAAGCAGGTGCTTGAAGTAGCCAACTGTAATCGTGAAAATTAATATTTCGTTATTGCTTTTTAAAATGGAAAAGTACCTTGTGCCAAATTTTAGGCAATTCAAATGAGACGGATTCATTGCAAATGTTTATGTTATGCATGTAGATTTCTATTGATTCACGGATAATAGATGGGAAGTAGAGTCTTGATGGATAAATTATTTTACTATTTTTAAAATCAATTTTTATTGTCTCGGTGCTATGTAGTCGTGGCAGTGCTGTAGTACTCCTGTCACTCCTGAATTGCCTAAAATATGGCACAAGGTACTTTTCAGTTTTAAAAAGCAATAGATAAATATTGATTTTCACGATTACAGTTGACTACTTCAAGCACCTGCTTTTTTCACATATATGATCTTGTGATTCATGTTTTCAAGTTATAATATTATTTTCCAAATTTGCGAGAATACTTTTGTTTATCATTATATTTTTATTAACTGGCTCCGTATGAGCATTGAAATGTATGTTGATCATTAAAAGGTTTTTTCTAAGCCTTTTGTTGTTTCTTTTTGTATCACTTAAGCATTTCTCTAGATTTTAATTATATTTAGTGATCTTATTTTGTGATTATGTACAGTACAGAACCATTTATCCGGAATGGTTATGGTCAGGCGTATTCCGGATAACTGGTTTTTCTGGATAACTGGTTGGGCATAGCAACTTACAATATTAAATTTATAACATCTGTTTGATCAGATTTGTAGAATATTTGTGGTTGTGATATTGTTTCAGTTTTCAAATTAATTATTAGATTACTCATATTAAGAATCAGATGCAAACAAGATAAAAGATTAATCAGAATTTGAAAGAAAGCAATTTGTGAAAAAAAAAATTCCTCTGAAAAAAAATCAAAATGGCCAATATCTAACTAAATATGCTTCCATTTCAAATCTTAGATGTTGGCATCAAGTTATACCATGCATGTTGTAAAGTTTCAAGCAATGCACTTGTCAAACTGGCACCATATGGCACTTTTTTACGGGAAAGATTCTGAAATCGGACAATTGGAAATATCATTCTGGATAATTGGTTAACTGGTTTCCAGATAAATGGTTCCATACTGTAACTAGATTTCATGTAGGTAAGAATACAGAAAGCTAAAATTAAAAAACAGACATACTTTTTACTTTAATTTTTTTTATATAAAGAAAATGTTTCATAAAAAAACAGAACAAGAAAACTGAAAAATGGGCTTTATATATTATATGTATTATTGTCTTAATTCATTTTAATGCTTATTCTTTTTTCTTCGAATAAAATTTTCTGATATGCAGATAAAAAATTATGAGCAATAATGTTGAAAACAAAAAATCTGTATTTAATACTGATTTATTGAATGAAAACTTTAAATACACTGACAATAATAACTGTGTATTCTCAGTAAATAAATATTATGACATATCATTATTTCCTTTTAATTTCCCTCTTTATGTACATATTTTTTAAAAAATAATTCTTACTTTATTTCTATATTTAAGTTTGTAAACAAAGATTATATATCTGCAAAACACTTCAAATCAAGCTGTGCGAATTAGTAATCATTCATAATAAAATGAAAGCAGTTAGCAATATGTACTGAGAATTTGATTTTCAGCCATCTCATTATACATTTAAGGGCCATTCTCTGTTTGAATAATTTATTAGTATAATGTTATTATGTAGTTATGCTTCAACATCATTAATCAAAATTCAAACAAACATTCTTCCCTTGAAAGGTGGTCACTTAAACATCACAATGACGCCGGAATTTTAGAATCAAACTTTGCTTTTACTTATTTTGAAATAAACTTGTTAAATCCTGGTGTGATTCAATTATTTCAATATTTTAGAAACTTAGTACTTGGTTAACAACATAAAATTTAAATATATTTTAAATTATTAAACTACTTCTGCATAATATTTCTCCTGTAGAAATATTAATTTATAAAAAAAATTTAAATGAAAATTTAGAAATTAGTGAATCTGTAATTTTCAAAATTCAATAAAGCATAAAACCTTCAATCCCAAATTCTGCAGATTTCACAAAATTGACATAGTATTTTAAATAAATCCTTGATTTTTTCTGTTCATGTGAAACATTTTTTAAACATATTAAACTTTTTTTATATATTGTCCTTCAAAAATAGTTTATTTAATAGCTCGATATAAAACTTTTAAAACAAGCAAATTATTTTTAATTGCCGAAATGCTTCATTCAATACAAAATCTCTCTTATAAGTTGAATGAAAAAAAATCTCACGAATTCACAGTATGATATATTCGTTACAGTAATTTATGATACTTTTAATTTGTTTTACTAGTTATTTTTAAGAAAAGAAAGAAAACGTCTGTGTGCATAGTACAGCCAGGAATTGTTTTACATGTGCAGTGACATCCGAACTGCTTTTGTTACTTATAAAGTTAATGAATTATCCAAATTATTATTTTAAATACACATGAAAAATGTACTGAAAATTAGCTTTTAGTTTTATTCTCTATAAAATGCAAGTTAAATTTAAAAAAATGTGAAAATTACCCATTGCTACAATGTTTGGTCGAAGTAGAAATCATCTTCTAATTTCTGTTTATATAAGACAAAGATTTATTCTCTATAAAAAGGTAGTACCATATTTGCTTGGAAATGGATCCATCTGAGCAAAGTAACTAGGCATCAATTATTTTCACTAAGACTGTTTAGAAAAGACAATTTTTGATGATTTAATCAAAGGTGTAGAGAGGGATTCTTAGAAAAAGACTAAGTTTTATGAAATTTTTCAGGAAGAATATTGTTTAAATGAAAACTACAAATTTCTAAGTCTAATCTCACTTAAAAGAATCTACTAGGGTCTCTCTAGGAAACATTCTATGTAATAATGTATACAGTTCTTTATTCTGATGTGGAAAGTTACTTTTAATTTATTTCTATAGCACAGAAAATGTACAGCTTACTCTTAATTATAAAAACTCAAATAGAATTAAACGTTAATATTGAAATTATTTAATTAAAAATAAAAACAGGTGCAGACCTTAGCTATTCTATTATTTTAACGAACTCATCATTTTACCTGCTTGTTTAACATATGCACATAGTACCAAGTAGGAAGATGGCTGGCTTGCTTGCTATTATGTTTTAGAGTCTCCACTTTATTCTATAAAAAAATCCTGTACTATTCAAAAACTCCAGCAATTAGTTAAACAGAGATTATCTTGTAATACTTAACAGATATCATAACATATTCACTTGATACATCAGTGGTTTTGTTTATAACCAAAAAAAAACTTTTTTTGGCATTCATTTTCAGTCTTATGATATTTGATTTATTTATCATTATGTTGTTGTGAAATATTCTCTCCTCTTTTTTATACATATCTTTTTTTCTTCAAGAGCTGATTCTCAAGTAACACATAATTGTTGGATAGCATAGGCCCACTGTTTTCTAGCTCCATTGGTCAATGGCTGAGTTTGGCTGAACCAACGGCTAAAATTAAGTATGAGACAATGCCTGGCTGATTGTTGAACTAAAGGTCTGAATTGCTAATTGACCAATGGTTGGGTCTAATTTGACCTATCATCAAAACAACTCATGTACTAATATACGACACTATTCTACTTAGAAACTTCAATTGATTTCTCCACTTTCTAGCAAAAATTTTATTATAGATGCTTCTAGAATTGCCGATTAAAATTACTTAAAATATTTCAACATTGATTTTTTGTATTTTAACAATTATCGCTAAAACTATTATGTAAAATAAATTTACTTTTATGACTAAAATACAAGAGTGCTAAGCATTCCAACCTATTTTTAAAAAATATACATATTTAATAATTATCTATTTATAAATATGATAGATGAAAATTTTATAATCATCTGACAACTAAATGCTGTTTATTTTTTAAGTAAAATCTTGCCACGCATGAAAATATGTAAAATTCATTCTAAAAGCATTTATATGATGAACAATATCCATATTTTCTGTTCCAAGTTTGAATGGAGCTGTAGAAAAAAATTGAAAACTCGAACATTACAGAAACACAAGGTTAAAAGAAATTTAAAATTATTTTAGCTAGATTATGCTGAATTGTAGTGCACTATCCAAAGTTTCTAAAAAAACTTGTAAAATAATGCAGTAAATTTACTCTTGAAAAGCCTTATCATAGATTGCAAGAGAAATATTTGACATCAAATTTATAGACACACTTCCTTTTCAATGAAGAGTAAGATCCACACAAAACTTATTATAACTTATACAGACTATTTCTTTTCTCAAGTCATTTTTCAGAAAGCATGTTTTCAGTTGTTCTTCCCAATCATTTGCAAATGTAGAACATTCCTGAACATTATAACTTTAATTTCTTTGTCTCTCTTTTCCTATAATGCCTATTAATTGACAACAATCTACATAAACGAATCCCCACAATTTAATACACAAATCAGAAAAAATATTGGATGAAACATTCCCAGGAGGAGGGCCTGTGGGCCACTCCAAGCCTGCCTCCTAGAAAACTTTATCCCCACAGCCCCAAGTTGTTTATCTGTGCCTGTAGCTTCAGATAATTCCTATTCTAACAGACGTCTTCAACATAATTTTATGTCCAAGTTACATAGAATCTTAACAATTACAGATTCTTTGTAACCATTATGATTTCAATCTCATAAAACAAGGGTGTTTGTTCAGAATACAGTGTTTTAAGAAAAAGCTATTATGCAATAGAAATTCGAGAAGTTACTTCAGTAATTTCAACATCAACAAGAACTTTTTAATCAGGAACATTTAAATCGCACTGCTCAGATTTCTTTCATGTTTTTCCAAGAGCTTTTCATGTCCACAACTTTATTATTATTTTTTTTCATTATGAGCATTGTTTTTATTATATCTCAGAAAAAAATAATAAAATTTCTCTTCATTTTTAACACTTTCCAAGAGAGTTGAAAAGTGCATGAATTCGGTTTGTCTGCCGTCTGTCTGTCTCTGCTCTAACTCACATAAATATATTCAGATTGATATTCAATTAAAATATGTTAATGAGGTTTACTATAGCATGTTCGGTATTGAAAACGAAGTGAATAGGACTTATAGACGTAATTCTGTTGAGTGACCCTGTAAAAAAACTATAAGGAAATATTTGCAGTTTATTTTAATGATGTTACACAATTTCAAACACATTGAATTTGATATATACCACTGAGATGCACTACAAGAAGCTTATTATGAGATAGGGTGTGCATAACACTTGCAGTTCCTTACAGGGACACTCAAAAGAATTCTCTTGCATTAGGGTTTATTTTAATGTTTCACTACTTTAAACATATTGAAATTGATATATATCACTAAGGTGCATTACAAGAGTCTTACTATAGAATATTGTGTGAATGGCATTCATCATTCATTTACAGAGACACAGAAAAGAATTTGTTACTGTCTGTTAATAATAATTGCTGAAAGTGCATTTTCAGTTGCTGAAAGCAATTTTAATTTTAACTTATTTTTAGCACTTTCCAACATAGTTGAAAACTGTTTATGAATTCGGTCTGTCCTTTCTCTAACTCGCGTAAATATATTTGGATTGTCATGCAATTGATATATGTTAATCTATGGCATGTTCAGTATTGAAAGTGAAGTATGTAGCACGGATAGTTTTTTTTATTGGGACACTCAAAAGAATTCTGTTTCCTTAATGTCTTTGGAGAAAAATCATTTGTGGTTTATTTTAATGATGTTACATTATTACAAATATAATGAAGTTGATAACTATCACTGAGGTGCACTAAGGATTACTGTGGAATATAATGTGCATAGCACTTATACTTTCTTTACAGGGACACTCAAAGAAATTTCATTACATTACGGTCTATGGAGAAAAATCTTTTGTAGTTTATTTTAATAATGTTTCACTATTTCAAACATATTGAAATTTATATATATCACAAAGGTGCATTACAAGAGGCTTACTATAGAATATTGTGTATATAGCGGTCATCGTTCATTTAGAGGGACACACAAAAGAATTCAGTACTGTCTGTTAACAATAATTTCTGGACATGTGTTTTCAGTTGCTGAATGAATTTTTAAATTTAATTTTTTTTTGTCTATAACTTGGTGTGTATCAATTTGGTAGATCCTATACAGGGCAGCACAAAAGTTCTCAAGTACATTTTCGTTTATGGACGGAAATTCCAGAAAGAGAATTTTCATAGCTGAATTAAAATATAGCGTTCTACAAATCTATAGATCCTATACAGGGCGGAACAAAAGAATATTGTTGGTAATTTCTGAAATTGTTTTTTAAATATGTTATGCATTTTCCAAATTTCACATTATTAAATGGTAAAGATTAGTAAAATGATTTTGAAGTGTTGGAAATGTTACATAATTTATGATTTTTCTTTTAATTAGATCTGAAATCTGTAAAAAATGAAAATTCAGTGATATGAATGCAAAGGAAAAAAAAGTAACTTTTGAATTTCTTTGCAATTTTAACTATAAATTTCATTGTTTCCCTCCAAATAATGCAGATAAAAGGTAATTTTATAAGACTGAATGAACATCAAAAGATGAATGCAGACACTTTTATTACTGTCAACAAGCATAAAATTTCAACTCTTTGCATTTTTCAATTCTGAGGACTTAAAAGGGGGAAAATAAAGATTATAGAATTGTAAATACGATTGTTTTTGAAGCATTTATTGATATACTATCAATTGTAATAAATGTGAGCAGACACATTGCTTTATTTAGAAGGATGTCATGACAAGTGTTGCTCAGAATTAGTGCTCTTTATTATACGTGTATACGTATTATACGGGGTGCAGATTTTATATACGTATGATACGGCACAGTCGGTTATACGTATTATACGAAACACTATATACGGTCCAACGTATATACGGATCTTACCCCAGCGGTTAAACGTATAAACGTTTAAACGGTTTTCGTTCATGTGAAAAAATATACTTTTCTCCTGCTAGTCTGCGCAAGGTTACTATATCATAAGGTTGTGCCCCATTTCACCCTGCAATCAATAGGGAGCGATTTGCTGTTTGATGTCACTTAGCCTGCTCTCATCTGCTCTAGAACTCCTATTATAGGAGTCAGCCTGCTCGATTCAGTTTTCCAATTGATTTGGTTTAGAAAAGCTGTATTTTTAATTGAAAAGTATCAATACAAATTTTCGAGTGAAGAAGTTTAAATTTTTTTTTAAAATATTTTTTATACATAGGACAAACATCACATCCAAAATTTAAACTATTATGTCTTTTCAATTCTACGATATATAATTTTTAAATTTACTATTTTTATCATAACATTTTATTTGTACCTCAGTATGAAAAGTTCCTTTTCATTTTAAAAACAAGCAAATAGTAATTTTTATAAATAAAATCTTGAAGACCTACAAGAGCAGAAAATTTCATGTTTATATGAGTGCAGTTAATATCATGTTAATAATTTTAATATAGTATATTTTTAATATTTGATCAGTATTCTATTTGAAATACATAATAATTCTAATATTATTATAATTGTGACATGTATTTCATAAAAACCTATAAAAAAGTTTTTAAAAAAAATCACTTAGATTTCAACCTCATACCACATATACACAAGATTGAGTTTTGTGTAATTAGATTTAAAATACAAATAATGTAAAAACTTTAATAAGTAAATGGCTGAATATTTAGTATTTTTAAACCAAAATATACATAAGATACAATTAGATGATTTAATGGAAATAAAATTTGAAATTCAGAGTAATATACTTTATAAACAAATTCCGAAATATTTATATAAAGTATTATTTTAATGCTACACGATAACCATAAATGCACATACATAATTAAAAAAAAAAAAAAAAGAAAGGAAGAAAGATAAATTATTGCGTGAAAGAGAGTTCTACGTTTACGCAAAAAATTTTATTTCCTAATAATATTTAAAATTTAAAATTACTTTTCTTTTCAGCGTTCTAAACTTAATTATAAAATTTACTGTTTCTTCAGATTCCATTCAGATAATTGATGTGATTAAATATCAAATAATTGATATATATATATTTTATAAAATAAAAAGTAAGACAGCAGTATTCCTAAAAGAGATTTAAAATACAAATAAAAATAGAAACTTTATTTTTTAAATTGCTGCATTTTTAAAACTGGAAGATTTATGTGATATAAAAAAATTAAATTTGAAATTAAAAATAATATACTTTTAAAAATATCTTCCAAAAGGATTATATTAATTTATATTTTAATGCTGTATGATGATAAAATTATATAAAAATATTTTAATAATTAATATATTAAGGTACCTTCAAGTATACCTTCAGAATATGCTTTCATTTCGAGCATTTTATTTTTTGAAGATGTATTTTAGATGTATGTTCTATTATTTACAATTTTTCGTACTGTTTTATTATCATACAATGATAAAATACATGAGTTGATTGATCATACACAGTTGATTGATTTCACATTTTTCATTTTTTGGCAGCGTATCTCTTTTTTAAGCTTTCCAACATAGTTGAAAAGTGTTTATACATTCGGTTTTTCGGTCTGTCTGTCCTGTCTGTCTGTGCTCTAACTGCCGTAAATATACTCTGATTGTTATGCAATTTATATATCTTATTGAGCTTTATTATGCCATGTTCGGTATTGAAAATGACGTGTGTAGCACTTACAGCTTATTTTACAGGGAGATTCAAAAGAATTCCGTTACTTTACGGTCTATGGGGAAAATCGTTTGCGGCTTATTGTAATGATGTTAAAATATTTCAAACATATTAAAATTGTTATATATAACATGTGCACTATAAGAGGTTTACTATAGAATATTGTATGCATATAGCACTTATACCTTTATTGCAGCACTGAAAATAATTCGTTACATTACGGTCTATGGGGAAAAATCGTTTGCAGCTTATTTTAAAAATGTTTCAATATTTTATACATATTCAAATTGATCACTGAGGTGCACTACAAGGCGCTTACTGTCATATAATGTATCGTTCATTTACAGAAACACTCAAAAGTATTCGGTTAAAGTACTGTCAGTTACTAATAATTCCTTGAAGTGCGATTTTAGTTGTTTTTTAAATGTAACGATTCTTTTGCCTATTACTTGTTATGTATAAATTCTATGGATCACCCACAAGGCAGCACAAAATACTCGAATACATGTGCGTTTATCAACGGAAATTGCTGAAGGTGAATTTTCAACTGTGCTATGCCTCCCTAACTGAACTAAATTTTAGCAATTTATGCCGCTGTATGTATAGTATTAGTAATATTATTAGTAATTTGTATGCATAGTTTATATACAAATCTATAGATCATATACAGGGGTGCACAAAAGAATTCGATATTTTTTCGAATATTGTTAGTAATTCCTGAAATGGCATTTTTAAATGTGTTATGCCTTTGTACAAATTTTTCTCTTAGACATCAGACCTAATTAAACAGTAAAGATTTATAAAAGTATTTTTGAAGAGTTGAAAAGTGTTACATAATCTGTGCTTAATGCATGATTTTTCTAAAGCTATTATCTTTTCCTTTGGATGCAATGATCCATCAATTTTTTATATCAGATTTATTCGAAAATGTATGATATAGAACATTTTGCGTTTTATCCAAATGATTAGTACATGTTGCAATAGCATAAGTACTAGGCATTTTCTGCAAAATCAATGCAAAGAATGCATTATTTTAAAGAGCTAAGATCAAAAGCACTAACAAAAGCTGGAAAATGTTTGCCACGTATTTAGGAAATGTGACCGGAAATCTCTCTTTCTGAGAAGGAATTAAAGCTTCGTGTGAGGGAAAACTGCCCTTGCTGTCAAAGGAAATGAAAATAATTGTTTACATTGCACCCCCGTCCCTTTCAAAGATCGACCAAAGATAACAATCAATACAAACTCCCATATTAGCAAAGAAAAAATACACCATCATTTCATTTGAAGGAAAAAAAAAAATCCTCTAAATCGCTTTATTCCTAGAAAAAAAAAACTTTACTTTGTGCCTAATGAAAAATGTTTTATTTTGAAGAAATATGCTCTCCTATGACCAAAGAAACGAATTTTTTTTTTTTAGCATAAATACTATTTTAAATCAGAAAAAAAGGTTCATTCCCATTGGAAGAATGCACCGCCAGTGACGTCAGGAAAACCAAAACTCTGATGCCTAAGGCATCCTGTACCTTTACCAACCTGTATCTTTTGTGTCACGCAGTTTAACTAACAGCGAGAAAAACTATTCACAAATAGAAAAAGAATTATTGGCCATAGTCTTTTCTTTTGAAAAATATCATAATTTTGTTTATGGTCGAAAAGTCATAATTCAAAGTGACCACAGACCTCTAATGTCAATTGTAAAATATCCTCAAGAATGCAAAGAATGCTTCTAAAATTACTTAAGTATGAGTTTGAAGTAACGTATGTACCAGGTAAACAAATGTTTCTGGCTGATACTTTATCACGTGCATTCCCTAAAGATGTAACTGTTAAAGATGACCCAGAAATGTTAAATATTGTACATACCATTTCTAAATACTTTCCTATGAGTGAAGGCAGAATTGCCCAATTTAAGAAAGAAACTGAATCAGACCCAGAATTGAAAATTGTCTTAAATTACATCAAGGAAGGCTGGCCTAAATCTTACAAAAATGTAGATAACAATGTGAAAACATATTATAAAATTAAAAATGATCTTCACAGTAATGATGGGTTGTTATTTTTTAATGAAAATATAGTTATTCCTCATAGTTTGAGAAAAAGTATGTTAGATTTAATTCATGAAGCACACTTTGGGATAGAAAAGTGCAAGAAAAGGGCTGGGGATTTAATGTATTGGCCAGGAATGAATTCAGATATAGGGAAAGTTGTTTTTAATTGTGAAATTTGTGAAAAATTTAGAAGGGCAAATAGCAAAGAACCTATGAAACCTCATACAGTTCCATATAGACCATTTGAAAAGTTAGGGGTTGATATAATGGAGTTTGGTAATGTTAATTATCTAATTCTTATGGATTATTACTCAAAATGGATATAAGTTTGCGAGCTTGAAAATAAGTCAGCGGATGATGTAATATGTAAACTAAAATCAATTTTTTCTAGGTTTGGTGTCCTGAATACTGTAATATCTGACAATGTTCCATTTAATGGCTCTAATTATATTAAATTTGCAAAAGATTGGGATTTTAACTATGCATTTAGTAGTCCTCATTATTCTCCAAGTAATGGGATGGTTGAAAGGGCTGTGGGAATTGTAAAATGTATTATGAGAAAAGCTAAGGAAAGTAATAAAGACTATTTTGTGGGATTAATGGAGTATAGAAACACACCCATTTCAGGCCTTGAGTTATCTCCAGCTCAACTGATGTTTAATCGTAGATTAAAAACAAAATTACCGATCACAAATAAATTATTAAATGCAGAATTGTTTAATAACATTCGAGAAAAACTAGTTAAGAGGCAAGCTATTCAAAAGAACTATTATGACAAATCAGCACATCCATTACCTCAGCTTATAGAACAAGAGAATGTTAGGATTTTAAACTTTAAAAACAAAACTTGGGAACCAGCCGAAATTGTTAAAATAGACAAATCTCATCCAAGATCTTATTACGTTAGGGATCAATCTGGGAAAATTCTTAGACGTAATAGAAAACATATAAGAAAATCATTGTCATTAAAAACAATAGACCCAAATTATGAAATAATAAGTATTCCTGAAACTGATTCCAATGTATCTTTAGATTCTCCACAGAATACTCATGTAAACAGCAATCTAAGATGTAGTAGTCGTATTCGTAGAATGCCTACATGTTTAAATGACTATGTTGTATAATGAAATAGCTTAAAAGGGGGGATGTCATGATATTATTGTAACTGTTTGATTAACTGCATAAATATATATTGTCTGTAACTGTGTAAACTGTAACTTTAACGGTATAACCTGAACTGTTGATCTGAATGTAACCTGCAAGCATGTATGCTGTATTTTGTATCTGTCTTATTTAATAATATTTAACCAAGTTGTTATAAATATGAACTGTGTATATTTATTGTGTTCTAAAACACACTAAGATGAAACCTACATCTGACATGCCCAAGTATCCAAGTTTTGAATTTTTTTAAAGCCCAAATTACCACAAATGTCTCTCACTCAATAGCTGTCCATCCTTTTTGCGTCTCCGACAATTTATGGCAAACAAAGGAACTGGCATCATCCCCCCCCCCTTTCGTCATATTGGCCTAACGATGCCCTGATCCCCACTTCTGAAGCGTCGCACGCAATCACAAATGGTTTTGCGATATCTGGAGTATTCAACGCCACTGCTTTGCATAATTTCAATTTTAAATTTAACAAGAATGAAAAATCGTGCGTCAAGCATAGATTATGTAACACTTTCCAATGCTTCCAAAATAATTTTACAAAAAATTACCGTTTAATAAGCTGAAAGATAACATCTAAGTAAACAATTTGGAAAACGCATAACATATTTAAAAACGTAATTTCAGGAATTTCCAAAACATATTTCCAACATATACAATATTCGGAAAAATATCCGAATAATAGCCCTGTATATGATCTATAAATTTGTATATATACTACATAGGATGCTAAACTTTAGTTTAGTTAGGAAACGCGTAGCACAGTTTAAAATTCTCCTTCTGGAGTTTCTGTCAATACACGGAAATGTGTTTGCGAACTTTTATGCTGTCCATCATATGATCTACAGAATTTATACATACCAAGTAATAGACAAAAAGTGAGTTAAATTTAAAATCGCGTTCAGCAAATTAAAACGCACTTTCAGGAATTATTGTTAACAGACAGTAGAGAATTCTTTTGTGTGTCCCTGTAAATGAACGATGACTGCTATACACACAATATTCTGTTGTAAGCCTCTTGTAATGTACCTTAGTGATATATATAAATTTCAATGCATTTAAAATAGTGAAACATTATTTAATTAAACCGCAAACAATTTTTCTCCATAGACGTAATATAATGGAATTCTTTTGACTGTCCCTGTAAAGTAACTATAAGTGCTATGCACACCCTATTCCATATTAAGGTTTCTGTAATGCACCTTAGTGACATATATCAATTACAATGTGTTTGAAATTGTGTAACATCATTAAAATAAACTGCAAATGATTTTTCCCCATAGACCGTAATGTAACGGAATTCTTTTGAGTGTCCCTGTAAAAAAACTATAAGTGCTACACACTTCTGTTGAAATAGGGAACATGCTATAAATAACGACAATAACATATAAAAATTGCAGGGCAATCCGAGCATATTTACGGGAGTTAGAGCACGGCCAAACGGCAGACAAACCGAAGTCTTAAACACTTTTCAACTAGGTTGGAAAGTTTTAAAAATGCCTCCTTTTCCGTCCACGGTATATCATTAGGAATATTTTTTTGTTAATGCAGTCAATGGTATAGCATTCTGAGCAAAATTTTGGACATATTTTCGGTTATAATTAAATAGTACCAGGGCAGATTTTAGCTGTTTTTTATTTTTAGGACTTCGGAGAGTTTCAATAATTCTTAATTTCTCTGGGTCAGGCCCATGCTCTCCGGATCCCACTACATGCCCTAGGTACATAACTTTTCTCTGTACAAAATGGCATTTCTTAATGTTCGTCGTAAAATTCAGTTCAGAAAGAGTACCTACAACTGCTTTTAAATGTTCTAGATGTTCATCCGACGTTTTTGAGAAGATAATTATATCGTCGATATAGCTGTCTGCATACTCTAAATGTTTAATTAAAGCTCTATTCATAGTTTTCTGAAACGTTCCCGCACTCCCATTCAATCCATACGACATTACCAACCATTGATATTGTCCCTTTGGGCCTGTAAAATATGTTAATATTTTACTCTTTTCCTCCATTAGAATAGTCCAATAACCTTTTAAAATATCCAAAGTCGTCATACACTATATTCCCAAAGGTGACCGGTCACTTGCGATTTTAGACGTTTTGTTAACCATCTAGAAAAATACATGAGGAATTAACCTGAAACTGCAGGTGTGTAAACAGTATAGTATAGGTTCCCATATAGCACATGTGCTTCCCTAGGACGTCCCCAGGAAGATCGTTTAATTTTCAATTACCTACATGAAACTGCTGTTTAAAATGACAATAATATTTCTTTAGCTCTTAATTTTTAAAATATGGGCATTTCTACTCTATATCTGTAACTAGTTAAATATGAAAAAAAGTACTGTTAATAAAATTTGTGTCTGTAACAAAAATATTTTTTTTTCTTATTGTAATAAATAAAACTAATTTACTATTAAATCTCCATTTAGCGATCTTTTGAAATCCTGTGAAAACATTCAATACATAGAAATTTCATTATGCACTATTTTTCATTGAAATATAATTTCATTTTAGCTAACAAAACTAATATTTCAGGAGATTTAAAATACCTAAATGTACGGATACTTTGACATAAAATTTGAGTTCTTTGTTATGATTGTCAACGAAGTATTGTGTAAAAATTCTAAACAAGGAAATCCTTTAAAAGCAATACTTTTGTCTTTTATAGAATCATTGGTAGACTGCTTTAAAGATTATTTTTCTATTGTACCGACAATTGTTTATTTTAGTTATCTCAAAGCTAAATTTGAAATAGTTTACTCCTTATTCTGGGAAGAAGAACGTTTCTCTCCTTTCAACCATGGAACTAAATTCCATGTTTTCAACTACTTTTCTTTGCAAGTATTGCATGCATTCCAGTAAGCATACATATCCATTCTTCATCCATCAAAAGGAATTGGAAGTTGCTCAGTACTATTCATGTTCTTATTGTAGTTAAAATTCTACCCTTACCTGACTAAACATATTTGCATTATGGGACTTTTGCAGCTGATTATATAATCGTTCTTGACATCTGGATAGAAGTATTTCCTTGCTTAAACAGGAGTGAAGAATTTGCACGAAAAATAATCTTCTATAAATATCCTAAACTAAAAAGTTTGCCAAATATAATGTTTCTTAAATGAAAGTTTTAACAACTAAAGCGAAACACAACTCAGTTTTAAATTCTGGAGAAATATTTGTTATTTAGAAAGATAAATATTTATTTATATTTTCTGAATCTGTTAATATTTCTTAAGTTCACTAAATTGAGATTTCACCTTCATTATTAAGAATTAAAAAATATATACCATGTATCGTAATTTGAAAGAGGTAATAGAAAATAACTAATTTGTATTTAAAAATAAAATAAAACTAAATATGGTAAAACCTCCAGAACAGACACTTCATAAAAATTCATGCATAATTAAAAATTGACATCATTTAGCGAACATATGCTCATTACCGTATATAAAGTATAGTAAATGAGACAGGTGGTATTGACCAGGTCCGTGATAATAATCTGCACGAATTTATATCTTTAACCCGATTTTGTAAGAATGTATATTTTTAAATAAAAATCTTTCAAGCAAAACTCTTATTCAGGGGAGAGGGGGGGGGGGGTATGTTTGTATTTTTTAAAACCAAATGTGCCATTTCAATAGAGCATGTAATCTCGTTAAGTTGGTGTTATAATTTAGACTTAAACGTAAATTATTGATTTGATAATGACGATAAATATAAAATTATTAATTAGTTGAAAATGTAATAATAAAATACATAAATATATATGTAATTTTTAAAAAGATCAGAAAAAAAATAATTAATAGAAGATTAATAATAAAAGTAAACATGCTCGATGTGACTTATATATGATTCGATTTTGAAACTTACATGAAAATTAACTTTTACAATCGAAATAAGATTTTTTTAAATAGATTGTTTAATTAAAAAATGCTTATCTCTAATCTATTAACTATCAAATTCTGAATAGATACAAATATGTAAATATATATTAAACTGTTGATAAAATCCTTATTTGTAACAAATTTTTGATTCCTTTTGATTTCTTACAGTTACGGGAAAAAAAACTCATTTATTAGGAATATATATATATATATATATATATATATACATATATATATAATTATAATATCTATGAATTTCAAAAACATATCAAGTTCTAATATCATTCTACTAAAATCTACAAAGAGATAATTAATTATATTGTGTAATCAGAATACCACATAGCTAATAATTAACTTGTGCAATCATAAAATTACCATAGCATGTGTTTCAATGGTAATTAGCCAAATTTACACATACCTGAAGAACATTTAAAAAGAAAGAGAGAGAAAGGGGGAAAAATTATAAATTGGAGTTGCTATTAAGTAAACACAAATGGATTAATAAATTAATTATGAACATTATTCAGTGGAAAAACTGGACCACAAGAGAACCAATCAAGAATTGGATATGAAAAAACATATGTGGATGTACTCGTCAGCTTGGCTGCACCCACATGTGTTTTAAAAATAATTCAGTATTTCATAATTCTACTGGCATGATGCTAAGAACAGTAGAATCAGCCAAGTATACTGAATTATTACCAGACAACAATTGGAAATATGGTTATGTAAATAAAAAACCATTAAGAAATATATAATATATCACTTACAACGATTATCCTAAAATCTTTATAAATCACCACACTAAATTACCACCAGATATCATTTTTGAAATAATATTGGAAATTAGAACCCTTAAATTGTATAAAAAATGTTTTACTCACAAGAATGATCCAGAATCCTCAAAATATAGCAACTTCTGCATAATGATCAATTCCACATGGCACGTATCAAACATGTTGACATTCGAGTCGAGTTGAGAGAAATGATTTGAAAGACAAGTTGAGAGCTCTTTTTTTTTTTTTTTTTTTTTTTTTTAAACACAACTCGATCAATGATACCCCAACACAAAATAATTCAAAAACACTCAAAACTATTCTGTTGATAATACTCTTATAACAAAATTATATCCGTGAATATATAATTACTCCATCTAATTTTAATTCCTGAAAGTAAAATTAATATACAAGCAATAGCTCCCTCTATAGAATAATTTAAGTTAAATTAAAAATAATATCTATAATATCATCAACTAACTAAAACGTAAAGTGTCGCCATCTGTTGGTATTATAATTATTCATAATTAATATTTAGTTACATATCCATATTATTATTAACATAATCACTTCATTAGATTTAATCAATATATAAATTTTAATAAACAATACTTCCTTGTAGTTTTTACATTAAATTCAAATAAAATCCTACAATATGAATAAATATACACAGAATTTATTCATCCTGCACAGCATTTCAGATATTCTTAACAAGAGTATATTTTGTAAAAGAGATATTATTTTAAAACAAAGTGCTATGCTGCCAGCTGTGTTAAACCACTGATATATATTATAAACTTATAATTAAATTATTAATTTTTTATTGTTACTTCTACTTAAATATATTTTAGACTTGTTATTAAATAATTAATGTATTGTTTATACTTATACTTAATTATATTTTAGATTTCAGAGATTAATTTAATATCAAATTAAATAATTATTATTATTACTACTGTGCTTCAATCAAATTTATGCTATGCAGTAATTAAAAATACTTATTAAATTTAATTTCATAGATAAGAATAAAAAACTATATATATATTTATACACTTTGCAAATAGATATGTTTGTGAGTTATAATAACCAATGTTATCCATGTATAATTTTATGTGTTATTGTATAAGTTAAATTATAAATGTATGAAAACTGCTCATCAAAGACACCCTAAACATATGTGATCGGCAACGCACAATCATATACTATACAGAGTGTATATAATGTTCAATCAAATTTTAAATTTCCTATTATGTTATAATTGTAATATTATATCTATTGTTATATGTTATCGCACATAAAAACAAAAATTTATTACATACAGAGTTAATAATTAAATGATATAATAAATGTTATTTAAAAGAGTTGATAATTGAATTTATCATAAAAATTGGATAACCATATATTTTTGCTTGATCTCGAATAAATCTAATATTTTTGTTTTTATTTATATCTGAGCATAAGTATTTTATACGATGTAGATAATTGATAATTATATTTTTATATACAGATTTATGTAAACATGAAGCATAATTGGTAAAAATATTTACTGTAAATGGAAAATCAAATCTCTTATCATAAATATCAAAAATTAATTTATAATTATTATTAATATTGATTTTTAAGTCAAGAAAGTTAATATTATTATTAATTAAATCATTTTCGCTTAATTTAAGTTGAGTAGGATAAAAATTGAGTGGATATATATATATATATATGATAATTTAAAATGGTCAGCGAAAAAAAAATAATAAATCGAATTTATATTTTAAAATTAATTATTGATCCAAAAATTATTTATATATATAATTCAAATTAATATGAAATGATTAATTATTTAATACAAATAATAATAATAATTCAATATATAAGACTATAATTTAAAGGATCAGAAGAAATAATTTTTACTAGGTATCTCTAATCCTTAATTTATAAAATATGGTTATATACATATAAATATATATTAAACTTCGTGTTTCGAAAAAAATAATTCTGATTTCTTATAATTGAAAATAAAAATAATTTATTAGGAGAAAGTAAATCAATTTTATATTTAAAATTAAATTATTTCTATAGAAACTAATAAAGTATATAAGTGAAATCAATGTAAAATTATTAGTTAGATGAAAAAGTAATAGTAAAAATATATAAGTAATTGTTGAAAGTTCAGAAAATATAATTAATGAATGTAATGATAAAATGCATTAATATATAAGTTAATTTTTAAAAGATCAGAAATAAAATAAATAATAAATTTTCAATTTTTATTTAAAGATTAATTTATTTTAATTATTTATTTAACTACATTTTGACTGCATTTTATAAATTAAAAATATATCTAAATAAGGATAATTAAATATTATAACAATAATTAAAAGTTAAACCATAACCAGATGTGCTTAGGAAATAAAATAAATCAAATAATAATATAAACCTTATTAATTAAAAAATCGAACCACATCAAATCAAATATTTTTTTTAATGAAAAATTATAATAAGTTATTTTAGTGTCAAAATCACCCATGAGATGGCACCAGTACCGTCTCTTCCTAGGTACTTCCCTAGGAATATCATCCCGAGGAGCTTGCTCCCTGGGAGGGATCTGGGAGATCAGTCCTGGGGAAGTGATTAAAGTATCTTCCCCAGGAACGCCTGATAGCGTCATTACAGTTTCAGGAGGAAATTGGGATGAATTGGAACTCCTGGGGAGGTTTTCAGGAGCTTTGGTGCTATATGGGTTATACATTTCCGTGAAGATTTTTTCCCGAAACCCCATAGGGGACTGTCAACAAATTGAAAAAGAACAAATATCTTGTGGATTACCCTGTAAAAACTAATGTAGCAGAAGCGTTCAAACTCAAGATTATTAATAAGCGGCTTATTGTAATACACTGTGTTTATTTTTATGAGAATAGCATGTATACTCGAAGAGAAATTAAGGTTTTTATAAAAACAGTCCCAAATTTCGCCAAGTTTTTTATTTATAATTTACAGAGTTCTTAATATAAAAAAAAGTTATTTTGAGAAAATATCTCAAACATCATTGTACATAATACTCTGCAATCAGAATTAAAAAATAATAAAAATTGGATGAAAAATGAGCAGGTTTACTGAAAAATGTTTCACTGCGCATGCACGAATGCAATCAAATTATAATGTGCATGATGTATTAGCTAAGTATATAGAGAAACTTTTGTGAAAGTCTCAAAATCATAGCGTGAAAATTCTGAAAATTATTGTCGATAGAATAAGCTCGAAATCCGTTGTTCCCAAAAGGAAGCAAAAATATGAGGGGTTGTATCCAAATATAGTAGTACATGCAATATTGTGTACGCTATCTTGGCACTAATCGACAGATATTTGATACAACCGCTCATGTTTTTGCTTCTTTTTGGGAACAAAGGATTTCGAGCTTATTTTATCGACGATAATTTTCAGAATTTTTAAGCTATGATTTTGAGACTTTCACAAAAGTTGCTCTACATACTTAGCATATTATATTATATTTTGATATATGCATATTTTATTTTGATTGCGTTCGTGCATACGCAGTGAAACATTTTTTAGTAAACCTATTCATTTTGCATCCAATTTTTATTATTTTTTAATTCCGATCACAGAGTATTATGTACAATGTTGTTTGACATATTTTCCCAAAATAACTTTTTTTTATATTAAGAACTCTGCAAATTATAGGCAAAAAACATGGTGAAATTTGGGACTGTTTTTATAAAAACCTTAATTTCTCTTCGAGTATACATGCTATCCTCATAAAAATGAACACAGTATATTACAATAAGCCACTTATTAATAATTTCGAGTGTGAACGCTTTTGCTGCATTAGTTTTACAGGGTAACCCAAAAGATATTAGTTCTTTTTCAATTTGTTGACAGTCCCCTATGGGGTTTCAGGAAAAAATCTTTGCGGAAATATATAAGCTGTACTATACTGTTTACACACCTGCAGTTTCAGGTTAATTCCTCATGTATTTTTCTAGATAGTTAACAAAACGTCTAAAATCGCAAGTGACCGGTCACCTTTGGCAATATAGTGTATTATATTTAGCCGCTCTGATTTTATACCTAAGCTCAGTAGCATCCTGCATTGGGAACGGAGTTGTTTTAGTTGCTGTGTTAAAGGCCCTATAATCTACGCATAATCTGATGCTCACATCCTTTTTAGCTACACAAACTATAGTGTACGCTATCTCTGCTTGTGACGGTTCTATTAATCCCTTTGTTAACAATTCCTGTATTTGTTCCTCAACCGCAGCCTTAAGTACCTCCGGGACCCTCTAAATATGAGGTTGCTTCCTCTCAACATCAGGTTTTGACCCAATCGCATGGCTTCCCAACTTGGCACGTTTAACATCCCTAACAAAAAAAGTTTTATCTTTCCTTAAGATTTTTTCTAACTGTTTACCTTCCTCTTTTTCTAAGTGGCTTAATTTTTCTCTCAATATCTCCTGAAATTCCTTATCACTATCAATCAGGGGCACCTGCGCTCGGAGCATGTTGAATATCTCCAAACTCTTCATCTACCTCATATACCAATCCTATTATGGCGGCTTGATTTGCTAGCCACTCATATTTGCAGAGTCATCATGTCATCTAATGAAAATGCACAGAGGAGGTGTGTGAAGGGCTAAGAATGAATTAGAAACACACTAGTTTAACTTTAACAAACATCTTATTATTCAAGAAAAATAAGTAAAAGATGAGCTCGAACTGACGCGACAAGATAGTCAACAACACTCAGCTACTGGCGGCAATAACAGACTGCCTGTTCCGTTGCAGTTACAGTTAAAAGTAACTCATTACACATTGAGTTGAGTTGTATGAAAAATGTAATACAATAAAATAAAAGTTAAAATTGTAGTTAACATAGATCATGTTTAACATGGAGTTAAAGTTTATGGCTAAACAGTTTAGGGTTACAGTTAACCCGCTACAGTATTCCCCCCAAGTACTGAAGGTACTGACAACTTCACAAGTAGCGAGGGTTAAACCGCACAGTTCTTCCAGAACGGGTAGTTGTTTTGGGTGGCAGAGATGGTGCCACCGCACAGGTTCATCTTGACTGACAGTCTGAGCTGGCGGGTTGTTATCACTAATTACCACTGGAGATGCAGGAGTTAAATCCTCTTGAATAAGGAATGCAGGTTTGAGACAGTCGATACCAATCACTGCGATGACAACAGTAAAATGTTTAGCTGTACGTTTTGTCACTCGAAAGGGTCCATTGTATGGTTGTGTTAGTGGTGCTTTGACAGTGTCATTGCGCACCAAAACATGGGTGCATGTCTCCAGTGAAGGATGCACAAAAGGAGTTCTCTTGGTATGTGCTGATGTTGGCACTGGAGTTAACTAATGCATGGTGTCACACAAATGCAGGAGGAAAGTTGCAGGATCAACACGAGACAGTTATGAGGGGTTGGGAGACTGCAAAAAGTCAGCAGGTAAGGACAGTGTTGTGCCATACAGCATCTCAGCACAAGTACCCTTAAGGTCTTCTTTGTAAGAGGTGCGAATGCCTAGGAGAACAATGAGTAAGGACTCTGTCCATCTTGCATGGTTGTGGCACTTCAGGGCTTGCTTCAGCGTACGGTGAAACCGTTCTACAAGGCCGTTACTGGCTGGGTGGTACGGAGAAGTCCTGATGCGGTGGATGCCTAAAATTTTTCTTAAAGAAGAAAACAGAAGGGACTCGAATTGTCGCCCTTGGTCTGTAGTCACAAATTTGGGGACACCAAACCTTGCAATCCAATGGTTTACAAAAGTTCTGGCAATGGTGTCGGCAGTAATGTCCTGCACTGGAATCGCCTCTGGCCAACGAGAAAAACGGTCTACAAATATGACCAGATAAGTATATCCTTCTGAAGGAGGTAACTGTCCCACGATGTCAATATGGACATGCTCGAATCTGTCTGATGAGACAGGAAATTTATGTAGAGGGCTATGTGTATGACG
Organism: Maratus michaelseni; assembly: GCA_963931845.1. NCBI lineage: Eukaryota > Metazoa > Arthropoda > Arachnida > Araneae > Salticidae > Maratus > Maratus michaelseni. The sequence continues at coordinate 76,585,866 of OZ007599.1, read as the reverse complement.
TTGGATTTTGGACTTTTGGCAACTCATGCATGATCGTGCCCAATTGGAAATGTCTTTTGCCATCCCATGCCACACAAATTTCTGTTGGATCAGTCTCTGAGAAGCTCGGATGCCAGGATGGGACAAATTGTGTAGACTTTTAAAGACAATGTGGCGGTACTTTTCTGGTACGTATGGCCGTATCTTGCCAGTACTAACATCACAGTAGAGCATTGTTTCTGGGGAAATATGCAGTTTTTGGAAACTGAGAGATGTATCCGGATTTGACAATACCACTGACGCGTAATAAGTCAGTCAATTCCTTGTCATTGGCCTGTTCTTCAGCCATGGATGACAAATCAACATTGGACAAAACTATCTCATTTATGCGAGATAAGGTGTCAGCCACAATGTTTTCAGAACCAGGAACATGCCGAATGTCTGTACTGAACTGTGAAATAAAATCTAGGTGTCTTAGCTGACGCGGGGAACTGGAATCTGACATTTTTGAAAAAGCATAAGTTAATGGATGATGGTCGGTATATATTATAAAATCCCTTCCTTTCAATGTATGTCTAAAATGTTTAACAGCCGAATAAATTGCAAGGAGCTCTCTGTCATAGGTGCTGTAATTTTGCTCGGTTGGGCTTAGTTTACGTGAAAAAAGGCAAGAGGTTGTAACTTGTTGTCATTTACAACATGTAATACAGCTCCGATAGCAGTATCCGAAGCATCAGCACTTAAGGTTAGCTGTTGGCGCGGAGCATGATACGCGAGAGTTGCACAATTTATAAGGTCTTGTTTACAGGCCTCGAAAGCCTGTGTCAAAACAGTGTCCCACGGTACCGGACGTTTGTCATTCTTTTTTGAATCTTTGAGTAGCTCATGTAAAGGGGCTTGAGTGTGGGCAGCATGAGGAATGAAACGTCGGTAAAAATTTACCATTGCTGAAAATCGTCTCAAGTCAACAATTGTTTGGGATTTTGGGAACTCGGCGATAGCTTGAGTTTTCTGGGGGAGCGGTTGTACACCAGAAGGTGTTATAAGACAACCTAGGAAAGAGACAGAAGTTTTTCCCAAAATGCATTTTGCGGGATTTAATTTTAACCCATGCTGCTGCAGGCGATCAAGGACTTGCGGAAGATGGCATTCATGTTCTTCTTCATTTTCTGATGCAATGAGGATATCATCCAAATATGGGATGCAAAAATCTAATCCTTTTAAGACTTCATGGATATAACGTTGGAAAGTCTGTCCTGCATTTCTTAAGCCGAAAGGAGTGTATACAAATTCAAAAAGGCCAAAAGGGGTAGTTACTGCGGTTTTTGGGATATCCCCGGGATTTACTGGAATTTGGTGGTAGGCGCGAGCCAAGTCTAGGGTAGTAAAGAATTGTTTCCCATGAAACAGCTGCGTACAATCCTGGATGTGGGGTAATGGGTATCTATCGGGTATAGTGGAAGCGTTTAAACGGCGGTAGTCTCCACACGGCCGCCAGCTGCCATTTGCCTTGCGAACCATATGGAGCGGACTCGCCCATGGGCTTTTTGAAGGCCTAACGATGCCTGTGCCATGAGGAATTCAAATTCTTGACGGGCTGCTTTTAAGAGCTCTGGCGATAGACGACGCGGTCTAGAAAAAACAGGAGGCCTTTGGTTTCTATATAGTGATAGATGGGTTGAGTATTACTCTCCTTGCTTACGCATGAAGGGTTAGTTAATTCGGGATATTCCGTTAAAATTTTGTCAAATTTGGTAGGACCGACAAGTACACTTAGGGTACTGCTTCCAGGCAGAACTCTAGCAACTTTTCCCTGAGACGACAATAAGGTTTCTGCGTCGATTATGCAGTTGTTTTTCGCGTCAACAAGTAAGTTGAATTTTTTTAGAAAATCAACGCCAATAATAGGTTGGTTCACTTTCGCAATAACAAAAGACCAGGTGAAATTTCTTCGTAAATTTAAATTGAGGGTCAAACGTTTTGTGCCAAATGTTTGTATTTTTGTGCCATTTGCTGCATAAAGGACTAAACCCTCATCCACGGTGCTTTTTTAAAAACAACTTGCTGGCAAAACAGAAATGTCGGCCCCGGTATCGATTAAAAAATTGAATTTTGAAGTAGGGTCGGCCAAAAGAATGCGATTAACCTGGCGGTCGCGATTATGGCCATGGTGCGATCGCCGGTCTAGTTTTCCGTGCGAAAAGAACAAGGATATGTGCATTTTCTAGCCTTGGAGCCAAAATTTGTATGGTAGAAGCAAAGATTATTTGCAGGCTCTTTATAGCGCCCCCTAGAACGACTGCGCCGGAAATTACCTTCACGGGGACGATGCTCTCTTGAGCAACTCCGCTGATTAATTTTCGTGGTTAACTCACTAACTTGTTGAGTTAACTGTGCAATTTGAAATTCAAGGGATGAAGCATGGGCGGTTGGGGTGGGTGGAACGTTAGCTGTTGCATTTATTTGAGGAAATACTCCCAAGTCGTGGATTTTGTCGGCAACAGAAGCAAGTTTTGGCAATTCATCGCTCAATGCACCAACAATGCTACACGTAGTTGTGGGCAGACGTGAAAGCCAAAGAGATTTCAATAACGCCTCTCCCACCGTATTACCAGCCAGGGTTCTCATTTGAGCAAGTAACTGAGATGGGCGTAAATCACCGATCTCCACACCCTGCAATAACGTGCGAATTCGTGATTCTTCACTTTCAGAATGTGAATCAATTAGTCGTTTTTTCAAAGCCTCATAGGGTTTATCGCCCGGAGGACTTGTGATAATGTCGCTGACCGAGATGAGAATATCGGCATCAACTGCCGCCACCACATGATTAAATTTGGTCATCTCGCATTTTATTTGGGCCAAAGCAAATTGGGCTTCCAGGAGAAAAAACCATAACGACGGATTTGTCTTCCAAAACGGTGGGGGTTTCACGCCTACATGAGAAACCTGACTAGTGCCAGCACTTTCGTTTGGTGTATCGTCCGGCGGCATGATTAGGAAATTATATGCATAAATACAATTAACAGTACAAAATAAATACACAAAATTATATACAATATATTATAACAAAAATACTCTTGCATGACGCTACGTGAAATTGGTGAAAATGAGCCAAATTATAGCACCCGTGACAGAGCGAGAAAATTTAACATATCAATAAACGTGATTGGCGTAAAAAATCTGCCGATATAAAACATGGGGACAAGATATTAGGAAAAAATGGACTTACCGACCACAAGGAAGCTCAAACACATTTAATCGTGCGCACGGCCCCGCACACCGCGTGTTTTTTGTTTTGTTTTTAAGAAATATTGCTGCAGATGGATGTAAAAACATCTTTCACAATGATGGAAGCAACAATCCTGAATAATCAAAACCTCCTCGTACAGATGGCATCGGATCTTGGTTTTGGCGTGTTCAACTACTAAATTAGAGTCACCACTATGGCGGCTTGATTTGCTAGCCACTCATATTTGCAGAGTCATCATGTCATCTAATGAAAATGCACAGAGGAGGTGTGTGAAGGGCGAAGAAGGAATTAGAAACACACTAGTTTAACTTTAACAAACATATTATTATTCAAGAAAAATAAGTAAAAGATGAGCTCGAACTGACGCGACAAGATAGTTAACAACACTCAGCTACTGCCTGTTCCGTTGCAGTTACAGTTAAAAGTAACTCATTACACATTGAGTTGAGTTGTATGAAAAATGTAATACAATAAAATAAAAGTTAAAATTGTAGTTAACATAGATCATGTTTAACATGGAGTTAAATTTTATGGCTAAACAGTTCAGGGTTACAGTTAACCCGCTACTACACTATCATGTTCACTGGCTGGATGTAAGGTCTTAACTTATTTTGATGTAAGTGTCTAACACTCCCACCTGGTAATTCTACAAAAAATGAATGTTCACTTTTCTGATCAACAATGACTCCTGGTTACTTTTTCCCCTACCACAAATTTCCTAGTTGATGATCTTAAGTTATATCGATTGGAATAATCACCTTGCTTTCTTTTAGCTACCTCAGATGCAGGCCCGTAGCTAGGTGGGGGCCATGTCGGGCTGCAAAAGATTTTGCCCGACCTAGCGTGAAACTTTACATCCCGATTAAAACAACATTAAATTTCTATTATTTTTTTTAAATAAATTTTAATCTAATCTAGTGTGAGACTGTACATTCCGATCACTTTATCAGCCACTAATTCACTTTAAATTCCCAATTTTTTCCATCTTCTTGCCAGATCTAAGCAAAGAGACCCCCCTCCTCCCAATTTCGTTTTTAAAATAGAAACAAAACCAGAAAATTTTTCATCTATAAACCTTCTTTTTTCTCTCTTTCTTTAACAGACAACAGACCTGTCGGGGATTGTCACGTAGGACATTCCCTGCTTTATTGCTTTGTAGAAATTACACCGTACCGCAGGATATTCCTGCCCTTACCGGCCCAGCAACAATTCTGTATTGACTGATATCCATAAAGATTACTTTCTTTGTAGAATTGTCACCTTGTGAAATTTATCTTAAGAAAGCGAGGTTGAAACCAAAGGCTTCTGAATCTGAAAATAAAGCAAAACAGCCTAAAATAATGTTTTTGGATTTGTCGTAAATGACAGCTTGCTGCTTCTTTCATGGAACTGGTTCCAATTCCATGAAACGGATTGTTATGTTTACTTGTTTGCTTTGGGAAGAGGGGACTAATGCCTTTCATTCTTCTGATCTTTCCTTACATATTATTGAATGATAAAAATTTGTGAAACCTATGTCACAATAAGAAAATTATAGGAGGAGTTTTCCAGCGTAAAGAAGAAATGGAATTGCAATGAAAATATCATCTTTAACCAATAGAATATAAAATTTGTTTTAATTAAATGATATAAATTTAATTTATAAATACGAAATTTACAGAATTATCTGTGAATCTGTGAATTGTTTTTAATATACATGTGTCTTAAGTTATATATATATATATATATATATATATATATTTCTTCCCCACGGATTTTACAAGTAATGGTTAGTAGAGGAAATTATTACCGCGTTACACGTTTGTATGTATTTCACTTTAAATAACTTTTATGTAACATAACATAAATAACTTTTCATCTTAAAGTACAAAATCTTCAAGGAACGAAATTATATCAATCAATAATAAATCAAGGAACAAAAAGAAAAATGTAACGATGATATGATATTGTTAAGTTGTTAAGTATACTTAGATTTTATAAAATGTTTTATTTCGCGTAAAATATATTCTTTAAAGGAATTTATTTGCAGATATCGAAATAATATGGTAAAAGTAGCTTTAAAAAGTTCATACCTTTGCTTACGGTTTGAAAATATTTATAATAATGAACAAGATAACAAATTAAATCCATCATAGGCGTCGACTACAAGGCCATAGAAATTCTCTGGAAATTTTCAGAGGGCTATCGCCTCCCTCTCCCCTCTGGAAATAAAAATTAATCGAAGGTCTGCCCCATTATCTGTTCAATTTTCTCTTCCACGACCCCCCCCCCCCCTGAAATTTTTAAAAGTTGGCGCCTCTGAAATAAACCAATCATTATTTCAAATTTAAAGAATGAAATATGCCGAGCTACTTACGATTTTACAAATCTAAATTAGTTATCTTCTGACACATTCACAAAGTCATTCGCTATTCTTAAATTCAAAAAAATTTCAGGGCCTCTTATTAAAAACAAAGAAATTAAATTGTGCTGGACTATTTAAATTGTCCGTTACCACGGCAACTATGTCAATTTCCAAGGAAATCGCCTGATTATTCTCCCATAACACCACAGGTAACGTTATCAACTCTGCTCTCTGCATTCCTCCCATGTAGCCCAGTAAATTTGTGTTCAAAAAGTGTTTGAAGTGGAAAATTCTGGTGTAATTGTTTTTAGTGGCTTATTTTAGGTTTTTTGGGGTGCTGAATACGAATCTGAAGTTGCCCAACAAAATTTGTTTCGGCAAATTTGTTTTTTTTACAAAAAAACGTGTAAAAACGGATCTACAATTTATGTGCAAGTAATTTTCTTGGACCTTGAACAGTTATGAAAAAAGCAATCACGAATGCCCGAAGTAGTCATCCGCCTCCTTATTGAAGGCATATAACTTAAATGCATCATCATACATGTGTGCAGATATGTAAAACGTTCATGTTAGGTTATATAGGTACAAAAAATGATAAATAGTGATTCACGATTGATTAGTATGAAAACTGTTTAATTTTAAATAATATAGTAAAATAGGTAGGTATGTATTTTAGACTATATTAATTATTAAATTATTATTAACATTGAAATAAACTTGTCAGTCAAACCGAGTCCTCTTGGCCAATGGTTTCATGATGTCTGATGGTATGCCTTCTAGGTCTTCTACACCTATAAAAAAGAAATTAATTATATAATAGCTATTTACGCATACGGGGGCGAAAAGCCGTTTTCGTCCCGAGGATTGAAACTTATGCTCCGGAGAAGAACTGGTGAGTACAATATTCTTTAAAACGGTGGAATTAATTATTACTAAGATTCATACAGCATTTTATCATAATATTATTTTTACCTCATTTTAATATCAGCCCTCTTTTACAGCTCATTTCAGGAATCGGTCACTTTTGGACCCCAAATCAGGGAGCGAAAAAGGTATTATACTACGTACCATCGTTTTAAAAAATAATTAATGACTTAGTTTTAATTGTTTAAAAACCGAATTGTGTTTGCACACTGTATTGGGATACATATTTTGACCACACCAAATTAAAAATGAATGAAAAATAAATGTGAAATGGAATGATTTATGTATAATTACCTTCAAGCACTTCAGGGTATTCCGGGTCATCCTCGTTTTCTTCTATTTCAATATTAGGCATATTATTACAACTGCTCTCGCAGTTCAGACACATATTAGAGCAGTTGAGGTCTACTTTTTTACATCCACAGTTTTTATGACATGTCTTCTGACATTTGTAAGAAATGAGTTTTAGAACGGCTTGAGGTGCTGGTGGCTCTAGCGTGGTTATTGGCTCTAGACCATCTTTGGTGCTTTTCCAACCCCATTGTTCAGGATTTTTTTCATTCCCAAGCCATTGCTGAACTTAAAAATACACCCTTAAAGAATGTTGTTTAGCTGCAGCCTCAGTAGGAGGTAGAGACGCCAAATGGGTTGATGCCTTGTATGCAGGCTTAAGGTGGCATAGATGCCTCAATTTGTTGATTGACGTGGTTTCCTTGTCAGATAATTTGTATAAGGAAGTCAAAAAACGATTGCCAGCATCAGTAATTGCATCAGCATCTTCCATAGGGTCTTTAAAATTTTCAATGGTTTTAATTAATGCCGGGTTTCTTTTGAGAGTGTGAAGAAAGCTCATCTTTCCTACTTTGAAAAAGGCTGAAGTAGTATCACAACCACTCATGGCATGTAAAAATAATACGTTGTCAGAAAACCGATTGTTCAAGTTTGCAGTCAAGAGAAAAATGAGTGGTGAAACTGTCCCTTTGCCTGGCTTTAAAAAATATACATTTGAATGAGACCAATCATGATCACCAGCAAATCTAAGTCTTCACCCACGATAACTGTAGAGTTATGTTGTTGCGCAGGGTCCCTTGCTGTGGTGATAATCAGTGTATCCGCATCTTCTCTTGCCTGTTTTGTGTGAATGTCAGCTGCTGCAAATTTATTTTTCAACATTAAAATCAAACGCTCTTCGTTTTTTATATTGCCTAGGAATTTTTCTTATGGTACTGTAGGCACCATTGTTTCGTCGAACATCAAATCTACTGAAGTTTCTTTGCGTGATCTTCTTGCTCGCTCAATTCATTTAGTACCTCTGCAACTCTGGGAGCAAAAACATACACATATTTAAATATTCAGTTTGGAATTAAAAATATTGTTTTTGTGTCTGAAGAGGATTCATTATTATATTTATGTAATTGCTCAATTGATTTTTTTAAAGTGTTTATTGCTATTTTCCAAAAATTACTGTTTTTCGACGACTTTAGATTGCTTTACCTCCTGTACCTAATTTTACCCCCTTTTTCAAAATTTTATCTTCTCTTAGAGTACGAGCTCTCCGGAGGAGGTCACTCTCGAGTCATCTTTGACTCGAGTCATCTTGAGAGGAGGTGGAGATAACTCCCAACTTCCACTGTTGCCGGATACACACTTTTCCCCTACCTTAAATGCATAAAAGATAGTCAATAATATAATCTGTACTATCACTGATGGTTAATATTTTCGTTAAATGGTTTGTTTCCATGTTACATCGACATACAGGGCCGTAATTCCCGTTTTTTTACAGTTTTTTGTTTTTAATACCCATTTTTACGGTACTCTCAAGGCTAAACCATTGACCATAGAAAAAAACTTTCATTACATAAAATGTAGGAAATTTTATTCTGTTTAACTCATATACTGCCGACTTTCGCGCAAAATGCGCAATTTTGGAGTTATTTTGAAAAAAACGAAAAAAGTCCGTTATTTTACAGGTTTTTTGTAAAAAAAAAAAAACAAATTTGCCGAAAGAAATTTTGTTGGACAACTTCAGATTCGTATTCAGCACCCCAAAAAACATAAAATAAGCCACTAAAAACAATTACACCAGAATTTTCCACCTCAAACTACAATTTGACTGGGCTAATGCCGGAATTAGATAAATATGACCTCCTGTCAAATATTTATCCGAAATCAAATGCTTTCGGAATACAGAAATTTGAGCCCCTGTATCCCGAATCGCCTCTACCATTTGTCCTATCACATTGAGGTCTACCAGTGGTAATGAATCTTTACCCTGCACATCCCTCATTCGATGTTTCTTGGGATTCACAGCGCTGAATCCCACTTTTGCTCTAACGTAATAGACTTTTTTCTCTTCATCGCGAATGCGGACATTGAGGGCGAAAATGAGCCTGACCGCAATTAAAACATTTTATTTTTGGCTTCTCTTTCACAACGCTATTCTTGTTTACCCTCTCACTGCTATTAGGGGGCCTCTCACTGCTACTAGAGGGCCCTAGACTAACATATGATCCTAAAAGACCCGACCATTCGCCGATTTACTGCGTGCCGATTTCGGAAGGCGGCGTTTGGCGTCTGGTGGTCAGCACTAGAACAACAAACTGCAGTTTATAGAACACGTGAATGATATAGTTATGTGATTTCTTTATTCTGGTTGTATATATTTACAAATATGAGGTGTTGCGTGCCTTTCTGTAGTATTGACAGTAGAGCAGACTATTTCAACCCAGCTGATAATAAAATTTCGATGCATTATTTTCCGAAAGAGGAAAATATTATGGAAGCATGGATTCAAGCAATCGGCAGGCAAGGTATGTTTATTTCCCTTTTACTATTTTATTTAAGTTTATTAAATGTTAATTATGCATTTAATCTAATAAAATGGCTCATAATTTTACTATAAAAGAAACAGAAACTTATAGAATAATAAAATATCTGTTCTAAACATTATGACTATTAAATAAAACTGCTTTTTTTTCATCACAAGCACGCCATACCTAGACCCACATGTGCGCCTAACGCTATACATTTGTAAAACCATAAATCTTCAAAACACTCTAATTAAGAATTTATACAATCAAACTTTTTTTAATCTATCACTGTAGCCAAGGGATGTGCATAGGAAATTATCCTGATTTCTGTATTTTTTGGCTTTTGTATTTCAGGATTTTTTTATTAATTTTAAGTGACGTTTATAATAATTCATCCACGTGTAACATAATCTTTTGAATTAAAAACTTTTATTGCGATGACGTTTTAAATTAATCTTTTTGCAACTTGAAGCATTCAAAGATAATTAATATTTTATATTTTAATGAGTAAATTTTGAATTTTCTCTGCATTTTTAATTTATTTTGTACAATTGAAACTTTTGAAAACCAGTGATAGAAAACAAAAAATTTTACAATAGCTTTAATATCACAATATTACTTTTGTCCACAATATTAATTTGTCCACAAACGCATAATACTGCGTTAATTTCCTTTTATATATCTATTAATAATGCAAGCATATATTCAGTATTTAGGATTGTCAGCATCTGATAACGTATTCCCAAAGAAGCATTATTTGCCTGATCCCTATCACTTTAATTTTTTAAGGAAATGTCCATTTCTTTTCTCTCTTTCTTTCTTTATTTATTTTTGTGTGTGTGTGTAAGTTGTAATGCTGTTAGTCGATTTTTTTCTTGTTGCACTGTTTTGTTTTAATGAAGTTATTTTTGTGAAAGTTTTCTTTTATCTAATGAACTCTAATGAAATATTTTATCTAATGAAGTGGGGACCCAATTTTTTCTCAAATTCATACACAGGATGTAAAGCAAACTTTCCCTTAAACATATATTGAAACATCTTAATAGATGGGGGGGGGGGGGGGTTAAAACTGATACAATCGATCTTTAAATAAGGGAAATTTTTGATAAAATAACATATCAATGTTAGTTATGTTAAAAATGAATTTTAGAGATTGCAACTGGGCCATAGGCACACCTGTTAAAAAATTTTGCCCCTCCATAGATTTTATTTTGCCGGTGTTCATATTTTTTAGCATTTGTCCCCAACCAAATTAACTTTCAATTCATTGTGTTTTGTTTCCTTTTCAGCTTTTTTTGTAAAGTATCATAATATTTTTATAAATTGCTGAGCATCAGTAACAGTACATTTACATTTCATATGCACTAAAAAATAATAAACATGTTTATTAAAATAGCACATCTGCAAAGAATTCTAATAATTGACTCATATCCAATGCCATTAGTTTTTGGATAGAATACGCAATTGCATATAATTTTAAAAAAGACTTAAATAAGGGAAATATATTGAAACGTCTTAATAGATGGGGGGGGGGGGGTGAGTTGGTAAAAATGATAAAATCGATCTTTAAATAAGGGAAATTTTTGATAAAATAACATATCAACGTTAGTTATGTTAAAAATGAATTTTAGAAATTGCAACTGGGCCATAGGCACACCTGTTAAAAGATTTTGCCCCTCTCTAGATTTTATTTTGCCGGTACTCATATTTTTTAGTATTTATCCCCAACAAAATTAACTCTCAAATCATTGTATATTATATATGTTATATAAGCAATAATTTAAATATGTAAATTCGAAGCAATAATAACAATAATAGAATAGTTTTGAAATTACTTTTATCCTAAAATAAAGGGGGAAATTATAAAAGGATATATAATAGAACCACGCCAAAACGCAATTTCTGGATTGGATCTTTAAATTATTGATATATTGTATTTGTCTCAAAAATGAAAATCCTCGATATTGTTGAAATATTAAAAAAAATATCTTAATCGAGCTCTTACATCATATCTAGTAGTGTACTAATCAAATATTCTTTTTACACAATATGCAAATTTTATTAATAAATAAACACTTTTTTGCAATAAGACTTTAATTCTCGACTTTAAATATGTTCTTTTCACCAGTTTCATCCATCCTGAATAGAAATATATGCTAAAAATATTAATAAACAGAAAATACTATTAACGTATTTAAAGGGAAAAACCCGGAATGTTGTTCTATTATTCTACGCTATCTGCTATAGTCCGTAGATCAGGAAATGGCGGTTGGACCTCCCTCTCCGGAACCGAGTCCATTTTGAGGAAGGCAGGATGGGGTTGGGGGGGAGGGTTGCTTTAGGAAAAAAAAAATCGCCAAGTAATACTTCTCCCGATATTCCTATGCGCTCGTCTCGCCAGACCGGTTTTTTCTTTGATCGATAAGCAGCGTATTGCGTTACTCTCTTTATTATTATTATTATTATTAAACTGTTGTTTTCACAACAAACTGTTATTTTTATATGACAAACTAATTGTTATTTACGTTACAATCTGCAATGTCTCCGAAAGGAAAAACAATTCGTTCGAAAGAAAGGATGATTGTGAATAAAGTCACAAAGTTTTTTGAAAAAGAAGCAATATTGCCAAAACTGTCTGATGCTTAATAACCTCCCCTTCAGCCATCCTCCTACTCCCACCCTATCCACTGATTCAGTCAGAACTGAGCTAAAAGTAGAGTCCTGCGCGGATCGAATAATATCCGACCCAAACTCAGAAATTCAACTTGATGTCATAAAAAAAAATGGTCAATATATGGGTCAATGAAAAATTAATTTTTATCGACCCGAAACCAAAAATGAAAGAAAAATAATGCCGATTTTAACTCAGGTCTGAAAATTAATTATTATTATTAGTCTAAAATATACAAAACTACAATCTACAATTTACCTTTACATCTGAAAAAATATTCTGACCTTTATTTTTTAAAGAAATGGATACACCAAAACCAAAAGCCGAACCGAAAAACCTTCACTGTTCTGCACCGGTTGGATAATCCAAAAATTCTATTTGAAGTCGAAACCCACAAAAAAATTTCTTGACCCAACCCGAATTCCATATTAAAATAAAATTACCCCCCCCCCTTTTTTTTGTAACGTAACTATGGAATAATAATCAGCAATTATATGTCTAATATCAGTTTTATCATTTATTAAAAAATAAATAAATACTCATTCATATTCAAATACTACATAGTTTTGAATTTGAAAAAAAATAGTCTGAATTGCCTTTAGAAAAGTTGGGTTAACCCGAACCCGAAACAATTATATTCAACCCGACCCACAACGTAAAATAAATTAGTCCCAAACCACAGAAACTTAATGAAGTTCATAATTTGAAACCATAAATCTAGATAATACTTCTAATTTATCTTACAATGTATGTCATATTTTGCATATATTGTTATTCTACAAAAAAAAAAAAAAAAGAAAGAACGAAAAAAAAAAAGATTAAATCTTGATATCTCAAATCTCTTTATATATTTTCTCCACTCTTCCGTTGAAAATCGGGATGTAAAAATTTATTATACTACGGGATTTGTTAGGCAAAGAACGTGTATATTTTTTTCATTAATATTCTGAATCTTTTATTATTTATTTTTTAACTATAAAGTTAATTTACAAAAAAAAAAATGCTATTACTACAAAACTGAAATAAAATCTTACAAACTAAAAGAATTCATAAAAATTAGAACTACATAATTAGAAAAAAATCCTGACGGCTCGGCCTACAGGCACAGGTAGATTTCGAAGACGCAGACTTTGCGGCTCCTGTTTGTTGGGAATTGCGGAAGAAATTACCTTTTTGCCATGATGTGGCAGTTGGAACCGCCCACTTTGAAACCTAACTTGTTTGCTGGCGGAGCCGGCAAGGAGTTTTTTTTTTATTTGCAATAAGGGTTGGTCCTATAAAAAACTTGTCAATATAAAAGTTTTAGATAATATTGAGAGGATTTATAATAAATTTAAACGGATTTGATATCTTGTGAATGGACGAAGTTGTGATTTTTTTCTTCTCCCCCCCCCCCTCCCCCCCATTGGGGCCATTTGTAACGATATCAAAAATCTGTCGTACATAAATTTTTGGCCGTTTTCCTAGAAGTAATAATAACTTTAAACGGATTCGATACGTATCCTAATTAAGAAATTATGTTTTTATTCTGTTTTTACAAAAAGCCCCCCCCCCCCCTGGTTCGATTTTGACCATGAACGAACTTGACCGAGATTTTATGCCACTTGGTTTTATGTATCCGTTTGGAAGAGATTTGTGCAGAATTATTGACGTTATCGTGTCCACAAAAAAGTGACATAGATAGATAGAGGGTGTGCAAGCTGAACACGTGGTCAAAACCATATTTTTTAAATTTTAGCTTTTTAAAAGGTGAGCAAAATTATCTAATGGGTGAAAAAAACTGGGCAGAAGTTGGGCAAAATAATGGCACAATAGTATTTTACATTTAGAATTGGGAGGTGGCAACTTCACATGTGGTAAACAAAGTTATCTTTGATTTAAAGCATTACAATAGGTGGGCAAATCTATCTAATAGGTGGGTAAAACTGGGCAAATTAATGGCACAATTGTTTTTTTATCTTGAATTAGGGGTGCCATCTTTACACGTGGTAAACAAATATATCTTTGATTGCAAGCGTTACGTTACAATAGGTGGGCAAAGCTATCTAATGGATGGGCAAAATTTTTTGCAAAAGAATTGCACAATTTTTTTTTAAATTTCGAATTGGGGGTTGCTAGTATGAAAAATGGGTCAAGAAATAAAATGTGATTTACAGCGTTATAAACGGTGGACAAAACTTGGGCAAAACTTCTATGTAATTTTTATGTCTATATTCCAATTGGGGGTGTGCCAGCTGAACATGTGGTCAAAATCATATTTTTTAATTTGCAGCTTTTTAAAAGGTGGGCAAAATTAGCTAATAGGTCTGCAAAACTGGGGCAAAATAATGGCACAATTGTATTTTTAAATTTCGAATTGGCGGTGCCAACTTCACACGTGGTAAACAAAGTTATCTTTGGTTCACAGGGTAACAAAAGGTGGGCAAAATTATCTAATGGGTGGACAAAACGCAGCAAAACTTGAGCGAAACAATGCCACGATTGTTTTTTGAAATTTCGAATATTGTGGTGACAGTATGAAAAATGGGTCAAAAAATAAAATGTGATTTACAGCGTTATAAAGGGTGGACAAAAATATATAATGGCAGTGTAAAACTTCTGTGAAATATTTATGTCTATATTCGAAATGGGGGGTGCCAGCTGAACACGTGGTCAAAACTATATTTTTAAATTTACAGCATTTTAAAAGGTGGGCAAAATTATCTAAGGGGTGGGCAAAGCTGAACAAAACTTGGGAAAAATAATGGAACAATTTTTTATTTTAAATTTCGAATTTCAGGTTGCCAACTTCACACGGGGTAAAACTGAGCTGAGCCGCCTGGCCCGTCAACCGTCGCACCCAAGTCCTGAGGGACTTTTAACGCGCACGACTAGGAGTGTCCTCCTGTATGCTCTCCGATGTGAACGAACAGATGAATCTTTTGGAAATTTATATATATCTCAAGGAAAAATTTAATGCACACAGACTTAATTTTCACAGTGCTAGAGAATTCGGAGCCCTTTGACTCCTATGATGGGGTGGCAGAGGATTTTATGATAGAACATTTTGGTATTGATAAGATTCCGAGGAACGTGTTTAATTTTGTGTCAAGTGATAATATGGACATTGACGATATCTTTATTAGTGTAACACACAAAGAAATCAAATATGCGCTGGATCAACAATCCTCCAATAAGGCTCCGGGGCCAGATGTATTGAACGCTATTATAATTAAGAATTTGTTTAAATATTTCCCGGAATTACTTAAAGCTATTTTCAGTAAGTGTTTGTCACTGGGACATTTTCCAACAATCTGGAAACGTGGCTATATTATCTTTTTCAGAAAACGAAACAAAGATCCTGCATCACCGAGAGCCTATAAGCCAATTACCCTACTGTCCATATTTGGGAAGGTTCTTGAGAGGATTATTAAACTAAGATTAATGGTACCTCTTGAAACCGGAAACTACTTTGATGAGGATCAATATGGATTTTGTGAATCTCAATCTACTATTGATGCAATGAAAAAACTTAAACAGATCACCAAAACTTTATTGGGTAGGAGAAAATACTGCGTGATGATATCCCTTGACAGACAGGGTGCATTTGATAATGTAAGCTGGCATATGATCTCTGAAATTATTGAAAGTCTTCCACTTCCTAAATATATAAAAAATGTATTAAAAAACTATATTTCTAATCGTTCTGCTGGATTTCGATTCATTGGTGGTGTAAAATGGTACAGTCCTTTCCCGGGCTGATCCCAGGGTTCCTGAATCGGGCCATTGTTATGGCTCTTGGTTGCGGATCAAATCTTGAAGAGATATAAGATATCTGTGGAATCAATTGTTTCTTATGCAGATGACTTTGTCATCTTTGCGGCAGCCGACTCGAGACGAAACTTAGTGGTCAAAATGAATACTATTATTCAGACTTTTGCAGACGTTTGTGACTCTCTAATGTGACACTGAGTGCTCAGATTATACATCAATATTTCATGGACGTTACTGTATGGAAAATCGTAGACCAATATTTAAACTCGGAAATTCTACTGTTGCAGTGGTTGATAAAAGAAATATCTTGGATTTGTACTCGATTCTCGCTTTAATTGGTTATTACATCTTGATCTTGTTAGAGAAAATGTACGTAACTTTGTTATGGATGTAAAGAGGACTGGCTGCAGAGAGAGGGATATGTCTGTTTCACTTCGGGAAATCTGGTATCATGCAGTATTAGAGAAGCGCATCACCTATAGTTGCTATAACTGGTTTTCTGATTTGAACTATCATGCACTTAGAAGACTGAGTTCGTGTCAAAGGGTGGCGTTGTTTTCCATTATCAGAGGTTATAGAACAGTTTCGACAAGTGCTTTATGCACTATATCAGGTGTTCCTTCTATTCATATATTTTTAAAACAGCAAATGAAAAAGTATAAATTACTAAAAGAAGATGGTGAAATGCTGATTGATGATCAGGCAATTGCTAAAACAGACATAATGAGGAATTATAATACTATGGAGTTCCCACGATATAATAACTTGAGGAATTCATTCTTCATTCCTCCAGTGGTTGATTTAGTACCAGAGTTACCAGTTATATACACGGATGGTTAAAAAATGGACTAATGAGTCTCGGCTGAATTTACTGTTTCACTGAAAGGTCTTTACATTTATGATTACAGGATTAAAATGCATAAAAATATATCATGCAGAGCTTTTGGGTATATTACATGTGGTCAATTGATTTATGAAGTCGAATCATAATACAGCTACTCTCTACACGGACAGCTTCTCATCAGTATTAGTTCTAGAACACGCATTACCTAAAAACGAAATCTTTAGGGACATTTATAACATATTAATGTCGAATGAAGATAAAGTTTCGTACTTGGGATAGATTAAAGCTCTCATCAGCATAGAGGGTAACGAAAGGGCTGATGCACTAGCCAAGTCAGTGATTACCTCGGGTCGAGCAGATTTGGAAAGAAGCGTCCCTTTTCCATCTCTCTTTTGACACGACAGGTTAAGTCTGACGTTCTTAGTTCATGGCATTTGTACTTGCAGGAATCGGATACAGGCAGAGACATATATCAGATTATTAAAAAAGTAGACACTGAATTTGTTTGTATAAAGCAGGTAGTACAATACTATTTGACTGGTCATGGCAGTTTTCCTGCATACTTATTCAAAATTAAAAGAAGGCCTAATGACAGATGTCTGTGTGGTAACAAAGGTGATGTAAAACACTATATCTTTGGGTGGTGTCCTATTATGAAGCATCATTTCACTTTTGACAAAGATAATACCATTCGTCAGAACTTATTTAAAGTGTTGTTATCCTTTGACAATTATAAGAAACTGAAAGACAATTATAATATCTTGAATGAAAAATTTTCTTTTATTAGATATAAATTTTAGCTTGTGTTTTTTAGGATTTTTCTATTATTTATTTTAGTTTAATATTAGTTCTTTGAGTTTGTGTATTTAGGATTTTTTTAGGTTATTTCAGTATATAAGTTTGTCAATGTTTGTATTATTGTTTAATTAGCGGAAGCGTTGTCTTCTGTTGTTGTTTGTTTCTGTACATATGTAAAGATTTAATAAATGTCAGTTTGTCTGGGCCAGTTTCGGTGGTTGTGGTTACTCTGAATGGTGGTGGGGTTTTACCACCTGGATATATTGCCATATGCCTCACGACTGGCTTTCAGGTAGGTTGTCCTCCTCTGTATGCGCTCCGACCGGTGGGAGCATCGCCATCTGCTGACCTCTCCGATTGAACCCACGTGTTGACGACATAGGTCGTTACGAAATGCGGTGGATCCCAAAATCAGAGGAAACCACCACGAAGTCAGCTGTTGAATCGCTAGAGTCCTCCGACGGCTTCGTAGCAGGAACCCCATGAGGGGAACCAGGTCCTAGGCCATATGTCGAACTTCCCTAACGACCCTTAATGTAACCGTGGCTTCTGATCGTCGAGTCCTAGGGAGGGAGGAAAAGACTAGTTCATTTGCCGAGGCGAGCAGAAGAGGCCTCTTGCCAGCCCAGGACTGCGAGGAAAAGTGTCCCTGACGCATAGACACGCCCTGGCTAAAGTTGTCCCCCAGTGGCTTAGCTTTCGGTGAGCCCTGCAGCGAAATGCAAGTGGCCTCCTATTGACTATACAGAGGATCATGCACATATAAAAAAACACAACACAAACACAAAACAAACACACAACAAATGTTAGAATCAACGGAAAGTTAATTTAGAACCACTATCGGACTCTGAAGGACACGGAAAACTCCTTCAAGAACGCTATAAAAGTTATGTATCGAGTTTAGTAAACAGAAGTTATATGAAGTCTCCTGCTGATCCAACCGTCGGGCACAGAAATCTCTGATTACGTACATATGCACTGGATTGGTTTTCGCGTTAGTCAGCTAGCCTGCTGTCCGAATCCTCGTATTCAAAGAACCCAGGAATCGGGTGATCCCCCCAGATTGGCTTGCGCCACAGCAACCACAGGGATCGTATTCGGACTGAAGCCCCACTCGGTTTTTGGCACTCACTGTTCTACTCAACGATTGAGGTCGACGCACAACTTCTCTAGTTGTAGAGGAAGACGTGGTGGTTGCGGACCATTTGGACCTGCCGTCGGAGCTCCATACCGGTAAATAGACTCTACCAATGGTAGAGTACCGATGGTTGCTACACGCCGCATCACGCACTGACCAGCGTCACAATAGTCACTTCAGAGCTTGATCTCGCCTCCAACAATTCCTTGGATAAACTTTTGGAGAAAATTCAGCCACAGTTTGTTTGCCGTTGCCTAGCGTGACCTACCTCGACGCAGGGCGAGGGGCCCGCTCGAGCAACTGGGATTGGCCTACGGGACGTCCTTTCCCCTTCCACGGAGGAGGCTCCAAGCAATGGTCGAGTTATAGGCCACGGAGAACCCGTGCTTGCGAGGAAGGATCCAGACTCGCAGGCCAATTACAGCGAGTCTTAGTAGCGTCCTCGGCTTTTTTCGGACATCCCTTTTCCACTGGCGCATCCCGGTTGCTAATATCCGAACCCTATAGCTTACAGCGCATTGGCGAGCGCCAAATGAATTGGCGAGAACAGCGCTATTTCGCGCATGCGCATAACCTAGCCAAGCAGTTCATGTGCTTAGCTTACG
Organism: Maratus michaelseni; assembly: GCA_963931845.1. NCBI lineage: Eukaryota > Metazoa > Arthropoda > Arachnida > Araneae > Salticidae > Maratus > Maratus michaelseni. The sequence goes on along the minus strand of OZ007599.1, from coordinate 76,566,750 downwards.
GCCCTACGCTTATGCAAATAGTGTTGGGTAGGACACGGTTTTTTTGTGACGTTTGTATGAGTGCCTCAGTAACATTTTTGTCATGACAATGCCATGCCTCAAGTGACGTGTTGAGTGAGGGGTAACTCACAAGAACCCCCTCCCTTCCTCTTTGTACTGTATGTTGCAGCTGGGATGTGTGACAAATATGACAATCTGAGGCTAGGGGAATTAGAAGTAGCATTCTTCATGAGCAATATTCATTCTAGCATGTTCTTCTCATTGTCAGGAAGAAAAATAGTAGTAGTTTTCAGAAAAGAGGTAAGGGGAGGTGAATGAATGCACAATGAAACACGTTGTTTTTACAGTAATATTACTGTGTAGAGGTGAAAAATTCTTGGAAGGAATGAAAATTACTTTTGAAAAAAAAAATTTGATTGCCAAGAAAATAAACATGAAATTGAATGCTTATTTTGAATTAAAGTTCAATATATACACAGTGCAAGACTTTGGAAATTGCTAGGGAGGAATTTTAGTGATTTTTCACAAAATTATAGGAAAATTTACGGACAATTACTTCAAATTATAAAGTGTATATTTTTGGTTGGTATTGTTCATCTGAAAAATTATATTAAAAAAATACTTATTATATGTGACAATAAATTATGTCTACTGGAAAAAAATAATTACTTTTATCTACCTTTGTTGGATATTTGATCATCACGTTATGATTTAATTATTTATTTATTATTCCAACAAACGGCAGTTTAAACAAAAAATAAATAAAATAAAAAGTCAAAATAATTTCAAAACAAAAAAGCATTTTTAAGGTTAGCTGCATGCTGTGACGTGAAATTAAAGAATTTTAAAGCTTTGTATGTTAGGTAGGCACAATGTGTTTTTGAGGGGGGGGGGGCTTAGGTAAAGCCTTTTAGCATTGTTTTTACAGGAAGTTATTTAACGTTAGTAAAAAATAACAACTAGGGCAAACAAGTTTTTAAAAAAAATAATTTTGTGTGCAGAAGCATGCTGTATGAATTTTGAATTTCACATCAGATGACTGATGTGAAACTAGATGATTGATTGTTTATTTTTACTGCAAAACAACAAACATGACAGACATTTTTGATTTTTTTTTTTTAAAGTTTTTAAATTCCATGTACCGGGGGCGGGGGTGTAGAATTTCTGCAATATTTAGATGTCTGATTATTTATTTTTACTATAAAGTGACAAATTGAACAGAAAAAAAATTATGCTTGTGTGGCGGGCGAGGGGAAAGTGGAAATATGAGGGGGAGGGATGGAATTTAATTGATGTACATTATTCCTGCTATTGCTATTACCAACATACCCGATTGATAGAAAAATAAGTATATAAAATATATTGATAATTGCTGAAATTATGATGTCTTTTTAATTTATAAAACGGTGAAATTTTCGTATGGATATAGGAAGGTCCTATTTAGAAAATTTGGGCCCTAGATACAGAGACTAAAGAGATTTGTCCTATACTAATAATACAGTATAATCTCGGTCTGCTTTGAAAGCTGATAGACTGAAGGTGCTGGGTTCAAATACATGTCGCACCCGTTGGCCTAATCGTTCGGTGTTTTCCGTGGTTTTCTTCTAACCTTGCTCAACTTGCGTAAATACGCGTTAAGATTCCTCTCCTGCAGACAATCGGCCGTAACAAAAAAAAAAAAACTAATATTACAGACAACTTGTCTTCCATAATTGGATCATTGATTTATATTATGTCTTCAAAAAATAAAAACAACTTGTCTTCTTGTTCTTAGTGAAAAATTATATCATATATAAAGGGGGACTCAAAGCTAAAAAAAGCATGAGTACAATACAGTTCGCACAGTATAAGTATTGAGCACGATTCTGGGATTGAAATAAAATGATGCATTTTTTCAGAAACTTTTGATTGAAACTCGTTTTTATCGGTATGTAAACGGTATCACATTTAAGATGATTTAAAAAATATATCCCCCCCCCGCTCAACAACACAAAACTTTTTGACACATTTTTAAACATAAAAGCATGACACTTACAAGCGTGATTATTGAAGTGATTTGGCCAAAAAAAAAAATCGATTACAGAACGGGTTATGCTTAATAATTGTTGGAAGTGCGTTTTCAGCTGTGGTATGTATTTTTAAACGTAACTAATTTTTAGTGTATTGTGTGGAGCGTATAAATTATATATATCACATACAGAGATTCGAAAGAATTTGCGCACAATTCCGGATGTGAAGAGAGCAACTGCAGAAAATGGTTGGTTAGTTGGTTGATTTATGACGGCCGATTATCTACACAAGAGATATAGGCCCTAGGGGAGGAGTGCCTTCCGTGGGGGTCTTTCTAAGAGAACCCAACCGGTATTTACGCATGGTTATCCAAGGTTCGAAGAAAACCACCGAAAACTCCGAACGAATAGGCCGACGAGCGCGATTGGGTTCGAGCCCAGCACTTCCCGTCTACCAGTTTTGAGAGCAGATACTCTCTAATCTGTATCTACTAATTATCAACTAATATACTAACTGAGCAGATAAATATTATAAAGTTTATCAAATAACATTATAAAACTTATGTCTTTGAAGTGAAATGTACAAACACAAATCTGAATAAAATATTTAGAAAGAGAAAATTACATGTAGAATGTTGAATAAATATGTAGTAAGAGTAAATTTATGATCTGAATTTGTAATTTTACTTTAAATTTGAAATGACACCAAATCTAAAATTCTTTCACTCATTCATCGACTCAATGTGAATCAGGGCCGAAACTAACTTTTTTTTTCACCGGGGGAAACATGGATTTTGGCGAATTCCCTTCCTTTCTCCCCCTCCTACACAAAGTAAAATTACAAAGAGAATTTTACTAAGCTTCTAAAGTCCGACTTTTAAAAAATTAGTGTTTAAAATGTATAATCATAAAATACTTAATACTGAACTACGGAATCAGCTTTTTCAAATATTTATTCATTAAAATCTGTGAAAACGAAAGGAACTGTAAAAAAAATCCGCTTTATACAGATTTCCATCTTAGTAGGTATAACTGTAGTTATTCTTTCTGTTGGGACCATATATTTTTTTCATTTAAGACAGGAATCCGTTATAGACAGATTTTATTGTAGTTGTAAGTATTTCAAATTATTACTACTGAGGTATTTAAAGTTAAGTGATATGAGCCAAGGCCGAAACTAGCTTTTTTTTTTTTTTTTTTTTTTTTTAATTATGTAATATTGAACTATGTACTCAGCTTTGTCAAATATTTATTCAATAAAACCTGCGAAACTGGAATTGAAATGTACTGGAAAAAATTGCACTTTATACAGATTTCCGTTTTAGCATGTATTATGTATAATAGTTGATATTCTTTCTGTTGGGGAAATGATTTTTTTCATTTAAGACAGGATTCTGTTTTAGACAGATTTCATTTTCACATATTTTGCTGTAGTTGTATTGTTATATTACAATTGAGCGGGAGTTTAAAACCATAGTGATATGAATGAGTCTCATTGTCTTAAGAACTAAAAAAACAGGATTTTCTGTAGGCAACGAATTCCAATACCGTAAAATATCTTTGTGTGCTATCTACAGCCAGTTTCATGGAGCTATCACTTGCAACGCCCTTTCTATTAATAGGCTGATGTGTCTAGATGCTTTCCTGAACTTAACGCTAATTTTCAAAATTACAATAGTGACTTTATATATCGTACTAAGAAACTTTTTAAAATTGCCTATTTTTTTAGTGTCCCGGGAAGTCACCGACTTCACCAATTTTTTTATCTATTTATTTGTCAATTTTAATACATTTTGGCTCAGATTTTCTTTTACATTCTCCAGTTGCAAAACATTTTTACCCAAATTTCATCTAGCGCAGCGCACCCTTCTTCTACGTCTTCTGTTTTGCCCCCGCCCCCCCCTCTCAGGTTGTTTCGACCCTGTATGAGTCCCATTGTCTAAAAAAATGAAAAACCAGGATTTTCTATTCGCCTAACAATGAATTCAATACCTTAAAATATCTTTGTTTGCTTGGAATTATCACTTATTCCTCTCTTTCTATAACTATTCATTTTGCGCACCCCTCACGTCCTGTTCTGCTTTTGCCCAGGGCAAATGCCTCATTGCCCCTCACCACTAGTTTCTGACCTGAAGTCAATCCTAAATGGCAGGTTGAAAAGTGCCGACAATATAAAAGCAAAATAAAAAACATCACTTTTCCCTATCACCCCAACTCCACTTCTTTGAAGACAATTTGTCCCTCCCCCAATTCTGCTCTGTTTTTATCTTCCTACGTTCTTTCAACCTCCTCATAGCTTAAGATTTTTCAAACATAGACCGCAACTATCTCGGACTCCACTTCTCTGCTTCCAACACAATGACACAGACAAACACAACTCAGAACTCACTCACACACATCATTTCCTGAAACAGCGTTCACCACCTGAAAGAGAGGCAACATGACAAAATTTTGGAGGCACCTCAAACTTGAAATGTGATGTGATGGGACAAATTCTCACGGTGTATGGGACAAATGAGGTGCCTCTTGTATGAGTTACCCAACACTATATGCAAAGCAATGGCTGACGGTGCAGTGTTTTGCTCACATGATTTTGCTACGAGAAACTAGAGATCAAAATAAATAAGAAAATAAATAACTAGCACCACCACAAATCAAGCAGGCACACGGGGAAAATATAGGTATGTGAAATAATTTCAGTGTTCTGTATATTGACAAATTTTCAAGATAAGACAGACATGAGGCAGGTTATTAGAATATCGATGTTGATAGTTGAGACTTTAATCTTGTGAAAATTAAATTAATGTCGCACCAATTAACACTATCTGTAAGATGCAGTTTCTTTTATTTTTGGTTGCGAAAGCGTCTTTGAAGACGCCAATTTGGTTATATATATTTTTTTTAGTTTTTGCGATGAAAGGAAAAAGTCTTCTAATCTACATTCCCCAAAAATATCGCTATTTTTTTTAAATGCATTAATATTTGAAACTACGTTATGTGATATCACAAACACAACGATAACAGTAACAAGCTTTTTGAAGATAACAATCTAGTGTTAAATAACTTCGCCTTTTATCGAATTATGATGCATCTCTGCAGCTTATGATAACTTAATATTATTCAGAATTCTTATCTATTCGGTTTTTTCGCGTCACTTCATAGAGTTTTCCTTACTAATCACCCAATAATAGTTTAGTGATGCTACATAGTAAGAATTATTAACACGACATTTTGACATTAATAAATGTGTCTTATCTTGAAAAAAAAAAATGTTTATAGAGATAACAATAATAATACAACACTGAAATTATTTCACATTGTGGTTAAATGAGAGTTTGTATGCAAGAATGTATGAGTATTGAGTGAATGAACACCCATTAACATAGAAAAGTTAGGTAAACATAAACTATTGGTAAATATTAACATGAATAAAGAGTAACCTAATGTTTCAATGCAATTAATTTCTGTAACTGTATATATAAATAAATGTATCATTATGTATAAACATGTACAACAGTCTTAACAGCATAATCATATCCCCCCCCCCCCCATCTTGAAAAAATAAATAAAGTTAAGTTTAACCACTGTTTATATTATATTTATTCATTTATTTATATTAGTAACATCCCCCCTCCCCCTCTATATTTTATATAAAATAAAGAGGGGGTCTTTATTTTTAAGTGAGAGTCAAACCATTTAGAACATAAATGTAGGCTTAAAAATTCTATCATAAATTGCAATAGGGGTTTTATTGAAAGTTGAAAATATTCATTTAATGTTTTCAACTTGTCAGTTTATATTAGTATGGAGACTTTTAAAGTGTATTTCTGGAAATGTGGAGTTTGATTTAAATTTGGAGACTTTTTAAATGGAAGAATTGCACTTTACCTACATAATAGAAAGTTGTGACCATAACATTTTCTCATATTGCTGCTTTTGTTGATAGTGGCATGTTTTAGCCAAAATTTTTTTAATATATTTATGTATAAAAATAATATGAATTATTTAGCAATAAGACTTTTTGGTACTTTCGTCTTATGGCGTCCCTCAAAGATAAATCACCAGGCGACCAAGATTTATAGCCAATTATAAAGCATGTGTGACATAATAATATATGATCAATATAACATTTTGTGACATATATGGCCAATTTATAGTCATGTGATGTGTATATGTTGTATATAAATATATATATATATATTATGTGACATGTGTATAAGATGTATATAATATGTATAATGTTCATAAATAAACGTATCATTATACATAAACATGTACAACAGTCTTATGAACAGCATAATCACTTTTTTCCCCTACTCCTGAAAAAATAAGTAAAGTTTAACCACTGTTTTTTATAGTAATGTTGCTTCTCCCTCTTTTATTTTTAATTGGAAGTAAAATCATTTAAAATATAAATTTAGGTTTAGAAATTCAACATTAACTTCAACAAGCACCTACTAATACAATGCAACACTACTACTTACTGCAGTATATATATATGACATGTGTATAAGATTATATATGTCATATAAGATGTAAATAATGACATATATGGCACATGTATGAGTGTTTGGGGTATATATATGGTTTGCGATGATCTTGGCGAAATCATAACTGCAACCTTTGCATAATCGTAATTCTAGTGGCTGCTATAACATAAAAGTACTGACTTTTTACCTATATAACAGGACACAGGACTAAAAGAAGGGCAAAAGGAGATAATGTTATAAAAAGAGAAAATTCCACTGATATTTCTTAATAGTATATATATTATTTAATAACAAATTTAATAGTGCTATTACAAAGTTATCTTTTATAATTTTTTTATGTCCTTGAATTTATCTCATTCAGACTATTGCATTTTAAGTTTAAATGATTCTTGATTGTCATTTAATAAAAGTTCATGAAACTCAGATAATTTTATTTTAAAAGTTTAGAGCAGCAATATGGACTTTCTAATAATAATACATCAAAAACAGTATCATAGTACTTTATTATTTTTTTTGTTTGCGTATATTGGGTTTTAAGGAAGTTTTCAGTGTATCTATTGTAGTTTTTCTCATTGAATGCCTCATGTGTTTTGGTTAGTGAGGTAATATCGCAAAAGTTCAATTAACCACATCCAGGGAAATCTTTATTACTCAGCCCATGTCTTAAATTTTTAGTGTAGATTGAGTCTAAAATCTGAAAGTATTGAAGTAGTTTGTAATTGATACCTTTAAAACATGTAAGTTAGTTGCAGTTAACTATTCTTTTTAATAAACTAGTATTAGTTACACACACAAAATTTCTTTTTTCTAACCACTGCTAGTTTTACGATGGAAAATGGGGCAATGGGAAAACATGTTGTTGAAACATTTTAAAAAACAATAATTATTTTTAGCTTTTAAGTCATTCTGCAGAATTTTATGGTGGTTCTGAAATGACCTGCTCGACAATGCAAAACTTTCTGACACATTTTTAAATGCAAAGGCATAAAATTAGCAAGCCTGACTATTGAAGCGATTTAGAATTGTAATGAGCTTTCTATTCTTTGTTAAATAGATTACTTATCGAGTTATAAGCGATTTGTGTCACGTGACATGTTTTTCTCCTTTCTTGTGCTGCGTTGTTGAAATTTCGGTTCAAAACGCCAACTTTAGCAGTGTTTTCTGAAAGATCTTTTTGCCTTTACCAAAAAAGGGAAAACATAATTCAATTACATAGTTTCTTGAATAAGCACACCTGCCAATTTCATGTGTTTGCAAAATAAATTGAATTAAAAAATATGTCAGAAAGTAAGCAGTTTGGATTTCAAAACAGCCTTAACACATAGTCGGTTCGTTTTAACAAACAGTGTCTTGTTGCACCATTGTTTTTTTTTTCCATTCTTTATATGTGAAAACCTATATATATATAAAATATATTTATGAAATCCAGTTGCAAAACATTTCTATTTAAAAAAAACTTTTTTTGTTTGGAAATTGCAATTTTTAATTTTTTTACAAAATTTATAGGATTGTAAAATATGTATTTTGTAAATAAAGATAAACAAAAATTTCAAAAAGGTGTTTTACTTTAGCTAATTGATTGTATGATTTTATCAGCACGTCGAAAGCTTCAAAGTCTGGAATGCTAAAGTAGTAAGTATTGCTTCTGCATTTAAAAATATTAATACACTGATGTTTACACTTGTTTTAATTTGTATAATAAAACTTAAATGTTATAGTAATCGATCTGGAGCTTGATTTCGCTGTTTGTTGTATTTTATGAAATAAGTCAGCATAGATATTTTTTTTGTATAAATATACCACTGTATTATTCATTTTTCGATTATATACAGTCAAAATATATTTAGCAGCTTCTTCGTTTTCTTTTCTTTTTTTTTTTTGGCGGTGCGAGGGAGCTTTTTGAGGTTTTTTTACTCTGGAGTATGAAAATACTGCTTGCCATTATTGTTATTATTTGTTTGCTAAAAAGCTGTCGTCTAAATATAGTGTTAGAAAAATAAGCATAATTTAAATGTGCTTATAATTGTACACTTTAACTATTCCTTTAATTAACTTCATATATTGATCTGAAATCATGAATTGACTAGAGATGTTGATAAATTGCAAAGTCTATTTTGCAATTTTTTAAAATGTAGTTGCTTTTAAGCCTTATTGGTAAGTAGTTAATTTAATCTATAACTCTCATCCTGAAGTTTTTGTCACTTATAAATTACAAACAAAGGTGTCCCAATGACAGGGGTTTAAATTATAAAAACAGTAAATATTTGTTTTATAGTTTTTTTAATTTATAAATATGGATACATTAAAAAGTAATAAATCAATAATTCCTTATATTCTTATAATATAGGGTAGATGTGCCAGTAATGGACACCCTTCAATGTTTTTGGTTTATAAAAAAATTTATCTTTTATTATTTCTTTCATAGCTCCCTCTTGCATGTTTTATAATCTGGGTTATTGTTGATACTTTTAATCAAACCAATCAGAAAGCAGAAAATAATGTTTCAAAGTTCCACTGTTTTTCAGTGAAAATCTTAATGAACATGCTAAATTTATATATTCTTTATTTTCTTGCAAAATTTGAAGCTTTTTGTTTTGGTAGTAATAGAAAACTTTGAATTTTACATACTAATACCAATTTATTAGATTTAATTTATTTTTAAGGTTTTAAGAGAGGTGACCATTACTGGGATGCTTAGTCATTTTCCAGCAATGGACACCCCACGTAGACATTGCTAAAAATGCAATTTCCGTAATGTTTATAGTTTATAGTAGATACAATATTTTTACTTATTTGAAAACCTAAATAATCAAATTTAATTTTTAAATTACACTTACCAAAATGTAATAACACCAAAACTTTTATAAATAACTTCTTTTAAGTTATTTTATGTGGTTAATAAAATTTCAATATTTGATTCTTTTACTATTTTTTTTAATGTATGTAACTCTGCTTTGCATATTTTATAATCTGGCAATCAAACCAGTCAGGAAGCAGAAAATATTGTTTAAGGGCACAGTCAAAGAAGGGCTCATAGGGCTTAATCCCTCCCCCATTTAAATAAAAACATTTAAGTTACAGGAGTTGTTAAAAATCTATTTTCTGTCTTAAATGTTTGCTTATTCATCTCTTACAGAAAAAAAAATTGTAATATTAATGAAAGTTATAGTAATCATGAAACAAGTAAATCTGCAGATCAGTGGCCTAACGAATCAGTTCTACAGTTTTATTTTGAAATAATTTTATTTAGTATTTAAAATATCCTACTCACAGTATAATTTTTTTCATATTTGTAATATTAATTATTTCAAGTAATATATGAAGTAGTCTCTGCTCTGGAAGTTTAATTGTTAAAAATAGTGAGACGAAACTATATACTAATACTCCAAAACTTTTTTTCTTCTAATTATTACCTTTTAAATCCCCGACTGTCTCAATAATTTGATAGCTGTCTGATATTTAGTATTTTAAACTATCCATCTATAATAATTAAAATATTGATCTTCTGATAATTACAATAATTGATGCAAACAGTGAATGATTATCACAAATATTTTATTAATTACTGGTATCCAGAATTGTTAAATTTATTTGAAAATAACTATTTTGTTTCATTAGTATGCTTTCATTAAATTCTGGTTCATAAAAATAATTATATTTATTATTTTTTATGTGGTGTCCATTACTGACATTTTAGATATATTTTGATATATTTCTGTTATTTACAATTAAATTTTGATTCATATTAGGAAATGAGACTATGAGAATGGTTAAATATTGTTGATAGATTAATATAATATTGAAAAAACTGGAATATAATAAATAAAACTTAATTAAAAAACAAGTTTTAAAGAAATTCCTTAAGGGTGTCCATTACTGGCACATCTACCCTATATATAACAATATAAAATGTGAACTGCATTTGTCTTTAGCAAAAAATAAAGCTTTCTTTTTTTCATCATTAGTCAAATTCACACTATACAGGGTCATTCATAATTCCCTCCGGGGTTTCGAAACGTTATAGTAAAAAAACGAAGACGAATATGAAAAAAAGAAACATATGAAATTATTCCGAAACTATTCAAGTTTTACTTACATACATTACAGGTCTTCTATGTGTGAACCCTTGGTCACACGGCATACATCCATGCGATAGTCCAGTTACTGCCGTACTCCGTTTCTTTAAATCTGAATCAGTGGTGTCAGTTCAACGGGCCTTTCGTAATAAATATCGAAAACAGGGACCAACTGACAAAACAATTCATGTGTGGTACCGGAAATTTAAAGAAACGGAGTATGGCAGGACCTGGACTATCGCATGGATGTATGCCGTGTGACCAAGGGTTCACACATAGAACACCTGTAATGTATGTAAGTAAAACTTGAATAGTTTCGGAATAATTTCATATGTTTCTTTTTTTCATATTCATCTTCGTTTTTTTACTATAACGTTTCGAAACCCCGGAGGGAATTATTAATGACCCTGTACTATTCTAAGGCACCAAATGCAAGGTAATCCTATAACTAGAAGTGTGAAGCTATCAATTATCAGTGTTATTGCCCCCTCCCCTTACTCAGCCATGGTCAATTTTAGAAAACAATCTTGCTTACTTGACAATACGAATGACTGCTTAGTGCTTAGCTTAGTACAATAACATTTCTTTTTTTTTTTCCATTGCAATAAGCAATGAATTCTAGGAAAAGAAAGAGGAAAGGGATCAGTTACAGGGATTAAAGTATTTTCAATTATAGAAGAAACATGAAACTGGAATTAATTCTATGTTAGACAAACAGTCCAAATATTTATGTTATAATTAGTTCATGTATTGATCACATTATATGATCAATTACATAAACATCAACATATGGGATATTGTAATTTGCAGGTAAATGTAAAAAAAACTTGTGAATTATGTATAATTTGCTTTAGAGACAGTGACTCTCCACTGAAAATACTATTATATTAAATAGCTTTAGCTTCAGCATCTTGCTTTCAAACAAGAACGAAAAATCATGCGTCAAGCATAGATTATGTAACACTTTCCAACGCTTCCAAAATAATTTTACGAATCATACTCTTTAATAAGCTAAAAGATAACATCTAAGTAATCCGAATACTTTTATTCAGCCCTGTATAGGATCTATAGATTTGTATATATACTACATAGGATGCTAAATTTTAGTTCAGTTAGGAAACACGTAGCAGAGTTTAAAATTCTCCGTCTGGAGTTAAATAATACGGAAATGTGTTCCCGAACTTTTGTGCTTCCCTGTATAGGATCTACAGAATTTATACACACCACGTAATATACAAAAAGCGATTTAAAATTAAAATCGCATTCAGTAACTTAAAACGCACTTCCAGGAATTATTGTTAACATACAGTAGAGAATTCTTTTGTGTGTCCCTGTAAATGAACGATGACTGCTATACACACAATATTCTGTAGTAAGTCTCTTGTAATGAACCTTATATAAATTTCAATGCGTTTAAAATAGTGAAACATTATTTAAATAAACCGCAGACGATTTTTCTCCATAGACGTAATGTAACGGAATTCTTTTGACTGTCCCTGTAAAGTAAGTATAAGTGCTATGCACACCCTATTCCATATTAAGCTTCTTCTAATGCACCTTAGTGATATATATAAATTTCAATGCGTTTAAAATAGTGAAACATTATTTAAATAAACCGCAAATGATTTTTCCCCATAGACCGCAATGTAACGGAATTCTTTTGAGTGTCCCTGTAAAAAAACTATAAGTGCTACACACTTCCGTTGAAATAGGGAACATGCTATAGATAACGATTATAACATATAAAAATTGCAGGGCAATCCGAGCATATTTACGGGAGTTAGAGCACGGGCAGACGGCAGACGGCCAGACAAACCGAAGTCATAAACACTTTTCAACTAGGTTGGAAAGTGTTAAAAATGGAAGTGACTAAGAAAAAAAACTTTAAAAATTAGTAAGTATTTATCAGTAGTTTTGGAGAATGTACTATGGATAGATAATATTTTTAATGCAGTGTTGCATTTACTTTCATAATATAATCGTGTTTTTAATCTAAAAAAGTTTTATTTAATGTTATTAAAAGGTAATTTTTAATCTGAAATGAATGATTTTAACTTTTATTTTAACATGAATGAGGAATTTGATCCTTATTCAGCCAGTAAATATGAATGTTAAAAAAACTGATTTAAATCAAAGATTTTTTTGAAAAAATCATTTGATTTAAATCACGATTTAAATCAAACAACCCTGCATTATTCTTTTTTTTTTTTTTTTTAAACCTACATAACAAAAATTGAAACAATTTGCTTCAATATACGGTGAACAATTTGCTTCAATATATTCATCAAAACACAAGTGATTCAGTATCAAATATCAAGAAAATTTTTGTTTTTTATAGCAACAAAATTTTAAATGCAAAATACTTTTTTTTAATTGAAAAAATTTAATATAAATGTAAGCTTATCTGCTTTTTCATTCACTAAAATTTTTCGGCACCTGTCTATTATCCCGTCGACCACTTTTCGTAACAAAAAACTATCGCCAAACTGTAAGATTAAACGCCAAAAATGCAGCCTCATTTAATTGATGTCAGAAGCATTATATGTTTTTATGTCTTCCAGTGATTTTTAATTGGACATTTGCATGTATTTTTCATTGTTTTACTGATTTATTAGTTATTTCATTAATTAAAATAACGATTGTGTCCTTAAATTCTTTTATTTATTTATTTATTTTGATATTCCAATGGCAACGTTCTCCCATTTATTTGGCGTTACAGTTTGGCGATAGTTTTTTGTTATGAAAAGTGGTCGACGGGATAATAAAGAAGTACCAATTTTTCATAGTTTAAACTGAACAACAAACAAATCAGAAAATATTTTTTCTAATGAATTAGATAGTTTATATCTTTCAACAATTGTTCTAAGTTAATATTGTCACATATGATTATTGCTTCGGCATTTAAAAATCTAGGTTCAAACATAAAGCCTGGAAAAGTTTTTTAAGAGAGGAGGAGGGGGGGGGGAGGCAGAATTAAAAAGTCACTGCAAGAGAGGGGGGAGAGGCAAAAGTATTTGCCTCTTGCAAATATTTTCCTTTAAAACACAGATTCTTGATCAGCACTATAGAATTTAAGTGATACTGTTCTATTTTTGTAGTTTTATCTTTATATTCATTTGGCAAATTTTACAAAAATGTTAATATACTTACTTTTCAAGTGCTCTAATTAATTATATTTATAAAAAAGGCTATGATGTCTTACATTCATGCACCAATTTTTTCTTTTTTTTTTAATCCTTTATAAAAAAGGAAAAATATCGCCAAATTTCGAGGATTTTTTCCTTTAATGGTAACCTGGCTATTGTATTAAGTTATTTGTTTGGTGCGGGTTTGGAAATCACGCCAATCAAAAAGTCGCCAAACATCTGTGTGTGAGTGTAACACTTCTGTTCCATAAAAAATCTAGTCTATCAATGTAAAGTATTGATTGTAAGTTAGTAATGTTACAAGACTAAAAAAAAATTCTAAATTTCTCTCTCTTATACAAAGTTTATTTTGAAATTCTTAAAATAAATCATTTTTGAACAAATTTTATTTTTTTTTTAGTATCATTTACACTGAGTAAATTGTCAGCTATTTATGGTCAAAAAGGAGCTCAGATTTCTAATAAATCAAAATATATTGTATGTAAGCTTTTAAAATACTTTGTTTATTTAGATTTATTCTCTGTTTCATGAAATTCTTAAACAGATTGGGAAAGAAACACAAGGTATGTTTACATTTAGAGGAAATATTTATTAGAAAATTTGACTATTGCCTACAAAATGCTGAACAGTTATATAATTTTTATGTCACAAATTTGAATTATTAAACTTACTTCAACTCATTACTAGAAGTAAGGGAAGGAATTGTGTAATATTTTTAAATAAAAAAACAGGGACCGCATAATGCATTCTCTACCCTTCCAAATATCTGAAGAGTGACAATAAAGATTTCAATTTTGTCAGAATATGTGCCAAATGTTTTTTTCTCTGGGGGGGGGGGGGGGGGGTAAATAATCATTTTAGAAGTAAGAGCAAATGTTACCAATAGAATTAAAACTTAAAATTACTTAACCATCATTTAAAATTAGTAAACATGGGTTTAACGTGTCCTATGACATTAGCATATATTGAAAAGTGATTTTGCTAGCAAATTATCACTAAGACTAATGAGTCATTTAAAAGGGAAAAAATCTTAAATAAATTCCTATAATAGTGAACGAGAGATATAAAGATTTTTGCATCAATTGTGCTTTTGAATGTTGGAACACAATGAAAAATGCATATTTGTGTGCTATATAAAATATTTTTCATTAATGAAGCTCTTTGTTATATATTTACATTATTTTTGAGTACCGTAATTTCGGGAGTAAGCGCCGCGGCGCATACGTGTTTGAAAGTTCTAAATATCGGCGATGCGGCACATACGCTAGGGCGGCGGGTACAATGGTTTTTTTTTCCTCAACATAGCAAAATCTGGATATTGTGAAAAACAAGCCTTCATTTAAGGGTTTTTTTTTTTAGTCTTACTGCCTCAAATACACTTGTAAACACATAGATTCATTAACATTCATTCCTATTTCACCTTTATTTACATTCATTTAATCTCAGTATAAAGTTCATAAACAGTACATAGTATCACAATATATCTTTATTATAAAAACATAATTACTATAGTCAAAATATATTTAACTCACCCATACTTCTCTATTTTCTGTTCAATATTAATAGCTTACTCTTTAATTTATTGTATACTTTACAATAGTTGATAAATTATATTTATTTCATAAGCACGCCGCGTACGGCGATATTCGATTGAAACGATAATGGAATAATCGATTGGCGTAGTACGTATTTTTTTCCTATTGTATTTTAAGATAACATGTGTTTCAATATTAATAGCTCACTCTTTAAAAGTACTTCTTGTATACTTTACAATAGTTGATAAATTATTTTTATTTCATAAGCATACGGCGATATTCGATTAAAATGATAATCGAATAATCGATTGGCGTAGTACATTTTTTTTTTCCTATTGTATTTTAAGATAACCTGTGTTTTATTGTTAATTCATATATCTTGTAAGATTTATCACTATTCTTGTTACTTTTAATCCAATTTTGCTGATCGTTTTTTATTGTGACTATTTCATTTTTACCGATTTTTCAATGATGCGGCGCTTACGTGTTTATTTGTTTTTTTTTACCGATTTTTCAATGATGCGCCGCTTACGATGGGTGCGGCACATATTCCCGAAAATATGGTACTTTATTAAGTTGATTCTCTTTTTCTTTAGAATGTTGTTCTTACATTTTTTTTTTCTGTGATTAAAAATTTATATCCATTACAAGTGTATATTTATAATTATTGTATAAGTGCATAGTTATAATTATATAATGATTGCATTGTCTAGCAATTAAAATTCAATAAAAATTATGAATGACAAATGGGCATATTCTGTTGAGTGAAAGGACACTTTTCAATGGAGAGCCAAATCCGGTCATGCGCATTATAAGTCCCTGAGGGCTCGGCGGGCTAGGTGCACCGGGCGGTGCAGCCTATCTCATTTATCCTTTGTCAGTTCTGAGGAATGGGGATTTCAACTCTAAACCCTTAATAAGTATTAAATCTTAAAAAGTGCCAAATTAACATATTAACAGATTTTTTGGAGGACAAACCTATATTGCAACCACGAAATTAGGCATAATTATTAAGACAAACATTGGATGCTTATTAAAGAGTGTTTTTAAACAAACTATTTCTACTTTTATGCTTATTACATTCAAGCTAGAAATTCAGACAGGCTTTTTAAAAAAATTGCAGCACATGTTAGTTTATATTTAGGAACTCCCAAAAATTTTTAAGAACTAAGAACAAAATAGTTTTTTAAAACATTGGTTTCTTTGGGTTTTATTTCTTTTTTTTTAAAACCCTGATTTAAGATGATCTGAAATATCAATAATATCCAAAAGAGGGTCTGATGGCAATTAATTTTAGTTAAAAGAAATCTTCATTTTAAACTAATATTAGTGTCACTGTGTAATAATGCACATAAATTTTCTTATTATAATTACATTTTTATTATTATTATCATTTGGTTTATGTGTTCATGCTCATAAGTTATAATATAGGTAATTCTGTTTTTCAGTTTATTTTTTCATTAAAAAAAAAATCAGTTTTTCTTTTAATTTTTTTTCTAGGTCGCATATTCTGATGCAGAAGAGAAAGCACATGTCGAGTAGGTTTTGTGGAGACATTGCTTGTACTATAGATGACTTTGATGAAATTGCTTTTTTGATGCAAGTTATGGCTGTTTACAATAGACTGCATACTATGTTTTATTTATTTTCTTATTTTCAACTTTTTCACCATCTCATTTATGGATAGTACACATATTAATTCTACTTTCTTCTATTTGTGTTTTCTTGCTATACATTTGGAATAGAAAAGTACTATCCACTGTTTTTATATATATGCATGTTCTAATAATATAAATAAAATTTATCAAGATATATTGTGTTTTGTATATTTTGTAAGATTGGAGATTTTTTTTTTTTTTTTCAGGTAACATAGGATATTTTTTTGGATAGGGTTTTTTTTTTTTTTTTTCTTGCTTAGCTGGCTGCTACTTTATAATAAAGTGATACAATGAAAAATGCTCAACTTTAAAATCTTAGAACAAGCTGTAAAAATTTAGCAATGTTTAATTTTTTTGCATTCTTTTTTAGATTGATATAGAGAAAATTCCAGAAAATGTTTTTTTAGAGGACAGCACAATATAGCCTATCAAACTTTTTAAAACCTTTATTTATTTTTTGCCTTCAAAATAACCATCAGTTTTAATGTTTTTGTTTCACCTAATATTTTCCTGTATCATTTTTATTGCTGTTTACAACAGTTTTTTATCTAGAGTCATTCCATGTCAAATCAACCAGTGACTTAACTTGACCATTTTAGATTTTGATGAAACTTACAGGAATCGTTCTCCCTGATGATACAAATGAGAATATACTTTTATAACTTTTTATCTCAGTAAATTTTCATATAATTAATTTTTTTATTTCGAAAAGTCATCATTTTTTAGCTTGTATAAATGTTTTCAATTTTGAATTTCTCAAGTTCTATCAGGCGTAGAGAGTTGTTTGAACTCTCATTTTAAAGAGAATTTCATAAGGTTTAATTTGATATGCAAGTTGACTGTGCTTGGTTTTAAATAAGTTAATTTAATTAAATTAAAAAAAATTGAAAATAGTGTTTTTTTTTTAATTTGAAAAATTATGTTTTTTGTAATATGATAAACTTTAAATTCTGAAAGTTTTAGAATGGGATCTCAATGGGACCAGCAGTTATGTTAAAAAAAAAAACTAAACACCAATTGGGGCTGATATTTAAAGTTGGCACCCAGGGTCGGACTGGGCCAGGGGAAAGGGCGCAGACCTTGGATTTTCAGAGGGCGCAAAAATTTTAATGAACTTAAATCAATTTTACTTAGCTGCGTTGTGTCTGACTTGATAAAGTTTAACATATTCGCTTAGCACCAAGTAAGAAAAGGCTTAATATTATATTCCTGAGTTTAGACAGACAACTTCGCTATATTCCATGTGCATGTTTGAACTTCCATTAAATCTACACATTGCTACACATTTTTTCAAACTATGTAATGTAATATTCAAAAATTCTAGAAATTTGAATACAGATTACCTTGTAGTAGATTGACTGTAGACTAGGACTTTCCTACTTTATTATTTTGCCAATAAATACCTTAGAACAGTCATGGTATAAAAGTGATCACTCCTTACTAATTATCCTGCAAATATGGTATAAAAAATACATAGGTACCAATTTAGTGGGAATAATTTTTACTATTAAATTCTATTTATAAATTTTGTTTCGGGAATTGTCTACATATTAAAAAATGCACGAACGTTGATTTTTTCAAATTGTAACACCTAGGTTTAAGTACCAAGATCAAGACAGACTGGGAATATACTTACTTTAATTCTTCATAGAGTTATAAAAGAAAATATGTTAGGGATTTATCTAAAAATTTAGGAAAATAAAATTTAAATCTTGTGATAAAAAGTACTGAACACTCCTTTAGTCAGCAGTAAAATTATACAGGAACTTAAAATTTATAATAAACTTTCTTTATATAAAAGTAAATACTACAAAATATTTCTGGTAAGTCTCTACGTGTTATTTTCTGTAGATTCTTTGAAAACAGAAGACGATCCCCTTAAACTGTAGGAAGGTTCTCTGCATCTCGAAAACTAATTATTCAAATGAGCTGTACACTTACACACAGTTTTTTTATACAAAAATTAATATAGGTGATAATTCATAATTTTTAATAGATATTTATTAATAATTTTCATAATTAAAACAATGTCCTTGGATACAAAAAATACCCTGGAATATGTTTGGGTCTATTAAGTGTATTTAATTAAAAAATTAATAAAAATTCATTCGAGTGATTTTTATAAGTTTGTCAAGTGGATTTAAGATTATCATCCTCAAACTTCACACACTTCTAGCTCTATGAGAATTTAACACAAAGCATTTAAACTATACCTTTTCGCGCAGGCTGCCTCGATCCAAGGAACTCAAACAGGGTCTCAAAAATAGGTGTTATTATTTGAAAATTCAAAGTTAGTATAATTTTTTATATGTCGACATCTCCTGTAACATACTTAATCCATAGCTTTAATTATAGTAGTCATTATTTCCAATCGATTAGTGCCTATAGATATTTGACAATTAGTTTTAGAAGAATTGGTAGGGGGTGATCACATTTTTTTTTCAGGATTGTAAATTAACACATTTGATATATCCTTAGTTGTGTCCATTAGGACAAAAAAAATCTTTCTTTAATTTTCTAGCAATTTTAGACATTATTACAAGTTTGAGGATATTTATGTTTTTTTTTCACCCGTCATCGTGCTGTGAGATATGACTTGACTAACTGTTCCCTTTTATACAATTCTTTTTTTCACTCAAGCAACACAACAGCATTGTTGGATATCATTAATCCATTGTTTTCTAGCTTCGTTGGCCAACGATTGAGTTTGACGGCTTCTAATAGCTAATTCTGCGTCTGAGCCAACGGTTAGCTGATCGTCAGTCTAAAGATATCAATTCCCATTTGACCAACAGTTATGTTTGCTGGCAAACTTTGCCGCCCGCATGTCTCGTAAAAATACTTCAATTCGTAAAATGTTGAAATGATTGATTGACACCAGAATTCAGAAACAAATTTATTCCAAAAAAAGTAAAATCTTTTCTTCATGTACCTGATAAAAGGAAATTTTTCATTCCAAAATTCTGGTGGAAAAGAAGCGTTTAAGGATTAAAATTAAGTTACTTTACGTACGACACCACTGTGGTGTCACCGGACGGCAAAGTGTTAAAATACGCAAATACTTGATTCTATTTTAATTAGAAACTAAACTATTTTGCTGATTTTTTAGGTAAAATTAGCTATGCTTCTAGATTTGCCTATTAAAATTGCTTCTAATTTGGTTTCCTTGGTTTCCAGAAATGTATCCTCATTTACCATTTGTATTTAAACAAAAGTCTCTAAAACTATATGCAAATAAATTTTACTTTTATGACTACTAAAATGCAAGAATATCAGTGCTAAGAGCTTCAACCTCTACATAAAACAATATAGTTATTTAACGTAATATGAATTACTTATCAAGTCAGTTATAAACATGATATAGATGCAATTTCTTATATAATATGACAGCAAATGCTGTTTATTTAATACAGTTTTTTTTCTTTAATAAAGTAGCATCTTTATATGTGATCTCTGACGGTTTTTGCCTCAACACACATACAAAATAAAGATTCAGTATGCAAAATTCGTTCAAAAAATATTTATATCGAGGACAAAAATGTACTTTCAGTATTAAAATAGAAATTTTGAAACTAAAACTCATGCTTGATTTTTTTTCTTTTGTAAAAGTACCAAATGTTATAGCAGTATTTGAATGTCCAAATATAGGAGTATTTAAATGGGAAAATAACACTTGCTTGTGAAAATATTACACTAGCAGCATTTTGGATAAGGAGAGGCATCAGGAGGAGGAAGGGGAATTTTATGTGCTTAAAAATGCCTTTATGCATCCTTAAAATGCTGAATTGATATTGCACTACAAAAGGGTTTCTACTGACAAATGACATAAAAAATAGTGATTAGTAGCCTTAAACAGGTAAAATATTTGAGTAAATTTACTTTTCTCAGCACACTCTTCCCATGATTTGCAAATTTCTTATCATAATTAGAGAACAAGGAAAATTAAGTGTCCGTAATTGAAAGAAATTCTCCGGGAATTGTAATCCTGCAAGCGAAAGGATTTTACTGCCGGCGTTTTATAATTCAAAAAACCTACAATGGTTTCTGAATAGTAATCATTGCTTTATTTAATGATCGATTTTTCCATGATAAATAAAACAATTTTTTTATTTAAAATACATACCAGAATTTCCGAATAGTTACTTAATTACGTAAAGGCTGTCATTAAATAAAGCCAACCGAAAATTTGGTAGGTATTTTGAATGAAAAAAACGCTGGCCTCGGGATCCCAGCTTGCAGAATTACAATCCAGAAGTGTCATCGAGGTTGTATTCCTCGAAAAGACAGGTTATGTTTTCCAGTCAACAACAAAATCCACGCAAAACGTTTTTGCCTTCTTGTATTTATCTCTTTCTTTTATAAAGTTATTTTTCGTAAAGCATGGTTTCAATTATAGGTCCATTCAGAAACGGCTTTAAAAGGGCGCAAGATCCCCTGGGTACTACAATGGAGAGTACGCAAAATATTTTATCTGAGATTAAAACCTAAAAAATATCACCCTAAGAACCGATGAAAAAAATCTTTCTTGGGCGTGAGATTTAGTAGCCAGGGCTATTAAAACTTTCCCTAGGTGTCCGTTTTCGATCCTCAATCATATGCAAACACGTCGGCTGGTTTCCTATTCTGAAAATTCCTTTGATGAATGTTCAATTTCTTTATGATAATAAAAATACCTCTCTTTTGCTATCTGTCTATTAGTTGATGGATTATTCCTAAGCAAATTCTCGAAATTTAGTACACTAATCAGAATATATGTGTGTGGAAAAATATTGGAGCGGCTTAGGGGCGCGAAATTTTCCCTGGCTGAGGGCGCACCGGGCCGATAGGCCGGCGGGCCAGTCCGAGCCTGTTGGCACCTCGCCAACTTTATGATTGTGCTAAAGAGATCATTGTTTTATTCATTTTAAACATTATATTTTTACTAGGGGGCCTACCCCCTGCGAGCTACGATGGCAACCCCCGCTCAGACTTCGAGGCCTCTAAAAGCATGGCAGCGGGCTTTATTTTTTAAATATTGGTAAATCTGTAATTGGGTTGTCATGCTTCTAACGTTTTAATGGGGCATTTTTTCATTATCATGGCCTCATACACAGCTGTTGCGACAATGGACGACTGCTTTCGGGATTGATAAGTAAAATCAATTACAACTTGAAAACCAGCTTGTATAAAAGGGTTAGGTTTAAATTGTGGCTACCTCTCAGACTTTACTTATTCTATTTTTCCTTTGCGTTTAAGGATGAGAAAAATTCCATCTGCTTGTGAATAACATTAAGAACCACTGTATTGAAAAGTACTATGTTATAGACGTTTTCAGTAAGAGGTTTTAATTTTCTCTCTATTTTAGTGCACCATCAAGCATATTTTCATGTTATTTTAAATATGTAAATTATTTATTTTAATTAATATGTATATACGAATTTTCTAATAATTATTTATCATACAAAATTAATTAAATATTTTGTGCATGCATGCCTGTATTTATTCGGCATCAATTGATGAGATATTTAAACAAATTTGCTATCCGCGGTAATTTTACACCATGTTATGTCACTTGAATATTGTCCATAAGAAAATCGGGTACTTTTCCAGTATAGGATCCTTTGCTTTTAGGTTTGGCGTAATTCGAGCTTCAAAAAAGGGATAGATTCGTTAATATACATTAGATTTGTTGCCAAAAATTATGAAAACAAACCCAATGAACTTTTGATGCTTTTCTATTATAGGGGTCTTGACGTTTTTTAAAAAGCTTGGCGGAAAAAACCAAGCAGGATAGAAAACCAAGCAGGATATTTTATTCTCTTTCCGTTCAGTTGGGCAATTATTATTTTATATATTCGTTTCAAATATCCGAATTAGTGATTTTATAAATTCGTTTAGTTAAATTTTACAAAAAAATAACAAAATGATATCAATAAATAATAATTACTATTAATCCCTTTTCCCTCTTTCTTTTGCGTTTACATAAATGACGTCATTTGGACGAATTTATTCAAAATATTTTCAGTTTATAAATTAAATTAAATGCTGACAGACGATTGAATCCTGACGATAGAAATGTGATTTTTTTTTTTTCAAATTTTCCTGAAAAACATAATTTAATTACAATCTTGTCTTCATTATCGATTGAAATAAAAGATAAATTCAATTTCAATTTGAAAATGACGAATAAAAAGAAATCAATAATCCCTATCGGGATCCTTTTCAATTTTTTCCCCTTTTTTGTCACAAAAAACTGAGTAATTAGTTGCCATCATTACAGAAATGTCATTAAAATTAGAAAAAAAAAATAATATCTCGAAAACTAATTCCAATTTCGAAATTCTATTACCAGTTTTGACATCCGCGGATTTTTATGGACAATTGGTATTAATTTCACCATCAAGCGTTTAATATTTTATTAAAAATAGCCCTGAAACATAATCAGTCGTTTCATAAAATCGTTTCATAAATTCGTTTCATAAAATCGTTTCACAAATTCGTTTCATTAGGATTTTATATATATAGGGTAGATATAACTGCTGATCCCATTGAGATCCCACTCTAAAACTTTCAGAATTTAAAGATTATAATATTACAAAAAACATATATTTTTTCAAAAAAAAAAAAAAAACACTTAAAATTTTTTAAATTAAATAAAATTCACTTTTTAAAAATCATGCACAGTCAACTTGCATATCAAATTAAACCTTATGAAATTCTCGTTAAAATGAGGTGTCAAACAACTCTCTACGTCTGATAGAACTTGAGAAATTTAAAATTGGTAATGTTTATACAAGCCAAAAAATCATGATTTTTTTTTATTTAAAAAATTAATTGTATGAAAATTTACTGAGATAAAAAAATTATAAAAGTATATTCTCATTTCTATCATCAGGGAGAATGATTCCTGAAGGTTTCATTAAAATCTGAAATGGTCAGGTTTAATATTGAAAATTTTTGGTTGATTTGACTCCTATATTTTCAAAATTTCTCATACTGAAACCTGATCGACTGATTCTATTCACTTATGTTAAAAAGTGGCTAAATTAGAAAAATATTTCAACGTGTTGTGTTATGATTTTAACGTAAAATGCATCTTGAGTATATTTAATGTAAAATATGGTCTGTGTGTGTGGTAGTATTAGAATTTTGACCTAAGTGCAAAGTTCTCTATGATAATTTTCTATCTATTATTTCTTCATTTCTTAATCTTTATTGGAGGAGAATTATTTCATTGTGCCTGCCTTTTTATGTGTGTTGTCGACAAAATTTATTTATAAATTTAATACAATATATTTAAATTTTATTTACTGATGTTTTTGTTTTATTTTACTTGTGCATTTTGTATGTTTCACCCTTTTTATCTACCATAGAAAAGAATCCCCCCTTCCCTTCCAAAAGAAAAAGTTTAGAAATAATTCGGTACTTCTCTATTATCCCATCAACCACTTTTCATAACAAAAAACTATCGCCAAACTGTAAGATTAAACGCCAAAAATGCAATCCCATTTACTTGATGTCAGAAGCATTATACGTGTTTGTTATGTCATCAAGTGGTTTCTAATTCGACATTTGCGTGTATTTTTCATTATGTTTTACTGATTTATTAGTTATTTCATTAATTAAAATAACAATTGTGTCCTTAAATTTTTATATTTTATTTATTTTGATATTCCAGTGGCAACGTTCTCCCGTTTATTTGGCATTACAGTTTGGATAGTTTTTTGTTATGAAAAGTGGTCAACGGGATAATAGAGAAGTACCAATCATTCTTTAATTTGGTAAAGAAGAAATCTCTGATTTAAAAATTTAGCAACTTCTTGACAAAACACTTTGTAAGTTTTATACTGAAACACTGTATAATCTTTAAGAGATGGTAGAGTACAATGAACCAAATAATTTTATTTATAGGAAACCAGCATCACAATCTACTCATTCAATCAAAATTACATAGTGCTTTGCTTCAATCTAAGTTCAGAATTTTTGCTCATAACTGTAACAATAATGAAAATATTTTAAATCTATTTACAACCGAATTAATTTGTTGTGTGCAAAATATGACAAAATCACAAAGAATGGTATACATACACAGTAATTCGTTCAGTGCACATGTAATTTCAATTGTTTTCTGAAAAGTGATCATCTAATTTAACTCTCATTGGATGCAAAAGGTTGCCACTTCCACCACATGAAATGAGACAATATCACAAGATGAGCTGAAAGTGGCCACTCTTCAAACACAAGAAATAGCTCGACGCATGGTGGATTGTACGAAGCACTTTTTATTATTATTTACTTCTCATTAAACTCAAAAATGCAATCAACATTAAGAGCATGATCACCACGGCTCCTTTCTACACAAATTTTGGAGCAACACTGCCCACTCATTAACTCTTTTTTTTTATAGGTGGCACTGCTACAACAGCGCTTGCGTCTTGGTACGGAACAGCCACCATCTGCATCCAATCAGCATTATATTAGACAATCCACTTTTAGTGAAGTTGACATTACAATGATGGAACTGATATATTGTGCACTTCTAGCACTTTTAATTATTATAGCATTTTGTATACAACAGGTTAATTTTGTTCGAAATAACATTAAAATATTTTCATTACTGTTAAAGTTATTACCAAAAATCCCAACTTAGATTGAAGTGAAGCACCCTGTAGTTTTGACTGAATAAATCGATTGCGATCTTTGATTTCCTGTAAAAAAATTATCTGTTGTAGTGTGCTTTACCACCTCTTAAAGTTTATAATCATTATAATTATACGGAAATTCCTTATATAACATATAGGTTACATCTCTAGAGGAGAAATAAAATGTTTAAATTTCAGTGCATGAAATATGGATTGTATGAAAACCATGAAGCTGGAAGAATAATTTTGTCTTTTGAAATATTTGAAGAGCACTGAAGAGCATTTTCTAAACTTCCTAAGACCTTTTTTAAACCCATACTCCCTGCGCTAATACCCCTCCTCTTCACAAACCTGCAGAAGTGGAAAGTACTTATCTTCAGACCCCAAAAAGAAGTTAGTTCTGGCCCAGAGGAAAAAGTATTTAATTATATTTTCAAAAGAACATTGAAACCAGAGTTGGGTTTCTTCCGGAAGAAACTAGTTTCTTCCAGGACAGTGGAAGAAACTGGAAAAAACCGGAAGAAACTGGAAGAAATGGAAAAAACTGGAAGAAATGGAAGAAACCAACAGAGAACAAAACAGATGCTCAAAATTAAAGTTTATTAACTAAATAAAAGATATAATTCAAAACCTAATTATATGAAATTTAAATTGGAAACTTTAATTAATATTAAAAATATTATTTATGGAAAAATAAGTTATTTTTTAATAAAACTTCAGGTTTAACAGGTATTTAAAGGTTATGTTTTTTACAACTTTAGAGGTAGAGAATATTTTTTCATTGTTTGTCATGTCTGTTTAAAAAAAAAAAAAAAAAAAAAAAAAAAAACTACCAATTTTTTATATAAAAATGCAATATTTTAAAAACTTTTGTGCAACTCTTAAAATAAACAAATTTGTGATTATGTATAGTTGTAGCATGCATATTTCAATGCTGATTTAAAAAACTAAATGTTCTAAAAATTAACTGTACGGGTACCCCAAAATTCTTTTGAACTCTCCATGTTTTGCAGGACTTGAATTTTTTCATCTTTTGCAGTCATCCATTCTAAGTTGAGAAATTGATTTCAGCCTCCTACTGCTAAAATATTTTTGTTTTGTTATACCATGTTGCACTGTAGCAAGGAAAATGGAGCTTTTAACGAAATCTTTCAATACAGTAATGATTGGATATTATTACCCTTAATAAGATGAATGTAAATTAAAAGCACTGTCTTTTACTTAAAGCAGTTTCATTCTACAGTAGGTAAATGATCCACGTACTATTTACTACTGGTTACAGAAGTTTAAATAATTAAAAAAAATGTGCCTTTGAATTAAATTACTTTTAATTGATTTTGTGTATTTTGGATAAATTTTTTTGGTACATTTCTGTTATACCCACACCACTGTCATCGCCAAGCGTAATAATTGGCACAAAATGAAATTCCTGTAAAATGATTCATTAAAAAAAAGAAAAAATTGGCACACAATTGAGCAATTAAAAATATAACATTTGAAAATTAGACTTTCACGAACTATTTTATTAAATCAATACAAATATAGACTTAAAATAAAAGAGCAAACAAATGTAAAATAAAACTCAATTTAAACTACAGGCATAGAATTGTAAATCTCTCTTAGCATTGCAGTAAACATTTCACTTTTCGAATGAAGACTCTCCTAGTTTTTAAATAAAAGCTTTTTATATGTATCCCAAGGCCTGAAACAATTTTATTGCAGCTTCCTCATCATCTGGTAACTGACAAATTGTAAAATCCATATCAGTATCAACAATACATATAAGTTACAACAAATATTAAATATTCTCTATTTGAAAAATAGAAAATTAAGATGTTTTGTGAGGCTACGATTAAGTAATAATAATAAAGACTCATGTTCAATAAATAGTAAATCACAATGTTTGGTATGGTTTGCAATAAAAATTCTTTGCACGTTAAGGGTTGAAATAAATGGCACATAAGCATACATTTTGGCATGGTGTTAGTATAATGGAAAAGTACCATTTATTTTATTCATTTACACAAGATTGGAAAGCTTTAGACAGGTGTGTGGATCTTGGCTAAAAGACTGATGTAATTATAAATTTATCATGTATAATTAAATTTTTATAGGTCTAATTAAATTAACTTAAGGTTATCTATTAGAAAAATGCATTTATTTTTATTGTATCTCACAAAGTTGCAACTTATATGGTACATTCCTAAAGAAAAACAGTTTCTTCAACTTGGAAGAAACCTATTTCTTCCGGCCGGTTTTTTCCATGGTTTTTTCCGCAGTTTTTTCCACTTTGGAAGAAACTTGCCAACCCTGATTGAAACATGCTGACATGGAATCGCAAGAGGCCGAAAGAAAATTGCATTTCAGACAGGATTTCGTCTTTCCAAGTGCCCCACCATTTATAACTAAATAGTATTCCTTTTTACTGGGACCAAGCAATTTTTCCACTTAGGACGAGATTTCACTCTAGACAAATTCCATTTTCATTGACTTTACTGTATTACCTTATTTTGTCAAGTCCATTTGCACAAGGAGCTTTATTTCCCACCAAAATAAGTGGGGAAAATATCTAGAAGGATAGAATGGGCTCTATGTTCTGCTAGGGTTCCTGTTCTCCCAAATTCATATTCTTAAAAGCAGTGCTTAATTTGCACCAGAGTACAGCTCCAGTACTTCTTTATTTTTAGTGAATATTTAAATACTAGCCAGAACTCATGAGAGCTTATAAATATTGTGCACCAAAGGCCGCAGAAACATATAATTATGTTATGTTTTACTGGTTTGATATTAAAAAAAATCCTTCACAAGAATGATTTTCTAAAAATTGCCTTTATAAATGTTTTTGCTATCGGTTCATTTATTAGATTTTATTATACATATATATATATAATGCATAGCTACCAAACTATTTCCAAATGGTAATCTTCATCTTATTTAATAGCAGATTTCTACGGTTAAATAAGGCAAAGATTACCATTCAGAAAAAAAATTTTTATAACAAAAACAAACATAATAGTTACAACTATGCTCATAAGCATAGAGAATATATTCAAATAAATATTAAGACTTTTCTTTTGCTGAAGAAAAAAATGCTTTAAATTTGCAAATGAAGTATGACATACAAATATGCAGAAGAAGGGGCAGGAAGGGAGGGGTACACTACAGTTGTTGATATCACAGAATATTAAAACTCCAGTATTTCTTTTTGTTAGAAATTAAGCCCTCTTAAAAGAAAGGGAATGTAGCTGAGAAAACTCAAAGACAGTAGAAAATTGGACACATTCAGTAGTTATGCTAAGTAGCATTAGTGAATGAGTGATTGAATAGTGAATGAAAAATTTAAAGTTGAAATAAAATGCTACATATAAGCAATTATTTTAATAAGGGCTTAAACTTGTAATGATATAAAATAGAAACCTTTAAAATACTAAAACAATCAAATTGCAATCATGCAGTAATTAATTCAGTCACAAACAGCTTTTATATTTATTTTCTCTCAATACTTTTTTCAAGGATCTACAGCGGAGGAGGGTGAGTCTGCAGCCTTTTCTTGCGTACGTCCATGTAAATAGTTTGTGACATGTTTGTGAAAGTTATTACAAAGTGGAAAATTATTTCCGATCATTCCAGTTGTGCTACATATTAGCAAGTCAACAATGTGTGTATGAATTGACAATAAACACCTTTATTCCTGAGGGGAGAAAGATCATATCTTTTTTTAAAGGCTATATCAGCATTTCCAATTAGCCTTCTCTCATGTAAAAATAAATTGCAGAAAAACATAAATTATGGTAAATTTAGCATCAAGTTTTACCTTTTAACTCAAAAATGTTTGTAGGGGAAGAAGTCAAAAGTGTTAATGTCACCTGCTATTAAAATAAAAACCCTGCATTAGGCATTTATTTTAAGTTTTATAGATTATGAAACACTTTCCAGCACATCCAGAATTATAGGATGGGCCAAAGTTTATAGGTCCGATTTGTAGAAAGAAATTGGTCCGGCTCGGTTCGATATAAAAGTAAAATGTTCGGTCCGGGTCGACCGAATTTCTAGAAAACGTGCTGATATTTTTGAATCAATTTTATCCTACCATTACAATTATTCAAAAAGCACACTTACTTATGCATAGATTTTATTTTCAGATGATGTTCAAAAATTCATGGAATACTGAATAACAACAATATGATTAAAGAAACACTGATTTAAAAAAAATGATTTAGACAATTACATTCAAATGAAGATTCAGTAAGAAAATCATAAATGTAAAGCTCTAGAGAGACAATAATAGATGTTTAAAAATATCTCTAATTTATTAAACCAAATTAAATGTATAATGATTTCGATAAACAAATATAGAACATCACATTAACTTTTACAAAAATAAATCAATAAAATGGCAGCCCAACATGGACTCGGAGGAGAGTATGTAGAAGTCTGCACGGGTCAAGGCTGGAAAAAACATCTAGCCCGGACCGAATCTGCAGAAAAAAAGTAAGGTTCTCCATCCGAGCCTGTGCATATCTATATCCAGAATATCATTACAAAACAAATTCTTCCGTCTAATAAAGTCAAAGAAGATATGTAAGTAGATATTTCAGAAAATGTAAAATAAATTTAAAAACCTGATTTCAGAATTTTCTGTCCATAATGGCAAAAAATAGTCAAATTCTTTTCTGCAGCTCTGTATATGATATGTAGATTTGTACATATACTACATTTTATGGGGGGGGGGGGGATTTCAGTTAGAAAATGCATTACACAGTTAAAAATTCACCTTCAGCAATCTCCAGTAATAAGCAGAAATGCACTTGAATTCTTTCGTACAGTCCTGTATATGATTTACAGACTTTTATATACATCACATATTAAGCTAAAATTTAATTCGGGTAAAAAATTCATAATACAACTAAAAATGCAATTCCAGCAATTACTATCCATAGATGACAATGTATATAGTTCTTTGCGTGTCCTATATATGAATTTATTTACATTGTACAAACATCTCTTAGTATTCAAAAATGATTCAACAGGAAAATGCATAACACAAGTGAAAAACATCCTTAAGGCGGTATTCAAAAAAAATATTTTTCCACGCTCAACAACTCAAAATTTTGAGACACATTTACAGACTCATTTTTAAAAATAAAAACATGAAACTTGGCGACGTGATTTATGAAGAGATTTATAAGGGCCCCATGTTTTTATTTTTCGTTCAGTTAATTAGAAATTGATTTGCAAACAATTATTTTCACAGTACGATAAATTTTTTTGTTTCCAGCACTATCGCTTCCGGAAATTTGGTTCAAAATGTCCACTTTGACAGCATTTTTTGAAATATATTCTACCTTTATCAAAAAATCAAGACAATACAGACATTATAAAGTTTCTGAATAAGAGAACCTGCCAATTGGATGCATTTTAGAGCAAAAATGAATTTGAGAATGTGTCTCAAAATAAGCATTTTCTATTTGAATACTTAAGCAATTCCACACTAATAAACAGTAATATTTACAAGTTCTTTTTTGAAGCCGTGTATAGGGTACATAAAATTTATACACATCACGTTACCTGTGTTATACACCTACCATGTAATATGCAGATAGTTAGTTGAACTTAAAAATGCATACCACAACTATTAGCATTTATTTTTCACTAGCTGACCCACCTGGCGTTACCTGGGCCCGGGATAATAAATTAAAACAAACCTCAAATTTATATGATTTTATATCTTTAACCTTATTTTATATGAAATGATTTTTTTAATGATTTTTAAAACAATAAGGCTCATTTATTCATCAACAAAGTAGTGTAATTATGATCCATATTATTACTCATTGATAAAATTAAAAAATTCATATTTATTTTTTAATAATTTATATTCCATTAAAATATTACTTAACAAATTTTTTTACATTTTTCATGCGTCGACTGGCAGAGGAAAGTGGAACTAAAATCTCTTAGGCGATCGAAATCAAGTCGAATGAGTCAAATCCCATTGTAATCAGGTGCATAGAATGCGAGATAAGAATGTGCCCCATGACGGTGGAAGCTGGAGCTAAAATATGCAAGGCTATCAAATCAACATCAAGTTGAATGAGCCAAACCCACTCGTAATTAGGCCCATAGAACTCGAGATACTTTGAAATGAAATTTAAAAAAAATCTGAAATTATTATTTGGAAAGAGTGGAATATACATCTGATAAGTTTACTTTAATGCTATAGAGGGTGATTATCATAAGTTTACTTTAATGTTAAAAAGGGTGATTTTTAAGTTAATTATAATGTTTGGAATCAGTTGCGTTCAAATTAGAAAATTAGTTGCTGAGATACGGAAACTGGACGTGGACACAGTTAGAGGAAAAAACATGAAGGGGGAGCAGATTTTTCAGTACCCTTCGTTAAATGACTAATTAGGAAGACCACTATACACCTTTAAAGATTGATTCATTTCGTTAAGCTAGGAACTTAATTTCCAATTTCGGTTAGATTATTATTAGAAAATTCTGGTAGCTCTTTTATAGAAATATACCCTGAAGCTGTGAGTGTTGATTATTACGCTAATTTGGCAAAATGAAACTAGTTTGGAACATTATAAAATAAGTTATGGATATAAGCCACAGTTAGAGAAAAAACGTTATGGGGAAGTACTCAACCACAAATCACTAATTTTGATCCAATCCGAAGTTGCGTTTTCATTCATAACTTTAACAGTAGTGAAGATATTTTAACGAAATCTTTACGATTCATATAAAGATGAGTCTTTTGCGAATTTTGTTAAAATATCTTCACAACTGTGAAAGTTATGAATGAAAATGCGATTTCGGATTGGTGTGAGATGCCCTGTAATTTTGACTAAATAAATGAATATTTGACCCTGGTTTCCTATACAATAAATGTTTTTTACAGTACTGTAACGATCCTATTTCTCTAAATCCTGATCTCATTTTTGCGATTTTGATGAGTTTTTAATTAATATCTATGCTAATTCTCAAAATATTACAATTATGATTCTCAGGTGCACCAGGACAGATTTTGTACTATCCTCACCTATTTTTTTTTACTTCTAGCTGTGCTAGATTTTCCTTGCCATTGGACACACACATACAAAGCGAAACTTTCACTTTCATTAGTATAGATTTACAGGGACACAAAAAAATGAACTGTTTTTATTATGTTTTTAATAGTGTAACATCATTAAAATACAGTACAAATGTTTTTTGTCCATGGACTATTATGTAACAGGATTCTTTAGTATGATCCTGTAAAAGCGTGATAAATGCTTTCCACACTATATATTCTGTAGAAAGCATGTTTCGGTGCACCTCAGAAATACATATCAATTTCGTGTTGTTTGAAATGGTGTAGCATCATTAAAATACGCTGCAAGCTATTTTTCCCAATAGACTATAATATAATGGAATTATTTTGTGTCTATTTTTAGAGTCTTGCTTGGGTCGGGTTATATCCAGACCGAACCCAAAAATTCTATTTCAAGTTAACCCAAAACCTGAAATAAAAGAAAATAAATCCATGTTTTAAAATAATTAAGGAAAATACAGTTATAACTAATGTCAATTTTATCTTTTATGTGGAAAAATGAACATATATATATATGTATATGTATGTACTCATTAATGTTCAAATATATAGTATTTTTCATTGGAAAAAATAGTCTAGATTTTTTTGAAAAATTGAGTAAACTTAAACCCGACCACAAGAATCAATTCCTAAGCCGAAACCGAAACAATTACAGTAAAAATTAGCATCAACCCGACCTACGGATTGGGTCGAATAAAATCAGGTTACCCGATCCGATGCAGGACTCTAGTCCCTATAAACGGACTTTAAATACGGCACACTTCATTTTCAAGAGAGATAATGCTACAGCAAAGCTCAATAACATATATAAATTACATGGCAACTGGACTGTGTTTATGGGAATTAAAGTGTGGACAGGAAACCGAAGTTGTAAACATTTTTCAGCTATATTATGTTGACTATTATTGATGTTAGAAAGTCTTAAAAAGATATACAAATATTAATTATTTTAAAACAAAATAACTTTGAAAAATATATATTTTTTTAAAGCTAGTATTTGAAAATATTCTGAGAAGTACTAAAAAAGCCTTCAAAGGCCGTCATTTGGGTAGAGTACTGCATGGCTCGAGTTACTCAATTTTCCCTAAACCCGACCCGGAGTTCGGGTTTGCGCTATTTATTTCAGTGTGGGTCGGGTTCACTTAAAAAGTTCCGTGTATGGGTCTTTTTCAAATTCAGTTTAGATATTTTCGGGTCTGATTCAGGTGAAAGTTTTAAACAATGGATCTATTTCAAAAGAAAGTCCTGAATATTAGGTAGCTTTCAATACAAAAAAGTATAAAGCTACCTATTGCAGCCGTTTGGAGGAAAGCAGTTCCGGAAAATTTCGATATATTTTCACCGATCATGACCCCCAGACCCCAAAACCACCCTCCGCTCAAATTTTGATTTATATATATATGACCTATGTCATACGATAACGCCCGTATTTATGAATCGATTTTGATGAAACTAACTGTGTGTATTAAGGTCACTAATGTCTCGACCGAGTTCGTTGACCAGCTTGGTCCGCCATTTTGTTTCAAGATGGCGGCCATTTAAAAATTTAAAACTAAAATAAATATACAAAAAAAATAAAAATTCAAATTTATTTTTTAATTATGTGTTAGGAATACAAAGATTCCAGAGCATTTTTTGGTTTACCTCTATCTTAAAAAATGGCTGAGATAGAGCAGTTTGAAATTCTAGGGTGGCTGACATTTTGAAACAAAACAGCACATTAACGCGATTACTCGCAAATTGTTTTCTTTCATTGTTGTAATAATTTTCCCAATCATACGCATAAAACTATATATTCATATCCGTTAGCGCCAAAATTCGCGACATTTGGCGAAATATTGCCAAATTTGGCGACCAAAATAAATCTTCATAAATGAAGGCAATTTGGCTATTGCTCAATAATTTGGCGAAATTCTTATTCAAATTCAGTATTAACGAATCTTTTGTAAACGTTTCTTTGCATTTTAGCTTGCTGTTTTCGTGTAACATTAGCTAAAATTTTAAAACGAAGATATAGGAAAGCTACCTTTTCCTCTCGGTACAGGCCGGAAGGACTTTTTTTTAATAAGATGGATATTAATGAGTGTGTATGTGTTCATTTTTATTAAAAAATAAATAAAATTGATATTAGAGATATAATTATAAACTACATTTTCATAATTGTATTAAAATATAGATTCATTTTTTTCACTTTGGGTTTGAGGTTGACTTTAAGCAGAATTTCCGGGTTCGAGTCGTGCAGGACTCCACCTTCGGACCCTGCGTTGATAGTACTGCTGTACACGCATTAGAGTAAAATGACACAAATCACATTTAAATATGTCAATTAGGTCAAAAGATATAACGGTCTTTATGTTGCACTGTCTATAGTTGCCACATCTTCTTTCACAATTTAAATGCATTTATCTAAAAATGAATTTATAAAAATCTATCATATTTTTTTAATTGATATTTCTATATTTTCATGAAGTATAAAGTTATGAAACTGCATAATATTTTCAATTATATACTCTTTAAACTGTTTTTGAGATTTTAAGAGAAACTTTTGAAAACATGATTCTCATCGTAGTGACAGACAGTATACATAAAAATAAATCGATCAAGTGCGAGTATAACTCGCGCTCAAAGTGTTCCATACATTGAATTTATTAATTACACTCTTACAACCCCATTTTTTTAAAGACAAGTAATTTAATTAATATCTCGGCTAATTACCAAATTTATTTATTTTTTGAAAATCATTATTAACTATCCTTGGATGATTCTGCATCGATAAGTACCTTAAGCGCAACTCCCTTGCGGACCGCCCAAAAAGTAAAGTTTGTGTGTAACGGAAAAATGCGTTTTTCTCAAAAACTATCTGACATAGGAAAATCGCTATAGTTTTCCTGCAATGTTCAAATAAACTACTACTACCCCCAATTTTTTCACTATTTTATTTTCAGTAGATTCGGAAATAGAGGGGTGGGGGACATATTTTTGCAGTACATTTTCGACGATATCTCTGAAAATATAATACCTAAAATTAAAACAAATGTATTTTTGAGTTCGGAGTTATGTAATCTTTCACCCAATATTAAAAAAAAAAGTAATTTAATTACCTTCCCTAAAATTTTCCTAAATATATTTGTGAATGGCTAAGGCTAATAAGCAGTGTTGAATTCAGACACTTTTCTGCGGGAGGGATTTCTGTGGCTTCGAGGGGGGGGGGAATTGTACTGTTTTAACCATTAAAAGCATAAGATCTCAAATCTTCCAGAAGGGGGGTATTCCCCCCGGGGCATCCTCTGAATTCAACACTGGTCAATAGGCTTTATGACTTTTCCAAGTTTGAACTTTCCACATTCCACAGTTTACCAGAAAAACTACTGTAACAAACAGACAAACGAGTGATCTTATAATGGTTCCGTTTTTAATTGACCCTAAGACTCTTCTTAAGAAACCCTAATAACTATTTTCATCTAAATATTGATTATTTTTTTTAATAATAAATACTTATGTAAATCTCTAAGACACATTTACGTTTATTCTTTTCTTATTTAAAAATTAACAAATCATGCAAAAAATGTTATTCTTTTCTAGAATAAATATCGAACGAGCTATGCTCGATCAAAATTAGCTTTGAGTTCAAATATGACCAAAATGCCCCACTAATCAAATTTTCTTGAACATGTGACCAAGCCCAATTGTCTTCTCGTACCCGAAACCCGTAGGATGTAAAATTTAGTCAAAATAGTCTGAGTCGTATTTTAGATAAAATTGGCCCACGGTGACCCAAAAATGACCCACAAATCGAATTTTCTCGGACGTATGATATAGCCCAATGATTTTCTCGTGCCCGCAACTCGTCAGTTGCAAAATTTAATCAAAATCGCCAGAGCCGCTCTTTAGATAAAATTAATTTGACCCACTAATCGAAAGTTCTGGAACACGTGACCTAGCCCAACAGTCTTCTCGTGCCCGAAAACCATAGGACACAAAATTTAGTCAGAGTCGTTCTTTAGATAAAATTAGCTAGACCCACTAATTGAATTTTCTCGGACATGTGACCTAGCCCAATGATTTTCTCGTGCCCGAAACTCGTAGGATACAAAATTTAATCAAAATCATTAGAGCCGTTTTTTAGATAAAATTAACTTGACCCGCGTTGACCAAAAAATGACCCACTAATCGAAAGTTCTCGAACATGTGACCCAGCCCAATAGTCTTCTCGTGTCCGAAACTCGTCAGATACAAAATTTAATCAAATTGTTAGAGCCGTACTTTAAATAAAATTAACTTGACCCGCGTTGACCCAAAAATGACCCACTAATCTAAAGTTCTCGGACCTACCCCAACAGTCTTCTCGTTCCCGAAAACCATAGGATGCAAACTTTCGTCTAAATAGTCTGAGCTGTTTTATAGTTAAAATTAGCTTGACCCATAGTGACCCACTAATCGAAATATCTCGAACATGTGACCTAGTCCAATGGGCTTCTCGTTCCCTAAAACTGCAGGATACTAAATTTAGTTCAAATCCTCTGAGCCGTTTTTAAGATAAAATTAGCCTGACCCACAATGACCAAAAAATGACCCATTAATCGGATTTTCTCGAGCATGTGACCTAGCCCAATGGTTTTCGCGGTCCCCAAAACCGTAGGATACAAAAATTAGTTTTAAAAGTCTGTGCCATTTTTAAGATAAAAATAGCTTGACCTAAAATGACCCACTAATCGAAATTTTTCGAATATGTAACCTAGCCCAATAGTCTTCTCGTTCCCTAAAACTGTAGGATACTAAATTTAGTTCAAATCCTCTGAGCCGTTTTTAAGATAAAAATAGCTTGACCCATGACCAAAAATGACCCACTAACCGGATTTTCTCGAACATGTGACTTAGCCCAACAGCCTTCTCCTGCCTGAAAACCATCATAGGATGCAAAATTTTGTTTAAGAGCCTACACTAGTCACGCGAAGAAACGCTCACGCTAATGTTAAGTCTATGGGAATGTTATCGCGCGATTTCTCGCTCGCATTTTAATATTTTTAAATGATTTTTTTTGCGTAGGATAGCTGACGTCGATCTCTATCGTTGTTAGTTTTTACTTTTTCGATTTTGGCTCCAGTTTTTTTTATATAAGGGTACTTTCATTTTCAGAACCGGTTCCAAAATTTAAAATGTCCGCTTATAAAAAAACTTTAACCAAAGTAAAAAAAATAAAAACTAACAACGTTGCAGATCGACCTTAGCTATCCTACGCAAAAAAAATCCTTTAAAAATATTAAAATGCGAGCGAGAAATCGCGGGATAACCTTCCCATAGACTTAACATTAGCGTGAGCGTTTTTTCGCGTGACTAGTGTAGGCTCTTAAATAGTCTGAGCTGTTTTTTAGATAAAATTAGCTTAACCCACAGTGACCCCAAAATGACCCACTAATCGAATTTTCTCGGACATGTGACCTAGCCCAATGATTTTCTCGTGCCCGAAACTCGTAGGATACAAAATTTAATCAAAATCGTTAGAGCCGTTTTTTAGATAAATTTTACTTGATCCGCGATGACCCAAAAATGATCCACTAATCTAAAGTTCTCGAACATGTGACCCAGCCCAATAGTTTTCTCGTGCCCGAAAATTAGTCAAATTCGTTTGAACCGTTTTTTAGATGCAAATAGCTTGACCGTGACCCACTAATCGAATTTTCTGGAACATGTGACCTAGCCCAGTGGTTTTCTGGTGCCCCAAAACGGTAGGATACAAAATTTCGTCAAAATCGTTAGAGCCGTTTTTAAGATAAAATTTGTATATATATATATGAAACCACACACATATACACGCAAGATTTGCTCGTATTAACAATCTGGTGTCCTCTAGATAGTCTGAAACGGTTTTTAAACTCTGCTACACTGAGATTAAAAAGTGAGGGCTAAAAAGGATTAGCCCGATCTCTTAAATGCCATAAAATGGGGGCTTTACATCGTTGTAATCGACGAATAATAAAATATTCTGCTATAGTTGTTACACTGAAACGCACAAATGCAACATCGATCAAATACAAACTCTTTCACAGTTTCATTCGAGATTGCGAAAATATCGCTGCGAAATTTGCGCTTACGCTCTTTGCGGCACCTCTGAGCACTCGCAGATTTTCATGCGAGATAGCGAAAAACTAGCTGCGAAGATTTCTCTATTTTACTGATCGAGAAAAGTTAATTGCGAAAATTAACTTTAAACTCCTCCTTCAACTGTCACTCAAGAAGAAAACTGCTGAGCTCAAATAAGCCTGGAGAGATGATACAATTTTCAGTTGCTTTAGGTTGGTGGCGCGTTACGTCTGTGAAATATTTCTACTAAGAAAGGTCATCATTTTTGAGAAATCATCAGTTTTGGATAGTAAATATTTTTATTTTTAATTTATTTTTATCTGGTTTTTACTAGTTTGCTTCTGACAACAATTACACAGACTTGTAAAAAGAGAGTACATTTATAAAGAAAACATGCTAAACGATTACAAAAATGACGGTTTTAAGCATTAAACTGTATGTTTCAGTATTTAATCAAAAAATTGTAACTGCTTCAATGTAAAACAGTTATCAGCGCACTGACCTATCCGTAATAATTAAAATAAATTATTAAAAATCAAATATTACTTGAAAATTGAATCAGAAAAAACTGAATACGGCAGTTTGACGTACACTCCATGTCTATTTTTTAGCTTTGTGCGAAAGGCGGAGTTTATAACTTCACCTGGATAGCATTTTTGCGAAATTTTCGCAGTTACGGAAATAAGCCCCGCCTTGACACCTGTCAAAATTTGTTTACTAATAAACAGCGAATGTTTCGCAAAAATGCAGGCTTCTGATTGGTCAATCTCGTATCGCAAACAGCGCAAAATCTATCTGGATCCCGGCCTTAATTCGTAATGGGGGTGCGAACGTCACAGAGGTGGATTTCAGCGCTCCCTCAGAATTGAAGCTGCGTTTATTCACAAGCAAGCAAATCTGTCTAAGAGAGTCGTATATATTTAGACTGCCCATTCTTTTCCAATGTTTTTGTCAGCGCCGGCACAACCATCGGAGAAACGGGGGGGGGGGGGGGGTACAGCCCAAGGCCCTGTGCGAGTCGTGGTCTTGTTATGGGCCCCGAGCCTCTATATACAATTTGAAATACCGTTTCCTCTGTATATAACATTTCTTTCTTCTAG
This sequence comes from Maratus michaelseni, assembly GCA_963931845.1. NCBI lineage: Eukaryota > Metazoa > Arthropoda > Arachnida > Araneae > Salticidae > Maratus > Maratus michaelseni. Next base: position 76,526,935 of record OZ007599.1, on the reverse strand, counting down.
ATTTGGTTTTAAATATTTATAATTTGTTTTTAATTGTTCATCGTGAGAAAATAGAGAACAATAACTTTATTCCTTTCAGGCATAGTTGATTTAATTGTAGGGGAATGTATAGATTGTGTGATAGATTAACATACAAGATAGGACAGTTACAGCTAAGTGTGTAATGGCAGCAATAATAGCGTCACTAGTGACAAGGGGGGAAAAACTAACAAGCTTCCGAAATTTACCCATGTATATGAAATCTGTTTATGGTCTCTGTTTTTAATATCTATTCTTTTCGTTTCGAGGCAGACGATTCTCTTCAAATTGGCTGCTTGCTCGTGTGTTAAGTTTCTTTTTAAAGGACTTCATTTTATTATTTATTATTGAAACAACTGTTCTTTTCAGAACTTTTTTAGTATGGTTAAAGATTATAAATATCTCATGCAGAATCATGTCTGCATACAAAACGGAATTTTAAAACTTTCGGTTTTCGCTTTCCCTACAATGTTGAAAATGTAAACATGTAGCATTTAAAAAAGAAAGTTCATAATAAGATAGACGTTCCAAAGGAGAAATATTCAGTCTATGAGACGTTTCTTCCCCCTTGTCACTACAGGCGCTGCGTTCGTCATCGCGTTACCATTACGCCCTATGATAGTGTCCTATCTTGTGTATTAATCTATGGATTGGGTGATCCTGAGAGTAACTGTGAGCTCAAAAAATCTTTAAATATTGTGAAGGATAGAATATTTTTCGAAATTAAAAATAATTATGCACATTAAATGTGAAAGTAATGCTATTTTTCATATTTTTTCTTATCTATATCATATATATTATTCTCTGATATATACAATTTAAAATTAGATTTTACAGTATACATTGGACAAACTGCTTTGCCAGGGCCCTGCGTGACGTTGCGCTGGTCCTGGGTAAGACTCCTATAATAGGAGCTGACGCATAACCATTTTGTTTCGGATTATTCGTGCTCAGTTCAGCATCAATCTACCGCAGCCGGAGTTGGGGTTGCCTAAGACTCGGTTCTGATTGGCTGAACCGGTTCTAATTAGCTTGGTTTTTCGACTGAACTTCAATTTGAGACCCAAATCTGCGAGGATGCGTCAGCCTGTATTATAGGAGCTCTAGTCCTGGGTTTTGTGGTCATCGACAAAAGAAAGGGGAAATCTCAGAAAAGGGAATAGGTGTTGACCGACCTATCAGCGACGTCTCCTGCTGATCTCTGAATTTTAAACATGCAAAGAAAGTCATAAAACATCAAATAGGTCGAATTACCACAACACACGTTCCGATCAAGAGGAAAGTAGTCTGGGCGCTGCAAGCAATTTTTTTCTATTCAGTTGCTAACATAAAAATAATCTTCCAGGTTGCCCAGCTCGAAGGCAGGGATTGTGCAGGTTGGGGGATCCAGTTCCTATGCTGTTTTATTAGCATATTTTATTATCTTCTTTTCTGGTGATCCTCATAAAAAGACGACACATGATTCACATACATCGGCGATGCAGGGAGGACAGGCTCAACCTACCATTTTTTAAAATCTGTTTCTTATTATAAGTTGAATGCTTTCATTTGTCTTTACCAATAAGTTAATATTATACGTCTAAATAAATTATAAGAATAAAATTGTTTTATTTCAATGCAAATACGTACATAAAATGAATGCATGAAAAAAAATTCATTTCAAGTGGACAGGACAGAGCCGAAACTAGGGGGGGGGGACAAACGGGGCATAAACGTGTAGAAGGAGGCGCCAAAAGATGATTTGTTTCGACTTTCGCTACAAAAAACAAATAACAAAATTTGGGCAAAAAAATTATGCAATCGTACAACACAAATTAAAAATGTATTCGTTGGTTTTAGACCGGATTTTTCATTAAGTGACCACGTAGGGGCGCCAAAACAATACTTGATTAACGAATTCATCCAAGATATTTACAATATCAATACACTGTCTCAATTAGGTTTAAGTTGGTACAGTATTTTGGACATTATCGTGACGACGTTTTTCTTTTTCCATTTTTTTTTGGTTTAGTGCGTACCTGTAAATGAACTATAACAACTACTTACTTGATTAACAAACTCACCGAAGAGACTAGTAAATCAATTATTGTCCCAAAAAAGTTCAAATTGGTTTAGTATTTCAGACATTATAGTGATGACAAGATTTGCGTTATATATACATATTAGCTGAACCGCCCGGCATTACCCGGTCCATCTAAAAATAATATGAAAAGCGAAATCACTCTAAAAATCACTGTGCGAAACTGTTCCACTGGTAACTCTTTGTCTTTCGGAAATTAAATAGAGAAATGGACCCCAGAGAGGAAGTAAATTCAATAATACCTCCCCTCAAATATCTGGATCATTTGATTCAAACAGGGTCAGTTTTTGGTCAAAATTTAAAAAAAATTACCATCGGATTTTCACAAAATTTGCATTTTTGGAATTAGAAAAATAAACTATGTACAGACTGTGAGTTTCGATTCAATACCTCCAATACTTTTCTTAATACTCGAGGATAAGTGAAAATGAAACTATTTCGTTGTCTGGGATTATCAAATTGGTAACTTTCTTTTGCGGCTTCAACAAAAATAGTCATTTTCGGCGCACGAGCAGGAAAATCCTTTAGTTCCGGATTTTATGGGATTTCCTCCTCAATTTATCAATTATTGTTGTAACTTTTTGAGATTTCACGATATTTCACTGGTCTGTTTATATGAGTTGCCCAATAGTATTGACTATCAAATCATGACAAAATAATTTTGCTGTAGTTCGCACATGTGCGTTTAAAATTTATTTCATACAAAACTCATATCTTATCAAATATTCAATACCTTAATATCTAAATTACAGTACACTATTTCTACGCTTTTTTGTCAAGTTTTTGAAAAGCGGTGTTAAATTCGGCTGAAAACTCTGCATGCTATAAAAAAACTCTTTTGAATTTTTCACAGAAACGTTAACAACTTCACGAATATACGTGCTATGCTTACACAAATGCACACAAATGTTGAAAAGGACCTACATAGTCATTTGCTACAGTGACAGACCATTTTTAGCATTTTCTGTTGCTTGGGCGGTCGAAAATATTATTTTATTATTAAAATTATTATCCCCCCTAATTGTCCTCATGATAAAATCTTCAATGAAAAACATGAAATCAAACATGTTCTTTACATTCTCAAAGTTCAAGGGCATTTCGTCGCGAGTTTCAGTAGCTATTCGACGAAACGTCTGAAATTGGTCACTGCCCCTTAATTTCTGGACACTAGTGTATACCACAGATACGATAACATCAATAACATAAGTTTTCTGAAAATATTAATAGTGTGCTAAGGGTATGCTGTACGAAATCAAATTGTTTTAAAATTACGACACCTTTATTAATTACTAATATATATTTTTTAAAGCAAAGAGATGATTTACTAAATTAATGGCATCACAACTTTGCAACCAGTATTTTTCATTTGGAATGATTTTAAGTCATCATTATAACTTGTACAAAGTTGAAATAATAAACAAAGTCGTTATTTTATATCTGTAATGAAAATATTTGTTGTGAATATGTGATAGGTATTCACAACAAAGATAGCCTCTTTTTCAAACAAATGTAGTTTAAGAATATACCATGCATTCTTTATATTTTAGTGCTATTTATCTTGTGCTGTGTAGTGTCACCCAACAGGCATTGTCAAATTTATGATTTTAAAACATTATCGCCAAATCAGCAAATGTATGAACTGAAATTGTTTTGTGAATGGCAACGTCAAGCAAGATTATTGGTTTTCAATTTCGGAAGGGCCTTTCAAAGATGCCCAGAAGTAATACTACGACAATATCTCCTGTTCATTTGTTTGTTCTTGGTCTTTTTACTAGCAAACTAGTTGAATTCCGACATTCTTTTTATTGAGACATGCACACGTTTAAAAATGCAGAAACTGACTCGAACCTGAAACAATTAGTTTAGTCAACCCGGCTTGGAAAAAATAAAAAAAATAAAAAAGAGTGCCAACCTGACTCGAAAGCAAAAAGTAAAAATATTTACCCAACAACAGTTGATTTTTGAACCCAATGGGGGGAGGCAGGTTTGCCCAACATAGGGGCATATGCCCCCTGGACCATACCCTCTAGCGCCGCCCATGCTATCATCTTTCTTCATTGAACTGCATGCATTGCTCTTGTTCATTTAGCGATCATTCAGTATTAAAATAAAATTTATTGAAATTAAAGCCATTCTTTCCGTTAAAGAAATTATTTATTGAATTTCATTTATTTGTATTTGCATAGATAATGATCAAAGAGATGATGCTATAAGCATTGATTTTGGCCTGATAGGGGAAACATTTCATTTTCTTTTTTATAAGATTGTTTTGGTCAGCTCCTATCTGGATGCAATCTCATAACTTTTTTTCATTAGTGCATATCAAATTCTGGAAGAATGATAAGTTCTGGGCTTCCATAATTTACACAAACGCGTCTGTCTAAGCACAGTGTGAGTATCGTATGTCGCCACTCTAATTTTATCTGTAGAATGTTTCAGACAAAACAATACTTGGTGGCCCCTCCGTTGCTAGAGTACTACTCTGCTAATCGCCTGAGACAGTAGGAGGAGGTGCCAGGTTCAACTCCTGGTGACTCCACTGAACACTCTTTGTGGAGTTCCTAGCTGTGTTTTTTACACTGTAAAAAATTTTGTAAATTCACAGGTATTTTACCTTGAATTGCTTCAGTAATTTTATGGGAAATGCCACTTTTGCAAGCTAAACAGTGAAATTCTGTAAATTAATTTAGCAGCACCATCTGTTGGGCAATTTATACCAAAACTAATCAGCAACCACTTATGTGAACGTCTAACTGAAATTGAAGTTTGATGAAAATTCATGCATTAGTTCTTCAGATAAAGCACCCACTAAAGTTTTTTTACATAAAGGCACACATTTTCTAAAAGCAGTCAAATTGTGTTCAGGTCCTTTTAAAATGTATAAATCTGTTGAAAACAGAAAGTCAAAATTTTTCACTAATCCAATACTTTCTTCTTGTAAAGATAGAAGAAAATAAAAATATTATTATTTAAAATAATGCTGCTAGAGACCAATTTTAGAGCAAGTTTATTTTTTAGATTGGTTTCTGTCAGCTCATATCCGGTTGCAATCTTTTTTATTATTTTTTTTAAGCAAGAATTTTTCTAAATTTATTTGTAAAACTTAAATTTTTCAATATTGATTATAAATCCTCTAAACAAATCAAGGCGATTTAAGTCAACATGATATAAATCGGTGTACACTGAGTGTATGCTATTTACTTTTCTTATATAGAGCATTCAGTTAGTATCAAAATCTCGAAAATTGAGATACTATCTTATGTACATACTTTTGAAAAAACTGGGTTTTAAATTGGTAAAAGGTTCTAAAGCAATTACCTGTATTCTATTTAGCAATTTAATATTTTAAAAGTCCAAGCTTAGTTCATGCATTTTCATTTTTAAAAAGTACAGACAATTAATAGATAATAAAACTTGTGAAAACATTCAGAATATATTCATAGATCATAATGTAATGGAATTATTTTATGCATCCCTGTAAACAATTACAATTGTGAATTACTCAATACTCTATAGAAAACAGATTGTCATCCACATTCAGTAAGGCATATCAAATTCATTATGTATGAAACAGTGTAACATCATTAAAATGCACCAAAAACAATTTTTCCCATTAACTGTAAAGTAATGGAACACTTTTGAGTGTCCCTGTAAAAAAACTATAATTTCTACTTATTCCATACTCTATAGATAACATGTTGTCATCTATCTCAATGATGCATATCAATTTTATTATATTTGAAATAGTGAAACAACATATATTGTAAGGCATGTGAGCAGGAGTTAGGCTTTCCAAATCGATAGAATTGGCACCTATGTATGCCAATCCAATTTATAAGTAAGAGTTTTCAAAAAAATTCTGCAGAAAAAAAGGGCAAAATTTTATAAAAGTTATGAAAGTCTTAGAAGCATAGAAGATTTTTATCCCTGTATATGTACTCTGTGAACCTGGGTATCTTTTAACCCTATATATTTATATAATCATTTTAAATTGTATATGTATAGAATTTTCATGTGTTCTAGTTTTAAGCAATAAAATATTTTTTCAAAGGTAGCTTCTAAATCTTCAGAAGTATCAGCATCTTTAACAAAATTTTGTCCAAATGAATTAAAACATAACATAGTTATCAGAGATCAGACTTGCAGAAAGGCTGCCTTAAGTTAGTCCTTGATAAAAGAGTACCAAATTTACAGAAATAAAATTATTTATCTTTTTTTTTTTACATTTTACTATTTCAAGCAAGTGGGCATTATTTTTAATATATAATAAAAATTTGTATCATGGAAAAAGTTTTTAACTGTTACATATTCTTAGTTATAAAATTCCTTATAATTTAATAAAATAGAAATTATTACTTTTTTTACGTTCTCACATCCTCGTATCTTTACTGGTTTAAAACTTTGCTTTGCTTGGCAACAAATATTTCAGAAAGAAAATAATTTCACTGAATAAATATCAAAAATTTTCAAAACAGATTGCAGCATTTGGAAGGAAAATAAATGTAGATGTGGCCTGGTATTTTTTGTATTTTGATTTCTGTAGCAGATGTGCAGATTTTTAAATATCGTACATAAAAACAAATATTGAGTGACCTTCGAAAATGAATGATTTTTAAAGGGTTAATATTTTTTAACAGATTGTATCATTTAAAAGAAAAATGAACATAGTTATTGACAGGTATATTCAGTATATTTTATATTTTGATTTATGAACCAGATTCAGAATATTAACTATTGCAGAAAAAAGGGAATTTGTAAAAATGAGTTTTGCAAATGAATTTCTCTCAAAAAGTTTATTCTTATTTTTCGACACGGATTGTGGCATCCTATAGAAAAAAGTGTGGTATTTTTAGTTTTTTATATTGTGATCAGAAGCATATTGTGAAAAACACTGAAGTGGTCCTCGAGAATCATTTTTTGAAAGGAGTAACACTGATATTTTTCAGAATGGATAGCGGTTTTTTAAATGTAAATGTATGTTATCTTTAATTTGGTGTAATCAGTTTTTCCTTTTTTCGATTAGTTAAGTGGATGCAGTTTTTGAAAAACAAGAGTAAAATACGAATTTGAGGTTTCTTAATTATTTTTTTTTACATTAAATTAAATTAAATTAAATTAATTAAATTTTGCTCGGTTAGAAAGCTTAAAAAAGCAGATGCAGTTTATTGTCTTTCATTCCTCTGTATTTCTAACTTTTTGACAGATGCATATTCAGAAAGATGGGGAAAAAAGCAACTTTCAGATCTTCTGCGCTTTGGTATGGGGTGCTGGTGCATGCAGCTGCAATATTATTTCAGCCCATGCTTTTTAATTTTGAGTTTTAATTACAATTCCGGCTAATTATCAAGAAAAGAAAAAGCTGAGCCTCAGGTGCATTAGAACATGACTTGAACTATTCTCATACAAATTTTCTGACCTTTAAGCATGATGGATTTTCCTAGCCATCGCGCACAGACAGACACACAAACATGTTTCTGTTATTAGTATAGGAAAAAATGGAAAACTGCTAAATACTGTCATGTACATGTTTAGCTTGCATCTAATTTTCTATAATAATAGAGACAAATGTTTTATGTATGTTTGTTTGTTTACAGTTTCCTGAAGATAAAGCCTCATACTTAGCTAGACAGCTTGGAAGGAGGGTACCCCAAACTGCAAATAATTATTTGCCAAACTTCGGCCAAATGCCCTAACCCAACTACTTTTTGTCCTGGCAACCACACTCTCCGGGGGTGGCAGAAAAGACTTCTTGTCAATCCGGCAAACCGCCTCTTAACTGTGACTACTACTGAATCAATTTTGAAGCATTTTATTATTAGTTTTGGATCATTTGTCACTTGAAAATTTTTTGCCGAGTGCATTGTGATGTCATATGATCTTTTTCCAATTAGCTAATGATAAATAGAAAAATTTGTATGGTGCACAAATAGTATTTAAAATGTAAAAAAAATTTGTTTTAATTCAAAAAGTAAATATTGTTAATTGAGAATATTTCTCATTATACGAGGGTGGTTTGATAAGTTCTCAGCCTGACAGTGAAAGCACAAGATTTTTGACAGAATTTCATATTATTTTAAAATGTAGTCCCTTGTAACATTTAAGACACACTCTTGTGTGCAAATTATTTAGTGCAGCCCTGTACGAGGGTGGTTCAAGATGATATTTAATTTTATTTTTCGACTTGCAACACAATACATTTCAAAACAGTCTTGAGAAATGTTCATTTTTTGGAGTTTCTGGTCAACGTTCAACAAATGCAGCATGCATCGAGTAGAAAGCATTTTCATACCTAAAACATTGTGTAAAATGTAGTGTGACACAGTCTATTGAGATGTTTGCAATGTCAGCAAGTACCCATATCTTCAATCGACGATCATTCAATATGGCATAGTAAATTTTTTAGACGATTTTGTTGGTCATAGTGGTTTTTGGGTGTCCTGAGCGTTCATCATCGTGACTGGATTTCCTGCCATGTTTAAATTCAGCAGCTCACATTTTTATCATTGAATACGAAAGGCAAGAATCCTTTAAGGTGGAATGTAACTCTTTTTGTAAGTCCCTGGGGATAAAACCTTTTTTAACAAAGTATTTTATGACAGCTCAAACTTCAATTTTTTCCATTTTTAGAAAATGTCAAAATTTGTTTACTTAATTTATTGCCAAGCAACAACCAATAAACTCACGCTTCTGAAACTTGGCAGCATGTCATCTAAGGTATCATACTTTACAAACATCATTGTCATTTGGTCATACTTGTTCCTTTATGAAACTACCCTCGTGATGAAAAAATATTTACGTATCAATTATATAACTAATAAAGTGTAAAAATTAGTTTTAGTTTAAATATGGCTGATAAATGAGTTTGGAATAAGAAATAGAATTAATTACAATTAAAATTTAAAGTATAATTAATTTTACATTGTAAGATGGAAATAACATCATATTTTAAGTTAAAAATTATGTTCATACTCATTATATAAATATAGTATTCATATATAAATATTTTTGCATCTTACAAAGAAAAAGTAACAACAATTTAAATTTTAATTACTTGTAATTTTCATTGTACAATCATTTAACAATAATATTTAAACTTTAAATAAAACAAAATTTCTTGCATTTTAATTAGTTACTCTCTCAATATATGTTTTTGAATCTTATAGTGAAAAATATTCCTATTTAACAATATTTATTATTTGATCTAAAACGAACTTTCATACAGTTCAATTATACAAATTTTATAGCTTACAATAACAAAATTACGGACTTAACATTGCTTCCTAGCTGTAAACTCTTATTCGTTAAAACTTCTTATTATACTATGGTTATGTATGAAAAAAATATCGTTTAGTCTTTCTTTTAATATCTAAATAATTATTTTAGTGAATACTTTGTTCAGTCATTTTTTCAAACTTCTAAAATGCATAAAATTAAATAAATCACTATCTAAAGTAAAAAGATGATATACTTCTTTATACATTACAACATTTAGACAACAATTCTCAAAAAACTTTTTCAAGCTTTTCATTAAAATGTCATCTTTCATTTATTTATGGCTATAGCATTCTATTTTCTTAATTAAAAAAATTTTACCCGAATAATTTAAAAAAAAAATTCAGAAATTTATAATTTCAAATTAAAAAAACACATTTAGAGCAAATTAGTTTGCTTTTGTAATAGTCTAAATTTCAGATATTATCTCATATTTCAATTTATTTATCTAAATGAACAAAATTTTTCGAATGACTTATTTCATTTATATTAGTTCAATTTATTAAGTACCACTTATCAAAGTATATTTTTAAGTATGGATGTCTACATGTAATTAATAAAATAAAAATTTAAAAAAATGCTTTTAAATCATTAGACTTATTTTACACTACTTATACAATCTGTAAATTTTTAAGGGATTAATGTTCACTGATTTGTGATAAATTTATTTTTCCCAAAAGAACATTTCTTTGAAAGTATTTTTTCCCTTGTACTTCATTCAACTGTCTCTTTAAAACTGATATATCCTTGAAGAATGTTGGTAGGTTCTAGTCATGTGTCACACTGCACCTGTCATCACTGCAGGGGGGAGGGTTACTGTTGAGAAAAACAATATGCTCCTGGTAAAGGGAATCAATTTTCGTCAATTCAGGATTATGGGCCAATCTCAAATTTGGCAACTTTTGCTGACTAGTTTCCAGCATTAATCTGATTGTCTGCCAACATTTTCCTTGACATTAACTTGAGAAATCACTAGTTTTTGTCTAGATGATATTGTGTGAACACCTGTTCATTTATCGATGATTCATGGAACAGAATTTTAGCCAATTTTTCTTGCTGTTGGGGACCTATATGTCTGAATGTCTTTTGAAGGTGTTTTTGAATTTTTATATTAGATATGTTATGAAATTTTTAATAATAGAGTTAATGATTTTCCAATGTCCAGGCAATCCCTTCCATGCCTGCATCAAGAAAATGTGGTCCTTGAAGCACAGAGCATGCATGTGGAAGGAATAATCTTAAGTACATCTAGAACAACTAACAAAGATTTAAAGATAAACAATGCAAAAGAGGATTTCTAAATAAGCAATTTGAAAAATGAATAACACATTTAAAAACCCAATTTCAACAATTACTAGAAGGAAAAATATCCAAATTTTTACGTGCATTCTTATATGATCTATTTATTTGTATATATATATATATATATATACTACATACTATGCAGAATTTAGTTCAGTTAGGAAATACATAACAAAATTAAAAATTCCCCTTCAGGAATTCTGTCATTAAGAGGAAAGGTTCTGAAGATATTTTGTTTAACCCTGTATATAATTATTCTATAGAACTTATGTATACCAAATAAAATGCAAAAAAAAAAAATTCATTTAAAAATGTGTACCACTACTGAAAACACACTTTCAACAATTAATGTTCATAGACAGTACTTTAACTGAATTATTTTGTGTGTCCCTGTAAATAAACAATAAATGCTATGCACACCATATTGTACCGTAAACATCTTGTAGTGTACCTCAGTGAGCTATATCAATTTCAAAATGCTTGAAATAGTAAAACATTAATGAAATAAATTACAAGATTTCCCAATCGACCGTAATGTAATGGAATTAATTGCTTTAGGTGTTCCTGCAAATGAACTATATATGTATCATTTACACACTGAATATCCTTCAGAAATTTCCATCAATAAGGGAAAATACACACCATTTTCCAATGGTTTTCCACCAAATTCCACACCACTACACACTTCATTTTCAATACTGAACATGCCATACCAAACCTTAATAACATATATCAATTGCATGTAAATCAGAGTATATTTACATGATGGACAGACAAACCAAATTCAGAAATACTTTTCAACTATGTTGGAAAGTGTTAAAAAGAGAAAAAGGAATTCCAATCAAATTGAATCAATTTTTGAACACTTTTCTGAGTTTAACTTTCCCAGTCTGCATTTTCTGAAATCATACAATGAACTGGTTTTGCATTGCTTTATGTTTTTTCATGGAGATTAACTATACAATTACATGGAAGTACTATTTATTAAGAAAGTCAGGTAACATGAGATGAAAAGAAAAATATTTTAACAGATATTGAATGCAAGCTTTAGAATCAGCTTAATCTGTGCTTTGAGTTAAAAAAAAACATTCTATACATACATAATACTTTTTATTATAAATGTACGATATATTTACAACTCATGCCAAAAAATAGAAACACATTTAAAAATATACAAAAGAAAGACACATTACAATATTTTATAAAGAAAAGACTTGACTCCATTTTACCCATTTTAAAGTAAAGATAGCATAAATGCTATGTCAGTCAACCTGTATCAAGAATAAATATGAACATCTTGATATATTTTTGAAAATATTTCATCACAGACTTTTATAATGACCAACATATGAAAACTTCATTTCACACATTATAAGTTAAAAGGCTGTATTTAGACATAAAAATGATAGAAACAATGAAAATCTAACTGAATTATGTTAAAGAAAATTTATACATTGGAATGGACATGATAATGTTTAATTAAATTGCTCTTTTCAGAAAACCCTTTGTTACACTTTTCACAAGAGAAAGGTTTCTCTTTTGTATGTACTCGCAAGTGCTTATTTAAACTTGATTGTTGTGAAAATCCTTTGTTACACACATCACAAGAGAAAGGTTTCTCTTTAGTATGAACTCTTAAGTGCACATTTAAGTCAGATTTTTGAGAAAATCCTTTTTTACATACAATACAATGAAAAGGTTTCTCTTTAGAGTGCACATGAATGTGCCTTTTAAAGCTTGTACTGTCAGAGAAACCTTTGTTACACACATCACAAGAGAATGGTTTCTCTTTAGTATGAACACGGAAGTGGCGATTTAAATTAGATTGTTGAGAAAACTCTTTGTAACACATATCACAAGAGAATGGTTTTTCTTTTGTATGCATACACAAGTGCTTATTTAAAGTAGATTGTTGAGAAAATCCTTTGTTACACACATCACAAGAGAAAGGTTTCTCTTTAGTATGAACACGCATGTGTACGTTTAAATCAGATTTTTGAGAAAATCCTTTTTTACACACAATACATTTGAAACTTTTATCTTTATTATGAAGACAAATGTGACTATTTAAAATATATTTATCTGAAAATTCTTTGTTACATACATCACAAGAGAAAGGTTTCGCTTTAGTATAAATATGCAAATGTTTATTTAAATCAGATTTTTTAGAAAATCCTTTTTTACACTTTTCACAAGAGAAAGGTTTATTTTTCTTAACAAGTAAGTGATTATTTAAATGAGATTTTTGAGAAAATCCTTTATTACATTCTTCACACGAGAAAGGTTTTTCTTTAGTATGAACACGTAGATGCACTTTTAAGTTAGATTTAAGGAAGAATTTTTTTTTGCATATGATACAGTCATGTTTCTTTTCTCTGGGAGTCTGAAGATCCCTGTCTAAAGAATTATGACTCATTTTATTGAAGATCTCATAAGTATCCTTACTACAAGTATAATGATACACCCTAGATTTCAAACATCTGCACCTGAAATATAAATAAAAATATATACACATCACATAATTGATTAGGGATTTTTAATAAGTTTATATAACAAAAGCTATTACAATGTCAATGATAAAATAAGGATATCATTAAATATGTAATTTTTTAATGCATTTTAATTTAATTTTTACAATTTCCACAACTACAATCACATGCAAAGTATTTTTACAAAGGTGTTACGGCACAAACAAACTATGTTCAGATTTTTATTTGTTATAGTTCTTTTACCATTTTCGATAAAAAGAAATTAGAAATGTGTAAAGTGCATGAGTTATTTTGTGAGTATTAATAATCAAACCTAATTATTGAATTTTTGAAAGATAAAATATTCTAATTAGTTAGATATTAGATACTTGGAATCACAGAGTAATTTTTATTTACCAAAATTAGACCTGTTAAAATGCAAAGTACAATTTTTTGTCAATTTATGTAAAGTTAGGTTGATTGAGATTTAGATCTCTATTTAAAATACACCAATTTTGTAAATAGCTTTTTCAAAGTTTGAAAATGTGGTAATATTAAGACTTTGAGTTTCTTTTTTAATTGTTAAATCTTTTTCTAAAAAGGTACAATGTATCAGAAATTCTCTCTCTCTCTCTGTGTGTTAGTATTCTTGAAACCATTCTAAAATTATAAAAAGTAAGGTTTGTTTGTAAGGAGATAATCTCTGGAATTACTGAAATCATTTCAAAAATGATGATGGCAATGTGCTGATGACCATCTTTACTCTAACATAGGCTGTATTTTATGATGGCACACAAACACAAGAGCAAAAAACTTTCTAAAATTCAGATTTCTGCAATATCATTGGGGCTAGAAATTTGTAATTTGGTATAATTGTTACTTTTAAGATGTAAATACTTTCTATGAACGGTTTCTATAAAGTTTGAAATTTATAAGGGTGAAATGAGCTGAGAACTTCCTAAATTACGATTTATTTAGAACTGTTAGGACCAGAAACTTGAAATTTTGCACAGATATTACTTGAGACGTAAATGCTCACTCATAGCAGTTTTTTAAAGATTCGAAATTTAAACCAGTGCAAGAGCAAAAGAGTTCTAAAATAACTCTTTATGTGATACAGTTGGTATAGAAACTTGGAATTTGGCATGGTGGTTACTTTTAAGATGTATATGCTGGTAAGAACTCTTTCTAAAAAATTAGAAGTTAAAGGCATACCTGCCAACATGTCCATTCAGAAAACCTTACAATTTTCCCGACGTACTTCATTGTGCATCTTTTAAAATACATACTTAGTGTTTACGAAGGCATCTGGTAAGGTAATATATGGTTTGATACAAAATTTACTGATAAATACAAAAATATTAAACAAGTAATTGTTTAAGTTTAAAAAAAAAGTAAAAGACACAACCCAAATAATATTAGCACTAATAATTATCTTTAATATACTTTAAATAGGCTGGCTTTACCCAATAATTTTTTGTCAAATATTTCTTCATAGCAATCTTTTCACATGCTTTTAAGTATTAAAATATTTTAATACTTAAAAAAGCATGTATATTAAAATATTTTATAAGTAAAAAAAAAAAATCTAATAAATTTCTAATCAAAAAAGTCTCAAAACTACAATTTTAATTTTGCATTCAGCTTTGCTGCGAAAAAATTTTAAAACACAAAGCATGACTAAAAATTCTCTGGCATAGAATAACGTGTTGTGAATTACTACTTGGTTGCTGTGACGTACCATATTGCTAATCTCCTCATCTTTGTAACATAAACACAATGTGTGCATCAGTTTAATTCTTTTACTAAATGAGTAACATATTTGAATAATCATTTCAAGTTTTACCAAAAAACCTTACAATCTTACCTATCATCCTTACAACCTTACAATCTGACCTAAATCCTTACATTGTAAGGCTAAACCTTACAAGTTGGCAGGTATGTAAAGGTGAAGTGAGCAGAAAACGTTCTAAATTATGATTTAGTTGGAATTATTAGGTTTACTAACTTAAAATTTACTATAGTAGTTACTTGTAAAATGGAGATGCTTGGTATAAACAGTTTTTTAAAAATGCGAAATGTAAAATGTGTGAAATTTGTGGAAAATATTCTAAATTATGGTTTATTTAGAACTGTTAGGGATAGAAACTTAAAATTTGACACATCTGTTATTTTTAAGATGTAAATACTAACACAGAACTATTTTTATACAATTCAAAATTTAAAAAGATGCAGGGGCAAAAAACGATCTAAAATTACGATTTTTATGCTGCTGCTAGAGTTAGAAACTTGAAATTTGGCATGGTGGTTATTTTTAAGATGTAATTGCCTCCTAAAAATAGTTTCTAAAGTATTTGAAATTTAAAAAGGTTGAAATGAGCAGTAAATTTTCTAAAAACATTTTAAACTATAATTTATCTGAAACTGATAGAGATAGAAACTTGAAATTTGATTTTACTGTTACTTTAGAGACGTAAAATCACACACAGAAAAAAGTGTACATGATCAAAAAACTTTCTAAATATGCAAATTTTGTGATACAGTTGATATAGAAGCTTGGAATTTGACATGGTGGTTACTTTTAAGATATGAACACACACTAAAACGGTTTCTAAAAAATAAAAAATTTCAAATAAAAAAGGAAATGAGTGAAAAACCTTCAAAATACATTCTAAATTATTATTTATTTGGAAATTAATTTTAGATTTTCTCATTAATTTATGTCTTAAGTTCACCTAAGGCAGTAAAAGAATAAACTTTATTTAAAATTTGGCTTTATTAGAAATTTTTTGCATTATCCATAGAAGTATAACTTCCTGTAATAAAAATAGGCATATGAATACCACCTGGCATATTTCACCAGATATGCATCTAAAACTGCAAGTTTTTCTAGTAAGTAATAAAGATCTTAATATAGGTTGGTGTTTCTCTAACAGTTTTGTAAAAATACTTTGCATGTGATTGTAGTTGTGCAAAATGTAGAAATTATAGCCACAAAACTGTGGAGGAGCAAAAGAAGTTAAGAGACATAGTGTAAAAAAGATTGAAATATGGTAATTTTAAAAGACTTTATAAGTTTCCTTTTTTAATCTTTAATTTTTTTAATTAGGCACAATAGAAATTTCCTATCTTAATATTTTTTTTTCTATGATTTGTAAATAGAATAGAATATATTAATATATATTTATCATTTAAAAGTCAAGAAAAGTGGAACCGAACATACAATTTTTGATATATTGAAAGAATCTTTATATCATTAAAACATAAGTTGAAAATATTTAAACTTTCATTGTTATGAAATAAAAATACACTGCTCAAAAAAAATTATGGAAGCAAGGAAAGAAGTGAACATAACCGTGCGAGACAGCCAAGCATGGACATAAAATGGAGTGTACATGTTTATTAATGCGCAATACAGAGAAAAGACATAAAATTTTTTAGAAGTGATCTTTAATTCTTTGAAAAGATAGAAAGAACTTTAAACGGTAGTTTAAGGCAACAATTTGGTTACATGTAAATGTATAAAAAACCAT
The DNA here is from genome assembly GCA_963931845.1 of Maratus michaelseni. Lineage (NCBI taxonomy): Eukaryota > Metazoa > Arthropoda > Arachnida > Araneae > Salticidae > Maratus > Maratus michaelseni. Next base: position 76,510,262 of record OZ007599.1, on the reverse strand, counting down.
ATTATTTAGAAATGATGCAAGATGTTTAATATGGCATGTTGTCCTCTCAAACAGCTAAGACTACTACACACCTGTTTTACATGGATGCAATGAGGTTATCGATACGACTTCAGGGAATACTATCCCAATCCCCAAGAATTGCAATATCCAAGTCCCAGACAGTAAAAGTAGGCCTTGGTCTTACTACAATGCATCTTCCCAGTGTGTCCCAAACATGTTTGATCAGATTCAGGTCAGAAGAGCATGCTGGCCACTTCATATGCTGTATTGTTTCAGCTTCAAACATGTTCTCTGCAACACTAGCTGTATGCAATCTGGCATTATCATGTATAAAACAAAGGAATCACCAATGGCTGCAGTGTAAAGTTCAACATGATGTTTCAGTATCTCGTATGCATACCTTTAGGCCGTTAAAGTGCCATTCTAAATGATATGCAGGTTGATACTTCCACCTATGCTGATTCCAGCCCATACCATCAACCAACCTTGTCTGTAATGTTATCTTTCATGAACGAATATGGGGTTATTTGGAGTGCCCTTTCACTCCATATCAAAACACGTCAGGTTTCACATTCCAGACTAAATCGGAACTTGTTTATGAACAGCAATTGGCTCCAATCACATTGCGTCTAATCTCGATGTCCAGAAGCCTACCTTCTTTGGGCCGGATGGTGGCTTGAAGTCAACAGAACACAGACCATTGGCCTAAGTGCATAGAAACCATCCTGGTGAAGCCTGTTTTGAATTGTTTGACTGGACATCCTGTGTCCTGTTGCCAAGAGCAATTGTCTTTGCAGCTGTGGAGCATTGCCTGTTCTGTCTGGATGAGTTGTTAACAGGATATATTGGTCATCAGTTGCCAAGTAGTACGAGGCCAACCTTGCACTGGTCGACGTCTAACATTTCCTGTTTCTTGGAATTGATTCCACAGTTTTGCAATGATACTTCTTGTGACTCCAACAGCATCCGCTACACTTCGTTATGTTTTCCAGGATTCAAGTTTTGCAATAATATGCCAAGCTATGGATTTCAGTAAATCACATTACTGTGACATTTTCAAGTCACCTTTCTCAAAACAAAGCAGAGCAATTGAATTTCTGTAAGAACAACTGTAGAAGTTTCTGTAAAATTCCAATTTCCACTCTTATCTCCTTTTTATGGTTTTTGACATCATGAACTTTGATTTGCATATGAAGTTATCTTCTTCTGTTTTCTGCTAAGCTTTAAATTATGGATGTTCTATTTTATATTACTTATCAGTGTAAGTATTTGCATAATTTCGTTAAAACCATGCGCTTCCCTAATTGTTTGGAGCAGTGTGGTTTAGTTAGATATTAGAAATATCTACATTGATTTTGCTTAAATAAACATTTTGAACTAAACACAAATTTTTCTTCTTTTCTAATCCCACTCTGTTTTTCAATTTAGATTGCAAAACTTCAAATGAGCAGAAGATGCTTTAATCATGTAGATATTTTTGCTGTCAAAAGTTTTTGATTACGTTTAAATTTGTTATTCTGACTTTTTCAGCATTTATACAATGTAATTTCACTTACAATTGTACCTTTTTAAAAGAAAACTCTGAAAAAGCCAAACTTTTTTATTTATTTTCATTATTAGGAGCAACGATAAATTTTCAGTACCATAACATGGTGTTACTTGAACCCAAATAAAAATGTTTTTAATCAGTACTAGATTTACTCTTATTAGTTAGTGCTGTTATCTGTAGAGTATTCGAGAATCATATGAATGCTCTTAATACAGATCTAATACAAAACACAATTTTTTGGAGAGTGGAGGACCCAAGTCAGGGATTTGTTTATGAATAAATTGGGTCTTTTAAAGGACCCTTTACAAAATTTTTAATTTCAAAGCAGTACCCTTCATGAAATCTTTCATCTCAAAACAGAACCCTTCCTGAAATCTTTAATCTCAAAACAGAAGCCTTCACAAAATTTTTCATCTCCAATTAGGACCCTTAACAAAATTCTCTATCTTAAAAATAGGCTTTTCACAAAATTTTGCCGTCTCTAAACTGAACTTTTCACAAATTTAATCATTTAAAAGCAAATTTTACCTGTCACTTTTACATATATAAAGAAAATACATGTATATTATACACATATATCTTCTTAAAATTGTATAAACAAGAACTTGAATATAATGATCATTTCAAATTCACAAAATTATGACTAGATTTTTCACAAATATAAAAAGCTGTTCAAAGTTTCACAAAAACAGGATCCTGGTAGAAAAGTCTAGACAGGTCCCTGCAATTAGAATCCTAGTGTCAAAGTAACTCCAATTTGTGGTATATTTTTGTTTTACAAAATTTAAGGAATTTTATTGTTCTGAAAATTTTAAGCCTTTTTTCATTTTCAAATTCACATAAAATACAGTGTCATGAAAAAACGTTGAACACATTTAAAAAAATTATAACTCCAAAAGTAATTGAGGAAACACAGTAATATTCTTTGAAAAGTACTCGGCAATTATCCAAGATTTTTTAAATGTAACTGCTTTGTAGCCTTTACCTTCAGATGCAGCGAAGAAGCAAATGCATGGTGAACAAGGCCTTCATGCTGTCTAACCTTTTTTGACCCTTTAGTGATTATATATCTAAAGCTATTGGAGCTATGGGAAAAATGGCAACTAGAAAGTTCTTCAGCATCATTGATTTAGTAAGAAAGGATCCACTATGTACATGGATAGTCTAAGCCTAATGTGAAAATTGTGAATGTTTGGTTTTCAGATCATTGATTCTGCACATTGTCTAAATGTCATGGCTTTAAAACAGTTACATGTAACAAATCTAGGATAATTGCTGTAAACCTTGGAGGGTCATTCCATGTCAAATCAACACAAAAAGTGACATTTCTACATGACCACATCAGAATTTTATGATATTAAGCTCAGTTGTTAAGATCATAGAAAAATGAATAAATACTCCGCGATAAGTCTCTATCTCTCTTGTTTTGGAGAAAATTAACTTCAAAAATGGAAAAAAATCATATCTTTTTGCATTTCTTGAATCACAAATTTAGTCATATTTGGTTCCCTCATTGTCACAGGCACTTACTTTTGGTGTTGTTCAAGAGTGTTTGAATTGAGCTTTCTTATGATATATCACATGCACATTTATTTTGAATTTTTAAATACAAGGTAAAACATTTTGACCTTTGAACTTTCATATCTCAAAATCAGACATTTTAATTAAAAAAAATAGATGTTACAATTATATTTAATTTTCTACAATATCTAAAAGTTTCATTTTGGGATAGTCATGGGATGCTGAGTTATAAATTAAAATGCAAACTGCTGTACTTATTTCAAGTTGCAAATTTAGACTGCTTAAGTTTATATTGTAAACTCATCTGTATAACTTATGTATACATGTAAGTATTAAGGGAGAAAATTTGTTTTTTTTCATTGTAAGGTTCACAAAACAAAATTTCCTTTTCTTTTTCGTGATGGGGGGGGGGGGGGAGAGGATGAGGAAGGTTTCATAGCTATGGAGCAAGTAAATCTATGTATCTTAGTAAAGAAACTACTGAATCATGCCAGATCATATCAACATAGACAACTTAACCATTTAATGCTTCAATGAAATTTTGGATACTTAATAGTATTGTGGCATAATTACACATTTAGAAGCTAGATGCCTGAAGTTACAGGGTAAAAACTTAGAGGCAGTTCAAAATTAAGAAAATCATTCAAAACTGGTTAAGAGATGATTTTTTTTAAAAATCTTATTGTTGCAAGCTGTCCAATTGTGCTAAAGAGTCGGTTTTAGTATCATTGTAAAGCTTGTTTTGTGAACTTTAAATGATATGGAACATATTTGGTATTATGTTAAAAATGTTTTCTTAAATTTCAAATTAAAAATTTAAAATAATTTGTTTTAATAAAAAGATGTTTTGACTTTTTTTTAACATCTGTCTTATAATTTGTACGTATCAATAGTTAAGGATTCATTTAATAATATTATAATATAAAAAGACCTTATTAGTTTTTTTTTAATCTTAAATAAATTCTTTTTTATAAATTTTATGGCAAATTTCCTTTTAGAGGAGGTACAAGTTTCAGTCTAATTTCATTTAACATGGTTTATATACTACTACATAAACTATAAAATAAATAACTTCTTTTAACATACAATATTCTTATCAGTTCTGTTCTGGCATGTTAAGTTTCAAGTGGTTGAGTCACATGTACACTACTGAGTGCCAACTTGATCTAGAATAAAACAGGATTCTTGCTGCTGATCTTGTGACTTCTGATGACAACTTATTCAGTTGCTTTACATGATAAATAATGATATTTGATTTTTGTATATAAAATAAGATTATATAGTCAGAACCTGGTGAATGAAAATGTTTAAAAGAAATGTTAGATTGAATTTATAAAACAGTTACAAAAAAATTACAACAAAAAATCTATCTTATACATTCGCTGGCCTAGCTCTTACAACAAATATTATTTAAACTAAAGCTACCAAACTGCTTTCCATTAATTTCAACTTAACAAATTATTGAAAAATTAAAATTTATTAAGTAGTCAGTAACATGTAATTAAGATAAGTATTTATCAATTGAGGCTTTGATCTTTGCCATTACAGAATAAAAAATCAGCAAAATTTTTTTGAACAAAATCTAAACATAACATCTTTTTCACCATAACAAAATTTACGTGTGTACTAGGGTGGTCCTTATTTTTGAAGTTTTAAAATTCATTGCTCTCACCCTCTAAATTTGTTCCATTATATCTAAATATAATTCTTGTAAAATTTAATCACTAAATACTAATATTTATAGGTAGCTCAAGGAAGCATAAGTTTCATAATTTGGGATCATTTTGTTCTTTTCTTCTCCTTTTACTTGAAAAAATATATCTAATCCCAGTAGTAATAAAATTATTTGAATATATTAAAAAGTCACTTATGTACACTATCAAATCCATAAAAGCATTTGTTAATGTAATTATTAAGTTAATTATCAAAAGATAATTTCATTGATATAACAATAATAAATGTCTGGAATTATTTGAAGAATGAAGACTGGTTAAAGAACAAAGGAAACTAAAAAGCATGCATTTTCTTCAAAATTAGATAACTTATTTCATATTGCTCATGCCAATGCATTAAACATAATCAAAATAGCTGAAGATAGAAATTTCTTGCTAGCACAATGAGAAAGATGGCAGATGAGTATTGATGATTGGTATTGACATAAATAAATCTCTTGCGGAAGGAATTCATTGCTTATAAAAATAAAATAAGAATCTTCTGAAGAAAAGATTAGAAAAAAATAAATGTTCACAGGAGAAAGAAACAAAATAGCAGTAATTGAATCTTTTACAGATAGCTCAAATAAAGAAGATAGAAATGAAAGAAAATGATCAACAAGGTCAGGAAATAAAACTGTTAGAGGATGCAGCATCAGATCCTGGTCTATCCAAAGCTAAGAGAGGGGAGGGCGTATGGATATTATAACTCCATATTTAGCAACAGCTCTAGACAGGACAAAAGTATCAGGCAGTATTTGTAGTTGCCGAAACTGCAAATTTTAAAGATATATATTAAAGCAGTCTCGTTGAAAAAGAATTATTCATAGAATAAAACAATCACAAAAATTAAAAGAACGGCTACAAAGAAATGTTCCTCTCATTGACCATAGAAATGGGAAACTTTTACCAGAATTAACTGGTAAAGAGAAAATAGATAAACTACCAATTATAATTTCCAGGAAAGGAGTTTCTCTTATGCTCTCAGTTGCTAAACTACTTTCTGTAACAGGGAAAGCACAAGACTTGCAATTTATAAAGTTCTGAATGAATGGGATATTGCAGATGAAGTGATTGGAATGAGCATTGATACCACATAAGAAAATACTGGAAATGATAAAGATGCTTGTGTCCTTTTAGAAGAAAAGCTTGGAAAGAAACTTTTTTTTTGCCTGCTGTCATCATATTATGGAAATTATTGGAAAAGTATTTCATAATTCTTTGTGAACTTTGTCGTCAAGTCCAGAAGTACCTTTATTCAAACGTTTCCAAGGGTACATGGGATTTCTAGATAGAGACAAATTTGAAACAGGTTTGAAAGATATTAGAATTTTTGTACAAAATGTAAAAGATGAAATTTTGGAGTTTGCTACTAAAAAAGAATCATGATCAACCATCAGCACCTGGACAAAGAGATGATTATCAAGAATTTGCTGAACTTATTTTTATTTTCCTTGGAAGAAATACCTGTCAAGGGAATTTGTTTCATGCTTCCCAGGGGAATGCATAGTGCTCCTTGGATGTCTAAAATGATATATTCTTTGAAGATATTCATCTTTAAGTCCCAATTCATGCTTACCAAAAATGAAGAAAGAGGTCTTCGTGATATTTGTGTTCTTATAGTGAGTGTACTTTAAAGTGTAGATTACTGCTTCAATAACAGAAACCTCACCAAACAATGATTTTCAGTTAATGAATAGTTTATTAGAGTATTCAAGAATACATGAAGAAATTGCAAAAGCTGCATCTGAGAAATTTTCAAAGCATCTGTAATATTTGTTAGATCTTTCTGGACTGTCCCTTTTCGATAGCCATCTACTTATATTAGAATCCTGAGAGGACGATAAATGCTTCCCTTAAACATTTTCATGAAAAGAAGTTTGAAGATTTTGTTACTAAAGAATCTTTCAAGCTGTTCAAAGAAATGAATTTGCCCAAAGGATTCTTTCAAGTAGACACTGAATATTGGAACACTAATTTTGATTATAGGATTGCATTAGAAATGATACAGTCTGTTAAAGTGGTAAATGATCATACTGAGACAGGTATTGCTTTGACCAAAGAATACTCTAGCATCCTTGCACGAAATGAACCTCAGTTTCAGCTATTGGTGAATGTTGTGGAGGAACACTGGAAAGCTTATCCTTACTGCAGAAAAATGGACTTAACAAATTAATCTAATTACTAATACTTTCATACTTTAAACTTTTTATAGGCTGAATATTGTGCTTTTATGTTACATAAAATATGAAAATAATTTACTATCATAATAAAAACTATCATTTTGGCTTAGTTTTCTCCTGTAAATAACACAATGTTTTTAAGTGTAATCGCCAAACTTCAGCAATCTTGAGCTACCTCCAAATATGTTTGTTTTTCATTCAAACTTTTCCTACTTGGTTTTTTACTGTATTGGAACAAATTTTGAGGGTGAGACTGAAGAAAATTAAAAAAAAAAGTTAAAATCGATTATATAAGGACCACCCTAGTGTGTACTTCACTATTTATATTCATATCCACTATTTAAAAATATTTTAACATGCAATAGATCATTAATAAATATATTTCCAAACTTGAAGTCACATTTCCCAGCTACAACTTTGCATTTGAACATTCATGCTCTTGATTTGAGGTTCTAATCTCAATACTAACAACATTTTTTTCGACACATTCATAGTAATTATCAAAGAAAATATTAGTCTTATTTTTACCATGATACCAATTTCACCTAGTATCAATGGAAATACTCAGAAACTATTGAAAACATTCAAAGTGCATGAAACAAGAAATTACATCTTTGAATGTTAAAAAGAACTTCTGGAATTAACATCCAAATTACATTTAATTTACTTCAAGATTAAAGATAAGCATTTACTTTTAACACAATTAATATTTACTTTTAACCATAACATGTATTAAACATTAAATTAATTTTAAACCATCAATAAAAAAAATACAATGTTTGCTTTAAATTATGAATGAAATGCTAAACTGCCTAAAAGAAAGATGATGTTGCATTTAAAAGACCTAAATGGATATCCGATATTTCCGTACCTAGATAAAATGTATCCGACGGAACGATACCAATTCTCTCAAAATAACCAGTCCTTTAAAAACTTTATGCAACATAAAATTCCTAAAACAAATGTTAATACAACCTTACTATAAAGACAGCCATCATTCATTTGAATTAAGTTTATCCACAACAGTGCCTATTCCCCTTCTATAAGCTAAACAAAACATCACCGGTGTTAACTGCTGATCCTTCGATACCTTGCCTGGAAACACTACTTTATTTCAACAAAGCATGTAGACCTTCATATTAGATGCACATCATTATGAAATACAGGAAAAATATTTTTACAGCATCGAACCATACTTAGGTCGAGCCAACCTCTGCCATAAACGTAAAAACAAAAAAACAAGATACTTAACCATTCATCATCGTTGGTTGTTCCAATCGTCCTGTCACAAAGCCGCCGAAGCACGCCGGTAATAGCATATATATCTCTATCACTGAGAGTGACAACATGCACTCTCTCGAAGCTAGAATGACCGAATGGAGAAAAAACCCCGGCTGTGTACGAATGGCAAAAGTGTTTTCGTGAAAGTCTCACAAACATCGAAGATGACCCTCGTACTGGGCACCCCTCCTCTTCCACCACAGATGAAAATGTTGAGCATGTTCGAGAAATCATACATGCGGACAGACAAATAACCATTGATGCCCTTGCTTCTTAACTTGGAATTTCACATGGAAGTGCTCACAGCATTCTTCATGATGATTTGAACATGCATCGTGTTTGTTTGCACATGGTTCCAAAAATGTTATCACCTGAACAAAAAGAAGTGAGAGTGAACATGTGCAGGGATTTGATTGACATGGCTAATGAAGATTACAGCTTTTTGAAGAAAATCGTGACAGGTGATGAGACATGGTGCTTTCTTTATGACCATGAGACAAAACGTCAATCAAGTGAATGGAAAACAAAAACATCACCAAGGAAGGAAAAATTTTGCTTGGACAAAAGCTGAGGGAAAGTGATGTTGGAGATGTTTTTCAATTACGAGGGCGTTGATCACTACGAATTTATTCCTGAAGGCCAAACTGTTAATAAAGAACTTTATTGGAGGTCCTTAAATGACTACGAGATGCAATCAGATGAAAACAACCTGAAAAATGAGCAACAAAAGATTGGTTCTTTTTACATGACAATGCTCCACCATATCGCGCCCTGATTGTGAAAAATAAGCTTGTCAGACACAGTGTTACCACTCTGGTACACCCTCCTTATTCTCCTGACCTAGCATAGCGGATTTTTACCTGTTTTCACGGCTGACAGTGAAATTGAAGGGACACTGTTTTATGGATTCAGATGAGTTGATCGAAAATGCGACGGAACTACTGCAAGACGTCTCAAAAAATGGATTCAAGAAGCGTTTTGAACAGTTATACAAATGCTGGAAGAAGTGTGTGGATGCAGGCTGAAAGTACTTTGAAGGCCAATAAGGTAAAACTATTGTTCTATTTTTTAATAATTTGTAATTGACCTATTCCGCGAACTTTTTGACCGTACCTCGTAGATTACCTGGAAAGAAAATTATTCCGTTTACTGATTTACTTTTAGAGTTATGATTCTTCGTCCAACCTTTTTCGATGGCCCTATATATATGCTAAGTGTATGGAAAAGCTATTTTGTATTGAGCATTAAAATATTGCATCACTTATTTACCTACCACTTTCACTTTTAACTTTTTATAACAATTTCCAGATGCAAACAGCATCAGCAATACTTCAGTTATGCATTATAAAACGTAAGTATGTAATTGTGTGTTATAAACTACTCTGTTCCATACTTTAGAATTTATCATATTAGTTAAATTATTAATAAACTTTATTATTAATATATAGTAGAGTGAAAAATAAATGCATTTCTGTATAAAACTGTATGTTTTTTTCTCTTAAAAAAGAAGTCTACTTATATTATAATAAATTTTAAAAAATGTAGACAAACTTTTTATGCAACAAATGACAAAAAGGCAAAAATTGTGCTTTATTTTTTAGTTCCATTTGTTTACTGCAAGCCATAATTAAAATTTTTATTTAGTTTCTTTAATATTCCTTATATTAACTTGAACAAAAAATTACAAGTATGCAGAGATTCATGCAAATTTAGGGTACCAAAATTATTACACATTTAGAATGTAGATTTTTGCTATTAGATGCCATACAGATGTACAGACATAGTGCTGAAATAATAATCAATAATTTAACTAAAAAATTAGAGGATTAATTATTTAATCATACTAAAGGATTTTTCATCAGATTCAATTATAAAAAAGAAAATATTTTGCTGGTATGCAGTTACTATGTAAGCACTGAAATTTCAACCATAGTGCTGTAGGTTTGAGCAAAATAGTTACCAAAAAATTTATTTAACATAAGCTCACAATGAATGAAACATTTTAGATTGTATGTTGAAGAAACACTGTGAAAGAAAATTATCACATCATATGAGCAATCAAAGTTCCCTGAACCAGCATTCCAAAAATAATTGTGACTCTTGCAGTGAAAAGTGGCCTGAATGATAGGACCAGTGCATCTGAGTGGTAGGAAGATATTTAAGTAATGAATAACATATTTTTTATTAAAATAATTCTTGGTTGCTTTATGATTTTATTCCCATTTTTGTATTATCCATCTTTTATTTTTAAAAAGAAAAAAAAAAGGTTACTTTCAGTTACTCAAAGTAATATTTTCTTGGCAATAAAAACAAGGTTTTATTGCTTTATACAAACACGAAACACAATTTTATCCAATTTTGACATATGAGGGTGACTCCGAAAATAAGTTTCTCCTTTAGTTTTCCCCAAGAAATCAAAAAGCAATGGAGGAAACAAGACATCAGTTGAACACAACAGACATCCACACACCATTAGGTATCGTTCAACCATTATCCAGCAGATGGGGCTGTCACAGAGCTTTTGCAAAGCAGAAAGGAGCCTCTTACTCTGGTCCTGATAGCTAAGAAAAGAAGGTGCATTTTGAATTCGTGGTAAAAGGAGGAAGTAAGAGCAGTTGTCTGCTATCAATGGGCATGTGGAATATCGGAGCAGAAATACATAACCACCTTGTAGAAGTCTATGGCCAGATGTGATGTCAAAAGAAATGGTGCAGAGACGGTGCTGCCAATTTAGTGAGGGACGTCAGTAAGTGTTGGACGATCAAGACCTGGACTGACATGCACAGACACTACAGACAAAAATGTCAGGATGGTGAAGGACATGATTAAAGCAAACTGGCTTATCATAAACTGTTCAATACTTCTTCCATATGCAGAACCCTGATTTTTTTTCTGGAGGTCTTTTTGAAGCTTATGAAGTGGCATGACAAATATCTCAATTTATTTGGTACTTTCATGGAAAAATAAAGTTAAGTCTTACCTTTAATGTCTCATTATATTCTTTGTCTTTCATACACACCTCTGTCCACAGTTGCCAGGAGAAACTTATTTTGAAACTAACCCTCATATATAAATAAACCAGATATTTGTTAAGGCAAGAAATTAACACAGTTTCATAGTAATGAACTGTACTGTATGCTTTAAAAATTTATTACAGAGAAAGGAAGCCCACAAATAAAAATATTGTACATGTTTTAAGTAAAATTTTATGTCTAACTTAATTGCACAAAAAATAAAATCACATAACCTAAAACATATAAAGAAATATATTTTAAAAATAAACAAAACCTTTAAAAAGAATTCAAGCTTATTTAAAAAAAAAACTTATCTTACTGATCAATGATAATACAAATGGGTCATTCCATGTCAAATCAACACAAAAAAGTGACCCTTTTTTACAACCTCAGAATTTTATGATTGTTAGGATCATAGAGAAATGAATAAATACTTTGTGATAAGTCTCCATCTCTCTTGGTTTTGGATATAATTAGCTTCAAAGGTGGACCAAAAATCTTAATTTTTTGTATTTCTTGCATTACAAATTTAATCATATTTGATTTCCTAATTGTCATAGGGACTTACTTTTGGTGTCATTAGAAATTGTAAGAATTGAGTTATCATATGATATAATCACACATGCACATATTTTTTAAAATTTTAACTTCAATGTCAAACATTTACTTTGACCTTCCATATCTTAAAAAATGGTATTTTAACTAAAAAAAATATATATATGTTACTGTTATAAATTAAAATGCAAACATGAGTACTAACTTCAAATTACAAATTTAGGCTGCTTAAGTTTATAGTGTATGACTTCTTGTATAACTTGTGTGTGTAACTTAAGTATTAATGAAAAAAATTTTTTTTTTCATTGCAAAGTTCAAAAAATAAATATTCCCTTACTTTTTTTTGTGATGGGGGGGGGGGGAGGAGGAATGTTAGTAAACAAACTACTGAATCATTCCACATCAAATCAACACAGACAACCTAACCTCTTAAGGAATAAATTTAAACTTAATCTTCAATGAAATTTGGGGTACTTAATAGTATTATGGCATAATTAAAAATTTAGAAACTAGATGCTTGAAGTTACAGGCACAGGTTAAAAACTTAGAGCCAGTTCAAATTTTAAAAATTGGTTCAAAATTAGTTAATAGATGATTTTTGTTATCTTATTATTACAAGTAATCCAGTTGCACTAAAGAGCCAGTTTTAAATGATATGCAACATAATGGGTATTATATTTAAAATGTTTTCTTAAATTTCAAATAAAAATTTTAAAATAATTTTTTAATTGTCTTTTTTTCAAAATAAAAAGCTGCTTTGATAAATATATTTAAAAATGAAAACACATGTGAAAAACAAATGATGAGATATTTTAAAAAGGAATGGAAAGGATACAGCACGAATTAAACTTAATAAAACGAAAAATCAAAAATGGAAAACTATGAATATCTTATGGAATCTTCAGGAGCTTCATAAGAATATTCAAAGTAAATATACGTTATTTATTTCATCAAATATTGTTAGCATTATGCCTAAAATCGACAATATTAAGCTCCTAATAACATATATATAAGAAACATAATAAAAACCTACCAGAGTTCAAATAACAAAATAAATTATTATTCAACATAAATAGAAATTAGATCATAAAACAATGTACAAAACTCACCAATATATATCAAGATCTGCCTCATAATTTGTAATTATCAACAATTAAACATTCATTTAATAATATTAAAGTACAAAGAAATCTTCAAAAACACATACATAGTTACCAGGGGTCTGTCTAGACTTTTCTACCAGGGTCCTGTTTTTGCAAAATTGTGAACAACTTTTTTACACTTGTGAAAAATCTAGTCATAATTTTGTGAATTTGAAATGGTTGTCATATTCAGGTTCTTGTTTATACATTTTTAAGAATATATATGCATAATACACATATTTTCTTTGTATATGTAAAAGTGACAGTCAGATTTTGCTTTTAAATGATTAAATTTGTGAAAGGTACAGTTTGGAAAGAGAAAAGTTTTGTTAAAGGTCTATTTTTAAGACAAATAATTTTGTAAAGAATCCTGTTTTAAGGTGATAAGTTTTGTGAAGGATCCAGTTTTGAGATGAAACATTTTGTGAAAGGTCTTGTTTTGAAATGAAACATTTTGTGATGGGTCCTGTTTTGAACTGAAAGAAATTGTGAAGGGTCCTTTAAAGGACCCAATTTCCTCCTAAACAGATCCCTGGTTATGTCTGGATAAAACTAAAATACATTAAAATAATATTAAACTACAGACTTTAATGTTAAAAAACATACATAAAAACAATTAAAATTATTGATATTACTAGATGTTTTGTGCAGTTAAGTACACCTCATTAGTACTATGAACACAACTACAAAGCCACCACAACCAAAACATGAAAAAATAGTTAAAGTCACAGTTTAGTTAAAACATTGTATTCTGCTGGAACCTGTGCAGCCTCGTTAATTAGAGATTCAGATAAAACCATCATCCAACCCTCCAGGAAGATACAATTGCTGTACACACAACTGTTTGAACAGGCAATTTGATTGTTTTGAAAATCAGGCACATGGTCAAATTCCAATACATGTGCAACCAATCTCGAGGTTAGAGTGCTTCTATTAAATGCATCCCTATGTTCTTTCAACTTCACATTTAATGATGATCCAGTCTCACCTATATAGCTAGATCTGCAACCTTTGCAAGGAATCCAGTAAACTATACCTGTAAGGTCAACTCTGGAATACTTATATTTATAGTTAACCCAAAAAAATTAATTGGATTTAAAGGCACATAAGCAGTCCTAATGCTCACATTAGCAAAAATAGCAGATATCTTCTCAGAAATATTGGTGTAGTATGGTAAAGATATATTTCCCACAGGTGTTGCATGTTGGTACGGTGTGGGATATTTAATCCGATCTCACACCTTACCAACATGTCAATGAATACAATGTTTTAACTAAACAGTGACTTTAACTATTTTTTCTTGTTTTGGTTCTGGTGGTTTTGTAGTTGTGTTCGTAGTACTGGTGAGGTATATGTAAGGGCACGAAACGTCCAGTCATTGATATTTTTAATTGTTTTTATATATATTTTTTAACATTAAAGTCTGTAGTTTAATATTATTTTAATAAATAAAGAAACCTTATTAATTTTTAAAAAAATCTTTAAAAAAATACTTTTTTTATAAATTTTATGGCAAATTTCTTTCTAGAAGCAGTAAAAGATTCAGCTGAATTTTATTTAACATGGTTCATATACTACTACATAAACTATAAAATAAATAGCTTCTTTTAACATACAATATTCTTAACTCACAATATGGTTGAGTCATGTATAATCTCTTGAATGAAAGCTGCACCTAGAATAAAACAGAACTCTCTTTCTGCTGAGCTTGTGACTTAGTCTGTAACCAGAGTTTCTGATGACTGATTTTTGTATATAATATTATACGAATATACGGTTGGAAACCGATAACAAAAATGTTTAAAAAAAAACTGTTTGTTTTTGTATTTCTTTTAGAAATTCAATCTATTAGATTGGCTGGCCTAACTAAAGAAACAAATATTATTTTAAACTAAAGCTACCAAACTGCTGTTTCCATTAACTTCAACTCATCAAATTATTTATAATTTATTCCTGTAAGTAATCAGTAACATGTAATTAAGATAAGTAATTATCAATTGGAGGCTTTTATCTTTGGTGTTACAGAATGAAAAATCAGCAAAAATTGCACCACTTTGACACAAATAATTTTTTTTCAATGAAATCTAAACATAACGTCCTTTTCACCGTCACAATATTTACATGTGTGAAACTTTACCTTTCATATCCATATCTAAAATTTAAAAAATATTTTAGCGTGCAATAGATCCTTAACCCAGTGGCAGAAAGTTCGGTAGCACTCTGTGACAAGCTTTTAAAATTTCATAATCTGTCTGCAAATTTTGCATGCAATTCTAATGAATGAATAATGCACTAACAATTTTTCATCATTTTATTTAAAATATGGTAAGCATGATGATGATGCATTCTCATTAATTTTGTTCATAAGTTTTGATGTTGCATATCGTTTCATCATCTCACTTCTTATGGGATTTCTAAAATGGGAAGGATAAGCTTATCCCAGGACCCGGGGTGATTCTGAGTAAAAAAATATTTTCTGAAATTCACAGAGAATTTTGTGAAAGGATCCAGGCGGGGGAAAGAAATTTCCCTCCACTGATGCAGCTACAGAAATTCCTTCTGGAGAAAAATGTCTTAATTAAAGTCCTGCATTAGCTGAAAACAGAGTTAACTGATCTGCATGCAGATCAGGTTAACTCTGTTTTCAGTTTGAGTTTATATTCCTGCAGGTTGGGTTCAGCTAACCCAATTTTTTAAAAGTTGGTTCTGTATATTGTTTCAGATTTAAAAATTAATGTATTAAACATAGATAACATGTTTGTCTGTGTGTGATGTTTTCTGAAGAGACCGCTAAGTGCAGAGCTGGAAGATTTGGCAGGAAGAGTCTCATATTATGCACTTGAAGCCTGATTTTGGACTAGTTTTCCTAATTTGTTTTTTGCAGCAAATTTTCTACATTAGTAAAAGGAATCCGGATTTCCTACATCTATTTTTGAATTTTTATGCAATTTTTAGCATTTCTTCTCGTTTTGCGACAATCTTTAGACATTAGTAAAAGAAACTGGGCTTCAATATTTTATAATTTTTTTTTATGCAGTAAATTTTGTTGATACTCATGATTATTTTTTTTCACACAATCGTTTGATGAAAATAGTGTTTTATTTTTTTACTGCTTTGCCGAAATTCGCGTGTTTTTACCATGATCCTTTGCCGAAATTTGCATGTTTTTACCAACCCATAGAAACAGAGATAGCAAAGCACCCCCTGATGGTGAGCACAAGTTGATGTAGAATAAATGCGATATTTAATAAAAAGACGTTCCTCATCTCGCCATTCCCACAAAAATATTGCAAATATACAAATGTTTCTGAATTGCATCTAATGTCCCGATCCGATAGCAGGCGAAGCCCACTTTTCCTTATCATAATACCTGGCCAGCACTCTAATAGAAAAATTTTAATTTCCCATAATGCTGTTTAAACATCTTAGCTCAGATTCTTCGTTTATCAATAGGCTTTTAATTTATTATTTTAATCAGGGGATAGAGTCGCCTTTATGTCTGGCATTGAAATTACATGTTTAAAAGACTGTATGAAAGTGCTGGGATTAATTAAACATTTTGGGATTTTCCATTCAGTTCTTTTTCTTTTACTAATCGTTTCAATCCACTTTCCCATATATTATGAATTTGATAAGAAATATTAATGAAAACATATATATTGCACTTTACTGAATGTTTTGATAGTGCCAGGCATATCAGTTCAAAGCTGAAGCCTAATTCAATGAGGCCAAAATTTTGAGTATTTATTGTTATTTACTATCTTTCTTCCTGTTAATGTTTTCGACTACATTTTTAGTCCCCAAGAATGGTGAACTGATAACATGCGATAAATTGTAGAACTGAATGGAAAATACTGTTTTGCAAAAAAATTGCAGAAAGAAGCATATTTTATCAAAGAATCGCTGGAAAACAAGAATTTCGTCAAGGCATCGCTGAAGAAACACAAATCTTGTCAAAAGGCAGCAGAGAAAACGCAGATATCGTCAAAGGATTGCGAAAAAAACAAATTTCGTCAAAGGATCACGGAAAAATGCAAATTTTGTCAAAGGATCGCAGGAAAAAAGCGAATTTTGTCAAAGAATCGCAAGAAAAAAGCAAATTTTGTCAAAGGATTGCAGGAAAAATGCGAATTTTGTCAAAGCATTTCTGAAAAGACACGAATTACGTCGTAGGATCACTGAAAAAACATGAATCTCGACAAAAGAATGCAGAAAAAACACTAATTTCGTTAAAGGATCACAAAAAAACAAATTTCGTCAAATGATTGCAGGGAAAAACCTGAATTTCGTCAAATGATTGTAAGGAAATATGAATGGATAGTTTTATATACAATGAAAATATTCAGTAAATAATAATTAAAGTCTTTATTTCCATTTGGAGATTAAACATTTATTGTCAGCTCAACAATTAATATTTACTGAATGTGAAACTCATAATATGTGAGAAAATGGTGATTTATTTTAACCTCATACTCACAAATTAAAATGTTTTGATGAAAACATAGATGTTACACATCACTGAATGTTTTCATTTCTTAGCAAACTCATAATATTTAAGAAATATTTACATTATCTTAACTCTGGCCAGAAATCACATTGGTTTTTATATTTTTAAAGACAATTTCTTATTCTTTGCAATTATTTTTTTGTAAGGGGTTTTTGGGCAATGTTTTTGACTTCATAGATAGCAACAGCTCTGCAAATCATTCATATTTACTTGATGTTTAACTTTCTGATAAACTCATAATATGTGAGAAAACTGTGTTTTTTTTTTACCTCATACTTACAAATTAAGTAGTTTTGATAAAATATACATCTTACACTAAATTTTTGAGTATTTATTTATTGCCATTTACAATCTTTTTTCTTGTTACTGTTTTTAACTACATTTTTAGTTCCCAAGAAAGGTGAACTTATAACATGTGATAAATTGTAGAACTGTACATTTTATAGTAAAGAGTAAGATGCATGCTTTCATTAAGATTTGTTACTGAATGCAGTTTGTCTCATTTAAGAACATTTTTAGTTGCCCAAGCATCGAAAGTTTTTCTTGAACTTTATATAAAAAACCAGCCAGAAATCACATGGGATTTTATATTTTGAATATCTGAGTTCACCATTCTTGGGGACTAAAAATGTAGTCAAAAACATTAACAGTAAGAAAGATTGTAAATAACAATAAATACTCAAGATTTGAACTGATATGCCCTGCACTTTTAAAACATTCAGTAAAGAGTAAGATAATGTACCGTAATTTCGGGAATATGCGCCGCACCCATCGTAAGCGCCGCATCATTGAAAAATCAGTAAAAAAAACCAATTATACACGTAAGCGCCGCACCCATTAGAAGCGCTGCATCATTAAAAAATCGGTAAAAATGAAATAGTCACGATAAAAAACGATCGGCGAAATTGGATTAAAAGTAACAAGAATAGCGATAAAATCTTACAAGATATATGAATTAACAATAAAACACAGGTTATCTTAAAATACAATAGGAAAAAAAATACGTACTACGCCAATCGATTATCGTTTTAATCGAATATTGCCGTATGCGGTGTGCTTATGAAATAAATATAATTTATCAACTATTGTAAAGTATACAATAAATACTTTTAAAGAGTGAGCTATTAATATTGAAACACAGGTTATCTTAAAATACAATAGGAAAAAAAATACGTACTATGCCAATCGATTATTCGATTATTGTTTTAATCGAATATCGCCGTATGCGGTGTACTTATGAAATAAATATAATTTATCAACTATTGTAAAGTGTACAATAAATACTTTTAAAGAGTGAGCTATTAACATTGAACAGAAAATAGAGAAATATGGGTAAGTTAAATATATTTTGACTATAGTAATTACGTTTTTATAATAAAGATATATTGTGTCACTATGTACCTACTGTTTATGAACTTTCTACTGAGATTAAATGAATGTAAATAAAGGTGAAATATGAATGAATGTTAATGAATCCATGTGTTTAAAAGTGTATTTGAGGCAGTAAGACTAAAAAAACCTGAAATGAAGGCTTGTTTTTCACAATATCCAGATTTTGCTATGTTGAGGGGAAAAAAAATCATTGTACCCACCGCCCTTGCGTATGCGCCGCATCGCCGATATTTTGAACTTTCAAACACGTATGCGCCGCGGCGCTTACTCCCGAAATTACGGTAAATATTTCTTAAATATTCTGAGTTTGCTAAGAAATGAAAACATTCAGTGAAGTGTAATATACAGGGCTTGAATTTCAAGGCAGGATTGCAGGATTCGAGCCGAAAATTCTGAAATCCCGCCCCAAAAATTTCACCATTTTCCAGAGAAATTTGCATTATTTAATATACCTGCAACCGAATGATAATTTTCGTGATTTTTTTCCCCCCCGCAACCGATCGACGAACTTTGCGTTTTTTAAGCGACTGATCGACGAACTTTACTTTTTTTCTGTGATCAATCGACGAACTTTGTGCTTTTTCTGCGATCAATCGACAAACTTTGCGCTTTTTCTGCGATCAATCGACAAACTTTGCGCTTTTTCTGCGATCAATCGACGAACTTTGCGCTTTTTCTGCGATCAATCGACGAACTTTGCGCTTTTTCTGCGATCAATCGACGAACTTTGCGCTTTTTCTGCGATCAATCGACGAACTTTGCGCTTTTTCTGCGATCAATCGACGAACTTTGCGCTTTTTCTGCGATCAATCGACGAACTTTGCGCTTTTTCTGCAATCAATCGACGAACTTTGCGCTTTTTCTGCAATCAATCGACGAACTTTGCGCTTTTTCTGCGATCAATCGACGAACTTTGTGCTTTTTCCGCGATCAATCGACGAACTTTGTGCTTTTTCTGCGATCAATCGACGAACTTTGCGCTTTTTCTGCGATCAATCGACAAACTTTGTGCTTTTTCTGCGATCAATCGACGAACTTTGCGCTTTTTCTGCGATCAATCGACGAACTTCGCGCTTTTTCTGCGATCAATCGACGAACTTCGCGCTTTTTCCGCGATCAATCGACGAACTTTGTTTTATCCACCATCGATCGAAGAATTTTGCGTTTTTTCGATCAATAAAATTCTGGTAATTTCTTGTTTTTTTCTTGCGACAGATTGATAAAGTTTGTGATATTTTTTTCTCCTGTGTCTGACTGAGAAATTTTAGATTTTCTTCTCTGCATTCTACTAATGAATTTCATGATTTTTCCCTGAGACCGACTGATGAATTTCACAATATTTTCTTGTGACTGATTGGCGAATTTTGCAATATTTTCTGGCAAGCAATCAACGAACTTAACATTTTTCCAGTGACCGACTATCTAACTTTGCTAATTTTTTCGTAACCGATTGCCGAATTATTCGGTTTTTTCTGGCAACAGATTGATGAAATTCACTATTTTTTTCCCTCACGCCTAACTGAAAAATTTCAAGATTTTTTCCACAACTGACTGACAAATTTCGCGTTATTTTCTTGCGACTGATTAGCAAACTTTGCCATTTTTTCTCGTGACTGATCGATGTTAGCGATTTTTTTTTTCTATAACATAGACATGGATAAGGACTTCTAATAAAATAGCCTTTCAAAGCAGAAAATCATTTCTCGAAAAATGTTTCAAATACAATGTCTGTGTAGGACAGTTGTATTAGTTCATCTACCTCTTCAAACCGTCTGCTTGACAGCAATCGTCTGGTAGGTAGGTATAATAGATTTATTCTATGGCATTTATCTGTATTTTGTTTGTAGGTGGCATTACCTTAGCATAGTTGTACACTGGCTGCCATGTAGTTCCAAAGTCGCAAATCGATATTAACACTATTTTGTTAGAAGTCCTTATCTATTTCTGTTCATGCGTAAGACTAATTTCATTATTTTATTCCCTCAACCAATTGACCAAATTCACAATTTTTTCTATCCTCTTTTGTTTTTATATACTATAGCATTTTCTATAAAGCTGCAAAAAAAAAAAAAAAAAAAAAAAAAAAAACATATGTACAGTGGATATGCAATAATTTGAACTTTTGTTTAATTCGAATTAATTACAATGTCCTAAAAATATTACTGTAGAGCTAGAGCTAATGTTAAACTAGTTCATTAATTAGAGCTTATTTTTATCACTGGTTATTTTGAACTAAAATATAATATATATATATATATATATATATATATATATATATATTAAGGAAGGTTAAAATTCAGATATTTCTAGGGAATATTGAATCGCGGATACTTCCATAAATGAAAAATTACAGCAAAATTCTAAAATTATGATCAGTTGCAGATCAGACGTCCACCATCCTAATGAAAAATGAGTTATGGATACAATTATATAATTGAAATTTTTTTATTCAGGTGGAGCTTTTGAAGACAACAAACTGAAATGTTTAATAGAAATAGAAGGATTTGCTGCAACCATAAAATTGACAGATTACTACAAATGTCATAAGACCAGTTTTGCATAATATTATTAAATTCATTATACAGTAAAATCTGTAAAAATGAAACCTGTCCGAAAAGAAAACACTTTAAACAAACAAAAAAAATAATATGATCCCTTCGAAAATCCAACAGTTATACTTGCTAAGATAAAAACCTGCCTAAAATGGAATTTTAGCCAGACTTGCTATTCTGTCTTCACAGGTTTTACTTTATATATCATTTTCTCCAGTTCTATTTCTTTTACTATACTTTTATTTATGATAAAGGTAAGATATTTTTTGCTTATTAATAAGTTTTATTAATTTAATTTTTTGATCATATATTTAAAACGATTCAAATTATGGAAAATATATCTTTTTTATTTTAAATAGATATGTATATTTTAAATGATAGCAAGAAAAGTCATTTTTATGTGCATTCATAATTATACATATAAATATGTAGCACCTATAGTCGATATCTGGTCCATCCATTTCTGTCCGCATATAACAGCACAGAAATTACCCAACCAAATGGTTTGAAATTTAACATATATAATCATTGCAGAATTTTGTCAAGTCATTTCAAATTTTATGAAAATCTAATCAAAACTTTAAAATATATTAATAAAAGTATTCTTCATTCTATTAAATCCTATCATAGATAATTAATTCAATGATATCCCATTACAGGTAATGATTCTATAGTGCCATGGTGATTACATTATATTTAAAATGAAGTCATATTATTTCCGTATTACTGCATTTACAAACCGAATTTGTATACTAAAACTGTTTAATTATAGCAATTCTATAATCTACCAACAGTTTTTTGGATAGATGTTTCCAGAGAAACAGATATTCAATGGAAAAAGAGTCTTAATATCAATATATATATTCAACCTTTGAAATTTTTAATGCTAGACTTACGTTTCCTATTGGAATTTTCAGTAAATGTCAACAAAATATGAAATGTTGCCAACTTAAAATGTACTTATTTCATTACGGAAATTAATCATACCATATTAACAATTCATATAATAAATTTTTTCAGTAAAATAATAATGATGCTTTTTTTTACATTGTTTTGTATTGGATATTTGCACAGAGTATAATTTTAATGTAACAGAATTGTAATTAATTGTTTGTATGTACTGAAACGTAATTTCATAAAATAAAATTAATATCTATAATATAAAATTCAGCACATAGAATAAATTTTTAATCATGCATTTTTGTATAAGAGTACAATAGCCATTGTACAAAGATCTGAATATTTATAAAACTAGTTATAGTACAAATGTACCTCATTTGTCACATCTGACATACAATTTCCAACTTGTATTTTTTGATTATTTAAACTTTTATCTTCATCCTAGCAACTTTGAAATACTGAGTGTTGACTGCATATAAGTCAAATATATTTATATGTTAAGAGAAAAACATTGAAGAATTATAATAATTTGTTTAGAGCATATCTTGGTATTTTTGATATCTATATGCTTTCTATTGATACCATTCTTTCCCTCATATCCTCCCCCATTTCTATCTCTATCTCCCCTCTCCCCCCAAAAATATATTTCCTGTAAATTTGTGGATTTTCATCCATAATCGTCCATATTTGTTACCAGTGTTTTTTCCCCAAAAAAGCTTTATTTAATTTAAAACATGTTATCTATTACTGTATCATTTAACATGTAGTATAATATTGAATTACTTTTCCCCTATATCTAATTTCTTCAATTAGTACTGTATTTACTTGTGCATACTGCACTTTTTCTTTCTTTAAAGTTTTGGGGTTAAATACTGTGGTGCACATGATAAAAGACCATTTCTGAAAACTATATGAAACCTAGAAATACTTCTACTAAGTCACTGGATCTCCACTTTATTTTTGTATATATTTTTTTATGGAAGACTTACTAATAAACTTTTCAAGCTGTAGCTATATTGCTTCATAGCATAATGTAAAACTTGCAGTTTGAAAGCCACAGTGTAGCTTACCTTCTTTCCCATCACATAAATAAATGTTCATTGTACTAAAATGAATTAAATAACAAAACTAATAAGTATAACGTAGATTGTGCAATTTGATCAAATTTTAAAACTAAACATATATATTTTTAAAAGAAATACCTTACTTACTTTCCGTTGTCCATACTAATTAGTATAAATAAGGGTAGACAAGGATTTATAAAAAGTGTATTGCAAAAATTGTCAGAATTGCAGGAAAGCACCATGTAGAATATATGAAACTAGAAAATTTATATATACAGTATGGAACCATTTATCCGGAATCCAGTTAACCGGAAAACCAGTTATCCAGAATGATATTTCCAACTGACAGATTTCAGAATCTTTCCAGAAAAAAGTGCCATGCAGTGCTAGTTTGACATGTGCATTGCTTAATAGATTACCACATGCATTGTACAACTTGATCAATATCTAAAATTTGAAATGAAATCATTTTTAGTTAGATATTGAGGCAATACCTTGGAAACAATAATTTTGCTTAAAACAAGTTTTAAGCAGAATTATTGTTTACAAGGTATTGTCTTCTTTCAAACTCTGATTGATCTTGATAGGATCTGAGCCTTAATCAGAGTAATCTAATAATTTGAAATCAGTAACAATGTTACAGCCATATATATTCTACAAATCTCATCAAATGGATATTGTTTTAATGTCCATCCAGTTATCCAGAAAAACCAGTTATCCGGAATACATCTGGCCCCGACCATTCCGGATAAATGGTTCTATACTGTATAGTATATACTATTTATATATCTTGTATGTATATATGTGTGTGTGTATATATATGTATATACATTATGTATATAGAAAAAAACGTGTTTTTTTTCTCACCTCAGTGGAAATAGCAGTTGCCTATAACTCTTACGATTCTGTTATATGCCGACTTCTCCAAGTTCCAGTGGTGTCTTGTGGTGTGTAAAACGTTCCTCAGATGTGCAGAGTTTACTTTCACTTATAAGATGCTCAATTAAATTTGTCAACAAGAAGATTTTAGTTTTTCTTAAAGTTCATTTAACTTTAATACTTATTTAATTAGGGTTCCGTACCTGAAAAGGAAAAACAAAACCCTTATAACCGACAATTACATAAATTGACACAGAATTATAAATTAATGGTTTTTGGATTTTTCCCTTTACACAGGTGTCGATCTAGGCAAAGTTTGGGACCTATTTAGAGGCCCTTCACAAAAATCCATTTAATAAAAAAACAGGCCCCTTTAAAAAAATTACTCTTACTAAAATAGGCCTCTTCACAAGATTCCATTCCATAAAAACACATACTTCATTAATTATTTTTGTTAAGTTTTAAATGTATTATTTGCAAACAAAACAAGTTCACCAAACAGGGAAACTTTAGTAAAAGAACTTGGCTAGAAAATTAGGAGAGAAAAATGAAGTTATTAATACTAAATGCTTAGTTTGAGTAACTGGCTATCACTTTTAGTTACAAAATGTTTTTGTCACAAAAATAACTTACTTTTCACCCAAGAAAAGAGTTCTGCATCGACCCCTTATTTTTCCGTTACATGTGCTGCAAGACCTACCTTTGAGCAAAATTTCAAGGTCAACTGGAAGTACCCAATATTTTTACTCTAAAAATTTATAGTGTACTTACAGTTGACCTAGAGCCTTAAAATTTGGCACAAAGGAAGGTCTTATAGCACATGTAAAGGACAAAATCCAAAAATCATCAATTTATAATTCTATACAGATTTATTATTAGACAAACCCATGAATTCCCATAATGGGGAATACTGATGATATATATTATAAATTAATGGTTTTCGGATTTCTTTCTTTGCATGTGCTATAAGACCTTCCATTTTGCCAAATTTCAAGGTCCTCAGTAAACTGAAAACAATCTATATTTTTTTAGAGTAAAAATTATAAGGTACTTTCGGTTGACTCAGAACCTTAAAAATGGGCACGAAAGAAGGTCTTACAGCACATGTAAAGGAAGAAATCTGAAAATTTTTAATTTATATTTCTATGCCTATTTATTATGTGACAAACTCATGAATTTCTATAATCGGAACTAACGCCAAATTAACACATTGTAATGGAATATTCTGGATATTGTCAAGAAACTATGTATGTTCTGCTTGATGGTTATGGCACCCTCAAGGTGAGAGTCCTACTCGCTCATATTTTTTATTCATTTCAGTCACAATGACATAAAATAAAAAGCGTGTTATAAAGGAGAATGTCATTCTTTTCAGCCTGCAAAAAATAGGCAGGGCTAGCACTAGGATTTTTCAAAATTTTAGGGAGGAATTTCAGGAATTTTTTCCCAAATTTTAGGGGCATTTGCGATATTTTTAACATTACAAGTATGTAATAACAGTATTTTTGTGCTAGTCAGGCACATGTGGTACACTGCCAAAGAATATTCCCACCATTCCAATGAATTCGGCCCTTGTTCCTTGTGCTTGTTGCAAATGAGGGCATTTAAATTTGCGCAATAACCGGCTTCATATTACAAACCGTTTTGACAGTTTATGCTTACTGCAATTGTATTAATTAGAATTTTGAGTTCCTGGATCATTGAGCCTAACCAGAATGAATAATGAATGCTCTCCTTCTTTCTCTTTTGGATGTTATCGGTGAACCTAGAGAACAAGAGGCAGGAAGCAGGGGTGATTATGAGAGAAAAAAAATTCTGAAGCTCAGAGAAAAACTTCTGAAAGGTTTTTTCACACTTCTTTATCGAAATTTGTGTTTTTTCCACGATATTTGGAGGAAACATGCATTTTTTATGATTCTTTCATGAAATTCGCCTTATTTGCACCATTTATTGACAAAATTCCACGTTTTTTTGCATTCTTTTGACGAAATTAGTGTTTTTTTTCACAATTTTTTGATGAAATTCACATTTTTTTCTGCGATCTTTTGACGTAATTTGCTTTTTTTCCCCCATGATCTTTTGACTGAATTTGCATTTTGTTTCGCGATCTTTTAACGGAATTTGCATTTTTTTCATGACTTTTTGACGGAATTCGCTTTTTCCCCACAACCTTTTGACGGAATTCACACTTTTTCTGCAATTTTTTGACAAAATTTGTATTTTTGTGCGATCGTTTGACGAAATTTGCAATATATGCACGATTGATTGACAAAATTTCACGATCCTTCAACGAAATTGGCAGGTTTTTTTTCACAATTTTTTGATGAAATTCGCGTTTTTCCGCGAATTTTAGATGAAATTATCTTTTTTCCTTGATTTGAGGGGTTTTTCATGATTTTAAAAAAAAAATTGCGATCTTCTGAAGAAATTCATGTTTGTGGCGATCCTTAGATGAACGTTGAGTTATTTTTCAGGATTGTTTGTGAAAATTTGCTTTTTTTCCGCGATCTTTTGATGAAATTTGTGTTATTTTCACTATCTTTTGACAAAATTTGCGTTGTTTTAGCAATCTTTTGACGAAATTTGCATTATTTTAGCGATCTTTTGACAAAATTTGCATTATTTTAGCAATCTTTTGACGAAATACGTGTCTTTTTCAGTGACCATTTGTCGAAATTTGCGATATTTTTTGGTGAAATTTTTGATATCTCAAATTTTTAGGAACAAGAAGAAAAATTTAGGAGAATTTTAGGAATTTTAGGGAATAAAATAATAGTTAGGAAATTTAGGAATTTTAGGGGGAATGCGAGCCCTGTGTTTTTAAAAAATTTGCAATCATTTGAAAAAATTCGTGTTTGTCGCGATCCTTAGATGAACTTTAGAGTTTTTTCCCCCCGATTCTTTGCCGAAATTTGCTTTTTTCCGCGATCTTTTAACGAAATTTGTGTTTTAGTGAACTTTTGACAAACTTTGCGTTAATTTAGCGATCTGTCGACGAAATTTGCGTTATTTTAGCGATCTTTTGACGAAATACGCATCTTTTTCGGCGATCATTCGTGATATTTTTTGGTGAAATTTTGGCGATCCTGAATTTTTAGGAACAAGAAGAAAATTTTAGGAGAATTTTAGGGGATAAAATAATGATTAGGAAATTTAGGAATTTTAGGGGGAATGCGAGCCCTGAATAAGAGAAAGATGAACCAGATATTAAGGATATTCGGGCATCAGTGGATGATAAAGATTGAAATTGTTTTCAGATAAAGAAAATAAAGAATAAATAGAATCTGGAGAAAATCGTATTCCACGAGAATAGAGAAATGTTAAGAAATATTTGAAGATGATACTGAAGAAGAGATGAAAGAAAAGGAAGAAAAAAAATAACTCTGATAAAATGGCAGGATGTTCTTGAAATTGTAATTTTTTCTGAAGAAAGTAGAGCATTCGGTAATCTTCGAAAGTTTGTACAACAAAATTTTTTTGGAAAGGAGCTTAAAAGCACAATCAAATATAGAAGAAGATATTCATGCATTACGACCCAAACAAGAACAAACTGACATTCTAGCATTTTTTTTTGAAAATGTCCATTTTAATGTAACTTTTGAAAATAAAGAAAAAGACATAAGTTCATATTTCTTAGCATTTTTTATTATATGACTAATTTTTTATAAGTTTCATCTAGCATTTAATATATTTTATACTGAATTATTAGTTTTAATGTAAAATATAATTAATCATGTATGACATTAAAGTGATATTAAAGGGCGATTGCTCATTTGTAAGATTCTCTCAGTTAACTTTTTTCTTCAGTCTCTTAAAAGGCGTATAAATAAGAGGTCGCTGTATTCAAATATGAATAAGGGCATACATACCATTTACTTCATAACAAAAACAATTTACGTTAGAGATTGTCTTGTACGTTATTCTTCCATAACTACATTTAAAAATGGTAATTTTTTTATGTTTCGGGTTCAGGTTGATGGAAATCTTAGTTCAGATATGGTTAAAAGTTTAAATATGAACTTGTATCTATGATACTAATAAAAGAAAGTTTCGCTCTGTGTGTCTGTCTGTCTGTCTGCGATGGCTAGCAAAATCTACTGCACATAGTAGTCAAAATATTTGGATGAGAATATTCCAAGGCTCAGATTTTTAATATTTTGATAATTAGTCGAGATATTAAAAACTCATTAAACATCACATAGAAATGGAATCTTTTTATCTGAAAAAAAGGTGAAAGAAAGCACCTGCTTTGACTTGAAATCACAGATGATGAAATTCTATAACGTTCACTAATCTGCAATATTAAGAAAATTATTGTAGGTATCTATTTGAAACTCACAGTACACACGTAGTTTATTTTTCTGATTCCAAAAATTCAAATTTTGTTAAAGTTGGCCGGTAACTTTTCATAATATTTTCAAAAAACTTTCCCGATAAAATCAAATTGAATCAGACAGAAGAAGGGGTCATATTGAATTTATTTCTGCTTCGGGCACATATCACCATTTATATTCCGAAAAAAGTAAACTAAAAAAAAAGGATGCCATTTAGTTTATTTCAACCACATCATTTTGTTTCTATTTCAAAAGTTAAAGGTATTTGTTAATGTTAATGGTCGTTGGTTTAATTTTGAGGGATGGGAGGGGGTGTTTGGTCGTCGTAATTTAAATATCGCGTTAATGCTGAGAGATTTTGCAGGGCGTCTGCAGTACGCCTGCTATACGCATGACAGGCAGCTGAGACACGTGTTGGAGGTTCGTTTAGAACAGAATACGTCATCTGCCGGTGAAAGATGCAACTACATTATTACATGGTTCCGGAGGTTGCAGGGACAGAAATCACGTACTCATGGACAACCAATTGCCGGAGTTTCCTCAGAAAGAGGTTTATTTAAAACAGCCTGGCAGTGGAACTAAAAAATTTGCAGCACACCTTCTAAAAGGTGCCATAGCCAGCGTGGACATGTGTCAGAGGTTCGTTTAGAACAAAATGTGCCCCCTGGCAGTAGAAATATAAGATCTTCAAGCACCCCAGTAGACGCTGTCGTAGGCAGCAGAGACCTGGCCGCAGATTCTTTTGTCAAAGTTCAAATGAGTTTGAGGCCCCGATGTAATTAGGGGCCCCGCTAGCGAGCAAAAGCCAGCTAGTTTTAACATGAAAATTTCGAGTTTATTATTATGCTGACATCAAGAACTCCAGCACAATGCTGACTTCCATTGGAAATTTCAATTCTCTCATTGTTTGGAGGAGAGTACATGAGTAATTTCATAAAGCTTATTATTTTCATGGATAAGACAGGGTTTTTCTTTTTTAATCTGAGCCCAACATCCACCCATCTTAAAAGGTTTGTATTCATTTCCAATTATCCCAAAATATGATAGGCAACATATCGAAACTTAGACGTGTATGGTGCGAGCAGCCATGGATGCAGGCAGAGCAAAATCCAGAAAGAGTTAAGATTTTTGAACAGAAGTGCAAGCTACTACCGTAAAATCCCATTAATCCGCCCTTCCCGATTAAGCGCCCCCCTCCCACTTTGTAAACAAATTGGAAAATTCAAAAAATCCCGAGAAAGCGCCCTCCCCCAAAAGAAATTTCACTGCGCACATCAAGATCAACACCAAAAATTTTATCTCAGGAGTGTTTTTTTCACGACAGATCAGAAAAGCATAACGATCCTTTGATATATCACAAACGTGTACAAACACAAAAGTAACATACAGCAGTATAACGAAACATTAGTTTTACTGTAAGTTTATCTCCGTAGCGATATGAAGGTAATAGAAAAATCGATAGTGAAAGTTTCTCATGAAATAAGTTAAACAATGTGTATTTGAAGCTGAGTGTGAAATATTTTGATTAAAAAAGAATCTATTTATTTTATCAAAGAATTTATAGTCATATTTAACGTTATTATGAAAATCAATCACAAAAAATGTATAGATTGATTGGTCAGTAGATGGCACCACAGTCGAATTTGTAGCGTATTTCGTCTATCTTTGTGGTAACAATGTTTTTCATTTTAAAAATCTGGCAACATTACCAATTCGTCCTTTATGTTCTCAATTTTTGTGATTTGTATTATTTATTTAGCATTTATAGATAAGAAATCATGATTTTAAAAAATGATTATTTAATCTCCCTAATTTATAACAGATGGCGCCACCATATAAAATGTTACTAATTCTAGGAAGTATTTCAGGACATTTTCAACTGCAATTTCTCAGTGTTTTTCAATTATTTTAAATTATTAAATTCCTTTTATTTTTCTGTTACTATATTGATGACAAATATTCGTGTTGTTAGGTATCTTATGACAGATATTAGTGTTATTATTTATCTAAATATATTCCAGTTTCAAAGCTTCTGAAATCCAGAATATTCTATAATCGCCATTAATCATGAAGTTATAATATTTTTCTATTTTTTATATAATTTTTTTTTCAAAATGTTTTTCTTTTGTCAAAATAATGCATACTTCACAACGATCGGCCATTAGCATCTCCCCCACACACATCACTGCCCATAAATATCATATACTACAATTTTAATACCGTGTAAGCGCCCCCCCCCCCTGATTATTTTCCGTCGCGTTTAGGGGGGTGGATTAACGGTATTTTACGGTAGGCTACACTTTTTTTAAATGAACAATATAAACTTTAAATAAGCTAGACTAAAAATTTATCAAAACCTCCACAGAAAACAACTTTTAAACATATATATGTTAAAAGCAATACAGAAATGTAACAAATAAGAAATTGAAAAAAAAAAAAAAAAAACTCGGTTAATTAAATTTCAAAATCCAGGGGCCCAGTTGACAAAGCGGGTTTTAGAACAGAAAAAAAAAAAAAATCTTGTCTTGAGAGTACAACATGGTATAAACATTCTTTACAAAATAATGAAATGTGCAGTATGAATTAAAAAAATATGTTGTTCCATAATTAAAATCTGAAAAACACTATCTGAGAATAACAAAGGAAACATTTTGTATCAGCTGTTTTAAAGTGCCCTTGAAAAATAAAAACTAGATCAGCAGAGAAGCAAGAAACTAGTATTAAATTAATGAGAGTAAAAATCCTGTTGGTCATACAATGAGGTTTATAAATAGAAATTCATCCACAAAAAGTGAACAGAGAAATGAGCAATTATTTATACAATTTATTTTAAATTGTTTAGGAATCTTAGCAACTTTTGCTTTTCTTTATCATAAAGTTAAAAGAGATTAACATAGCCAGAAGTTTTTAAGAGATATATTTACGTTTCAATAATACAAAAAAAGCCTTTTTCAAAAAGTAAATTTTGCAACTTAAAATTCTGGACGGAACAAAATGCATTTTTATTCGTAATTGTTGGTATGCAAACATTTTTTTTTTAATTTTATGGATGCACTGAAGGTACTCCTGTTAATCTTTAACTATGGGTAAATTGTTTGTTGGAGTTATGAACAAAAAAAAAAAAGAAAAAAAAAAACCACTGAAATGTTACCAGCAGAGCTGACTCTAAGGTACAACACACATAATTTAGGGGGTATATTTTGCTTTATACAGGGAGCATGTAACAAACAAAATTTCTTTTGTACAAAAAGAACGCAGTTGTACTTGAGACATATCAATAACAGCGTCACAAAAATTCTACTGATCATTGGATCATTGGTAGTGCTAACTCACAGCATTTATAAAATGTTTATATATTCTGTTTCATGTTTGGTTGGTGCAAGAGATAAAGAAGTAGCTTTTGATAGTATGATATTAATTTAAAGATAATCTCATTCAATACTTAGGCGCAATTGGATGCATTGGGAGGGGGGGGGGAGATAGGGCGATCGCCTCTCCCAAAACTGTTTTTAGCAGATGGGTGCCCATCTGTTGTTATTGGAATTCCTTTTTTTTTGCATGAAAGTCTTGTGCAAAATGTTTAAGAAAAGGGGTACCTTGAAAGAGTGAATATATTCTTTTTTAGAAGTCACATGCCATTAGAAATGAAGGATAAGTTTGGAAAAAAGGGAAAGCAATAAAGAGCATTGGACTATTCTGTGAAATTCTATTTGAACTTGGAAAGTTAAAATGTCGTTTGTTACATGCTTAATCATGCAGACTCGACTTGCCTTGCCCACATCTTAAGGATATGGATGTAATGAGAATTGTTTGCTTTTTCTGTCTTAACTTATTTGGAGAGTATTGCTATAATTATTTACAAGCATCAAAAATGGAAAGGACTGTATACAAAGGTTTTGAGAATTTTCCTATCCCCAAAGATGATAGTACTGTGATTTTCCAGTGGCCATATGTCAGACTTGTCTACATGAGGCCAAGATTCATATGGTAGCCCCCTGAATGTCTTTGTAGCCGAAATTTGTATATCCCAATTTTTAACTTCTGGTTTCCGTTTTAGAAGTGGCCCGGTGATGGTAATAATCAAGCACTGACCATTATATGTAGATTAATGTTGTAAGAAATAGTACTAAAAGAACTTTTGATACAGCTAGTTTAAAATTACACTTATAATCTTTTGAATATATATATATCTCACTAACGACATTTAGTTTTCAATTATCAAAATTTGTTGCTTCTGATTCACTTCTATGGAATCCAGACAGATTTATTTAGAAAGGTCATGCCTCCCCCCTCCCCAAGTCTCATCATAAAATGGGATTTCATTTTGGTAAAATATAAAGTAAACTCTTTTTGTAACCTATCTATAAAGTCTACTCTTCCTAATATATTTAATAATTTTAATGTATTAAATAGTAAATATTAAACATGCTAATATTCCAACTTTCATAAGAAAATTTATAAATATGAGATACATTATTTTGGGCAAAATCAATATTTAAAATTTTTTCCATTTTCCTAGGACCTATTGAAAATAACCTTTTATAATTTCAGAACACTTTAAATATTTAGTCTAGAGTCGGGTCTGGTGTGGGACTTCAGCCGCTTTGTTTTGTACTTTTGGTAAAAGATACAACACCGCAAAAGATAAATTTTCTTAGTAAATAAAAATTATTTTCCTTTAATGCTAAAACCTGCAAAACTGAATGATAAATTATATTACGTATATTTAAAAATGTTTTATACTATATGAACTATTTTGATAGTTTTTTCACCAACCTAACATCGTTCAGTTCAAATACAATGATTTAGTTGCATTCCAGAATGAAACTCATTTTGTTTTTCAAAAAGCGAATATAGAAATTGAATCTATATCTTTGAGAAATGTAAAAAAAATTGAGGGTTTTATAGAAATTAGCTTTCTTTTATTTTCGAGAATAGAAAAATTCTAAATTAATAAAACAATTTTTATTATAAAACTACAAGCTTTTTTAAATTCTAATGTTTTAGAGAAATTTCTGAATAAAACAAATATTTTTAAGCCGAACTGTGCAAGATGGATAAAAAGACATTTCGAGACAATCTTGACTCTTTTTGCAGTTAGACGGTCACTATGGCAACCGCTGCATTGCTGATCGCGATTATAAAATATGGAATATTAAACTCATAATTCTACTAAGAATATTATTACATTAAAAATAACTATCAGTTTATTCTGGGTTTATTAATGACATTTAAATTACATATGAAAATATTAATAAAATTACATGCTTAGTAAGTTATTCGATAACAATCACATCATGGAATTAAGAAACATTGTAACAAACAAGGAAAATTATGATTGATAATATTCCTGATTAAATCAGTAAAATAACAAAATAAAATATTTAATAATACAAACACACAATTTTAAAAATTATAATACTAATACTAACGGTAATGTAGAGCAAGCATTTTCATTTGGAATTTTCGGAACAGATGTGTTACACTCACGCTAAAATGTAAACAAAAGATTGGCGACTGTTTGGTTGGCGCGATTTCCAAGACTGCGCCAAACGAATAACTTAATACAATGGCTAGGTTGCCATTAAAGGAAAAAATCCCCTAAATTTGGCGACTTTTTTCTTTTTTTTAACTGATTAATTAATTTTTTTTTTTTTAGCGTGAGTGTAAAGCATCTAAGCCGAATTTTCATCTTAGAGTTATTACAGCAGAATCAGGATTAAAGAATAGGGGAGACCGGTACACACTGGACCACCCCCTAATAATTTATTTAAATTTTTGTAAGCTTCTCTTCTATCCTATTAGACAACAGCACTGCAATGATTATTTATAACCTTCAGAAAATATGTTTAGCTCAGATTGAACTATTTTATCCTGATTGGTTGTTTTGAGCTTCTAAAAGTAAAATTTGTCATCATCATCATATTTTTATTTTTTTAGTAATTAAAGGTTGTAGATAAATAAAATAAAACAGCTTTTTGGAAAGCTAAGATACTTGTTTTTATTTTACTTTAAAGTTAATATGTTTAAAAGAAAGCTATAAACAATATTAATATGATTATTTATTGAACTTCAACATGGGGGTACAGTGGACCACAATCCACTCTGCTCCTCTAATGCAGAATGTTCAAAATATTTAATAATTGCTTATGTTCTATAAAGAAAGATTGTTTTAAAGTAGATTTAACTGTAAAATAAAGTAAACAAATAAAAATAACAATTTATTTAACATAGTAAGAAATATTTTGTTTTGTATTTACTGCCTTTGATAAATATAACTGTAGTCTAATTGTTGATGATTCTATTCAAGTAAGATTCATGAGACGCAAATTGAATGGAAATCAGTTTATTTCTCCCGAAACTGTAGATGAATCTGCTGTTGATGTCAATGATTTCATAATGTTGCTCTCAGACCCAAAATTATTTCTTGAAAATTGCAGGCTCAATCTTACTCATAAGTACTTTGGAATTTCATTTGCAAATTTTAATGTGCACTGATTTTTTTGTATTTAGGTAATAACTTTAACTAAATTGCAATTGTTCCTGTATTAATCTGTTATTATTTTCAAAATATAATTAATTTTTTGTTTTGTTTTTTTCAAAATTTATATTACTATGTTATTTTGCAGGTGAAGGGGCAACAAAAAAGAATTAGATTAATGAAAAATAGATTTATATTGTATTTTAGATAATACCTAATAGTGGTCCACTGTAACCTGGTGGGTGGACCAGTGTACCCCGCTTCCAGGGTACACTGGTCCACTTTACAAGTGTACATAATTTTTTTTTTTTTTGAAAAATGTATTGAAAACTATGTTGTGAGAAATCTATGATGGATGTAAGGTTTAAGGAATATTCAAAAATATTTTCATACAGATTGGTCAGTCTGTTAAAGAGAAAAAAAATGTTAACTGAAAAAGTGGTCCACTGTGTACTGGTCTCCCCTATGTATTTCATAAATATTCATAAGTAATTAAACAACTATGATAATAAAGAATTCATAAAATAAAGAATAAAATTTTAATGCCGGTTTTCTTTATTTACTGTGTAAAAAATCTAAGGTAAATGTCAACAAAACTACCCCATTGTATCATCAATAAATATTATTTTAATGAGCAGCAATCAAAATTATATTAATGTATCTCATAATAACATACAAAATATATCACATACAATACTAAGATAATAACTTTTTTCAATAAGTCATAAACTTACCTAAAGATACATCATAGATAAGTGCAGCAGCGTGGATTAAACAATGGATGCACCAGCCATTTTGTTCACAATTACATGCGGCACATATTCTTTAAAACAACTTGCTACTCCCACATGATAAATTTCCAGATATCCGTATCCAGCAAATGGCAATTTCAGGTAAATAAAAACAAAAAATTCAAGTT
Organism: Maratus michaelseni; assembly: GCA_963931845.1. Classification (NCBI taxonomy): domain Eukaryota; kingdom Metazoa; phylum Arthropoda; class Arachnida; order Araneae; family Salticidae; genus Maratus; species Maratus michaelseni. Next base: position 76,474,277 of record OZ007599.1, on the reverse strand, counting down.
AATATGATTAAACAATGAAAGCCTGATTTTCTAGTTTAAGATAGCAATTTCACATCTCTAAATCAAACTATCCCTGCAATTAAGTCTTTATAAAATGAATAAAGGGCTAATTATTAAAATTCAACGTCTCTAGATTAGCTGTCAACTCCAAACGACAGAATAAATTCATCTTCGCCATGGCTTCCTGCGATCTCTATACGGCTGTCCAGACGGCGATGATAACGGGGATAGGATTTCTATAATTTTGTAAACTTAAATTTTCTCCCGCTGCGACAATTTGGCGCTGACGTCATGCACGAAGTGAACGAAGTTAAAGTGCTAGCACGGAGGGCTAGTTCATCAGATAAACATTATAAAGTGAGGTTGCATTTAGCTCTTAAAAAATTATTTTGTACTTACAAAAAATGAAGAACAACTGCAGAATTATTTATATTACATGTTTTTGTAACAAAAATTCCTTACAATATTTTCTTAACGTGAAAAAAAAAGAAATTGAACACAGATATGCTGAGCATGCACTTGAAAAATCTAATAATGCTTCTATTACAAATATGCGTTTTGATATGGGAGCTGGTGCACGTTAAATCTGTTCGTGGCTCCAAAGTCCTCCAAGTTCTATATAAGCGCTACCTCTGGGGGTGCCAATCCAGATGCAAATCTCTCATCTGGAATTGGTTCAAAATTAGGAGATTTAGGTATCAGGTTTATGGAATTTAAGCGTAGTGGATTATGACAGCTATATAGAAATAGAAAGCTGCAAAACTGGGCCCTTTGGGTCATTTCAACAACATCAACAACATATGCGTTTTGATCGTTTTCTAAATGCGTTTAAAAAATACATATTTTGAATTTATACTTAATTTGATTTGTTTATGATTCAACAAGGAATTTATATACAAATATCATTTAAAAAGCGGCCAATAGAAATGCTGAAACAGAAGATTTTTAGTTAAAAATGACAGATAGTAGGTTATCAATCGCATTGCATTTTAGAATGCATCATCTTAAACAATAAAATAACTTTTTTATGCTATAAAAATCCTTTTAGTAATTAACTATTTAGCAAGACTTTAATTACAGATTTTGTAATCTTTAAATTTTAGTATGAAACTTCTTCAGCACTTCACTACTTAAGGATAATTTTTTTCAGCTCAGATTTTCACCAAAATATTTTGGAACCTCAACTAGATTTATTTTTTACTTTTTTAAAATAAATGTATGGGTTACAATTAATAGCAGTGTAAACAAGCTGTTACACATAAGTTAATTTATACTTATCCTTTTAGTTATCACCTATAGATAAAAATCCTATATCACGTATAAGTTTTAAACTGAAAATTCATCCACAAAATAAAAAATATTTCAAAACTCTCATTTTCTTTCTGTTGCAATTGTGGATTTTTAGTAATGATAAATAAATTAAGCTTTCATCCAAATTCTTCCTCTCTCCCTCCACCCCCCACCCCCCCCCCCCCCCCCCAAAAAAAAAAAAAAAAAAAAAAAAAAACTTTTTTTTCTCTTTTTACATCATTTCTCAAATACATCAGATTTTATTTTAGGTAATTGGTTACACAAACACAAATGACATATACAAATAAAATACAAGATTGCAGAAAATGTCAGGAAAAATTTATATTTTGTCTATCATTTTGTTGATTTGAATATCTATAAAGTAGTTTTTAGTAAATATAGGATAGATATAAAAACCTTTTTTAATCATCCTGTATTTACTAAACTCTATGAGTTCTGTAAATAAAAAAAAAATAATTAATTTGAAATAGAAATAATTAGTATTAATTTTACTGATTGAGCAAATTTTGAATCAGAACTTTGCTCAAAATTCCAAATGCTAAATTTTCAGCAATGCTGTTTTGCTAGTGTAAAGAAAACCAATAGCAAGGAAAATAAATTTAGCATTCAGATGTTAAAAGGATTCATAAAATGAGACTTTCTTCTAGCTTCACATAACAAAAAGAAAGGGAATAAGAAAAAGCAGAAGTTGTAGCATATACATATATTGCAGCTATTGTTTTTCATTTTCTCTTTTATTTATTCTCACTGAAGAAAGACCTTCTATTAAGAAGCCTTGAAACATCTGTGTTCTAAAATTTTTGGATATTCAGGATTTCCTTTAAATTGATTTTACGCATCCTATTTTCATCTTAACACAATGGATTTTGCACATACCTTATCAGATTTTATGTGCTCTGTGAGTGATTTTAACCTGTGCTTTTAGTGATAAGTATTAGATCAGTGCATGCTTGAAAGCATTCTTAACAGGGGTTGGAAAAACTACCTTTTTTTCTTGTAATGAACTACAACTACTTTATTGAAAATTTTGTTAACTACAACTATACAAATATTTGTTAGAAAAAGTAGCGACTACAAACTACTTTTCAAAAGTAGTCACAACTTTCAGATTTCGTCAAAGGGTTCAACACTGGAAATTAAAGACACGGATTAAATAAAATAGCGACTCCTTGTTATATCGTGCCTGTTGGGATACAATTAAATAAATGCCACATAATCAAGGGCATTAAAAAATTAAGAAAGATAACATACAAGAAAATGTTTTGTGTTTGTCTTTAAAATATTAGTTTATACTCGTAGTAAAATTAAGAGCGATATTGTAAACAATAAACAAATCTGTAAATAAAGCAATTGCAAATAATAAGAAACATGATGCTAAAACATGAAGACATAATAAAAAGTAAATAGACAAGTCTTGCCAGCAAGAAAATTAATTCCTTTGGTGGATTAGTACTTGAGTTTAGCAGCAAGTGTCAATGGGAAAAATCTATGACTTCATGTGATGCGTTGCTACACAGTGCAGCTGAGAATTGCAAATTGTTGAGCTGAACAAATTTCGCCGAAAAGAAGCAAATTTCGGCCCCGTGATTTGCAGAATGGGAATCCATGGGAATAGAGATCACATCAAGCCATGTCACGGCAATCATAATTATTTCTAAAGATTTACCTTGGAAGTGACATCTTTTGTGTATGAAATAGGGTTGCAGGCGAAAGGAAAATTCTTGCCAAATGACGTGTTTTACTTCGCCAATGGCGATGTTCTGTTTGTTAGGTAGTTTGTCTGTGTGAATATGAACTTTAATGAATTGATAAGCTATTTTTTAGATTATGGGAAGGACACTTGATATAAATTTTTAATTAAACTTAATGTTTAATAGGTTTAAGAGTAAGAAATATATTTTTTTATTATTCAGTAAAGCAAAATATTACTCACCACTGCCTGATAATCATAAAATAATTATATATTCTAAGAAATACATTTAACAAAATTCGATTTTTGTAAAAGAATAAAATTAATTGAGTAAAGAAGAACAGGAACTAGTACTGAAAAATGACAAAACTTCATTTTTAATCATATAATTTTTATAATTTATTTAAATTAATGAAAGAGTGCTAAAAATTCATATTAAAAATCATAAATGGTTTTAAAATTAAGAAAAAAATTAAATTTATAAAATTATTATTTTTTATGAAATATTTTTGTAATATTACTATATCAAGAATTTTTTTTTTTTTTTTTGTATGTTGGTATAATCTTAGAAGTACATTTCATACACTTTCTAACAACCCCCAAAGTAAGTCCCTGTGACAGTTCGGAAAGCAAATATGACTAAATTTGTAATACAAAAAATGCAATAATTTACGATTTTTGTCCATTTTTGAAGTTATTTATCTCTAAAACCGAGAGAGATAGAGACTTATTACGGAGTATTTATTCAATTTTCTATGATCCTAACAACTGAGCTTAGTATCATAAAATTCTGAAGTGGTCAGGTTCTTAGCTATGTTGGTTTCAAATGAAATGACCAAATATGAAAATTTAGCCAGAAGATAAGAGATTCAAAATGTGTAGTTTTGAAGTTTTGGAAAAATTCTTCTACCACACAAATTGAAGAAGTATCATAGATCTCAGCAGAAACCCATATACAATGCCTTGTCAAAGTAATTCCTAATTTTACTACGGAGCATTTTTAAAATTAAATCATGTTAATTCAAATCAATTTCGAAATATACCTATTTTTGAAATAAATTTTAGATAATACTATACAACTCAACATTGGACAAAGTTTGATTTTTCTCAAAAGGGTTGCTATGAAAATTTACACGGTGCAATGTGCTTAATTACTTTAAAATTTAACTAAATCATTTGTTTAATTTTTTAACTTTAATAAACACAAGTTGGCTGATCAACCAACCCCAGATAAATCTTACTTTAGCATTTTATAATTTTTTCACAGAAATCCATTTCTAGCAATTTCAAACATATGAATCCAAAATTACAGCTCATTCTACCAACTAGCTTTTGAGTTAAGCTTAAACATCATGATGAGTATGTGGCATGCGGCAACAGATCTCACAATACTAAAACCTAGGAGTGATCACCCCAGTAAAATTGGGACTTTATTGGTCAGCTGACCTGGGTACTTGTCATTGTGGATTGCCCCATGAGGCGATCAGGCGAATTTCGCCCCACTCTCCAGGCACTCAAACCCGTCAAACTGGGTCGAATCCCGGCAGGTAAGGGCCTGGTCAGCGGTCTCCGAGTTAAGCTTAAACAATGACAGATATTGTGATCTGTTTTGTAACGATTATAAATTAATTTAACATTAGGAGTTCCAAATTTTAAACCTGCATAATTCCTAGACTACTTGTCCAGATTTCATCCCATTTGGTATCTGAAGGTAAAATTTACCATACATTCTAAATATTACATCAAAATTAAGCTTTATTGTTGAAATTGTTAAAGTTTGTCACAATTTCAAAATGTGAATCAACCCCTAAGAAAATACTGAGTATAACATTTTTTGATGTATTAAGTAGACGCTATTACTAATTGAATAACATTTTTTATACAGTAAAAGCAGAAACACGTGACTTTACCTGTGTTAACTATACGGTCCACCCAGGTAAAATAAATGAAAATATGGTAATAACAATGGAGCTCTATACATTTGTGCCCATAAATTGTTAAAAAGGCAATCAAAACGAAAATGGTGTCATTTTGATGCAATCTTAGCAAAATCCATCAACTTCATAAATGCAAATGCACATTTTCTTTGGCTGTGTGTAATAGAAAAAAATATATACTATTTCTTTGATAATACAGAGAAATTCAACCAAATGACATAGCATTTTGTGAAATTCTATTTTGTATGGCATTATTTTTATATGGGAAATTATATTTTCATTCACAAAAACATAAATTTATCATGATTACATGAAAATGACATCACTTCCGAGAAGCTTTCAGTCATATCATTTTGTTTGAAATGAGAAAGAGCCAATTAAAAAAAAAAAAACACTTGCTATGTTTCATTTCCTATTTAATACAAATCGTATAAAATATTTCAATTGCATCTAAAGTATTACTTAATGAATTACTGGATTAGGTGGCTTTATCTACTCAGAATGATGTCAATTTTGGATGTGAAAGTATATCAAACAGGTGTGAATTTTTATTGGCTTATAAAAACAAAGTAAAATTATACTCTAAAAGGATGTTCTTTGGCTTGTTACTACCAAACACTTTACTGAGAAACTGTACAGAAAAAAATTTTCAAAATCGATGCGCTATTTTAATATTTGTTTTTTTAACCTGGCAAAAAATTTCGTTTAGCATTTTAGCTTTACCAATGCCTTTCACCTTTTTCTTTAAAGAGAAATAATAACAATCCCCTTATTCTTACATACATTCATGAAACTTAAAAATCTAAAATTACAAATTAATATTATGTAATTATTGCCCTGCAAACATTTCATAAAAATTAGAAAATCACCTTTCCACTTTTTTGAATTTTTAGCTAAAATTAAGCAAACCATAGGATGTCTCCTTCTAATCATACCGAGATTTTTGTTCATTTAACTTTAACAATAATGTGAATATTGGTAAAATTTTCAACAGATTAACTTATTTTGTGTGAAATGTTATGACACCATGGAAATATCACTATAATTCAGTCAATGGCAACATACGTACTATTAGCTAAATTCTGAATCTGAATTATAGAGCATTTAGCTCAGTGTGGTTTTGATATGATTAATTGTTCCTCAATTAATGACACAATGATAAACACAAGATATCTGTTCAGAATCTTCTGAAGAAAGAACAGAAGACAGATAAATAAAAAGATGATATTCTTTCACATATGAGAAAATGAAAAGTAAATATCAAATTAAACAAATACTCATTACTACTTAGAATTTTTTGCAGAGTTCTGTAGAGAGGAAAGTAATAATGAAAAAGAATAATTGTCAGAAAAAAATTAGAGGAAAACTTTATATGTATCAGGGTTGAATTTTTTATGTGAAAAAATAGTTTCTGACATGACAAGGATATAATGTTAATTTAAATCATTGAAAACTTTTACAATCACAATCTGTAACTGAAATTCATAAGCAAATTACATAAACTTAATACTAGCAATAGTTGTCTACAATAGCTGTCAAAGAAATCTTCTATTTAAATAAATGTATATATATATATATAATTTCATTTTGACTTAACTAATACATGTAAAAAACTTATAAGACAAATGATAAAACTGATGGAATATTTGCCTTTAAAATAGTAAATTTGATAGTATAGTTAAAAGATCATTTTAATTATTTTTAAAAACACTATGATAAGAATTACTATATTTCTCTTATTAATACCTTTTAATTTCAATTAATATTAAAAACATGAATATCTATTTACATTCTGAATGGTCAATTTGTTTTACAATTAAAATGAGAAAGAAAGAGATGTCAAAGAGGAAAAATATTCGAGTGCTATTTACATATTAGAGAAAATTGAATAATAATTTGCTGAAAAAAAAAAAAAACCTAAGTATGACAAAAAAAATTAATTAAAAATTTTAATTATCACAAAATTAATAACTGATTCTTGAAAATTTGGGAATAATTGATTCAATTAAACAAATATTCTGCTAAGAAATACCCAAACAATACCAAGATTTTTTTATGAATAGTCAGTGCATTTCTAGAAAATTCTACTTAGATTTCAATTACAAATTTTATAATTAAACTAGGGGACTCTGCCCTCTATACATGTCCTTAATGCACAAAACCCCAGACTTTTACATAACAAACTTGTTCATAATTCCTCCAGTGGTAGAAATATGCTGTAATTTACCTTAATAACAAATTTATACTTGAATTTCAAAAATATTAATTTGTGTATGGTTGAACAGGCCAGCAGACACATTAATTCTATATATCTTGTGTTTGTTCACTTTATGTAAGAACTTAGTTTATAATTTAGTATTATTCATGATTTGCTAATTTATAGCTGATTCCATGTTCAGAATTTAAAATTTGTTTTGCATTATGAAATGAGTTTAAATCTACCATACATGTCATCATACAGTAAAACATAGAAAATAAAATTTATTTAATTGTAGATAGCCTAATTCTTGTCAGGGGTCGCTATAAATGCAGAAAATAACTGTATTAAATCCATACTACATATTTTTATTTTAATGTTATCACACAGTGACACATAAAAATGTTTTAATTTAAATTGTTTTATTCTTTTTCTTGCTAGGATGCATTATCAGCATAACAGAAAGTTGAGTGTAATCTTCTAATCTAATTTTAACTTGCTGTATTGTTGCAATGTATGAAAGCAAATTTTTCATAATTTTTTTTATGATGCTTTGCTGTTCTTCCGGGTTCTGCTGCGATTTTTAAACACTTGTAAAAAGAATCCAATTTTAATCTTTCAGCCCATTATACTAAATTTTGTACTGTGCGATGTTTTAACTTTTGTTGAATTTTTCCTGCGACTTTTTGAGTTTTTTCACATTTTGTGGTAGATTTTAACATTTGTAACAGGAATCCGGTTACACCCTTTTAACTCAATATAATAAATGTTGGCCTCTTTTCAATAAAGTTTATTCGGAACTCGTATAGCGACTTTTGAATTTTTTGCTAATTTGTTAAGTGTTTTGTAGTGTTTTTTCATGCTTTGCAGCTGTTTTTTGACATTTGTAAAAGGAATCCAGCTACAATCTTTTAACCCAGTATAGTAAATTTTGTTCTCTGCGATTTTTGAATTTTTCGTGAATTCTTTTATGCGATAATTTTTATTTATTTAACGTTCTGTGGAGATATTTTTGCATTTGTAAAAAGAATCTGGTTTCAAACTTTTAGTCCAATAGAGTAATTTTGTTTCTCTTTTCAAAAAGTTTATTCAGGATTAAAACAATGATTTTACAATGGCTTTAATTTTTCATGCAATTTTAGTGGTTTTTTTGGCATTTTGCGGCTATTTTTTGATATTCTTAAATGAAATGCAGGTACACTCTTTTAACCCAATATAATAAATCTTGTTCTCTGCAATTTTTAAGTTTTTCCAGATTATTTTTTGCAGTTTTTAAGTTTTTACGCGTTTTGCGGCGATTTTACTAATATTCGTAAAGGAAATCTAATTTCAATCTCTGAATACAATATAGTAAATTTTGCTTCTGCGATTTTTGAATTTTTCGGGAAGTTTTTTTTTTTTGCGTTTTGTGGAAATATTTTTACATTTGTAAAAAGAATCCAGTTTGAATTTTTTAGCCCAATATAGTAATTTTTTTTCTGTTTTCAATAAAGTTTATTCGGAATCCGTTCAATGACTTTAATTTTTCATGGAATTTCAACTTTTTTTGCGTTTTGCAGCAATTTTTTAACATTTATTACAGGTATCGGTTTCAAGCTTTCATCCCAATATAGTAAATTTTGTCCTCTGTGATTAAAAAAAAAATGAGATTTTTAGATTTTTCTTCGTATTTTGCGGCAGCTTTTTTAAAACATTCTTAAAAGGAAAACAAACGGTTTCAATATTTCAGCCCAAATACAGTAAATTTTGTCCTCTGAAATTTTTTATATTTTTGCGATTTAAATCGCATAAAAAATTTTCTGCATTTTTAGCAGCAATTTCTTTAACACTTGTAAAATGAATCCGTTTTCAAGCTTTTAGACCAATATAGTATATTTTGAGAAATTAGTATATTTCGTGTATTTTTGTGTTTTTTCGCATTTAGCAAAACTAACTCTCTGTTAAAATTTGCTCTGCTGAGATTAAATTAAAGTTGGAAGAATACAGAATCATCGTAACATGAACTACGAGGCTCAAAATATTAAACTAATCTGGTTTGAAATAAAATATCACAAAAATTCAAGGTTATTTTGATTCGAGACCAGAGCAGAAGTAGCCTGCACATGTGTACGCTGTTGACGGCAAACGGACCTCATGTGTGCCCACCGTTTTGCACCAATCGCCGTGTAAAATTGATCTACTCAATGTGTGTTTTAAACGTCATGCACCGGCCGTGTATAACGTAGGTCACACGTTGACAGATATCGGCGTGTACAATGCTCACCGATATCGACCAGTCCAACGTTTACCGATATCGGCCAATATTGGGTCCCGATATAGGCCGATATTGAAAAAAAGTTAGCTATGCAATATCAGCCGGTCCGGTGGTTGCAGATATTGCAAAATCACTGTTCCTGTTTTTGGCCAATATCGCTGTGCTACGTGGGTACTCAGGATTGTCGTCAGTTAACTTGTATCTGTCAAGATTGTCTCCTCTGCCTTCCCCCATATCATAACTTTTTAAATTATGGTCTATAATTAAGAAAATTATGATTTGGAGGGAGAGGAGGGGGATGAGACAATTTTGACAGATACAAGTTAACTAACGAGAACCCTGAATAGCATGGCTCTAAACCAAGGACGGAGTGTTTTAATTGGAAAAATTCCGAATTTTCTTATTATTGTTCATAAATAGTGGTTACCAAGAGTTGCAGCAAAAATTTCAATGTACAATTGGTAACTAAATGACTTGGCAAGAATATCAGAAAAGGTCCCATTCCAATCGGATCATAATTTAAAAAGTTATGTTTTGTTTTTTTGGGGGGGAGGAGGGGGAGGGGGGGGTGAGTACGTATTTGAAAAATACAACTTGATAAATGTCTAAATAACTAGGCTCTAACACTAAACTAAAAAAAAACATTTTAAACTAACATAAAAAGAAAAAACAAAATGGCGTTATCCTTCCTTATACAGAATTTGACAGCCACTCTCCGTTTTCAAGCTTTTAGACCAATATAGTATATTTTGAGAAATTAGTATATTTCGTGTATTTTTGTGTTTTTTCGCATTTAGCAAAACTAACTCTCTGTTAAAATTTGCTCTGCTGAGATTAAATTAAAGTTGGAAGAATACAGAATCATCGTAACATGAACTACGAGGCTCAAAATATTAAACTAATCTGGTTTGAAATAAAATATCACAAAAATTCAAGGTTATTTTGATTCGAGACCAGAGCAGAAGTAGCCTGCACATGTGTACGCTGTTGACGGCAAACGGACCTCATGTGTGCCCACCGTTTTGCACCAATCGCCGTGTAAAATTGATCTACTCAATGTGTGTTTTAAACGTCATGCACCGGCCGTGTATAACGTAGGTCACACGTTGACAGATATCGGCGTGTACAATGCTCACCGATATCGACCAGTCCAACGTTTACCGATATCGGCCAATATTGGGTCCCGATATAGGCCGATATTGAAAAAAAGTTAGCTATGCAATATCAGCCGGTCCGGTGGTTGCAGATATTGCAAAATCACTGTTCCTGTTTTTGGCCAATATCGCTGTGCTACGTGGGTACTCAGGATTGTCGTCAGTTAACTTGTATCTGTCAAGATTGTCTCCTCTGCCTTCCCCCATATCATAACTTTTTAAATTATGGTCTATAATTAAGAAAATTATGATTTGGAGGGAGAGGAGGGGGATGAGACAATTTTGACAGATACAAGTTAACTAACGAGAACCCTGAATAGCATGGCTCTAAACCAAGGACGGAGTGTTTTAATTGGAAAAATTCCGAATTTTCTTATTATTGTTCATAAATAGTGGTTACCAAGAGTTGCAGCAAAAATTTCAATGTACAATTGGTAACTAAATGACTTGGCAAGAATATCAGAAAAGGTCCCATTCCAATCGGATCATAATTTAAAAAGTTATGTTTTGTTTTTTGGGGGGGGAGGAGGGGGAGGGGGGGGTGAGTACGTATTTGAAAAATACAACTTGATAAATGTCTAAATAACTAGGCTCTAACACTAAACTAAAAAAAAACATTTTAAACTAACATAAAAAGAAAAAACAAAATGGCGTTATCCTTCCTTATACAGAATTTGACAGCCACTCTGATGCTAAAATAGTAGAATCGAAAGAATAAATATATTAAAAAAACTGCTATTAAAATGAACTGAGCAGCAGAAAAATCGATCTTTTGTCTATTCTAATCACAGGTATCATGATTCGCAATCGAATTTGATCTATTTGGTGTGCGACCCGATTCTAGAACATTGAAAATAGCAATCCTAGAATTCGATAATCGATTTTTTTTATGGATGTTTTATATGACATCGAAATGAATCGATTCTAGAGTTTTTCAGAATTGCCCATCACTGCTCGTCCCATAGTCTTTTTTTCAACTGAAGCCAAAAAGTGATCTACAGGCAAAAAGTAGTTCATATAGATAATAAGGCCCAAAAGTTATTCAGGGTCTAAATTGGAAAAAAGGGTGCACAATTAGATGTGTAGGTACTACTGATGGGCGATTTTGAACTTTTTTATCGATACTGTGGCTAAATCGATTTTCAACATTTTTTATTCAGATTTGAATGGGACTTTTTCTGACATTCTCCCCAAGTCATTTAGTTACAAAATGAACACTGATATTATATCTGCAACTTTTCGTGACCACTATTTTTGAACAATAATTAAAATTTTCAGCTTTTTTCCATTAAAACACTCCATCCTTGGACTTGTGACTTGGGAAAAATATCAGAAAAGGTCCCATTCAAACAGAGTTGAATCCAGGGGTTGTCCCGGGGGGACATTCCCTCCCTGGAGCATTGAAATGTCCCCCCCCCCCGGAACATTTGAGATTTTATACTTTCAATGGTCAAAAAGTTTTATGTCCCCCCCCCCCTCCCGGGGAAAAGTTTCTGAATTCAACACTGCGATTCAAATCGGATCATAATTTACAATATCATTTTTTTTTTTTGGGGGGGGGGGGGGGAGGAGGCGTAAGTACTTGAAAAATTCAACTTAATAATCTTGTAACCTGAATAACTAGGATCTAACTCTATACTAAAAAAAAAAAAAAAAAAAATTGTCTGTTATGGAAAGAAAAACCAAAATGGCCTTATCCTTCCTTATACAGAATTTGACAGCAACTCTGACGCTAAAATAGTAGATTCGAATGAATAACTATAATATTAGAGTGCTTAACTGCTATTAACCCCTTGTTGACGAGCGACACGTATACGTGATGCATAAGATGCTCAGAATCCTCGATTTTTCCCACCAGTTATTTTTTATTGTAAGCTTTGCCTTATTAAATCTTAGCATTTCGCGATTCAATTGGGCGAAAATTTCTGTTTTGAAAAACCGGTGGTCAAAGATTAAAAATTCTGTAAAAGATGCTCGTCGCGAAGGGGTTAAAATGAACTGAACGGCAGCAATATCGATCTTTTGTCTATTCTAATCAGAATTATCAGGATTCAGGATCAAATTTGATCGATTTGGTGTGAGAATCAATTGTAGAACATGGAAAACATGGAATTACCTAAAAAATTAGAATTTTAAATCGATTATTTTTTTCATCCATGTTGTTTTATACGAAATCGAAATTGATCGATTCTCGTATTTTTCAGAATCATCCATCACTGCTTTAGATTGCATAGTCTTTTTTCAACTCAGGCCACAAAATGATCCACATGAAAAAGTAGTTCATATAGATAATAAGGCCCAGGGTCTAAATTGGAAAAAAAGGGATTCAAAGTGCACAATTATTCAGATTTGAATGGGACTTTTTCTGACATTCTCCCCAAGTCATTGAGTTACCAAATGAACACTGATATTATATCTGTAACATTTTGTGACCACTATTTTTGAAGAATAATTAACATTATCAGCTTTTTTTTTCATTAAAACACTCCATTCTTGTTCTCGGGGGTTCTCAGGGTTCTCGTCGTTAACTTGTATCTGTCAAGATTGTCTCCTCCGCCCTCCCCAATATCATGACTTTTTTAATTATGGTCTATAATTAAGAAAATAATGATTTGGAGGGAAGGGAGGGGGAGGAGCCAATTTTCACAGATATAAGTTAACTAACGAGAACCCTGAATAGCGTGGCTCTAAACCAAGGATGGAATGTTTTAATTGGAAAAATACCGAATTTTCTTATTATTGTTCATAAATAGTGGTTACCAACAGTTGCAGCAATAATTTCAATGTTTATTTGGTAACCAAATGACTTCAGGAGAATGTCAGAAAAAGTCCTGTTCACATCTGACCATAAATAAGAAAGTTATGATTTGGGGAGAAGGGAAGGAAGAGGGAAGAAGGAGGAGGAGGAGGAGACAATCTTTACAGTTACAACTTAACTAAGGAAACCCTGAGCAGCGTGGCTCTAAACCAAAAGATGGAGTGTTTTAACGGGAAAAGATTCGAATATTTTGATTACTGTTCATAAATACTGGTGACCAAGTGTTGCAGATATAATATCAATGTGTAGTTGGTAACTAAATGACTTGGGAAGAATGTGAGAAAAGGTACTGCTCAAATCGGACCATAATTAAAAAAGTTATGATTTTTTTTGTTGGAGGGCGGGCGCAGGTTAATACTTGAAAAATACAACTTAATAACTTTGTAACATAAATAACTAGGATCTAACTCTATACTAAAAAAAAAACATTTTAGTGTATCATTCAAAGAAAAACCAAAATGACCTTATTCTTCCTTATACAGAATTTGACAGCGACTCTGACGCTAAAATAGTAGATTCGAAAGAATAAACATATTATTATAGTGCTTAACTGTTATTAAAAGGAACTGAACGGCAGCAATATCGATCTTTTGTCTATTCTATTCAGAGTTATTAGGATTCAGGATGAAATTTAATCGATTTGGTGTGAGAATCTATTCTAGAACTTGGAAACCATGGAATTACTACGAATCGATAAATCGCAGCCGTCCAAAACCATTGCCACCTAGATAGCTCTAGGATATCCTAGAACCTCCTCCTAGATAGCTACTCTGGGTGGCAATACCAAAACTCCAAAAGTTCAGTTTTCTCAAACATAGTGTAAAATAAATGTGGTGGCGCCATCTAGCGAGCATTCGTCATGTTTAAGCTGATATTTTTCTACAGTTATTAGCAATTTTATTTAAACTGCTTTGAAACAAAACGGGAAGGGGGGGGGGGGGACCCTATATGTAGGGTTGATATAAAAAAAATTTGTGAAAAATAAAATTTTGCAATTAAAGACAATTTAAATTAAGAATTTATTAGTAATAGATTTTTTTTCAAGGGTCCCTTTTGATTAAATTAAATTTTGTGAAAGGCCCTTTTTAGTAAATAGAATTTTGTAAAGAGGCCCCAATTTTTCCGTATATTGACTTTAGATATAAGCTGTATTTATCAATATATATAAATATAAATTATATTTTCCAGCTTTTATTGGTAATATTTGTAATTATTAATAAAATATTTATAATGATATATTTTTAAACCAAAATCTTGTTAAACATTTAAACTGTAATTAAGTAGATTTTGTCTTTAATTAATTTTGTACAATCTTTTAGGGCCTTTTTTTTCAAAAATACATGTAGATTTTTTTCTCTTGTAAAAATACTGCTATTGTATCGAAATTGTGATTTTACTTTAAGAAAATATTCAAATGTTGTAGTGTCTTCACTGGTGCACCCAAGATTTCCGTTTGGGAGCGGTTTTGAATCATTGTTATTGAACCAGGTGTCGATCCAGGCAAAACTTGGGCATATTTAGGGCCACGTCACAAAATTCCATTTAATACAATAGAGCTCTTCTCAAAATTTCTCCTAATAAAACGACTTATTTATAAAATTCCTTTTATTTAAAGCAGACTTCTTTGCGAAATTTTTCTTCATAAAATAGACCCCTTCACAAAATTCCAGTTCATAAAAAACATACTCTTCATTAATTATTTTTATTTTGTTAGGTTTTATAAATATGTAATTTGCAAATAATATGAGTTCATCAGAAAGGTAAATTTTAGCAGAAATACTTAACAAAGTTATTAATAAATACTTGTTTCGAATTTGAGTAATTGGATTTCATCTTTCTTTACTTAATGTTAATATTCACAAAAATATAATAAATTTCACAAATTTCCCCCCCCCCCCCATCCCAGGGAAAAAAGAAAAGAAAAAAAAACTTCCATCGACCCTTATGAACAATTTCATTGTTTTATATGTGTATGACTTTTTTATTTCCTTAAAAAAAATGTGTTATAACCGAAGTAAAGCAAACCACATAGTCATCTAGATATGAGTTGAAAGCTATTTCAAGGCTTCATAAAATAGCCCCTTTTAAAACGAAACGAAGAGTAGTGGCGTCAAAATGCATGTGCTGCTGCTATTTCTAATTAATTTCTCTCTATCTTTCTTTTCCTCTCCCATTTTGCTCTTAAATTGCTTCTTTTTATGAAGTTTTGAAACAATTTAATGCTAATTTTTTAGCTATTTTGTGTTTCAGTTACTTTTTACACATTATTTATTCACCATAACGGTCCTTGTACTCATATGCTGTCAATTGGTCTGGGAGGAGTTTTAAAAACCGTAAATCCAGTTTTCTTCTGTGGCAGTGCTAGCTCAAATATTGACTGCAAAATTTTTACTGCTTTTAACAAAATTCTGATTTTTAGTAAAAGGCTCCTTATAGTTCTTTCTTATTAATAAGTAAAAAAGAAATTTATAAGTATAAAATTTAATCTTAATAATAAGGTTAAATTTAATACTTATAAATTTCTCCTGAGTATCATTCTAGTGCTATACAATCATGTTGGGTGGGTGGGGGGGAGGGATCATTATCTTTTACCTAAAAAAAGTCAAGTGACTGAACTGTGAGCACATTAGATATAAACCCATATAAATAGAAATAAATTATTTTAAAATGTTACGGTTATATATGCAATTTAAGATAAAAAATATTACATAATCATAAGGGGGGGGGGAAGAGCCAGAAATTAGCTAATTTTAATTTATAAGGACTTGTAAAAAGGCCAACATTACACAAATTCATTTATTTGGTACATTCTCTTTTTCCTGCATCAAAACAGGTATTTTTAAAGAATAAAAGTGATCAACAGATTCAAGTTCAGTAGAATCATTTAAAATTTCTTCTTGTAGATCAATTATTTTTCCTTTGTACATAATTTTTGCAAATTTTGTTTTGTTTTATTTTTTTCTGGATTTGTTGAATAAAACTAACATTGTTTTTCTACATTTTTAATTCGTGGAACTTTCCTGAAATTTAATTTCCCGTTTCGTACGTCCACAACGATCTAACATTAACAAAACACAATCGAAACAAACCACAAATAAATCCCAACTCCATGCGCATGCGCGGAACAGTGCTTGAGAAAACTGAACTTTTGGAGTTTTGGACGGCTGCGATTTATCGATTCGTGAATTACTCGACTACTAGAATTTTAAATCGATTATTTTTCTATCTTGGACTTGGACAAGATTCTTTATAGAGTACCAGGAAGATATCCTTCCACACCTCTGATCATAACCTGTGGGATATAGCACTTTATGTCATAGCCAATGTCCAGAAAACATAGCTCTGGAAACACGAGAAAAAAGAAAGAAAAACCCAAACCAAAAAAGATTAGAAAGCCCCAAACAGGCAGCAAGGAGTTAAATAATAAAAAGGTAATAATACTAAAACTATAAAAATGCAGTTTAGGGAAAAGATTGAAAGAGAAATAAATGACAAAAGTATATTCAATATGTACAAAATTGGGAGAGAGTGAGCAACCAGGAGGTTATGCCCTATCAAATCATGAGGGGAGAAAATAAAAACTAACCCGGGTCGATGTTTTCAGGAAGATGAAGGGTCGCCCTGGGTCTTCGCCAGCGAACTCTTTCATCATAGTTTGTAATAAGCTGCAGTGTAGGATTTGGAATATCCTGAACTTTGTTAAAAAATTTAGTGGCCTGATTTTTAATCATAGTTCTGATAGGTTCAATTCTGAGATCATTATGAATTGTTGTGTTCCTACGGTACCATGGTGAATAAACAATTCCTCTAAGGGTTTTGTCCTGTACAACCTGAATTTTCTGTAGATTGGTTTTGGCCGCAGAGCCCCAGATCTGTGCACAGTAGAGAAGTTATTTTTCTATCTATGTTGTTTTGTAAGAAATTAAAATTAATCAATTCTCGAATTTTTGAGAATCGTCCATCACTGCTTTTTAGATCCCATAGTCTTCCTAATTTAACTTACATTTTTAAATAGTGCAAAAAAAGTGAAATCACCCAGAAACTCGTGTTATATCAGATACAAATAGTTAGGAAATTTTAAAGAAAAACATTCTTTATGCCTAAATTCTCTTTCAGCTTTTTATGTCTTCTAGCCTCAATTTTTGACTTATTTCGTGGTAAAACTAAAATTATTAAAACAAAATGCAATGTCCCAGTAAACGAATTATGTACAATCATAATATGAGAAATTTTCAATTACTTTGCTTTCTCTTTTAAGTTAATATATTAAAAAGAGGCCATATTATTTAAGTATTTTTCCCCTTAATATAATCTGTATATTCAGGCGTATAACGTGAAGTTTTCATTCAAAAAATGTGATAAAAAATTAGAGGTTTCATATGCCATCTATAAAAAATTTAAATTAAAAATTAAATAAAAGATGAATATAAGAACTCATATTTTTAATTTAATGAATTGTCTATAAATATTTTTTTAAAAATTGAAGGAAGAATTTTATTGTTATACCTTTTCTAACCTGCATTTAGATTTTTAGATTATAGAGAAATTGGACAGAATGGTAAGTATTAACATCAAAAGATTCCGCTTTCGATGGAATTTTCTAATAATAAATAGAATTATTTTTAATGTGTATATTATAGTATTTACATGATAACATTTGTTAAATATTGATTAACTAGTGTGTAAATTACGTCACGTTAACACTGATGAGATAAAAAGTAATAAAACAACTTTCTGCTATTAAATAAAATTTCATTTCTGCATTATTATACGTAATTTTCTCTTTTTTATGTATAAATTTAGAAATTGTTTTACCATTTTATACATGGTGATTCACTACAAGTGCGACAAACTTTAAAATAGATATCACAGAAACAAACATTTTTTGTATAGGGAAGGTTTGAATCTTCCTGTTCAGGCATAAATACAGGGTATCTCACTCCAAGGCAAAACTTTTTTTGTTTATAACTTTAACAATATTGAAAATATTTTACTGATATTTTTAACAGGCCTACTTTGCTTTCTATGAAATGTGATAGTTTTCTGATAATTGCTGCAAATGGCAAGGCATCCAAACAACACTGATCTAGATGCTATGTAATTTGGAATGTAGTTTACAGACCATATAGGTTGCTGAACTAATTATAGTGCACTGCATGTGATATCATCTCATTTTACACATAGTAAAGCAAATATTTTGAAAATATCGATACATTATCTTCATTATTGTTGAAGTTGAGAATGAAAATCTGGGTTCAACTTGATGTGACACTCTGTATTTATGACTGAATAAATGGATTGCAACCCAGCTTTCCTATACAAAAATTATTTATTGCACTGCTCTCATTCACCTCTTAAAGTTTGTCACAATGGTAGTGAATCACCCTGTATATATTTTTTTAATTTGTTAAAGAGTGACTGTAATTTTTGTAACATAAAATATGAATAAACGATGAAAAAAATGATAAAAATATATTATTTTTTCAAGTATTAATTATAAAAAGAAAATATCTAGAAATTAAATTCAAAATTTAAGTTAAAAAAAATAGTGTTACATCTTATATGCTATTAAAATTTCTGGTACCAATCGAACAGGATGAAATATAATTTGCTGAAGATATTACATATATATTTTTTTAGATATTATTTATATTGATTATTTTGATGGTTTACTCAATAAATGCCAAACATCCTGTATTTTGTTTTTAAATTTCTTTTGGCAATTTACATGTTTTTTTGTGTTGGCACATCCATTTTTTTACTAAAAGAGCACCTAAAAAATTTATATTATCTAATATTAATAGTACAGTAGAGAGTAAAAAAATTGCACAACTTGGGAATAGAGCTTGTGCAGATTTCAGGATTTTGCAGGTTTTCAGGAGTAAGAACTTCACGGCTAAAATTGATATACAGAGGAAATTGTTTGCTCTGCCACTAATTCCTACTTCTAGAAATTTCCTCTTTTGTTGGGGAATGGCAAACTAGGTAGAGGAAATTTCAGGGAAGAGTGGAATTAGAATAATTGACCAGTGGCGCAGCCAGAATTCAGTTCTAGGGGGGGGGGGGGGGGTTGAGTTTATAATAAAGATGGTCGCCGATTATATTAATCATCGGTTAATGGAATCAGTCTTGTAAATGAATGAAATCATAATGCTTTTCTCCGCAATTACGTTGGTTATGATTCATTTAAACAGCGTTTACAATACTAGAGTTACAAACTATAAAATGCACCAATGAAATAACACAAAACTAGGTTAGATTTATAAAGTGTTTAAAAATGATGAGGGGAAAACTTAAAGATGGAAGAGCACAGTACAGCAAATAAGTTTTACATAGAAAATAACAGAGTTGGAATCCATTTGTTCAATCAAAAATACACAAGGTTTCATTACAAGAGAATCACGAATTCTTATTCCTAACTTTAATAATAATGAAGCAATTTTAACAAAATTTTCAATAGACTTACTTACCTAGCTTTTTGCCAAATGTAACAAGTCATTTAGAACTTTTAGGGCTAGAGTCTTGAAATTTTATATGGATGTTACTTAAAAGACGTAAATGCTCCCCAGAATTTAATTTCTGAATTCGAAATTTAAAAGAATGCAAGAGTAAGAAGCATTCTAAAACTGCAATTTATGTGACACAATTGGTATGAAAACTTGGAATTTGGCATGATGATTACTTTTATGTAGTAAATGCTTCCTTATAACATTTTTAAAAGCATTTAAAAATTTAAAAGGACAAAATGAGCTGAAAACTTTCTAAAAGTGTTCTAAATTATGATTTAGTTGAAACTGTTAGTGTTAGAAACTTGAAATTTAGTATAGAGATTACTTTTAAGATGGAAATGCTTGGCATAAAGAATTTATTATAAATGGAAAATTTAAAGGTGTGAAACACAGGTGAAAGTTTCTAAATTACGATTTATTTAGAACCTCACGTTATATCGGGCCTTTCGAAGACGATCTTTTTTCTATGCTAAAAGCAACTAAACGTCTGTATTTCGACACAATCCATTAAAAGCATCTTGGAAGATCAAAATTATAGCACCTACAATAATTTGGAAACGCTCTGATGAATAAAAGTATTTTAAATAATCTGAGAATTTTTCGATGACAATGCAAAAAGAAAGTTGGGTATTTTGGCGTGGGTTTGCTCGGCGTCGGCTCATGTTTTCAGTATTAAATGTGACTTAGTCTTTTTTGACGTGACTCTGTGTTTCTGTGACTCTGTTCTCTTCGACTTTAGTCAAAGACTTAGTCTTTTTTCACGGAATTTTAAAGAGGGGTTGGATACAGTTATATTTAAAATCGAATAAAATTTCAGAGAGTTCGAACAGTAACTTTTTTGTGTTGTTACTTTAAAGGACACGTCGCAAAAAAAAAAAAAAAAAAAAAAAAGACGCGAGAAGAAAGCATTTTTTTACAGCTAGATATCAATATTTTTCCACGGTCTGTAAAACCATTATATTTATAACCATGGCTTTACAAATTTGATCAAATCTGGTAGCCAGTAAAAAATTCTAGTTACCAGTAAAAAAATATAACCTGCTCCCCTCCAAAGTCACTAATTTTCAAAAGCACAAAACTTTTTTATCAATTAATTGAGAAAAATAATAAGCCTATTGTAGGATTATTAGTTACATAGTTTAGAACAGTTACATCATTTAAAAAGATGGTATAAACAAAGTTTTGTAATGAAATTTATCAAAATTATTTATCTATGAAAAAAAAAATGTAAAGACTGCATTAACCGGTATGTTCAGGAAATGCTGATTGTCGAAGGTTTCAAATGTCTGGATAAGTGAGTGCTGCAAAATCTATATCTGATGAGGGGGCATGGATAAAACAGTGAAGCAGGAAAACAATTTCTGCCTATTTTCGTGTCGAAGTCAGTCAAATAATTATTTTTTATTAATTTAAAATTTGCATTTGTTCAACTTATTTTTACCTGATTAAAAATGCCGAAAATGAGAAAAAATGCCATTTATGGTCATTTCTTAGGTCAATTTTTGTACAAAAAAAAATAATAAAAAAAATCAGGTTAAACAACTTGGTGGCTAAATAGAAAAACTAGGTCGCCAGTGGCGACCTGGCAACTGCATTTGTCAAGACCTGTTTATAACTGATGAAAAATTTATAGAATTCAGACAACTGAGGTTATTTTTTTTAAAACTATGAAAGGAGAGACCCTTACGAGGAAAAAAAACAACAACAACAAAAAAAAACAAGAAGGTGTCTTTTAAAAATGCTTTTCTGTCTAATAATCAATATTTTTTAGTGAAAATTTCATTTAAAAATATAAAATTGATATAAGATATATAATCATACAAATTTGAGGTAATTATCATGAGCCCAGGCACCGCTGGACGGGTCAACTAGTATAATTTTAATGACATGCAGATAGCATTCGTTAAAATGTAATAAGTGTAAATCAAAGCATAACTAATGGTATATTGCTGACCAATTTAAATTAATGCATGGTTAGCGTAAAACTGTGTGGAATTATAGATAGTATTTTTCTAAAAAAATGCATTTAACGCACATTTAACGCCTTTTGTTTTTCAAAATCCATACTCATAGGCTGGGCTTAAATTCTAGGAAAAAAGAGTACCGGAGCTCATACATATATGCTATAAGCAAGAACCCGAAGGTCATCCTGTGAAGAAACATATTGGAGACTTAAGGCTTCCATGAAGAAAAAGATAATTGAAAAAATGAGGTGGTCCCCCAGCACTCAGAACGTCTATATCTTCACATCATAATAACTCAAAATCGAATGCCTTTTTTAGAGATGCCACAAATTTATCTGCGTCAACCCATGGGGTACAGAAGAAAATTCGTTAGGGAAAAACACATTCTATTTTTTTTTCATGCAAACCGTCAAACCAGATTACCATATCAGCATCTTTATAACAACAGAAAACTAACTGTCCGAACTTAACATCTGCAGGAATTTTAGCATGCAGATATATCGAGAAATAGACGTTGCATTTTATCTTTATTTATTTATTCTGTGATCCAAAATGTATGCATTAGGAAGGCACGCAGATGCCAAACTGAAAATGATTTCATTTCTCATATGAAAACCGCAAGCACATATGAAAGAAAGAATTTAGACATGTACATTAATTGAAAAAGTATCGCTTCAAGCTGCGATAAGAGTTTAAGAATTATTGAATTTTAAATAGAAAGGAAAGAGATTTTCTTTTCACAGAAGCGCGATAGAATTAAAAATGGCTAAAAGAGGAACCACAACTAATTTATACAATTTTAACGATAAGTATATGAATCTCCATCATAAGCAAGACGTCGTTGCTACATTACCAACGAATGAAATATAGTCTTTAAATTTGTGTACAGACCCCCTACGAAAAAAATGATTCGAAAGAAACACTGATTGCAAAAATCTGCTCATAATCGAAAAATAGCTTTTTATAACTTTAAGTACTTTTTTAAAATTCTTACTTTTGCAAAGATTTTTTTTCCTGGGTATGCACATAGCTTGGTCTTAGATATAACTGAGAGCAAAAAATGCAAAAAAGCCGCTTGAAACTGAGAGACACTTACAAAGTGTATGTTTTTTTCTCTCTGGAATTCGATGATCTGTTATTTTTTCGAACGTGGAACAAAGACAGAAATGCAATTAAGAAACATACCACTGTATACTATATAACTCAAAGCATCTCTGTGAGAGTATATGACCCATCTTTTACTATAAGACGTCTCCACAAAGTGACGCAGTCCAAAAATCAAGTTTTGACATAACCTATGCATGTAATATGTGCTTTCACAGTTTTAAGTAGAATTTTCGCCATTTAATTGAATCACATTGTTGAATAGAATTTGATTTAAGAAAGCGGCGGATTCTGCCAAGGCGGAAAGGCCAAAAAACTTAATTTTAACTTT
This sequence comes from Maratus michaelseni, assembly GCA_963931845.1. Taxonomy (NCBI): domain Eukaryota; kingdom Metazoa; phylum Arthropoda; class Arachnida; order Araneae; family Salticidae; genus Maratus; species Maratus michaelseni. The sequence goes on along the minus strand of OZ007599.1, from coordinate 76,451,008 downwards.
AGTAGTTTTGATTCATATAAGCGGCAATGATAGTAATTTTTTTAGCTCTGGGGGGGGGGGTTAACCCCCAACCCCCCCCCCTTGGCTGCGCCACTGTCATTGACTATTTTCTGTAATTATAAACTATCAAATAGGGCATGCAATTTTTGACATCTCCAACTATAATAAAGAGGCAAGTTTGTGTGTGTGTGTTTCTCCGTTGTGTTCTGAAGAGAACACTGCATGCAGAACTACAAAATTTAGTGGGAAGGTACCTCTATGCATGTAGTTTTGCACCTCGAAGCCAGATTTTGGAATTTTGGAATAGATTTTTTTAAATTTAATTTTTAATGCAATTTTTAGTGTTTTTTCACGTTTTGTTTCATTTTTTTCACATTAGTAATGGGAATCCGGTTCCAATCTTTTAGCACAATATAGTAAATTTTATCCTCTTTTCAATAAAGTTTATGCAAAATTTAAACTAGTGATTTTTGAATTTTTGGCGAATTTTTTCCTTTGACACTAAGAACTTTTGCCAGAATGCTTGATTGGTTCAGTGGTTGCACTTCCATTTCAGCCTCAGATATATTCAGAATCATCATTTTTTTTTCTCTTTTTAGATTGGAGAAAGTTGATAATTCCTTAGAGATAAAAAAATCATAATTTTAAAAGGGAAGGGCGGATTATTTACTATCCCGATTTTTTTATTAGACTTTTTCTTTTAATTTCATTTTTTATGCATTTTTTAAATTTTTTTCATGTTTAGCAGCGTGTTTTGTTTCAAATGACACCACAAATTGCCCTCTACAAGTCAAACACCGTTCTAGGGCAGTTGTGATTGGTAGCTGATAGAATTGTAGGCCCATCTGGAAGTGAACTGGGCAGTTGTGATTGGCAGATGAAAAGGTCGTTAGCTGATTGCAATTCGAATGAGTTGTGAATTTTTGCAATTTGTTTTATGCGATTTTTAGAGTTTTCTCATGTATACCTAATTTATGTATTTGATTTCTGAAATTAACAACGGTAACTTACTTTTTTTGTATGCAAAAAAAAAAAGTCATTTTTTTTCTGTCTAGAAAGTTAAGCATATGTCCTATTTTTTTAATGTTGTTGGTTAAATTCTGTTGGTCGGGGGGGGGGGGGGGGGGGGGAGGTGAGTGTTCGGTTGTAGTTTAAATATCGCATTAATTCTCTGATCAAAAGTCCCTCTCCCCCCCCCCCCCCTCTCCCTGCCTCCAAAATCAGAACTATTTAATTTTTAGTCCGATTCAAACAAAACCTTTTCACAGGTCCTCACATATTAGATAAACTTTGGTATATAATTTTTTCCACCTTGGTTACCACTACTTCTAAAAATAATGACCAGGGAGGGGTATTTTCTTGGGGTCTATGGGTCCAGTTTCAATGAGAATTAGTTCATTCAACTTAATACAAACTAATTAAGGTATAGATAACTAATTAAGAAACAGATATAGAGACACCTGTCGGTAGAAAATGGAACTAAAAGATTTTGCAACAAGCCTGCTATATAGTGTCACAGGCAGCAGGGACACAAGCCAGAGTTTTGATCAGAAAGAGTTTTATTTAGAACTGAGGGTATCCCTAGCTGGAGGAAGTGAAACTAAACAATTTTGCATTTATTATTTGTCCGATTCAAACATAGGGCCTGATTTCAACGATAATTGATTCATTCAACTTAACATGAACTAATTAAGATATAGATAACTAATTAAGACATAGATTTGGCACACCTGGCAGTAAAAAGCGGAACTAAAAGGTTTTCTGCACATGCACAGAATGAACACAGAATTAGAACATTGTCATAAGCAGCAGGGACACGTGCCATAGTTTCGTTTGGAAAGATGTTTGTTTAGAACAGAGTGCACCCCCTGGAGGTGGACAATGTAACTAAAAGATTTTGTATTTAATCTTGGTCAGATTCAAATGCAATCTTTTTTGAGATTCTTCAGAGGTCTTTCATGAACTAAATAAACTTTGGTATAATTTTTTTAGCCCTTGGTTACCACAATTTATGAATATTAATATCCAGGTGGTGATTTATTTTCTCGTGTTTTGTGGATCTGATTTCAATGAGAATCAGTTCATTTAACTTAACATGAACTAATTAAGATATACCTAATTATTTAAGACATAGATTTTCTGCTAATTGGTGGTGGAAAGTGGAACTAACTAATTTTTCGTGCATGCACAGCACGCATTCTACACAATGCTGTAAGCAACAGGAATGAGTGCCAGAGTTTTGTTCGGTAATAGGTTTATTTAAAACAGAATGCTCCACCAGGTGGTAGAAACTGGTAGTAAAAGATTTTGCAATGTGTGCCTAGTACGTTTGCTATACATGGTATCATAGGCAGCAGGGACACGTGTGGGATAATTTGTTTAGAACAAAATGCATCCCCTGGCAGTGGAACTAAAAGATTTTTCTGCGCGTGTGCCAAAAATGACTATTTTTATTGAAATCGCAAAAGAAAGTTACTGATTTGATAAATTCAGACAATGAAAAAGTTTCATTTTCACTCATCCTCGAGTATTAAGAAATGTATTGGATTATTTGATTCGAAACTCAGTTTATTTTTCTGATTCCGAAAATGCAAATTTTGTGAAAATCAAACAGCAACTTTTTTAAAATTTTGACCAAAAACTGACCCGTTTTGAATTAAACGATCCAGGCATTTGAGGGGGTGGTATTGAATTTACTTCCGCTTTGGGGTCCATCTCTCTATTTAATTTCTGAAAGACAAAGTGTTATCAAAGGAAGGGTTTTGAGGAGCGATTTTTAGAGTGACTACGCGTTGCATATTAGTTTTTGATGGGACCAGGCAACGCCGGGCAGATCTGCTAGTAGTTTTAATAAATGTAATAATTTTATAATTTAGTTTTTGTAACAATTTTAAATTTAATAGTAATATTTTCTCCTAAATTAATGAATAATTTATTTAATAATTTAAATATATTTACTAATTTTAAATGTAATGTATTTTTAAGAATTTTTAAAATAAAGTTCTGGATGAGAGGAGGCCAAGATTCAAGCGGGGTGTATAGAATTTAGAAGACAGATTATTTATTTATTATATGCATTAAAAAACACAAATATGTTTATCTGTAACAGTAAGTGAAAAAGTAACATTAGATGTCACAACATGTGCTTTCAATATGATTGTGTTCATCTTCACACCTACATATTGGATAATCTTAATTTTTACTCAATCAGATAAAACAAAAGAATATTCTTTCAGATAAATTTTATTCAAAAACTACAAATTAACTTACAGATTTTTGATTAAAAAAAAAAAAAATCCGGAATGTAATTTTAAAAAATCTATCAACATGTGATGTGATGTAGCAATAAGCATTTATTTGCTACAGTGATGTAAAAAAATATTTTCAGTATCATAAAATAAATATGTAAAACTATAATGAAACTTGCAGAGGGGAGGGGAATTTAGATTAAATTTTCAAAAGAGTAAAAATCTACCAAATTTTCTGTATTAACACCTCTGCATTTGAGTCATTAAGGGGCTACTTCACTCATGCAAAAACAACCGCTTACAAATGTTAATCCTATGGGAGAAAGTTTTAAAATATCTCATTTGCATTTCAATATTTTAAAATGATTTTTTTTTTTTTTTTTTTTATTTTTAGAATTGTATAGCCGAGTTCTATCTCTGTGCAGGCCTATTTTTTATTTTTTCGATTTTGTTTTCAAGTTTTTTTTATTAAGATACTTGCACTATCGAAACCAATTCTGAAAATGAAAGTATCTTATTAAAAAAGAACTTGACAACAAAATCGAAAAAGTAAAAATCGGCCTGTGTACATATTGACCTCAGCTATCCACTGCAAAAAAAAAAAAAAAAAAAAAAAAAAAAAAAAAAAAAAAATCATTTAAAAATATTGAAATGTAAATGAGATATTTTAAAAACTTTCTCCCATAGGATTAATATTAGCGAGTGTATGTTTGCGTGTGAGTGAAGTTGCCTCATAAATAGAGATCATTGCATTAATAATAAGAGAAAAAGGAATAATTACAAAGGCATTAGAGAAAACATTTAATGACATCATTTCACTACTGTATTACAAATCAGCATTGTAAAAAAAGAAAATATATAAATGTTTGTAACACTTGTCAGGATTTAAAAAAAAAATACAAACACCTGTTAAAAGAAGTGTTTCTTTCTAAACCATATCATGTTCTTTTTTTTCTTCTTCTACATAATAATTGTGTTTCGTTCAATTCAATATCTCTGCAGTTACAGACTTTAAGATTATTACTAACTCAGTACAATAATTTGGGTTTACTTGGACTGCATATTAATAGAATTTTTATAAATTGTAATATTATGCCTGGATTTAAAACCATATTAACAGTTTTGTCATGAGGCATTTATGTGTCATTTTTCTAGAAGATGTCGCTACCATACAGGGATGAGTTTTATTATCCACTATTGTATTCAAGTGTTCAAAATTCATGTAATAAGGTATTATATTCTAAAACTGAATTTAGGTATAGTTTATGACTTGCATGTATTTGTTTAACCCTTAACCGGAAATGTGAAAATTCAGAACACAAACAGAAACGTGCCGTCTGTGAGACTGCTAAATTTTAAAAATTGCTATAAAATTTTAAAAAGAAAACAACTCATAATAATTTACTAAATAGTGAACTTACACGTTTATTCTTTAACAGTAATGCATTAACAGGAACAAATTTTTAATATAACAGCATAAAAATAAGTTTTGAATGTCGGATAGAGGAAATATTTCAAAATTACACACTATTATTCAAATATTTACATTTTCGACAAAATGATGAAATAAATGCAACTCTTTTTATATATAGAATATGAATTAAAAAATATATTAGACAGTAAAATTAACAAAACATTTAATAGTAAATATTGCAGCATGTTCTAAATATCAGCATTTTTTATGCAGTCATTGCATTTAGGTTTCGAGCATTGCAGGCATACAGGCTTCCGGCACTGTACACACAGGTATTTTGTCATTCTATGGTTAGTTCTGTGACACAAAAAACATGCTTTGCCTTTGAGAAGTATTAAGTCATCATCTACCTGGGGCACATTTTCAACAGGTTTTTGCAGAATGCGAGCTATTATAAAGCGCAATTCCCGGGGTAATTGGGGATTTTCTAGTCGTCTCTCCATATTACTTTCTTTCATATTACTTGTCAGAGTATCATATTTCATTCGCATTTGAATTATTTTATGGTTTGTCCATTTCACTATATGCAGTAACATATCATTTGTAAACAACAACTGCCAGACAGAGAATGGATCTAGCTTTTCTCAGAGATCTCAAGCTTTTCCTCTTAAAACTGGCACTTTTATAATATTATGTTTTTTTGTTCTTGACGAGAGGCGAACATCTGAAACAGACCATCGGTACCGATTTTTTCCATATATATATTTCGTATCTGCGTCTACTAATTTTTCATCATTTCTTATATCTTCATTTTCGCTTTCATTAGAATTTTCTGACAAAGTTGAATCACTTTCGTGTTCAGAATTTATATATTCATCATCTGAAATACTTTCAACAACATTTATGTCACTTCCTACTTCATCAAACCATCGCAAAATAGTCTCTTCAAAGTCTTTATCACCAAAGCGTACCTGCTTTGACGGCTCCGCCATCTCGATATCCCAAAGCAAAAAATTACATAAACGGAAACACACCGTCTGACAGACTGCGTCGAAAAGAAAATATTTTTTATTTCAACAACTAAAAAAGCTCAGGTGTTGCAAATGGGTTGGGGGGGAGAGGACCAATAGCGTAACGATTAGATGGCGTGATACGATTGAGGATAAATTCACTTTTGCATAAAGGGTAGATATGTAGACGCAACCGTCTCACAGACGGTACGTTTCCGGTTAAGGGTTAAATGCAAAGCAATTTTTTAATAATTTGTATAGCAAATTGATTATTTAATTACAAATTAAGTTTTATTTACCTTTAATTTTTCAGTGGATACATGGAGAGTTTTAAATGTTGTAAAAAGAAAAAATACCTAAATACATCTTGACATAAGACAATTTTTTTATTTTATGCTTCCTTGATTTTTGAAAGAAATAATTTAATAAACCTTTGAGTTAAATAATAATAAATTCTAAAAATAATTGTCAAAAACTGCAGTAACTGTATGTCAGGTTTATGCAACACTTCAAAAAGCTATTTACAAATTGGCAATTTTATCTTCACTTATTGCTTCAATTACACTGATGAGAATATAATAAGCATTTATTAATATGAATTGGATTACTTAATTCCATTCTTATATGAAATACTAATTTAATAGGTTTATTTCAGTTTAATCCTTTTGTTCCAGATAGTTACAGTAAATTCTAAAAGTAAAACTGAAAATCAGAACTTCTATCAAACATTAATAATAATAATGCAAATTTTATCTGAAAGTAATAAATTATAGATATTAAAGAATATTATAATAAATACAGTATGCCACTAAATATAATTTATTTTTTAACCTTATGTAAGGTTTGTTATTTATAACTAAAATATGCTAATCGTATAGGTTTTTCCCATATTCCTCCCAACCCCTCCTTTATTTTTTGTAAGATACACAAACTACTAAAAGTTTGAATTATTTTTAAAACCACTTTACAGTTACAATATTATTCTTTTACATTGATAGTTACTTTAATTTGTTTCATTTTAAATAATACTTATACGCATGGATTGTTTCTTTTAAATAGATTAAATCAACTATTTTTTTTTAACATATTTAGTACATCACACGTATAATTAAAAATAAAGCAAACATGAATATGCAAGATCTGGAGATGTTATGAATCTTGAACTAAACGAAAAACATCAGGGCAATTGTCCAATCATCATTCAACATCATCCTCAATCGCCCTAACAGCTATGGTTTCTAAAATTGAAGCATTTATTTAATTAAAATTTTCACTAACACACACCCTCTCTCAAAAAATCATGTTGATACAAAAGAAAAGCAGAAAAGAATAAAATAAAGAGCATTTAGTGTAATGTAAAATATATATATATATATATATACAGTAGAAGACCTTTATAACGCAAACCTAAAAACACGAGGTTGTGCATTATATAGAATTTTGCACTATATAGATCACTTTTCACACATAATTAAACTTACCTTGTAAACATGGCAATAGGCAATATACAGTAGAGTATCTTTATATTGCATTCCTTGGGATCACAAGTTATGTAGATTGTAAAGTTTGGCATAATATAGATCATTTCACACATTGTTAAATTTACTTTATAAACATGGTCCAAATATGCCTGGGCAAATTCATTATATTACTCCTTTTCCAAAAAAAATTATTGTAATAATAGTAATTTTTTCATTAAAAAGCTCGGAATCGAGAAGATAAAGATGAAATAATGTATTAAATTTAGTCCTCTAGAGCAGCCGTGCTCAACCTTTTTTGCTCGTGGGCCGCAAACATATATTTGCGACGTTAGGCGGACCGCAGCACACTTCTATAATAATGTAAAAAAATAGAGATTTCTATTGCAAATACCGCGAGAATTGTTGTCTTGAGATAGTGGTAAAAAACTTTTTGCTGCCAATTTCCTCTGCGACAGATATTCAACCCTAATAAGCCTTATTACCTATATGATAAGTATAAAACGCAGTACTAGAACAATGCAGAAATTCCAAATTCTCAAAAAAAAAAAAAAAGAGGGATTTTTTTCTAATAAGTCAGTGTTTTTCTTAATGCAAAAACTTTTTTAAAATGTATAAATATATAGTGCAAATTGAATTAATTTGGAATAATGTTTGGAATAGTGTTTAGAATTAAGAAATGTATACACTACTACAGCACAAGCAAAACTATATGTAAAAATAACTTTTGACTAAGGAAAAGTCATTTAAGATATTTTAAGGTAATTTTAAATTAGTAATTATAAATAACAGGAAATTGAATTCCCATGAAAATATATAAAAGAGCAGTGAAAATATTAAAAACTTTTTATACGCATCAATTAGTTTTGTAAATAGGGATTAATGATTATGTGTCTCGGGCCGCACATAGAAGGTCGCTGGGCCACATGTGGCCCGCGGGTCGCAGGTTGAGTATGGCTGCTCTAGAGAGTAGTAATTTTTTTACAGTGTGGAATGCAGGCATGTTTTAACTGCAAAATTCATTGTTTACATCTGATAAGTTTTGCGTTATATAGAGAATTGCATTATATAGAATTGCCTTCTACTGTATATATATATATTGTTTTATGAAAATAAGTAAAAAAAAATACTTTCATTACAATTGTTAAATAGTTTAAAATTATGATAATAGGAAGAATAAACAAATTTTAAGCTGTGTATGTTAAAACATAAAATTTAATAAAAATTTCCTTTTTTAATATTTTTCATTTATTCCTTTGTTAAAGTGGATTTTGTAATCTTTTGGTTGTATTCTATTTTTTTTTTTGGGGGGGGGGGGGGGCAGAGTGGGTGATGGGAATTTTTGTTGTTGTTGTTGTAAGTTGAATATATATATAATACAAATAAAAACTCTTAATATCAGATCAAGATAGTTATACAATCAGGGGTCAATTTTATATAAAATATATGCTTATAGGTGGGTCCAATAAACATAATCTGTATTTTCAGTCACTATTTCTGTCTATGACACCTTGCTCCCTCAGACATATTGGATGAAAAATTCACTCTATGCAGATAAACAATACTTCAAAAGCTTTCTTTAAAGCAAAATGGAGGTAAGAAATAATGGCCAGAAATCGAGTGTTAAAAAAGAAATGCACAGCTGAAAATTTAAATATGATAAATACTAAACAAACTCGAATTACTTAATTTTGAAAAAATGATGAAAATATAAATTTTCCAACTGTTTTTCCAACTTTTTGCTTAAAATGAATTTAGACATCAATAGTATTTTCTCACAAATTGCCATAAAGATCCGATAATTAAAAATATCAGAGAAGCAGCTTTTTACTCCTTCCATTTCCCCTACAATGATTCAGAGTTACAATCTTTAAATTTTTGAGGCATACTTAAGGATTTGATTTTAAGTAATAGTTTAATTATTATAAATATAAAGTTAATAATTTTACTATTTTATAAATTTAAAGTTATTTTTACTGCATTTTATACATATGTCATAACATTTTATTTATTTTCTGATAACCAAACTTTTTGGAAATCTGATCCTTACAGTTATAGGGCACACTTCTAAAATAAGTACGGAACAAACGCTATTTCCAAATTGTAAAAATGTGATTTTTGAGTGTTCTAAAGAAAATTTAAGTAACAATTTAAACATTTACTACTACATTTTTCACTGATTATATCATTTTCTTTCATAAAAACACCCAATATGTCAATAAGATATTGTAAAATACTCAAATAAAAACAAAGTTTAAATATTACAGAATCTTCTTAAATTAAACAAATAAACTGACTTAAAAATTGGTTTTAATTTAATTTTATTATAAAGTGCACATGAAATTTATTTTGAATATTTCTTGGTTACACTTAATATTGAGCACTGTGTCCAAATTTTGCCAATCCAAAGTGATTCAATATAATTCCAGTATAGTGATATTTTCTGCATTTTAATTTCAGTAACAATGCAACGATTATAGTTAGATCAAGAATCTATAACTATTTTTACTAACGAACTAGCAAAGGAAATTTAATGGCATCATAGATGGCTCGTTAAAATATTGACATTTAAGATTTTTTAATATCATAATTTGAAAAGTATAGCAGAATTAATGCATCATATATAATTTATTTTATTTAGACACTTGTCTATATTATATTTTAATTTTATAACGAAAGTTAGGAGAATTAAAAAAATATATATCAAAAGGATACTGTATGTTTATAAGATACTTTTCTTATGGTTTTCTGTTTCTTGTATCTACTAATGTTGTGGTATAAGCACCAGTTCTATATTTTAAAATCTTTTAAAAATTGTAACTTGAATAATTATCAAATTTTATTGACCTTTCAAAATGACCAATTTTTGATAAAATTCTTGGAGATGCCGCCTGCTGTGAGAGGAAAAATACAGGCATCTTCTCTAATTTAATATTTCATACAATCTGCAAGGCACAAAACACAGGGAACATTTCTTACGATAGATGGCACCATGGAAAAATATTAATCAATTATGGATCCCCAAGTAATTTGGTAACATAGCGTCTATCGGAAACGGAAATTTAATCGTAAAATGGCATTTCTTAGCTATTTACAGAATTTTATATTTGGATCTTATAACGCAACTTTCATATGGTATTTTTATTATTTTCACTGTTAAAATATTTCTCAGTCTGATTTACTTTATTTTCTCTCCTGATTGTCAACATAGGAGAAAAATAGTAATAATTAAAAGAAAGTAGGTAGTGTTGAGTTAGGCCTGATGATCATCATTTAGGTAGCATTTCCTTTGAAGGTAAATCATTTAAAGGTTTGATGTTAATCTATTTAATGTATTTTCTTATTACTATTTTAATGCAAATCTTGTCTATATTAATGCCATTTTTTCACTAATTTCAAAATATCAATTCAATGTGCATAAAATGCAAATTTTTTGCCATCTTGTTTACATTTTGTTTTGTTAATGTTTTTTTTTTTTTAAATTACCTCCTTAAGATTTAAATTATTTGTGTTTATTCTCCAGTTTTTTTAGACTTAAAAAAAATTAAATGCTGACATTTGATACATATATATGAAGGGTGTAGATTAGGGTGGTCCTTATATGATCGATTTTAACTTTTAAAAAAAAATTCTTCTGTCTCACTCTTAAAATTTGTTCCAATACAGTAAAAAACAAAGTAGGAAAAGTTTGAATGAAAAAGAAATATATTTAGAGGTAGCTCAAGATTGCAGAAGTTTGGCGATTACACTTAATAACATTGTGTTATTGACAAGAGAAAACTAAGCCAAAATTATAATTTTTATTACAATAGTAAATTATTTTCATATTTTATATAACATAAAAGCACAATATTAAGAATATAAAAAGTTTAAAGTATGAAAGTATTAGTAATTAGATTAATTTGTTAAGTCCATTTTTCTACAGTAAGGATATGCTTTCCAGTGGTCCTCCACAACATTCACCAATAGCTGAAATTGAGGTTTATTTCGTGCAAGGATTCTAGAGTATTCTTTTGTCAAAGCAGTACCTCTCTCAGCATGATCATTTACCACTTTAACAGATTGCACACTTTCTAATGCAATCTTATAATCAGAATTAGTGTTCCAATGTTCAGTGTATACTTGGAAGAATCCTTAGGCTAAATTCATTTCTTTGGTAAAAAATCTTCAAATTTCTTTTCATGAAAATGTTTAAAGGAAACAGTTATCTTTATCTCAGGATTCTAATACAAGTACATGGCTATCGAAAAGGGACAGTCCAGAAAGATCTATCAAATATTACAGATGCTTTGAAAATTTTTCAGATGCAGCTATTGTAATTTCTTCAGGTATTCTTGAATATCCTAATAAACTATTCATTAACTCACTATAAAAACACAAACACATAAAAAATACTAATTAATTCTGGTAAAAGTTTCCCATTTCTATAAACAATGAGAGGAACATTTCTTTGTAGACGTTCTTTTAATTTTTGTGATTGCTTAATTCTATGAACAATTCTTTTTCAACGAGACTGATTTCTTTAACACTTATTCTAAACTCTGCAGTTTCGGCAACTACAAATACTGCCTGATACTTTTGTCCTGTCTAGAGCTGTTGCTAAATATGGATTTATAATATCCATACGCCCTCTCCTCTCTTAGCTTTGGATGGACCAGGATCTGATGCTGCATCCTATAACCCTTTAACGGATAAAGCACTTCAATTGCTAAAATGCTGAAATAAATGATTGACACTGGAAATTATGAACACATTTATTTGTATGTAACAAAAAAACGATATTTCACATACATAATAAATTGACAACATTTCTATTAAAATTCTGCTGTCATTGTTGAATTTTGTAATTAAAATTTTGTGGTTTCATAGGGAAACCAATGTCCGTTAAAGGGAAAACAGTTTTATTCCCTGATCGCGATGTTCATTTTCATTCATTTCTATCTTCTTCATTTGAGCTATCTGTAGAAGATTCAAGTACTGCTATTTTTGTTTCTTTCTCCTGTGAACATTTAATTTTTTCTAATCTTTCTTCAGAAGATTCTTCTTTTTATAAGCAATCAATTCCTTCTGCAAAAAAATTTATTTATGTCAGTACCAATCATTGATGCTCGTCTGCCATCTTCTCGCTGCGCTAGGAAGAAATTTCTATCTTCAGCTATTTTGATTATGTTTAATGCATTGGCATGAGCAGTATGAAATAAGTTATCTAATTTTGAAGAAAATGCATGCTTTTTAGTTTCTTTTCTTCTTCTTTAACCAGTATGCATTATTCAAATAATTCCAGACATTTATTATTTTTATATCAATGAATTATTTTTGGATAATTAACTTAATAATTACATTTACAAATGCTTTTATGGATTTGATAGGGTACATAAGTGACTTTTTAATATATTGAAATAATTTTATTACTACTGGACTTGGATATATTTTTTCAAGTAAAAGGAGAAGAAAATAACAAAATGACCCCAAATTATTAAACTTACGCTTCCTTGAGCTACCCATAGATATTAGTCTTTAGTGATTAAATTTTACGAGAATTATTTTTAGATATAATGGAACAAATTTAGAGGGTAAGAGCAATGAATTTTAAAATTTCTAAAATAAGGACCACCCTAGTGTAGATGCAAAATTCACACTCTCCTCTTTACCTAGTTTTTAGAAAAATGCAAAAAACTGATTATTATTAATAAACATGATATATTGGCACAATTTTTTTTTTTGTGATATATTTGTTGCCATAACAACTAGTTGCACTCAGTCCTAAACCTGTAATAATTGTGTTACAGCTAGAATTTAAATTTAAATATGGAAAATGTGAGTTTTGCAGCAAACTTTATGGGTAATGTTAATTATAAACCAAGATAGTTATGAATTTAAATCAACAAGAAACAAAAAAAAATCTGAATATTAGTTTTCATTTTGTTATTTTGGAGGGTAATAAACAACAAAAATCAAAACGCAAAAAACATTTATTAAAAATAATTTATGCAAAAATTTACTATTAGACATGGCTCAATTTCTTCACTGTCATTAAACTAGTGGAACATTTTACATGTACTTCTTACTTCTTTACCTCCCTGATTGGTTGAATGGGAGAGTGTGAGTTTTGCTGCAAAACAGTTGTTGGATAATCAAAACGAGATTTTCAGCATTTTTTCAACCTTAATATGTTTTTTTATGGTCTAAATCAGTACTATAGTCCTATTCGTCTTAAAAAGAAGAACATGAAGATATGAATAAATCAATACCTTAAAAGAAGTGGATAATGTGAGTTTGCATCTGCACCATTCATATATATTTTTTTAATTCCCCAAGTTTTAAAATATTTATGCATTACTGACAGTGTTTCCTTATTTTAGATTGAAGTTTGTGTAAGAGATGATAAATTGAACAGAGTGTTAAATCTTGCATAATAATTATATCCATTATTAAGTACCTCAAAACCGATTTTTATCCTTATCAGTACAGTGATACTTAGGTTGTGGAACAGAATATTTGTTTGAACTGAATCTAATTTTATCATAAGAAATAATGAAATTATGATTAAACAATACCCGTATACCAAGTTCCTCCCTGTATTTTCTTGTTACAAATTTTCCTGTTAAATTATACACTGTACAGTGAAATGTAGCAATATACATCACAGTGCTGTACATTATATAAGACAATCACAATTTTATTACGTTTTAACAAAAACTTAAGAAAAATATATGCATACTTTTATTAAGGAAGTTTTAGATGACATTAGATTGAGGGGAAAGGGGGTCGATTCTTAAATTTCTAGATTATTAGGACCACCAAGATAACTTGCCATCTTTAAATCTCAAAATGCTTGAATTTTTTCTAAAGTTATTTTCAGATATTTTGTAATATATATTTATGTTTAGCAATATTTTACTATCATTCTTTTTAATAGAAATGGCATTCAGATTTTAATAATACTTTTGATTAATTTGTCATAATAAAAAGAAAATTCAGATAAACCTAGTGTTTCTCTTTTTTTATACTCAACTTTGTTTTTGTGTGTAAAGATGTAATTTTGGAATTGATCTTCAACTCAATTCCTTAAATGTTAGAGAGAGGTGCTGTGTTTGAACTCAATCGTGCCCATTGACCTAATTGTTTAAAGTTTTCCATGGTTTTCTTTGAACATTGGGTTACTTTGTGTAAATACAAGTTAGATTCTCTTAGAAAGACTGCCATGTAGTGCCCACTGACCTCTCATACATTATATCAGCTGTTATAAACAACACCGTAGTTGTTGTTTATTATAGACTTAATAGGATTATATGCTAGAATTATGGAAATTATGCAAAAGTATGTTTCCAATGAGAAGACAATATTTTAATATTTTAGAATTTAATTTTAAATTAATACATTAATTTTTAGGCATTTTCACATTAGCCCACAACAGGTAATAAATTATTCAGTACTCTTGAACATTACAATTGTATATGAAATACAGCAATGGATTTAATGTTGTCCCAAAACACATTCTCCAAAATATGACAAATTTCTATGAAACTGCAGAAATAAATCATTTTAACCCTTTCGTGGTCATGAATGCGTATACGCAGTCAACGTTTTTTACTTCTAAATGGTTGTGACCGCTTATAGACGGTCAGTATTTTTTACTTCTAAATGGTCATGGGCGTGTATGAACGATTCCAATTTTCTACTTCAAAGTGGTCATGACCGTCTATATGCATTCTTGTCACCCCCCCCCCCCCTTGGAGACCACCGACCAGGCCCCTACCTACCGGGATTCGACCCAGTTTGACGGGTTTGAGTGCCTGGAGAATGGGGCGAAAATCGCCTGATCGCCTCATGGAGGCGGTCCACTAAGACAAGTACCCAGGTCGGCCAACTAATGGAGTCCGGTTTTACTGTGTTGTTCACTCCTGAGTTTCAGTGTTCTGAGATCTCATGCCGCACACCACGAACTCGTCATGGCAGTTGGAATGGGGCTGGACAATTTAGTGCCAAAACTTTGGTACTCAACTTAGCCTGAGAATTGGGGGGAGAATTTTGAGGGAAAATAAATTAAGCAATTAATTAATAGAATTTTTTTGAAGATACTGTGATTAAGTAATAATTGCCAAAAGCTAAGTCGTACCAGCAGGGAACAATTTTTGGGCCAAATTGCAAGGCAGACGAAGACGCTGCGGGGGCTGACGGGACTGCACCTTTCTACCGTACCCCACCGGGTAAAAACTGGCTCTGTGGGCTGTCCCATTGGAGCAGATCCGGTAGCTCGTGCGGACAATGTCCTATTGCACCTAATAAAGAGGCGAACAGTCAAAAAGAAAACAAAAGCTGCTTCAAGAAAAAAAAAAAACTGCATATGGAACCTGGACTAAACCATAAGAATGTTAGTTACATGTTATGGTGAATTTATTCCGATATATACTTTTAATTACTTTATTGAGATTTTATTTAATTTTATAAATGCTGCTGTTTACAAAGAAGGAACTGCATCTGGAACTTGAAATATATAAGTTAAGAAAAAAAATATATATATACATACATACCCACATACATATACATATATATACATATATACATACATATATACATACATAAATATTTAGAATGAATGTTAGTAACATATTATCCTGAGTTTATTCTGGGTTTTACGTTTCGCAACTTTATTGAAGTTAATTTACTTTTACAGTACTTTTTATACTTATCCTTTACCTCTATTTCTACTTTCCATACTTATCGGGCCCAGTTTTGCAGCTTTTTATTTCTATATAGCTGACATGATCCATATAACTGTGAAACTAGTCTACTAATTTTGAACCAATTCCAGATGTTAGACCTGCATCTGGATTGGCACCCCCAGAGGTAGCGCTTATATAGAACTTGGAGGACATTAGAGCCACAAACAGATTTAATGTGCACCAGCTCCGATTAACGTACACGGTCTACTTTCCATACTTATCCTTTATACTTATCACCTCTTTCCTTCCGGTTCTTCTTCTTCTTCTTTCTCATCTGTCTTCTTCCCCTTCTTTTTATTATTATTTTTAATTTTTTAACACAAGGACGGACAAACAGTGCCGGGGGCTATTATAAGCTTCTTACTGTGTCATGGTGCCCAACTTGCTGGACCGTTGATGACATGCATCGTGCTGGTAATACTGTGATTACGGGGCTCTTGTTTTGGGCCGTGGTGCCAGCTGATATTGTGCGACTACCGCACACTGCTACTAGGACAAAACACATAGACACTTTATAATTTTTTTGGTGGCTTTGGATTGCTCCTGGGCCTTTTTTTTTAACATATAACGCATAAATAAACACTTTTTTTCCCCTTTTACACTAGGATGGACAGACAGTGCCGGGGGCTATTATAAGCTTCTTACTGTGTCATAATGCACAACTTGCTGATCCGTTGGTGACGTGCGTCGTGCTGGTAATTCTGTGATTACGGGGCTCCTTTTTCGGGCCTTGGAAACAGCTGATGTTGTGCGACTACCACACACTGCCATTGGACAATACCCATGGACAATTTAATTTTTTTTTTTTTTGGTGGCTTTAGATGACCCCCCCCCCCCCTTTGTTGCACACTGGGCGGTAGAGAAGCGGTTTATCGGCACACTTCCTCTTCCCACATACACAATGGGTGTACAGGTAGACCCACAGAATAGGATATATAGTATAAGGGTTCTATTGTCTGTGGGTAGACCATTTGTCAACTGGATTATTTATATTGTATTTTAGTTGAATGCCTTACAGATTTGGTTAGAAAATGCTTTAGAGAATTTCGTTTTCTGTACAGGCTAAGAATGACATTGTATTTCAAAACAGATCCTAAAATGAAACAAAGCAACTTCATAGAATATCATTGTTTACTTATTATTTTATTTTAAAACTGTTGTCCATACGATTCTAAATCATTACATTAATTATTATTATTTTAAGTCTCTCATGTTAAATTTATATAATTTGTTCTTTTAATAAATACATATGTTCTTATTTTCCTAACAGTATCATTTTTTTTTTTTTTACTTACACCACTTTTGCTATGTAATAGTAACAAAAATATAATAATACTCAAATTTTAATAATAATACCAAATTAATATTACACTTCAAAAATTATTTGCTAATTTACTATTGTTGCTATACCAATTATAGCATAACTTTAAAAATAAAACAGTGAAACCTGTCTATAACAATACTGAAAGGACCAGAAAAAGTATCAACATAGGAAGGTTACATTTATAGGCAAGTTCAAGAATGTTAATTAATTCAGAGTACATAGTAGAATAATTATTATATATTGATGGAATATTAGTTTAACTTTCTTAGAATTATATATGTAGATGGAAAATTATTTTAACTTTCTAGAATTATCTAATTATATAATGAAATTTAATTTATTTCTTATAAATAATCAGAATTTTGCATTATTAAATAAATATATAAAGAGTATACAGTATAAATAAATCTGATAAAAATAATATTTTTATTACTTTTATCAGATTTGTAAAATTACATGAACAAGTGATTGAAAAAGAATAGGAATTTATAATTTGGACTCTTAAAAAGAGAAAGAAATTGCAGGTATTATTTATTCGAATATAAAACCAAAGAAAAATACTTCATATAAAAAATGTGTACTTGGATGTTTAAATGTAGATGATAAGAAGGGAAATATTACTTTTACTTATTCACAGACATTATTTAACATTCACATTTGATTTGATATTTTTAAATATAATAGCAGCATTTTTGTAATGGAAAAAGAAATAAAGTTTTTGATCAATTAATTCAAAGGCATGTTTAGGTGTCATCATCATATTCCTTTATTAGTATTTTCACTGAACACCAATAAAATTGATTGATTAAAGTTTAATACTCCTCAATATTTGTAGGAGCCTTAAATATATCTTGCAGAATTGATTTGATGTAAGAAAATTATGCACAAATTTTTCATTTTTAGAAACATTCAGTTGATCACTATGTTCAAAATTACCATTATAATTGTTGGGATCAAATTAAAGACTGCAAGCAGTTGTAGATGGTTTTATTAGTCCAATTGCTCACAATTTTTTAACATTTCAGCAAAAGTTCCAGGCCCATAGCTAGGGGGAAGGGGGGACCTGGAATTTTTTTTTTTTTTGTCCGTCCGAGCAAAACTCATGAAAACATTTTTAATTTTTTTAACTTTTCTTTATTTCCTTTTTTTCTTTCTTTTTTTTTTTTTTTAAACTTCTTTTTTTCAGACAAGACCGAAATCATAGACACCTATCCCAAAAACCCTTGTATAAAACTTTTTTTTCTCAATCCAAAAGATATGGAGATTGCGATTTGCGTAAGGCATTTTTGGTTTTGTTGCTCTCTAGAAATCCACTTTACCGCATCCCCAATGACTCAAATTAAAGGCTTTAGAAAATAATAGAGTTTAAACATTATCCTGTAAACTATTTGACTCAAACTGATTAGCTGTTGCTTGTGAAAATAGTTTTCTTTGTACAACTGTCACTGTCACAGATGAAATTTATTGTAATCTGGCGCGGTTGTTTCACTATTTTATGGTTTGACAGACAGGCTCCCCAAAACAAGCAAATATGTTTTACAACTATGTATTTTTGTCATTGTTAACTTGGCAAGGTTGCTATAATCCTGGGCTTTTAGGGGCTTTTCAACAAATGTGGAAAATATTTTTTGACTTTTTTTTTACACCGTTTTAAATGATAAAAGTTTTTGAAATCAGTATCACATAGAATTGCAATATCTGGAAGGGTTTATTCAGAGTAAAGATGATTTCTAATTACATTATAATTGTTATCTATGACCATTTGAATGCTATATTTTATATTAATTAACTGATATACGTTTAATTTACAAATGAGAATTTTATAAAAATTCATTATCCTTTTTTCTATAAGTATAAAAGGTGCTTTTTTTTTCTGGTGCCTTCCCGCTTTTTTCATTTTTATTTTTAAGAAATACATCTTTTTTATTCTAATTTTTATTTTTTTCTCCTCTTCTTCCCATATGCGATCTAAATATCCAAATCAGTTACACGGTTTCCATATGGAAAATGAGAAATAAGTATAAGCTAGAGGAACGGAAAAAGAATTGGAAATTTAATAAAAATCTTAAAAGAGGATTAAATTTTTTTCAGTGGAAGGCTAGTATACTTTATTAGGAAAACTAATGAACTAGATATAGTCATGAATACTAATTGTTTCAATTTTAGTTAATGTTTCCTTAATTTATTAATTTGAATATACGTACAAAAATTTACAAACAATATTCAATTAATGTTGTTTGTAGAAAAAAACATTTTCACCCGCTCAACTACGTGAAACTTTAGAATAGATTCACGGACTTGTTTTTACATATACAAACATTAAATTTGCAGGCATTATTATTGAAATGATTTAGAATCGAACAACATTCTTCATTTTTTGATAAGTGGATTGACTTTCGTGCATTTAAGAATAAAAATGTCTTTGTGGTTGTGTTAGAAAATAGAGAGTTTCGCCTTGATATTATTGTTGATAGTCACTTACTTCGATAAGTTTCAGTTTAAAATAGTAACTGTTGCTGTGTGATTCCCAAATAAATATGATTTTATTTCTTTTTTCTTTCTTTTCTTTTCTTTTCTTTCTTTTTTGGAGTTTTAAAAAGACAAAATGTTTTCTGATTTTGAACATAGAACTTTCATTTTAATAATTTATACAGAATATTCTTTTTTAGTTAATCAAATTTTATATTTTGACGATGGGTTTTATTTATTTTATATTATGTCATGATATGGCTTTTTTTAATTAAATTTATTTATTATTTATTATTTATTAAATTATTTCTCTAAAATATTTGTCTGTATTTTTTTAAACTTGACTAAAATCTTTTTTTTAATACTTGAATGCAATATTAATATAAACAAACATAAAATATGTAAATTAAAATTATTTATTTAAAAAAAACACAGAACTTATTTTGGTCATTTAAAATATTTCATTAACCTATGAAATATTTTCGTGTTTTAAAACAAGGTTTGAAATTTTACTTATAATAATTTAACAAGAAATAATAATATTGTGCCGTTCTTAGATTGTGAAACACTTTCCAACATTATGAAAATATTGTCGCGAAATTTTCATATTTTTTTACTCTGACAAAAAATCTATAAATAAAGTTTAATGTAACTCTTTTTTTTTCTTTCGTTCTGTAGATAATATTGAGCAGTCATTACACACTGATCACCACTCGTATGACAAAATTCACAAAAACGCGTATTATAATAAGCATGATGCAAAAAATGTTTAGACACAAAGCTTAGTCTTCAACAAAGCAAGCCATTTTCCTAGAGAAAACTTATGAAGAATTAAATGCAAGGTGTCGATTAAGTCTGCAAAATCAAAAATAATGGCTAACCACTTCATTCACTCATTCAATGTTGAACAATCTTATTTAAATCTTTGTTTTCATGAAAAATCTTGTGACTAAATCACGCATAATCTAGACCATAATTCAGCTAAAGAAGTTCATAAAATTTTAAATTCTGGATTTTTATCCCTCAGTCATTGTGTTCTGAATGATAAAAAAAGACGTTTGCATAGCTGCATGAATGGCCTTTTCTGTGCTGTTGAGCCTGTGGACTCTCTTCAAATTTTGGGATTTTTGAGTTATATTGGTAATACTTTGAGAGAGAAGCTGGTCAAGAGGCATGAGAATAAGTTCAATAGACTTTGTGCTCGAGGTTTTCAAGTTTCGTCAAGTGCGGATAATGGGGAAATTGTGAAAAATAATTGGATTTTGAACCTCTCTTCAAGGGTTTTCTCTACAGATGAATTTAAGTTACTTAATTATGGCTTGAATTTTTCCGTTGGTGCTCCACGTGTGGACATTCCCCGCCTGTTGGCGGCCGTTGAACCGGTTATGCAGAAGCTGAACCCCTCGCAGATGCACCGAGTAAGGTCAAAAATTTCTACGGTATTAATTAAAAACGGTTATGTCGCTCCAAGATCTAACAATCTTCATATGAAGCTTTTGAAAAACCTATCTTGTGATAATTCAATAGTTATTACTAAAGCGGACAAGGGCCGGATTACTGTGGTTTTGAACAAGTCTGATTACATCGGGAAGTCCTTTGAATTACTAAATGATGATGAAATGTACGGTGTTGTTAAAAAGGATTTGACGCCCAGTATTCAGAGAAAGATGAACAGCCTTTTGAGTGATTTGGTGAAATCTGGTAAATTTTGTCCAAATCTTGCCAAGAAACTGAAGTGTTACACGGGTCTGGTTCCGAGATTCTACGGTTTACCAAAAACTCACAAGCCCAACATTCCTTTGAGACCTATAATAGATTATAGTCATTCCCCCCTTTATAACTTATCTAAGTTTCTTTCAGTTACTATCAAACCATTGACGGCTTCCTCTTCTTATAGTATAAATTCATCGTATAAATTTCTTGAGGATTTGGAGAATTTCTTAATTCCTAGTAATTGTGTGATGGCCTCCTTAGATGTGGCATCGTTATTCACATCCATCCCCATTGATCTTGCCTCCCTTGCTATTCGTAGCATGTGGTCTGATTTTGCGGCTGAAATTGATATGGATTTGGAGGTTGCTGTGAAACTCGTGGAATTTTGCTTGGTTTCGAACTGTTTTGTTTTTGAAGGTAACTTTTATAAACAGCTGAAGGGAACGGCGATGGGCTCTCCACTTTCTGTAAGAATCGCAGAAATTGTGATGCAATATTTGGAAAACGACATTATCATGAATTTGGGGAATAAAGTAAAATTTTGGAGGAGGTATGTAGACGACATTTTTTTGATTGCGGAGAAGGATCATCTTATCGATATTTTGGAAAAGGCAAATTCAATGTCGAGATCCATCAAATTTACTATTGAATATGAGGTTAATAAAATACTCCCCTTTCTGGATATATTAATAGAAAGAAATATTGTCAACAACGTTCATGTTGTAAAAACCTCCGTTTATAGAAAAATTACTTCTTCCGGTCAATATCTAAATTTCAACTCTAACAGCCCGCTGTCACATAAAGTTGCAGTGGTGAGATCACTGTACAATAGAGCTTTAAGAATTTGTAATAGTGAGGTCAGTTTTAATAATGAAGTTTGTAAAATAGTTTCTGATTTACGTCATAACGATTACCCGCGAAGATGGTGCCATAGAGTTTTATCGGAACTATCGAAGAGATCGAATGAATATCCCACACCTTACCAACCTGCCACACCTGTGGGAACTATATCTTTACCGTACTACGCCAACATTTCTGAGAAAATATCTGGTGTTTTTGCGAATGTAGGCATCAGAACTGCGTATGTGCCTTTAAATCCAATGAAGACTTTTTTGGGTAACTACAAGCATAGATATTCAAGATTTGACCTTACAGGTGTAGTTTACCGAATTCCTTGCAAGGGTTGCGGATCCAGCTATATTGGTGAGACTGGACGATCCTTAAATGTGAGGTTGAAGGAACATAAGGATTCGTTTAATAGAGGTACTCTAACCTCGAGATTGGTTGCGCATGCTTTGGATTTTGATCATGTGCCTGATTTTCAGAACGCGCAAATTGCCTGCTCAAAATGTTGCGTGTACAGCAGTCGTATCTTCCTGGAGGGTTGGATGACAGTTTTAGCTGAATCTCCAATTAACGAGGCTGCACAGATTCCTGCAGAGTATAATGTTTTAACTAAACTGTGACTTTAACTGTTTTTCTTGTTTTGGTTCTGGTGGCTTGGCAATTGTGTTTGAAAGTACTGATGAGGTGTACGAAAGTGCACGAAACGTCTATTTTATAATTTTAATTGTTTTTATGTGTTTTTAAAAAAGAATAAAGTCTGTAGTTAAATTTATTTTAGTGAAGGAAATATGATATTATTGTATTCTGGGATGATGCTTGCCAATTTCTGTGTGCAACCTCTCCTACGTCCCGTATACTACACTCTCTTGCATGGAGCACTGCCACTGCTAAGCAGCCAAGAGCACTGTCAACCATCCTTACGTGCAACCCGTATGCCTTAAACTCTAAATAGAAAAGAAAAGAAAAAAAAAGAAATAATTTATACCGGACAAATTGAAAAGTAAAAATACATAAATTAAAGACACTGAAGAGCGGGGAGGGTGGCCTCGGGACGTTTAAACTACCGAGAGATCCTACCTACGACCCGAACTTGCTCGTCATTACCGTAAAACCCTGAAAGTAAGCCCCCCTCCCACTTTTAAGCAATTTTGATTTTCTTTTCCATTCCCGGATATAAGCCCCCCCCCTCTCACATACACAAAAAATTTTATGCACAAAAAATTGATTTTAAAAATCCAAGGGAGGAAATTTTCATTCTTTTGATAATTTTGGCAGATTTCCATTTATGTTTTTATATGATGTTAATGAAATCCCTCCTGTCACATGAAATGTCTGTTTTCCTTCTATGCCCTCTCTAACATAAAAAAATTGAAATCTTGAGAAGCTTAAATCCTTCTGTAGTTCTTTCTGCTCACTAGTAACGTAACAATTTGTAAAAAAATCAATCCTCTACACTACAATCTCCCTTTCCATCAAATATTTATGCCCCTCCCCTCTCAGCATATAAAGTTTAAAATCTTTAAAACTCATTTTAAACTCTTTATTAAAAAATTTGCTGTCTAGTAACAATAAATAATTAATCAACCATTTCAATTATCTTTTTACCACCAAAATGTCTGCTTCTCCCACTTAGCTAACCCCTATAAAGAAAATAATTAAAATTAAAAAAATAAACTATTTATAAAAAAATCTTTTGTTCTCTTTGTTGCTCTCTATTAACAATAAATAAATAACGGATCATCTAAATTACAAACTCCTTCCATTGAAATTCATATTTCCCTTTCATCCAAAGAGTACAAAGTTTAAAATTTATAAAACTCATGTGAAGAAATTTTATGTGCCACTTGTTGCTATCTAATTTGTTACCTATGCTTTCTCTCTACTCCAAAAGTGTCTACCCCCCCCCCCCACACACAC
Source organism: Maratus michaelseni (assembly GCA_963931845.1). Taxonomy (NCBI): domain Eukaryota; kingdom Metazoa; phylum Arthropoda; class Arachnida; order Araneae; family Salticidae; genus Maratus; species Maratus michaelseni. Next base: position 76,426,863 of record OZ007599.1, on the reverse strand, counting down.
ACACACAAATTAAAAAATCTTTAAGACTCTATTTAAAAAAAACTGCTATATTTATTTATCTTTAGTAACAATATTAATGAATAATCAATCATCTAACTTACCCATCCCCCCTTTCTCCCAAAAGTTCCACTTTCCTCTCTGTCTTCTCACCCAGCAAATAGTTTAAAATCTTTAATAACATATATATATTTTTAAATGTTGAATTATTTCTTATTTTGTAGTAAGGTAACTCATCTCATTTACATCATCTCATAAAAGTATCACTCATCTAAAATCATCATTCCTTTTGAAATTTTTGCTCTGTCCTATTCTCCCAAAGAAGAGGAGTGGATTTCTAAATATGTGAGCAGAAAGCAAACATTTTTATCTTTTTTGCAGTTTGGCTGTTCTTCCCTGAATCACATGTATATTTTATGTTTTGAAATAAATATGTTTTCTAAAATAAGCCCCCATCCATTAACAAAATATCAGCTGTGAGAACAGCCAAACTACAAACAGACTAAAATTTTCTCTTTGGTCTTACCCCTCCATGTCTAGAAATTCACCCCTTTTTCTGGGGATGGAGAATAGAACTTTAAGGGGTGAGTTAGATGATCATTCAGTTATTGTTGCTACAGAGTAACATTACCACATAAAATCTTTTATAGTTGCTAGAAAGTTTTAAATTGATTAAAAAAAAAAAAACTTTTAAAGACTTTAAAGCAAAAGTGAAAAAATCTCGGCACCAATGGGCCAATTCCCACCACTAAATTTTTAGTATTCTTCGCCTAATAAGAATACTGATAAAATTTAGCTGAAGTATACTAATAAAATTTGACGAAGAATACTAATAAAATTTAGTTGTGGAAATCTGCCAATTGGCGCCTTGATTTTTGCACCCCTGCTTTAAAGTATGTACTGCGGGGGGGGGGGGGGGGGACAAAGGAAATAAAGAGGACTTTTTGGAAGGGAGGAGGGAATAATGTAGATCGTTATTTAAATATTGTTGGGAAAAAATGAAAAATGGAGCAGAAAAAATTAAGAAGTAAACTATGCATCCCCTTAAAACTATGCATTTTTGGTACCAGAGGGGGGCAAAGGGGAGAAACAGTAATTTTGAGATCAGATTTAGATTATTGATTAATTATTGTTACAATAAAATAAGAAATAAAAAAATACTTCAAAAATGCTTTTTAAAAATGTTATTTATTTTTTATTTATTTATTTATTTATTGAGGGGAGGGGGAAGGGTCAGGATATTAGGATGGAGGATTTATTTTTATTTTATTTATTTATTTTTTAATCTGCTGAAATACGGAAGATTTTCGCCCTTTTTTAAATTTTACAGATTTTAATTTTACAAAATGCATTTGGAGGGGGAGGATCATCATCAGATAAGGTTGGGAAGTAGGGGGAGACAAGCAGAGATTTTAGGAAAAGGGGTTAATTTAGGTGGTAGGTTGGATTTATTTATTTTTAATATAGAGTATTTAATAAGTCTGAAAAAAAGTTTAAAATTAAAAAGTTATACAGGTTAAAATATGCATTTTTAGTATCAGAGGGGGGGTGGGCAAAGGGGAAAACAGTAATTTTGAGAGCAGATTTAGATGATTGATTATTTATTGTTACAATAAAATAAGAAATTAAAAAAAAAATTAAAAAAATTGATTTTTTTTAGGGGGGGGGAGGGGGGGCAGGATTTTAGGTTGGGAATTTATTTTTATATTATTTTATTTATTTATTTTTTAATCTGCCGAAATACGGAAAGTTCTTGCCCCTTTTTCACTTCTAAATTAATGATAAAAACAAGTTTTTAAATATTTTTTTAAATCCCGATTATAAGCCCCTCCCAAGTTTAACCTTTTTTTATTTTGAAAAAGGTGGGGGGGGGGGCTTACAATGGGGATTTTATGGTATATCTAAATATAATATTATGTGTAATGTGATCAGCAAATTAGAATCCATCATGCTAGATTTGTACTAGATATTTAGTAGGGGCAAACATTTATTCTATAAAAATAAATTTTGAATTTAATTTACAGAAAATTACATTTTATAATGTATGCTTAAAAGAATTATATTTTTATCTTTTAAATTTATTCCTATAGATGATATGCAAATCCTACAAAATTTAAATTAACGCTTAAACAAATTAAAATAATATATATCAAATTGTATATATATCGAAAAAATATATTTGTTCAATGACACATAAAAATTGAGAAAAACTGCAAATAATATTCCACAAATAAAATTTTAGTTAAAAGCAGAAAGTTGTTTTATTCCTCATCTTAATATGACTAATCGACTCACAGTTAATCAATATTTAACAAATGTTATCCCATAAATACATGCATGCATGAAGAAACTCTTCTATTTATTATTAGAAAATTAAATGGACAGCGCCATCTGTTGGTACCATTTTTTCCAATCTCTCTGTAAATCACAAATGTAAGTGCAGGTTGAATAGAGATATAATAACAAAATTCTTGCAATTAAAAATTTTTTTTATCGATAGTTCTTCAGAGAACCACATCTATTCCAAGGCCAGTTAAATAAACAGCAAAATAAAAATATGGAAGTTCACTGGACCATGCGACGAGAAAACTGTGTCCGGGGCAAAGTTTCAATTTGGCACCCACCCCCTTCTTTTTGTGACAGGTAACACAAAACTGATAAAGTACAGAAACAGAAATAAATTCTATTGAATAAACATTTTGAGTTTTGAGAGGAGAAAACTTTTGTGTTTAAAACTTTGTTGTATAAAATATAAAATGTTGATACTGAATCCCCTTAATTTAGATAAATGTGTTTTTCATGCCAAATTATCCGATTTGATTAACATTTGGTTTATAGGTTTATTGTTATAAGGCGCTTCCCTAATTAGTTTTGGGGGATCATTGGTTAAGTACAAAGGGGGAACGGGGGGGGGGGGTGTTAATCCCCCTTAATTTAGATAAATGGGGTTTTCATGCAGAATTATCCAATTTGCTTCAAATTTTGTATATAGATTCATTGTGGTAAGGCGCTTCCCTGATTAGTTTTGGAGGTTCATTGGTTAAGTATAAAGGGGGGGAAACGGGGGGCTAATCCCCCTCCCACTTAATTTATTGTCGATCTCTTTCTTTTTCGAGGGGCATTATTCTTTGAAATAAGTGTATAATATACAATTAGTGTGAATAGCCTGTGAGCTAGATGCCATCAGTTTAATTAGGCACTTTTCTTTTTATCGTATTAATCTTTGTTAAATGTTTCTGTTAAATAAATATTTGTTTTTTAAATAAAGATAAATAATTTTTCTTGTGTAATCTTTATTTAAATATACACACATAGGCACAAAGGTTTTTTAATTTATCAAAATATCTTGATCATATGCAATAAATACATAGACATCAAGTTATGTTTTGATTTTTAAAAAAAAGTATATTTCAAATAGGAAGTTATTGACAACAAGTCTTGAATGTAGAAAATGATTCATATTATACATGTGTATTAATTTACAGAAAAGCTAGTTGTATTTGTATTTATATTACATTTTATATAATAATAAAATTACAATAATCCAGCAATATATGAAACACTATTTCTCTTTTCCAGCGTCCCCTCTCCTTTATTGTCACAAAAATTTGAGCATTTTTAATGCCTCAAAGTATAGATAGGAGTATGTAAATAAATATTTAGATAAATATATTTATTATTATCCTACTCTAATAGTATAAAATATCAGCTCTAACTGAAAATTACCTACTAAATTTGGGGGCCTAGGGCCCAATTAGCGTGCAATTACCAAATTGCTACAAGTTTCAAATTTATTTTACATTTGCAGTAGGCATATATATTTTTTAAATCTAGCTATTGTCTTAGTCGCTTTAAATAGTTTGAGTACAATAAAATTAATGCTTATAAAACTTACCTTATTCCAATACTTGTTTTGAATAGGAATTGATATTTTTGGCTCATTTTACATAATACAGCTGGGAAACAATATATATATATATATATATTTATAATTTTTAGCAGTTTGTAAAATTTATTATGAATATTTAACGAATTCTTAAACTGAATAGTCCTAGTTTTCATATTTTATTTATTTTAAAAAATAAATAAAAGCATATAAAAACACCGCATTAGTTGTTTTAATTAGAAAAAAAAAGTTATTCTATAAAATATTTACGAGAATTACGTGATAAATCCCGGATATCCAAGTACAATAAAGTTTAAAAGAAAAAAAAGATATATCTGAGTTCCAGGCTTGTTTTGAATGAGAATGAATATTTTTTGTTCCTTTTTAATAATACAGTGGAAAAAAATATAATTTACAGTTTGTAAAATTTAATATAAATATTTTACAAACTCTTAAAATAGTTCGTTTTCTGTTCTGTTAATTAAAAAACTCGTAAAAAAACATCACAGAATTTATTTTTAAATGCAGCTTAAGAAAAAGAAAAGTTTTCGATTTGCTGAACTTCGATTGCTGACAATAGATGGCGCTGTTAGGAGCCAAGATCTAGGGATCCTACATTAGAGAGAGATTGGACATTGCGTCGCCCGCAGATTTGACAAATCCGCCATTTTAGTTATGTCGTATGTATACGCTGGTATTGCTTTCTGAAGAAAATTTGGATTTTAAAGATTCAACGTTTTAAATATTGTATCAAGACTTATTACACTATTAATAGATAATTTTCTTTTGTTGTTTTTAGTAACTTTTTAATATTTAGTAAAGTTTATTTATTTTGTAACATATTTTAAATTGTCAGAGTTCAATTGTTGTGTATGCGGTCAACTTTAAAGTCTCATTAAATAATAACTATCGAAATGAGTAACACAAACAAAGCAATTTCGTTTCTGCGTCTCTTTTTTTACATTTTAAAACTGATTTTGATTTAAATCTTTTTGTAGTGAGTGAGCAAAACGTGTAAATAATTTGGAGTTTCGAAGTTTGACACAGTTGGCGGTAACTGGCAAACGTTGTTGGCGATGAATTTCTGTTTACATTTTGAAACATTTATTTTAAGAACGTAATACAGAATAAAATTGTATATAGTGCACTCTTTTTAAAATATGAAATTGTTTATAAATTATAAGGAATAATTGAATAAATTGTTAAAGTGTTCATTTTTTAATAATTTCTTTTTTAAATATCCGCGGAATTTGAGAGCACAAGACATAAGCATTTAAATTTTTTCTCATTAAAAAAAAAAATCTATATATAAAAGCGCTGACTCTGACAATTGCAAAAATATATAAATTCAGAATATATAAACCTCTATATTAATAAACATTACTAAGCATATGTGTGTAAATTTTTTTATTCAGTTTCTCGGAATGTTTTTTTTTTTTTTTTTTTTGCATATTTAGGTATACTTAGTATTATAAAGTGTATTATTCTAGAGAATTGAACCTTTTTAATTTCATACAACCAATTAGTTTCTTTAAAACTATCTAAATTTATTAATGTAAATACATTAATGAAGAAGGTATATTAGGAATAATTTTCAAAAATTTATACTTTTCTGAATATTTCAGTATTTTTTTTTAAAATTTCTTATTGCTGTTAAATGATATATTTTTAACTTTATGAAATTAAAAGAGTTCCCTCTAAGAAATTTTATTTATTTACTTAAAAAAGTAACCTAACTAATCTATGTCATGAGTCATGACCATTTAAACATAGAGGAAAGTAAAAAGAAATACCCACACTACAAAAAATTACATTATGTAGCATTTCTTGTGTTATGCATAAATTAAAATGTTTATTTTAAGTGAAAAAAAAACCCCAAAATCTTGAATATTTGTTTATAATCAAATTCGATTTTTTTAAGCATAATGTAAAGTCCCGAAATGTTAACCCTGCAATTTAGCCGAATAAAAGAAAAAGCATTTTCTGAGAATTCTTATTCATTAAAACGGAATTGTGCTTATGTTTATGTTCTGAATGACTCTTTGAAGGCATATGAAATGAATTTCTGGTGATTTTAATAGAATAAAAAGTGTTGACGCGGATGAAAATGCATTGCGTTCTACGGCGTTCCATCTGCTTTGTAACTAATATGGCGGACTTTTCGTCAATGTCCAATCTCTCTCTAATGTAGGATCCCTACCAAGATCAAATCGGTTGCTCTCCATTCCCCAAGGGCTTGTCGTTCCGTTGCAGCTTTAGTGACGAAGTGTCAAGCGTCTTGAAGTATTATATTGATTTGTTAACGCAAAAGGATAATTAAACAGAAATTGACGTATATGTATGCCTCCAGGAAAAGAATTTAATCAATTGTATCCTAGCATTGGATTGCCACCAGAAATTGAACATATGAAGAGAGCGACATTTTCAACTGGGATTCTACTATAAATTTTTAGTGATTGGAATAACACATTGGACATTTTACCTCAACCTGATTCCCTCAAAAAGTAAGTAAAGCGAAATTTATACATTTATTTTCCTCTGTACTTAATTTAGTTACGTATTAGAAATAGATTTAAAAGATAATTTTTTTTTTTAAAGCTCAACGCTCCATGCAAAACACGATATCGTGTTCTTATGAGACTGGCTAGATGCTATCCATTGATCATATGTATTATCAAAAGTATTATTAATTTGAATTGGGTTCAAATCATTATAATAAATGTAAAGAATAAACTGTTTACCTTTTAAATTAGATTTTAATGAACACTTCCGATTCACTATTTGCCGCCATTTTGCAATGAATCGGTTTCGTAACTTAATTTCGGTTTGTTAATTCAAATCTTTCCAATATATTAAATTTAAATGATCAATTATTAGATTAAAAGTATTTTGATTTTTTTAAAAATGTATATCTATATTTTATAATATATTTAGCAATACTGAGTAAATGTTCTTTTTCTTATTTATTCGTTATTTATTTAAAATTCTAATTAGAACACTGTTTTGTGTTCTTAAAAGTCTTGTGCCATTCTATCATAAAAAAATTTCATTTTTTTTCAAAATTGTGTTTATATTTTTTCGAAATTTTAAAATTGAACGAATAAGCTATTTAAAATATTTCAAATTAGATTTTAAAGTTTCTATCTTCCGTTTAGCAGTTCGTGCCATTTTGTAACGTTGGTACTTTTTGTGAACCGAATTTTTTTCGAATGTAAAATGTCTTGAAAATGCATTCTGGTAGATGGTTCCGCTGTATTATAACATCGTTTATTTTCTAACTGCATTCTAAAATACACTGCTCAAAACAATTAAAGGATATTGCAGTTTTAGGTGGATTTTGTATCTGGGAAACTTTTTAGCTGATTGATACATGGTCGACAGACATAGTAGGTTATATGAGAATAAATTACACATGTTTGGCAGAAAAAAATGCATTTTATTGCGCATTTGTGTACAAAAGGAAAAAAACACAATTTGTGCATATGAGAAAAAAAGAATAAGAAAAGGTGTTTTCTTCAAAGAAAATCATTTTCAGTAGGGCGTATGGTTTCCACGGGCGGCCAGCAACGTTGAACACTTTTGAGGCATGGACTCAATGAGGCTATTAATGACGAGTTGGGGTATTCTGCCCCACTCTTCCAGAAGAGCTCTTTCTAGTTCTTGGAGAGTTTGTGGGGGTTGTTGGCGGCCAGAAACTCGTCTTCCTGGAGCGTCCCAAACGTGCTCGATTGGATTCATGTCTGGAGAACACGCTGGCCATTCCATTCGAACGATTCCTTCCTCGAAAAGGAAATCCTCCACCAGGTTTGCACGATGTGGCCTGCAGTTATCGTCCATTAAAATGAAGTTATCTCCGATTGCTGCAGCGTAAGGGACTACAATAGGTCTGAGGATCTCATCCCTATATCGGCGACCAGTCAGAGCTCCATCTCGAATGATGTAGAGGTCAGTGCGACCGTCAATGGAGATGCCACCATACACCAACACTCCTCCACCGCCAAATCTGACACTTTCGTGCACGAACGCAGGATTATTCCTACTGCCACAGTCCCTCCAGATGAAAATACGCCTATTATCCGGATGCACAGAAAAACGGGACTCGTCAGAAAACAGAATATTGCTCCATTCATTTCTCCTCCAGTTGACATGCTCGGTTGCCCACTCCCTGTGGTCGCGACGATGCCTTGATGTTAATCTAACACATACCATCGGTCGGCGAGCATACAGACCTACAGCATGGAGCCGGTTTCGGACAGTCTGAGTTGAAATCGTGGTGCCTGTAGCCGAGCGAAGGTGTTGTTGGAGAAGAGTAGCGTTCATGTTTCGGTGTCTCCGAGCTGTTAACGCTAAATACCGATCTTCATTGGGCGTTGTTGCCCGTCTACGACCTTTCCCTGGTCTTCGGCCTGCACATCCACTCTCCAAAAAACGGTTCCAGATCCTGGAAATGACACTTTGTGACACTCCAATGGCTTGCGCTACTTCGGCATCAGTTTGGCCCCCTTCTAACCTACCAACAGTTCTCCAAGCTTGTGAATCTGTCGAATGACTTCGCTGAGACATCGTACTCATCGAAACAAAGCAATCACTGAATGCCGATCATCCTTGTCTTCATTCTCTTTTATCCAGTTGAAAGTCAAATTTCATTCGCTGCCGCTGAAGCGACGTTTTTGACGTCGAACTCAAAATTTGCATACTCCACAGTTTGAAAACCAGAAAAATTTGCATTTGTGATTCTCTTCTTCTATTTTCGGCAAAAAAAATTTCGTTTATATCTTTATTTTATATAAAACTTCAAATATCCTTTAATTGTTTTGAGCAGTGTATAATTAAATCTTTTAATAATCACCTATTATGTAACTATAAATAGTGTCAGTTCACTAATTAAGGCTTCACTTCATTTTAAATGTTTTTGAGTGTGTTGTTTGAAGTATTATGAGCATTATAAAAACCGTTCACCATATCAATCTTGTCTCATTGCTTGTAATGTAAATTTCGTATTTAAACGCTGACATCTATTGGAATTTGTGTTTTTAAAAATAGTAATTGAATTTTTAATTAAAATCCATTGATTGACCATTTAATTTTATTGAATTAAATGGCCATTAATTTAATTGAATATTAATTGACCATTGATCTATGTGTAAAATAAACTGAGCTTTCCGATTTAGTTAATTATTTTGAAAATGGTGTAATATTATCTGAGATATCAGTGTTCTAAGTTAAATATTCTATGGTTTTTCAAAATGGATGCCAATACGCCGCTGAAGTGTGACGTTTCAACATGGCGCTGGGCATAAACAGATCGAAGTGCCCATTGAAATAACATGGACGTAAAAAATAAAATCATCTAGGAATAATAATTTTCATATTTAAGAACTTTCAGGCACTGTTCCGCAAAGTTTAAGGTATGCTTTTCATTATGAATTCACCAAACTTCCGATTTTGTGCTTTAAATTTGAATAATTTATTAAAAAGACATTAGCTTAACTCCGGTTAGACAAACATGGCAGTTGTTTACATCGTCTGAATCGGTGATCTTTACATTCATGTCTGTCACGATGTATTTATCGCTCTTTAATACATATAAGTAATTTGATGTTTTATAAGTAAAGAGAAAGGCATATTAAATTTTAAAAAAATTATTGAATTATTTTTAAGAATTTACGTATTATAATACTATATATTTAATATATTAAAATTTAGTATTTTTATTTAATATACAGTCGAACCTCGTTAACGTGAACACGCTTAACGTGAATTACTTTTAACATGAACAGTTGTCACTGTCCCCGTCAAAATGAATACGGATTCTACTGTTTTTTCTCCTTTTAAGATGAACACGTTTAACATAAAATTTCTCGCTTAATATGAACAATTCTCGATGTGCCCATGAAAGATTTTGACGCTTAACGTGAACGAAAATTTCTAGAAAAGTGTGAAAGCTTCTTTTTCCCTAGGGAACAACGGGTTATTCTTTAGAGCTTTATGAAAAGGATTATACTTTAGAGCGATAAAAACGAGTATACTATTGCCATTAGAATGTTCTCACTTTTGGACAATACAATACCTGTCATCAACTACATTCCACCAGGATTAGGGAAAGATGCTACCTAAAGGGGGTTTACCTACCTAATGCTTTGTTTCTTTCTTTACACTTGGAAAATTTACAGTTTTATTATTGCAACTTTCATATGAAAGGTAGCATGCGTTTGCGACATTTCTCGATCCACTAGACTTCTGTTCTAGCGTACTTCTGAGCCAATCACGGCTATCGCTGGATGGAAATAGGAGCTCCTACTTGTTTACCAGTCTCGCTCTGAGGGGAATGACAAGTTTGTTTTGTGACGATATGGATATTTAAAAAAGTAGATTTAAGCTCTGTTTTCAATTATTTCGTTGCGCTATTAAGGAGGAATATTTAATATTATAAGCTTAATAAAAGAGGAATCATCATTTACTATTATCAGTTGATTAAAATAAGAGTCATCATTTGCAGTTATTTTTCAGTTGCATAGCTGCCATGTGTTTCGCGAATTGAAGTGATTCTTTTCTAAGACGTATTCAGTATAGAAGGAAATATGGACTTTTCTTTTAATTGAATTTCTGAATTAATTGGCCAGCTAGTGTCACTTTTGAAAGCAGAAGTGTAATTTCTTCTTCTGCTTTGAAAGTGTACATCTGCTAGCCGAACTCGATTTAATAAATTGACTGTGAAACTTTATAAATGGATTACCACATTTAAAGAAAGGGCAGAAAGCTGAATAAAGCAATTTCAGGTTTAGTAAGCATTGAGTTTTATGTCCATTATATTTATTTCTAATGAATAATTATAAGCACCTGTGTATTATTTGCATATTATTTAATAACATTAAACAGTGATTTAACATGTCTGTTTACATGTAAAATTTCAAAGAATAAAAGTAATTTCAATCTATTTTAGTAATGGGAGATTTCCAAAATAACTGCCTGTTTAATACTTTATACTTAAAATACATAATTCCATTAAAAAAAATACACCTTTTGACATGGGTATAACATAACATATATATGTATCACATTATGTATTATAAAATGTATTCATTTACGTGTTTATATGTATTTAAGTGATTGAGTGTTATATTATTGTAGTTACCAAATTACAGAAATTTAACATCCTGATTTAACAAAGTTATAAATATTTTTAACTAGACTAGTTTAAATATATAAGAATACAAAAATTTCTTATAATATATATTTATATAATAGTTTAAAATTTAATATTAATGTCTGCTCTTTAGTCTTTATACATCTCATGAGTATTATTATAATTATTTTACAAAACTTTTTAAATTCCTACTATTAGCTCACACTCTTTATATATATATATCTTGTTGGAATTTTCAATCGTTATTAAAATATTTTCTATTCATCCATTCAAGTTCAAATAAATTTTTTAAAACTTGTACTGGATGACAATTGTTGTTAATACAGTTTTTTCAAATATTAATTCATTAATTTAATTTAATTAATTAATTTTAATTTTTATATGGGAGAAAAAAATTTCTCCCATTGTTTTCATAAATGAAATGAAAGATTTATCTCAAATTAGTGATGCCAACAAAAAATAAAATACCGCAACGAGGATTATAAAATAATGTTCAATAAAGATAACGTGGGACATTAATGCTGTACGGGTTTATTTTATATATTTATGATTAAAAAGTAGGAATTGACTTAAAAAAAATTGTATTACTTGTTATATCTGTAGTTGAAAATAAAGGTAGAAAAAACTTTATTGTTCCTTATTTAGTGTAAACAAAGTGTAGCAAAATAGTAATATTAATGTAAACAAAATTACTACTTTAATTTTTATTTATTGAAAAGCTCTTATTAAAATGGTAAGTATTTTTATTACCTCTCATGGGTATTAGCTAAATATTTAATTATGAATTCAGTTAGAATTACTTTTTGTCAATTATATATTTTTTACTATAGGATCATTAGGCCTAACACTATCTTCCTTAGAATAAAATTTTTCTTGGTCAAAATTATTTTGAAAAAACATTAAACATCATTTTTTTAAAAAATAATATCAATTAAAATCACCAGTTACTAACTTTTTTTATGTAACTTTGAGAAACTTATAAAATATCACTTTCCTACTGAGTGTTAACTTATCAGAAATCAATAACACAACCATTTTTTGAATTTAAACCAAATTATCTGTGTGATAGTAATCCTAAAGTGGTAGTTAATTTGAAAATGACTGATAAATAATTATATTTAGATAACAAATAAAATTCTTTTGTAATATATGTTTTGTATGTTGAATGTTACCTCTTTTTAAAAGAAACTTGAGTACTTTTATGTTAGCCAGGCACAGATAATAAATTGCTAAATATTGTTCCCATCACCATCATTTGTATTTTATTCATTTCATTTAAAACCTAAACTTTTCATTCATTTCATTTAAAACCTAAACTTTTCATTCATTTCATTTAAAATACACACACACACACAAAAAAGGATAATATCACAAACAAATAGATTTTATTTCTACATCAAAGCATTATTTCAAATTTAATATTTTCATATGCAAAAATATTTTCATATGCTGCTGTTGGTGAAATGTGTGCAGTCTAACATAAAAACACCAAAACTTGCTTCTATAATTTTATGCTTATGATTACTTAATACTTCCTTATTGCTATTAAGGATTCTATCATGTATAGTTTCTCCCTTTCATACAGGGCTGAAACTATCTTTTTTTTTCATCCAGGGAAACATGGATTGCATTATAATACATCTCCGTAGCATAAAAATTTTACCTTGATCCAATCAAATTTATAAAAATTAAAGCAAAACAGTGTGTAATTCAAAGGCAAAATCAGTTTGAGGTCATTTAGCATTACATTGGGATCAGGGCCCGACTAGCAAGTTTTTGTGCCCAGAGCACTTTCAATTTTTCGTGCCCCCTTAGATTGGTTGATTTACTGATAATAGTTTTTTTTTTTTTTTTTTTTTTTTTTTTTTACATATTGCACGCTTATTTGAAGAGTGTCAACTCAAAAAATTACGTTTTCCAGAAAACTGAAAAACAGTTCCAGGAATAAAAATAAAATATTGTTATCTATTATTTATTGAAATGTGATTTTAACCACAGATTGAAATATAGTTTTCTCATTTTATCGTATTAATACCTCAAATATCACATTTTTTCAATGTGCAATATGATAAAATTGAATTATTTGATAAATACAGCGCATCAATTACTAGAAAATAATAAGAAGTATACTTATTAATGATTTATCGATATTGAATGATAAAACCAAACTGATACTCAGTGCCAAAAAAAAGTCCTAAAAGAAATAAAAACGTTAAGTTCAAACGCAAAAGAAAAAAAACGTGCTGCTTTCTTTTCTACTTCAACAGAACAGGGGTCTTGCTCCGTCCGTCAGCAAATGTGACCACGTGTGTGGGTTGTTACTTATTAGTTTGATTGACAGTATGACAAGCCAATCAGATAGTTCTGCTGAACCTCAGACGTACGCTAGAACAGAAGTCTAGTGGATCGAGAATTGTCGCCATGCGTTTAGTCTTTTATTCTTTTTTTTTTTACTTTCTTCTATCTTTACAAGAAAGTATTGGATTCATGATAATTTTCAACTTCCGGTTTTCGACGGATTTATACGTTTCAGAAGGTCTTGAACACGATTTGACCATTTTTAGAAAATGTCTGTCTGTGACTCTGTCTGTCTGTATGTGACAAAAATTTTGTGGGCGCTCTATCTGAAGAACTAATGAACAAAATTTAATCAAACTTTATATTCAGTTATTCCCTGATATAAATTGGTGCTGATTAGTTTTTGGTACTAATCGCCCGACAGGTGGCGCTGCTATGCTGCATTTTTCGCGATTTCCGCAATAGCTCTATCTCAAGAACTAATGCACAGAATTTCAGCAAATTTCAGATTCAGTTAGACCTTGACATAAATAAACGCTGATTAGATTTTGGTGCAGATATCCCAACAGGTGGCGCTGCTATGCTACTTTTTTCATTATTATCACGATAACTATATCTCAAGAACTAATGCACGGATTTTCATCAAACTTCACATTCAGTTAGAGGTTGACATAAGTTGTTGCTGATTAGGTTTTGGTGCAAATCTCCCAACAGGTGACGCTGCTATGCTACATTTTGCAGGATTTACACGATTTTAGCAATAGTCATATCTCAAGAACTAATGCATGGAATTTAATAAAACTTCAGATTCAGTGAGACCTTGATATAAATTGGTACTGATTCTTTCTAGTGTATGCGAAATAGAAGAAAGTTTTGGGATTGGCACAACCGACTAGTTTTTACTTCGTTTACCCATATGAATTTATAAAGGCATTCACATATACAGTACAATTGCTCAAAATGAGTCGCAAATTTCAGCAATCCTTAAGCTTGCAAAAAGAGCTTGATATATTACATAAATTAGATTCCAGAAATTAAAGAAAATCTGAAATTGCTAAGAAATATGGAATCGCTAAAAGTACGGTATCAATGATTTTAAAAAGTAGAAACAAAATTGAAACAGCTTGTGTGCTAAATAAGCAAATAGCTAATGAAAAAATGTGGTTCACTGCATGGTCTTGTATAACACTGGAAATGACGGTTACTGATAAATTTTGACTGTTAAATTTTACGAGAAAACCCTGTTGTCCCGTTAGCTTCCATGTTCCATTAGCCCTCAGTCTTCCCCATATATATTTTTCTCAATATTTTTTATCTGGATTTTTTCTTACTGATAGCATGAACTACAGATAACATGAACACAAATTTAATTCCCCTTGAGGTTCATGTTAACGAGGTTTGACTGTATTATATTATTAATTTAATATAATTCATTATATTATTTATATATATACAACATTAATTATTTATTAAGATTAATACTAATTATAATTATAAATATTTCATTATTAATAATATTAATTATAGTTTTTAATATTAAATATAATTATTAAATAATTAATATTTTAGTTCATATTATTATATTATAATTATTTTAATTAAGAATAATAATTAAATTATGTTACTATGATAATTTAAATTTATAATTTGTAATAATATTCTTTGTTATTAATTTATATTAAATATAAATATATTAATATAATTATAAATATTGATAATAATATAATATAAAATTATAATATAATCTATAATAATAATAATAATTATTATTATTATTATTTAACCATATTAAATTAAATATATATTACGTTAAATTAATATTATGAATAATTAATACTAATAATAAATAATTATTTATCATTTTAAATAATTAATAAATATAATTTATATTAATAAATAATATGATATTAATTTTTAATAATAGTTATTTAATTATATGTATAGTATGTATATAAAAATAATTAATATAATTAAATTAATGAATGATATAATTAATTAATATCAATTATATTTATTAATCATTTAAAATGATAAATAATTATTTGTTATTAGTATTAATTATTCATAATATTAATTTAATATAATATATAAATAATTTGATATGTTTAAATTGATTTAATATTTAATTTAATATATTATATTTAATAATTATTTATATTATTATAATATATCATATTTTATATATTTAATAAATTATTTAATATATAATTTATATACTTAATTTAGATATTATTTGTAATTTATGTATTATAATAATTTATAAATTATAAAATATCTTTAATAGTTTTTTTAAATATAAAATTAGTAAAATTATTAATTTAAATTAAATAAAAGTTTTACTTATAAGTAGAGAGAGACAGAAATATCTTGACAGACATGAATGTAAATATCACCACTTCAGCCGATGCAAACAACAGTAATGTTTGTCTAACCGCAGTCAAGCTAATGAGTTTTTAATAAATTGATCAAATTTAAATCACAAAATCAGAAGTTTGGGGAATTTCATAATGTAAAGCGTACCTTAAACATTGTAGAATAGTGCCTGAAAGTTCTTATATATAAAAATTATTATTCCTAGAAGATTTTATTTTTTACGTCTATGTTATTTCAATGGGCACTTCAGTCTGTTTAAGCCATATTGATGACGTCATGACTTCAGCGGCGTATTTTGGTTATGGTTTGGATTCATGTAAGAGTAGTGTTGAGTTGTATTATTTCGGCTCTGGCTTTAAATCGGCTGGGACAGGATGCCTTTAAATATCAGAGAATGGTAAACAAAATAGAAGTTACTTAATAGTAAATTGACAGCCCATGGAGCTTAAATTTATTCTATCAGTTCCCAGTAAGATGTAGATTTGCATCCTGTGTCCATCATTGGTCCCCTCTTAGAATTCTATCTTAGTGTAGGGATTTTCAGTTATAAACTACTCTTAGTCTCAAGTGCAGCACGGATCTCATGTTGTAGCACCCAACTGGGTAAGTTTGGTGACCCCACCCTCCTGTTGGAGCTGAATTGTAATGCATATTAATCATGTCTTTCAATTTAATCAAATGAATCATGTTATTCATTTTAATTATTTTGATCTCTAATTGCATTTTATTATAAAATACTATAACTTGGCATAATAATAATTACTATATAGCCACTATAAAACGAAAGTACAGTAATTTTTTTTTTCTTTAACTTTCGGAAACTGACCAAAACACCAAACTGATGCTGCATTACGAGTATTTTAAGTTTTTCTTTTAGAGTGGTCACCAGATATTATGCTATATATATTCGCGTGCTGAGTCCGAATCTGGGGTCTATTTTACTCTAAAATAATTAGGGGGGTGTCTGGGGCCCCCTGGCGGCAGATTTTTTACCTGTACACTACATAGTGATACCTTATTTTAAAGATCTCACTTAGTACATTACGTTGCCGTTTTAAAATTTTTAATTTGGGTGGGGCCCCAAAAAAGGAGTAATTTCTTTAATTTTCATCCGTTCATAGTAACATAATACCTTAAATTAATGGTCTTGGCGCGGTCTTTCCAGTCATGGAATTTATTTTTTGATAGGTCCACTGTGGGTCCAGTTGCCCCCTATAGGGGCATTTTTTAAACCTTTTGAATGATATTCATGTTAACATCATTTTCAATTACAAGCGTTTTTCTCAAAACTAATTCTTTTTTAATAATTAAAAAAATTAAAAGTGCTCAGATCGGCTCGGCTTCTCTATTAGTCCGGAATTTGCGTGCTGAGTCCGAATCTGGGGTCTATTTTACTCTAAAAAAATTAGGGGGGCGTCTGGGGCCCCCGCCCCCTAATTTTAACTGTACACTACATATTCGAGTGACACCTTATTTTAAAGATCAACCCCTCCTCCTAAAACCTCTGCTTTTCTTCCGCTATCCCCCCCCCCCAGCCTCATCTCATGAAGACCCTCCTTCTGCAAATGCATCTCATTAAAATTTAAATCTTTAAAATTTTTTATTTTTTTTCTGCTCTATTTGTTATTTTTTATAACAATATTTAAATAACAATGTAAATGATTCCCCTGCTGTCTTCTCAAAAGTCCTCTTTATTTTCTTTGCCCCTTCCCCCCCCAGTACATACTTTAAAATCTTCAATTTTTTTCGCTACAATAATTAAATAATAATTTTCAACAATAATTAAATAATTATCTAATTTTCTCCTCGTCCCCAACCAAAAAAATTCTACGTCTCCCTCTCCCCCCACCCCCCATCTCCAATACACAAACTTTACATTTAAAAAAATTATTTTTAAAAGATTTTTATGCTTTATGGTTACTTTGTAGCAACAATAAATAAATGATCATGTAACTCCCCTTAAATTTACATACCCCATCCCTAGAAAAAGGGGTGAATTTCTAGACATGGAAGGGGGGGGGGGGGCAGAAGCACAGAGAAAATTTTAGCCACATATTTAGAAATCTGACCCTCTCCCTTCTGACAAATGAGCAGAGCAAAAATATCAAAGGGGGTGATTATTTTAAATGAGGGATACTTATATGAGATGATGTAGATGAGCTGTGTTACCTTACTATAAAATAAAAATTAGAACAGCATTTAAAAAAATACATATTAAAGATTTTAAAGTATACTGTTGTCCAGAAATTAAGGGGCAGTGAACAGTTTTAAATGTTTCGTGAAATATCTTACTGAAACATGAGGAAATGCACAGAATGCCCTTGAACTTTGAGGATGTAAAGAACATGTTTGACTTCATGTTTTTCAGTGAAGATTTTGTCACGAGAACAATTGGGGGGGGGGGGGCAATAATAATTTTAATAATAAAATTATATTAAAGTCTAATAATGCTTAAAGTGATAAAAACATAACACGGAATATTTAAAATACCTTTTTAATGTAGATAACATATGTTTCGTTCATAATTATCGGTGATATCTTTGGATCTTAATGATAAATACAATATTAAGATCAATAATATATAATAAATACAATAATATAATATAACATATATAATATATATATATATATATATATATATAGACAAAAAATGTAATGAGACATTAAAGATAAAGCATAACTTTATTTTTCCACATAAGTACCAAGTACATTGAGACATTTGTCATACCGGTTTATAAGCATCAAAAAGTCCTCCAGCAAAAAATCAGGGCTTTGCATACGGACGAAGCATTGAACGGCTATGAGCGAAAGACGACACAGCAGGTGAACGCGAACGTGCAAGACACCCATACCATTGGGTAGAGGTCGACTGCGATCAAGCAGATGGTGCGTTTCCAGTGCCTGCACAGATGGCGCTTGCTGTGTCGTCTTTCGCCCATAAGCGCCATCTGCGCAGGCACTGCAACAGCACCATCTGCTTGATCGTGGTTGACCTCTACCCAATAGTATGGGTGTCTTGCATGTTCGCGTTCACCTGCTGTGTCGTCTTTCACTCATAGCCGTTCAACGCTTCGTCTGTATGCAAAGCCCTGATTTTTTCCTGAAGGGCTTTTTAAAGCTTATAAAGCGGTATGACAAATGTCTCAATGTACTTGGTACTTATGTGGAAAAATAAAGTTGTTTTATCTTTAATGTCTCATTACATTTTTTGTCTTTCATACACACCTTTGTCCACAGTCGCCAGGGGAAACTTATTTTCCGACTGACCCTCGTATATATATATCAGGGATTTGTTTTGGAAAAAATTGGGTCCTTTAAAGGACTCTTCATAAAATTTTTCATTTCAAAACAGGACAATTCACAAAATTATTTTCCCTAAAAAACGACCCTTCACAAAATTATTGTCCCTAAAACAGGACCCT
Organism: Maratus michaelseni; assembly: GCA_963931845.1. Lineage (NCBI taxonomy): Eukaryota > Metazoa > Arthropoda > Arachnida > Araneae > Salticidae > Maratus > Maratus michaelseni. Next base: position 76,407,740 of record OZ007599.1, on the reverse strand, counting down.
TCAAAAAATTCTTTGTCCTTAAAGATAGGTTTTTCACAAAATTTTTCCATCTTTAAACATAACATTTCGCAAATTAATCATTTAAAAGTAAAATCTGACCTGCCATATTTACATATATAAAGAAAAAATATGTATTTTACATCCATATATCTTCTTAAAAATGTATAAACAAGAACCTGAATATAACAATCATTTCAAATTCACAAAATTATAATTGGATTTATCACAAATCTAAAAAGCTCTTCACAATTTCACAAAAACAGGACACTGAGAAAAAAGTCTGAACAGACCCCTGTATATATATATTATTATATATATATTATATTTATTATATTTATGTATATATATATATATATATAATATAATTATATAAAATAACAATATATAATAAATACAATCAATAAATACAATATTATACAAATAAAATACAAATATAATATAATGATAAATACAATATTAATGATAAATACAATAAATACATTAAGATCCAAAGATGTCACCGATAGTTGTGAACCAAACATATGTTATCTACATTAAAAAGGTATTTTAATATTCCGTGTTATGTTTTTATCACTTTAAGCATTATTGGACTTTAATTTAAAGTTAACAAGTGATTGTATTATACCCCATGGCAGAATGTACGCGACACTGCGATGGGCGTCGCAGACCTTTTAGGGCACCTGTAGGCTAAAAACATACAGAAATGCCACGGACGCGCTATAGCGCGTAAATTATGCGAAAAAACAACAAACTTCGTCGAAGGATCACGAAAGAAAACGTCGAATTTCGTCGAAGAATCGCGAAAAAATGTGAAATTTATTTAAAGATCGCGAAAAATGGCTAATTTCGTTGACAGATCGCAAAAAAATGCAAATTTAGTCAAAGGCCATGAAAAAACGCAAATTTCGTCAAAAGGTCGTAAAAAAAACAGGAGTTTCGTTAAATGATCGCGGAAAAATGAGATTTTTGCCGAAGGGCTACGGAGAAAACGCCAACTTTGTCAAAGGATCGTGGAAAAACTATTAATTTCATCAAAAGATCATGAAAAAATGGCCAATTTCGTCAAAAAAACGACAAATTTTGTCGTCGGATCGCCAAAAAATGGAGAATTCTGCCGACAGATGGCAAAAAAACTGTAAATTTCTTCGAAGGATCGCCAAAAACTGGTAAATTTCGTCGAAGGATCTCGAAAAAATGGTAAATTTCGTCAAAGGATCTCGAAAAAATGGTAAATTTCGTCGAATGATCTCGAAAAAACGGCAAATTTCATCGAAGTATTTAAAAAACGGCAACTTTAGGCAAAAAATTGCGGAAAAAAGGCGAATTTTGTCCAAATGCCAAAGAAAAAATGCAAAATTCATCAAAGGATCTGGGAAAATGGTTAATTTCGTTGACAGATTGCGTAAAACGCAAATTTCGTCAAAGGGTCATGGAAAAACTTTATTTTCGTCAAAAGACTAAAAAAAAAACCATGAGTTTCATTGAAGGATTGTGGAAAAAACGGGAATTTCATCAAAGGGCCACAGAAAAAAGGCAAATTTCGTCAAATGGCCACAGAAAAAATACCAATTTTGTCAAAGAATCGTGGAAAAAACTGCTAATTTTGTCAAAGGATCACGGGAAAAGTGTGAATTTCGTCGAAGGGCCACGAAAAAAAAATGTCATATTCGCCAAAGGTTCATGGGGGGAAAAAGAAGCGCTAATTTCGTTAAAGGTTCACGAAAAAAACATGAATTTTGGGAAATAGTCCCGGAAAAGTTGCAGCATTCCTTTAGAAAACAGCAGACACACAAAGTTTTGTGCTTATTAATATAGGCATAGTTTTTAATCTGAAACAATATACTGCACTAACTTTTGAAAAATCTGGTTAACCCGAAATCAATTTGCAAGAATCTGCACCCAGCCTGAAATCGACTCGAATCAAAAGCAGAGTTAATCCGACCTGCAACAAGAATCATTATTGCCGAGAGAGGATTTTCTCTCCTCCCCTCTCTGCTGTAACCTTTCAGAAGGTTTGCTGTGAATTTTAGAAATTTTTTTTTTACTCAGATAGGCTGATAAATGCTGATGCCTTAATTAATTAGCACTGCAACTATAACAGCAGCAAGAATAGATTTATATGATATATTGCGTATTGCAGACTATTTTTGAAAACATTAGCGTTGCAGACACTTGTAGATAGTTCTGTCACAATTAATTAGCACTACAACTACAACAGCAGCAAGAATAGATTTATGATATATTGCGTATTGCAGACTGTTTTTGAAAACATTATTAGCATTGCAGACACTTGTAGATAGTTCTGTCACTGGGCTATTATACTATTAATAAAATTATTTTATATTTTCTATTACCTAAGTAACAGAAAATGCTAAAAATGATCTGTCACTGTAGTTCCTGTTCAACACATGTGTGCATTTGTATATCCATATAATCCTATGGGATGTTCTCCTCAATTTTCAATTATTGTTGTAACTTTTTGAGTTTTCCTTATACTTCACTGGCTTTTTTTTATATGAGTTGCCTTATAGTATTGATTATCAAATCATGACAAAAAATCTTTGCTGTAGTTTGCGCATGCACAGTTAAAATTTATTTCATAAAAATACCTATATCTCATCAAATATTGAATATATTAATATTTTAATCACAGTATACTATTTCTATGTTTTTTTGTCCAGTTTTGGAAAGAGCTGTTAAATTCGGCTGAAAGCTCTGCATGCTATAAAAAAATCCTTTTTGAATTTTTCACAGAAACGTTAACATCTTCATGAATATATGTGCTATGCTTAAACAAATGCAGACAAATGTTGAACAGGACCTACATAGTCATTTGCTACAGTGACAAACCATTTTTAGCATTTTTTGTTACTTGGGTGATCAAAAATATTATTTTATTATTAAAATTATTATTACACCCCCACCTCCCTAATTGTCCTCGTGACAAAATCATCACTGAAAAACATGAAGTCAAACATGTACTTTACATCCTCAAAGTTCAGGGGCATTCCGGACATTTCCTCAAGAGTTTCAGAAAGATATTCGACAAAATGTCTGAAATTGGTCATTACCCCTTAATTTCTGCACACCAGTGCTGAGTGGGGACAGTGGGGAAAATAGAACTTTTGGGAGCAAGAAGAGAATTTTACATGATTGATTATTCATTTATTGTTATTAAAGATAACCAAATACAGCAGATTAAAAAAAATAGTTTTAAAGATTTTAAATATTGTATGTGTGTGCGTGTGAGGGGGGGTGGGCATTTTTGGAGTAGAGAGAAAACTTAGGTGACAAATTAGCTACTTACTTTTACTAGAGAATAACAAATAGGACAAAAGATTTCTTCAAATAAGAGTTTTACAAATTTTAAATTTGTGTTCTTGGGGATGAGGGGTAATAGGAATTTCAAAGGAAGAGGTTTGTAATTTAGATGATTTGTTATTTATTTATTGTTAATAGTGAGCAACAAATAGGACAGAAGATTTTTTTTAATAAATAGTTTAAAAAAATTATAGGGGTTGACAAAGAAGGGAGAAGCAGAAATTTTGGGAGTAGAGAGGTAGTTATAATGGTTGATTATTTATTTATTGTCACTAGACAGCAACAAATAGAGCATATATTTTTTAATAAAGAGTTTTAAAGATTTTAAACTTTGCATGCTGAGAGGGGAGGGGGAGATTGTAGTTTGGAGGACTGATTTTTTACTTATTGTTGTTATATTACTAGCAAGCAGTAAGAAGGCCAGAGGAATTTAAGATTCTCAAGATTTTGAACATTTTGTGTTGGGGAGGGCAAAGAAGGGAGTCAGACATTTCATGTGGGGAAGAGGGGAGATATTACATTAACAAAATATAAAAGCATAAGTGAAAATCGGCCAAAATTTTCAAAAGATTGAAAATTCCCTTCCTTGGATTTTTAAAATAAATTTTTGTGCATTTTTTTTTTGGGGGGGGGGGGCTTACATTTAGAAATAGAAAAGAAAATAAAAATTGCTTAAAAGTGGGAGGGGAGGGCTTAGTTTCAGGATTTTACAGTAATAAAATTATTCGCTGTTTTTACATGCTTTTATTTAAACTTAGTTCATATGTATGAAATTGAATTTTGTAATTTCATTATAAAATATAATGAGCAATATATATTATGAAAATATAATAAGCTTATCATGCTGTATTATATTTTAGCTCCATTATAAACACTTTCCAAAATAGTTTAAAAATGCTTAGTGTATTCGGTTTGGCTGTACATCTGTCTATCCGAGCTGTAACTTATGTAAATATAGTCAGGTAAAAAAAAAAAATTCATTACTATTCTTCTATTTTATCTATTTCCGTAAAATTTTCCTCTTAGTAAGTGGGTTTCCATGACTGGAAAAAATATTGTTGAGGATTCTTTTCCATTCCTTCCAGTTTGGGGCAATGCAACCCCTTAATTTATAATATTTCAATGACTCTTCAATTCTATTCTTAGAATTCAATATTTTTACAATTTAACCATATTCTTCCATTCTTTGATTTCATACCTGTCTCTAATGTTGCATTAGTCCTCCATCACAGTTCTTTTGTAATGCTTCAAACTCACAATAATGAATAGGCTGTTCCAGAATTATATTCACACTTTCATAGTGAATTTTACAATCTTAATCTTAAGCAGACATATTTATGCTGCTTGCATATGAGCCAAGTATAATTGCAACACAACTATCTGAAATGTCACCAGTACTTAATTTTGTTAAGTAGACTCCTGATTTGCTGATACTCTATTAACAAAACACACTTGGTTAAATGACATTCCGTACACATTTGTCCTTTAAGTTTCCATAGACATATCTAAAGATATTTGCAGCTATATTCTAAAACTATGAAGCAAATCTATTTTGCTTTACTTATGTTCAACTAATCTGTATATTAGAATTAGAATTCAATTTGCCGAAAAGATAATTTCTTTTTCCTCGTTTGTAAAATGTATATTTATTTTTTGTTTTTTCTTAAAGCAGTTTTTTTATATTCACTGACTGATGACAAAAAAAAAGATCTATATACAAAATTATTTAACCCTTTAAAGGGCGGTGGTCACAAAAAAGGACACCTAATTTTAATTCCAAAACTGACAAACGGCACCAAGAATATTTAATTAAAATTTTCCTTTTGTTAAGTACCGGAAAATAAGCAAGTTTTTATTTTCTAATGAATTTGTTTGTAATTTCTGGTGTCAGTCCATTATTTCATCATTTTACAAACAGACTTACTCCGTGCCGGAAAGGGTTAAAAAACACTATATTTAAAACACAAGGATGTTTTTTTAGTCAATTGCCCTGAGCTTTATACTGAACCAATTTTGATAATTATTTTTTTAATGACAGCTCTTCATTTGCAGCTGTACCCATATTAGCTATTTTTTGAAATATTCCTATTTGTATATTTGAATTTTAATTTAAAATGTTTTTCAGGAAATTTCTTCAAAATGATGGCAATCAGGTTAAGATATTCCATAGATATCTATAACATAAAATTTATTTGCCTTATCACATTCCACCAATCAGAAACATAATTCCATCAGTGAAAATGTTGCTATATTTAAAAGAAAAATCTCAATGGTTTTCATAAATTTAAACATGTTAAAGTGATTGCGTTTAATTACACACTAATCATGGAAGAGCAGAACACTGACTTTATTATTGAGAAATAATGTTAAGTAGTCTGTGTAAATAAAATAACAGTAAATAATCTATCATAATAAGTAATATGTAAAACGAAATGTTTCTGATGAGGTAAAATGACGTCATTCAAAAACAAAAGAGAAATTTCCTTCATAAATGTAAAATATTTGACTAACTCTATGTCAGGATGACGTCATATCCACTGATTCTTATTCCTGCATCTAAATAGACCAAACTTCTGTTATTTATGTAAAGTTCCTTTGTGTGCACAAAATAAAATATTTCTGAAAATTACATCATTAGCATTTAATTATAATAAATATTAAATGAAACTCAGGGAATTTGAAAACAATTGCTAAATTGTTTCTTACGCTAATATTTTCCTATATATTTTTGTAAAAATGACATAATTTTCCATGTTTATTATATCACCATTGCTGAAATTAAAAGTTACAAGCTTATGAAAATGATTATTATTTTTAAAACGTACATTTTCAAACACAAATTTTCTTTTTCTGCAAATCTAAATGACATAATTGTCTAGATTTTTACTGAGATCAAGGCCTCAATGGAATGTGGAGTGTTTACGTGTTTTTATAAATTGGAATAACAATAATAATAATTTTGAATATGATTCTGGATGTATTGTATGTAATTTACTTTTTTCTGAAAATGTTGATGCAAGGCATTATATGTTAGAATTTCGTCCTAAATCTAATTTAGTAAAGTCAGCTGTTAAATATAACAAAAAAAGAAATGTTTAACAGGGTGCAAAGAAATCCTAAATAAACATATGAAAAATAAAGAACGAAAAACATTTTCTATTAGTATTGTTGTGCTATTTTTAAAACAATTTCTAATTTCCAACCATTTAATTTCTAGGTGATCTAAACAATGAATGTAGTTATTGCCCTGCACTCTTTTTTAAAGGTGAGAAAAAATACAGCAGGCTATTTTAATTTATGCTCTTGTAACAAAAAACCTGAATTTTGTATTTCTGATGATATTAAAGAGTTATTCACAGCAGATAATGAGTTGTCTAAACACTTTAAAGATAACATTCGTCAATATAATAATGTATTATCATTTGTATGATTAGGTGCAAATGTGACGTTGCCACCTGGAAAGGGTTCTTACTACTTTAAAATTCTTGTTATAGTCCATCATAGAATTTTTCCATTATATCTTCTAAGTAAAGTAGCGGTGCGGTTTCTTACAAGACTCTTATTCCTTCTTTCTTACTAGATTTTGTTGAGGCTAATCTTCAACATTCTGCTAATAGTTCTTTAAGAAAGGATATTCTAGAAGTATTAACCTCTATCTTACACAAATGCAATCGATATATACGACTATATAAAACAATGCACCAGCACATGTGTGAAAAAAAAGAAATAGCATTGAAAGGAAATTGCGTACCTGTCAATTTAGTAATGTGATTTTATCGTTAACCCCAAGAAGTTTTTTGACGCTATAATGACCCTGCATGTTCTGAAGTTGCAGTGGTTTTTGGATCAGCTGATGCTGCTCCACCTTCTCACAGACACATTGCAGTTTAATCCTAAGAGCGGATAATTGAAAAATATAGATTTTGATAGTATGCACTCTGACCCAATGTCTTACATTCTAATTTGGCCATATGGAGAACCAGGATGTCATATTTCAATGCCCATTGGCAGAGAACAGGAGGATAAAATTTTGCAAAATATATCTGTGATGCAACAGAATAATACAAATAAAAGTAATGCATACTTCATAGATGGCCCAGGAGGTACAAGAAAAACATTTGCATAGGGGAAGGTGGTGTACCTCGGAGGTAATTTCAAACTTTAATTTTTTACAAAAAATGTGGTTGGAAAATATCTGTAAAACATTTTTTTTTCAAAAATTTAAGGATCTTAGTTGTTACATATTTTTTTATGAAATGTCTAAATATCATTCTTTACTCCTTTTTAATTTTTTTAAAAATAGCTGACAATGCAGCCAAGGTACACCACTGGTGGTGTACCTTGGAGGTAGGTATAGTGTACCTTGGAGGTATTTGTTTTTAACAGATTAAGTACTACACAGCATGAAAGAAAGTTGATTTATTATTTGTTTACAGTAATATGATTTAATGTAGGACTACTTTAGGCTAATATAAGTGTAATTAGTTTAAATTTACAATTTTAAAAACACAAAATCGTTCTATATAACTGAAATAATAACGTTTGAACATTTTAGCCATAAAATAAAGTTTAGTCAAATACAAATAACCACTGTTTAACACCCCCTCTTTATATCTAACACCTTTAGTTCTATTCCACATTCAGGTGATCTAGGTTTATACCAAATGATAATTTTTCAAGCTGTCTTGCGGAACCTCCTGTTGCAATGGGATGTGGCATCTTAAAGACAACATCTGATTTATCCAACTCGTAAACATTTTTATCTTCCCTTGTGAATTTTTGTGAGTTTGTGTCCTTTTTTAATTACTGAATTTTTAAAAATAGGTCACCGACTTCTAATACCTCTGCTACAAAGTGTTTCACAGTAGTTTTACCCTTAAGTTGTACCAAAATAAAAACTCCAGCTTTAATGTTTTCTCAAAATCTGGATCTTCCAAATCATCAAAATTCTTCTTCTGACTGACTAGACTCTTCGTAAGAGGGTTCATCTATATTTTCTTCTGATTCTGACTCCAAGTCAATGTTAGGTTTTTTCTTTACTAAGGGCACTTTCTTATAAGTTTTCTTTTCTTTCTTAGGATTCTTATTTTTCTTCTCAGCTTTTTCTTTCTCGATTTGAAGTTTTGTGGGTGTGGAAGTTAGAATGCATGATTTTTTTCTTTGGGCGACCTTTTCTCGTTTGTTTTCGTGGTTGAGCTTTCGGATACGGACGAATATCTTCAGGAGGCACAATGTTAATGTTCATCCTGTTTGCAAAAGAAGGAGGACTGCAATTTGTCACCCCAGTATCATTTGAGGGTCCAGGCCTGTTTGAATTGTCGGCATAGGTTGGATTTCACTTGTTGGCGTACACATAAGTCGATCTGTTACAATGGATGGCAGGAATTCATAGTCTTGGAAAATGTCTTCATTCAGTGGATGAAGACCACTCACTTGAAAACCGTGTGTGATGTTACTGGGAGTAAAAGCTAAGGGAAAAGCTTTCCCAACAACTTCTGACACATCATAGATTGTTGCTGGTTTCCCAACATTTTCTGGTTTCAACATCCACTCATTCATTTTAGTGTTGTACTATTAGGCTCAGATAACTTTGATTTTGAATTTTTACTTAGGTCTAAAACTTCAGCAAATTAATAGCCTAACATTTAGACAGGCTTATTTTCCTAGCCCAGCACTTTGGTTATTAAAGTAAAGAAATACTTTCTAACAACTTTTACTCTTAATTATTAATAAATTTATCAGGTGTGTGCCAACACAACATTAGCTACCTCCAAGGTATACTACAAGCAAGTGTTTTACAAAATGGCTTCCATATGTTCATATGTTAAGAGTTAGCCATTTTCAAGCATATATAAATGTAGCTGAAAACATGCTTTTCAACTTGTGATAATCAGTTTAAAACAAAAGTTGATACTTACAGTTCTGAAAAAAAAGAATGTGTCCTTAAAAAGTAACCTTTTGGTACTGAATACAAACTTTGTTTTTTACAGCAGCAACAAGTGTGTTGATCAATAGTAGAACAACTTCCCATGAGCCTCTAGTAACAAATACATGCAACTAATATTTTAGTTTAAATTTATCACTCAAGATGGCTGCACAATCAATGTGCCTCCAAGGTACACATACCTCCAAGGTACACCACCTTCCCCTATCAATATTTCATAAAGTGTTTTTATTTAGGATTAGAATTTATATCAGTCGAATGGACTGATATTGTCGCTATGCAGTTACCAAATGGTCGCACAGTGCACAGGAGATTTAAATTACCGTTAAATCTACATGAGACTTTCATATTGTCTCTAAACATCAATAGTAAGGCTGGATCTAATATTAGGTCTGTACAACTAATTATATGGGATGAAGTACTCATGGCCAATGCTAATGCATTCATGTGTGTTGATAGACTTCTATGAGACATTATGAACAATAGTGTTCCTTTTGGAAGAAAAGTAATTCTCCTTGGAGGAGATTTTACGCTGGTCCTACCAGTGATTCTACATGCTTCAAGTCAAAATATAGGTCAAAGCTGCTTTAAGTTTTCTCCTCTTTGGTCAGAATTTAAGGTATTTAAATTAAAAATTTGCAATTAAGTCTAGATGAATCCAAATTTCCAGAATTTTTGCTTAAAATAGGCAATGGGAGAAATTTTTTGCATGAATGAAGAATTCCCTGAAATCTCAAATAAAGTAGATTTACCACCATCTATTATAGTACACTGCTCAAAACAATTAAAGGATATTGCAGTTTTAGGTGGATTTTGTATCTGGGAAACTTTTTAGCTGATTGATACATGGTCGACAGACATAGTAGGTTATATGAGAATAAATTACACATGTTTGGCAGAAAAAAATGCATTTTATTGCGCATTTGTGTACAAAAGGAAAAAAACACAATTTGTGCATATGAGAAAAAAAGAATAAGAAAAGGTGTTTTCTTCAAAGAAAATCATTTTCAGTAGGGGGTATGGTTTCCACGGGCGGCCAGCAACGTTGAACACCTTTGAGGCATGGACTCAATGAGGCTATTAATGACGAGTTGGGGTATTCTGCCCCACTCTTCCAGAAGAGCTCTTTCCAGTTCTTGGAGAGTTTGTGGGGGTTGTTGGCGGCCAGAAACTCGTCTTCCTAGAGCGTCCCAAACGTGCTCGATTGGATTCATGTCTGGAGAACACACTGGCCATTCCATTCGAACGATTCCTTCCTCGAAAAGGAAATCCTCCACCAGGTTTGCACGATGTGGCCTGCAGTTATCGTCCATTAAAATGAAGTTATCTCCGATTGCTGCAGCGTAAGGGACTACAATAGGTCTGAGGATCTCATCCCTATATCGGCGACCAGTCAGAGCTCCATCTCGAATGATGTAGAGGTCAGTGCGCCCGTCAATGGAGATGCCACCATACACCAACACTCCTCCACCGCCAAATCTGACACTTTCGTGCACGAACGCAGGATTATTCCTACTTCCACAGTCCCTCCAGATGAAAATACGCCTATTATCCGGATGCACAGAAAAATGGGACTCGTCAGAAAACAGAATATTGCTCCATTTATTTCTCCTCCAGTTGACATGCTCGGTTGCCCACTCCCTGCGGTCTCGACGATGCCTTGATGTTAATCTAAGACATACCATCGGTCGGCGAGCATACAGACCTACAGCATGGAGCCGGTTTCGGACAGTCTGAGTTGAAATCGTGGTGCCTGTAGCCGAGCGAAGGTGTTGTTGGAGAAGAGTAGCGTTCATGTTTCGGTGTCTCCGAGCTGTTAACGCTAAATACCGATCTTCATTGGGCGTTGTTGCCCGTCTACGACCTTGCCCTGGTCTTCGGCCTGCACATCCACTCTCCAAAAAACGGTTCCAGATCCTGGAAATGACACTTTGTGACACTCCAATGGCTTGCGCTACTTCGGCTTGAGTTTGGCCCCCTTCTAACCTACCAACAATTCTCCAAGCTTCTGAATCTGTCAAATGACTTCGCTGAGACATCGTACTCATCGAAACAAAGCAATCACTGATTGCCGATCATCCTTGTCTTCATTCTCTTTTATCCAGTTGAAAGTCAAATTTCATTCGCTGCCGCTGAAGCGACGTTTTTGACGTCGAACTCAAAATTTGCATACTCCACAGTTTGAAAACTAGAAAAATTTGCATTTGTGATTCTCTTCTTCTATTTTCGGCAAAAAAAAATTTCGTTTATATCTTTATTTTATATAAAACTTCAAATATCCTTTAATTGTTTTGAGCAGTGTAGAAAACAATAGTGTCACCAAAACTTTTGGAAAAGTGTTTGCGTCTTCAGATTATATATTGAAATTTGATAAAGTTTCATTTCTGGCTTCAAAAAACGAACATTGTGATGAAATTTATTATGAAGCTATAAATCTAATTCCTGGAACATCTAGAACATACATGAGCATAAATAACTTAATAAATGAAAATGAAAAATAAATCCTTCAGTTTCCAGCTGAATTTTTAAATAGCTTAGAATCAAGTGGTTTGCTTGCATACTTCAAAGTAATTATTACTTCAAAGTAAACTTTAAAAATTGGAGCTATTGTAATTTTACTAAGAAATTTAAATGCACCCCAAGGTCATTTAAATGGGATCAGATTAATTGTTCAAAACATTATAATAATTGTTTTGATGTAGAAATAATTACAGGCGAATGAGTTGTGCCAAAGGTTTTGATCCCTAGAATCGATCTAATACCACCAAACACAACTCTTCCTTTTCATTTAGAAAACGTCAATTTCTCATTCTTCTTGCATTTAGTATGACGATTAATAAAACAGAAGAACAAACATTGGATTGTGTTGGTATTTACTTACCTGAACCAGTATTTTACCCATGGACGGTTCTACGTCGTGATGCCTTTAGAATGTTGTTTTAAAAGCTTGACATCGCAAACAGTGCCAAAAAGTAGTACAAATACTATGTGGTATATAATTAAATACTCTTTAATAAAGAAAAACCTATCGTTGAACCTGCATGAAATGTGATTTCATACTTATATAAAATTGAATAAAATTAATATTTTCTTCTAAGTACATTTTGCTTTTATTCATAAGCTTAAATTCTGACATACTTATTTAATATATTCTTACCATCGAATTTTGACAGGTAGAACTAGCATGTAATTATAGAATTTTATAAGTAAATTTGTTTTAATTTGTGATAGTAGCTGGTTATTTTGTTTATAGTAGTTGTAATTATTGTTCAATCTTTTACAGTTATGAATATTACCAGATGCATTTCCTATCTGTTTTGTCCTTTGTCCTGTGAGTGTCTGATAATCGGGAGTCTACTGTAGATTTTTATACTTGTTGAGTTTTTAGATCACAGGCTATCAAAGCCTGAGAGCTAATGTAATTGCAGGTTTTGTTTGTACGTATGTATGTGCGTAATGGAATGATTCTTGATAGAAATATCTGATTTTCTATAAATTCTGTATGTAGGTTCATTCTGATAAGGCGCTTCCCTGATTAGTTTTGGGGTTCATTGGTTAAGTATAAAGGGGAATATTGGCTAATCTCCCCCTGTAAATTTAGATAAATGGGTTTTTCATGCAGAATTATCCTATTTGCTTAAAAGTTTATATATAGGTCCATGTGATAAGATGCTTCCCTGATTAATTTTTTGGGGGTTCATTGGTTAAGTATAAAAGGAGGGGAACAGGGGGGATCAACCCCCACCTTAATTTATTGTCAGTTTCTTTATTTTTTGATGGCATTATTCTTTAAAATAAGATTATAATATACAATTAGTATGAATAGCCTATGAGCTCAATGCCATCAGTTTAATTGGGCACTTTTTTTATCATTATTTGAATTCAGTTTTCTAAGGTAATATTAATTACTCATGTGAAGTTCATTTTTTCATAAATAGGTTTTAATTAACTAAAAAATATGATATATTAACACATGTCTATTTATTGCAGGTGCATGAAGTCATAAATGCAGAGATATGCATCGTATCACTCAAAGCAATCTTTAAAGTGTGAATTATGCAGTCAAACATTACCTTACAAGAGCTTTCTGGAAAAGCATCTTCCGACTCTCACAAGCAAAAATCATTTGTGTGTGCTGTATGCAACAAGAAATTCTCTCAAAAGCATTATTTGAATGTTCACCTTCGCTCTCATACTGGTGAGAAACCTTTTCTGTGTGAGCTATGCAACAAGAAATTCTGTCAAAAGGGTAGTTTAAAAAAGCATATAATAATGCATACTGGAGAGAAACCTTTTGTGTGTGAGATATGCTACAAGAAATTCTCTCGAAAGGATGATTTAAAGATTCATCTGCGTATTCATACTGGTGAGAAACCTTTCGTGTGTGAGATATGCAACAAGCAATTCTCTCTTAAGATTAATTTAAACAGGCATATGTTAGTTCATACTGGTGAAAAACCTTTTGTCTGTGAGATATGCAACCAGAAATTCTCTCAAAAGGGTGCTTTAAAGATTCATCTGTGTATTCATACTGGTGAGAAACCTTTTGTGTGTGAAATATGCAACAAGAAATTCTCTCGTAAATATATTTTAAACACTCATCTGTTAATTCATACTGGTGAGAAACCCTTTGTGTGTGATCTATGCAACAAGAAATTCTCTCGTAAGATTACTTTAAACAAGCATATGACAAGTCATACAGCCAACAAACCTTTTGTGGGTGAGATATGCAAGAAGAAATTCTCTCGAAAAAGTCATTTTTATTATCACCGTCGCTCTAATGCTGGTGAGAAACCATTTGTGCGTGAGCTATGCAGCAAGAAATTCTCTCAAAAGAGAAATTTAAATGCTCACCTTTGCTCTGAAGCTGGTGAGAAACCTTTCGTGTGTGAGATATGCAACAAGCAATTCTCTCTTAAGAGTTATTTAAACAAGCATATGTTAGTTCATACTGGTGAAAAACCTTTTGTCTGTGAGATATGCAACCAGAAATTCTCTCAAAAGGGTGATTTAAAGATTCATCTGCGTATTCATACTGGTGAGAAACCTTTCGTGTGTGAGATATGCAACAAGCAATTCTCACTTAAGATTAATTTAAACAGGCATATGTTACTTCATATTGGTGAAAAACCTTTCGTGTGTGAGATGTGCAACAAGCAATTCTCTCGTAAGATTAATTTAAACAGGCATATGTTAATTCATACTGGTGAAAAACCTTTTGTCTGTGAGATATGCAACCAGAAATTCTCTCAAATGGGTGATTTAAAGATTCATCTGCGTATTCATACTGGTGAGAAACCTTTTGTGTGTGAAATATGCAACAAGAAATTCTCTCGTAAATATATTTTAAACACTCATCTGTTAATTCATACTGGTGAGAAACCCTTTTTGTGTGATATATGCAACAAGAAATTCTCTCGTAAGATTACTTTAAACACGCATCTGACAACTCATATGGTTAAAAAACCTTTCGTGTGTGAGATATGCAACAAGAAATTCTCTCAGAAGGGTAATTTAAAGAGGCATCTGTTAATTCATACTGGTGAGAAACCTTTTATGTGTGAGACATGTAGCAAGAAATTCTCCGATAAGAGCTGTTTAAACAGGCATCTCTTATTTCATACATCTTATGTGTGAGACAGGCAACAAATGTTTTATTTAAATAACCATTTTAATTCTCATACTGGTGAGACCTTGGTTTGCTTTTAAATTCAGCTAGAAAACCTTTTTTTCAAAAGGGTGATTCCAGCAAACGTTTATTGTTTCTTACTTGTGAGAAACTTTTTCTTTGTCAGAAATGCAACAATTTATTTTCAGAAGTGTACTGTAAATGCTTCTACTGTTGGTGAAACCTTTTCTGTGTGAGATATGATACAAAACTTTTTCATAAATTCTAATCTAAGTGCTGAACTTCTTTCATAATTTGTTGTTTGTTACAAACTAATTTGGATACTTTCTTTTTATAGAGAATTTCGCATAATTTTGTGTAACAAAAGTGGGATTTGCCAAAAATGGCTGTCACCAGAATAAAATCTTTTTTAAGAGTATCGTATGTTGTATTTTCTTATTTATTTTGTGTATTTGAAATCATATTTGTATTAAACTATAAAGTTGACGAAAGTTAGTTAAGTTATTGAAACGTATTGAACTATATAGTTATGATTTTGTTTCTTATCTCAATATCTACAGTTCTAATTATGTGCAATTTCTAAATTTAAATATACTGGTATACCTTTTCAAAAACTTTCAATCACCTAACAGTTGAATTTCAGAAAACACCTTTTTAATGGATTTTTATGTCATAACAGGAAGTAACAACTAAAATTTTACGATTTCAGGTGCACGTATTTCGGTTTCAGCTGTGCATTGATAATGCAGTCAGAAAGGACATAGTTATATATTAAGACTCTCAAATATACTTCGTTTAATGAATTATGTTTTCCCAAATCGACAGGTATCCGAATTTGATTTTATAAAAGATTCTATTCACGCATGAACTTAATACTAAAAGGAGATAGTCCTGGGAATTGTTTAGAAATGGGCAGACTAAGAAAATGACCAATTTCCAAATAATCGTATTAAAATGGAGTGACTCTGAAAACGGCCGGTTCTGAGGACTGACATGTAAATGAATGGTTGGTTATCTTGGGGTGGATTTTGAAGAGGGATCTTAGTTATAAGGCTTAAAATTGCATAGACCCTGGTGCCAAACATCAGAACTAGAATAAAGATTCCTGCATAAAATAATTAATAGTGTAAATGGAGGGTCATTCAACGATATATTTTCAAGAGGAAACCCGATTACACTAAAAATCGAATGGGTCGCCACCCTGGTGAGCAAAACAAACAGCTACAATACAATTTCTTTGATAAACTATAGCGGTAAATGAAAGGTCATCCAGGGGTAAATTTTCAAGAGGAATTGAGTTTAATGCCATAAACCATAAAGCCAGGGAGTATACTTGTATTATGGTAATTAGAAATAATTGCTAATTAATTGCACACACTCATCAATGTAATGAACTTTTGAAAACGAAATCATCTGTCCAAAAAATTTAAAAATAAGGTGGATGGATGCGTAAGAAAATGGATGAATACGTAAGAAAATAAATTAGAACGAACATGAAATCCGTAATATTAATAATACTAATACTTCTGCATTTGTTCCTTTTTTCTCAAAATTATCCCTTCTATCTTGAAATCGTTATTTTTATCTCGAAAGCTTTTCTTTTTCTCGAAAACCTTTTCTTTTTGGAATCGTTCCTTTTATTTCAGAATGATTCCAAAAGGAACGGCTCCAAAGAACTCTTTCCTTTCGGTGAACGATTCCCTAAAAGGAACGATGTTGCCTATCCCTGATGCAGACCAAGCTGTTTATTAATTTATCTGGGTTAGCATGGAAAAATTTATTATTTGTCTCCATTCTTCCTATCTCATATGTAACTTGGATACATTTTTACACACAGAGCTGAGAGGGGTTTCATGCATACTTTCTTTGTTTGACTTTTGAATTGAATTATTGGGTTGTCTGGAAAGTTCTGAGCAATTTTAGTAGATGCAAATTTCAGCCGCACATCTTTTTATCATTTGAAAATAATCCTATATCAACAGCAAGATAAAGTATAGGTAGTCTGCAAAAATGTTTAGAATAGCATTTATCGACATTGATGTAGTTAGCTTATATTTACACAGGATGTTTCATGTGGAAGTTTTTTTTTTGAAAAAGGAGATAATGCTGCTAAAAATTTCAGAAAGATTTGGATATTCAATAAAGTTTATGTTTTAGTCGAATCAACAGTTTAGCGGCATGCAAAGATTAAAATCAGAAATTTCTGCCTACAACATCAGGATTGGTGTGGACGATTTATCACAGTTGATAAATATGATAAAATGAAAAACTTCAAAACTGATCTAAGACTTAGCAGAGTTTAAGAAAATATTTACAAGCTAAGACCACAAACATCTGTTAAAACTGCAACATGTACATGTTTATGATGTTTCAGTACCCACACATTCTCTTGAAAAAAAAAACTACATAGATCAACATGCAATTCAGTATGTAATATACCTCTGAAACAATATAAAACACATATCTACTAAATAAAATATAACTGGAGACAAAAATCGGATTATATATATATTACAATATAGGGCAAAAAAGGGACATAAAATCAAAATTCAGAATAATTTAAACATGAAGTGAAATCCAATATTCATGTACAGGAAATTATATATTATATCCCATGGAATTATAAAGTTTTTAAACTATAGCCTTAGTTCTTTATTTCAGAAGATAAACTCTGATGACTACTGCTCATACCTAACGAAAGTTAAACAAAATGTGCCACATAATCATTAACACTATAAAGACAGCAAAATCGAACTTCCTACAAAGCCTGTAACAGTCACTTTCACCGCTGTTTAGGAAAAAAAGCCAGGCCAATAAGAATCCACCTTCTTTGTCCTTGACCTGACTGCAGGTGCATTTTTTATTCATGTTAAACATGGAAGTGTTTGCATGAATAAGCATGAAAAGAAAAAAATAATGAATGATTCCTTTACTTTTTCACAAGATCCAAAGCGTCAGTCAAAATGATGGCTCTGGGCTTTCCACATATATTTACAAAAATCTAATGAAAAAACTATTATATTTTTTTAAGTAAAAGAGAAAAATATTATAAAATGTGATGAGAGGAAATTATCAGACTATAAAAAATAAATGAAACATAAGAAGAAATCTTCAACTATTGGTTAAATTGACTGCTTTGGGTGTTCTAGTGTTAAGAATATCCAAACAAGCAGAAGAGTTGTGTTTCACTACAACACAACCTTCATGTCTTGATCATCTAAAAAAATTACATGAAGTGGGCTAGGTTGTTTTAACACATCCAACATACTTAACAGACATTGTTCTATCTGGCATTAATTTGTTTCACCCTTTTCAAAATTCTTCAGGTGAAAAGTAATCTCTTGATGGAGACGATCTTTAAAGTCCTTTTGTTAAACTTTTTGCTTTCAAACTAATTCCATTCTACACTGACAGAATTTTAAAATAGCATAAAATGTGGCTTAAAGTTGGGGAAAACAAACATGAAATATAAATGTACCCTTATTAAAAATATCAACAAACAAGAAAATTGTTCATTTTCATAACATAAAGAAATTTAACCCCTTAATCTTCGTGCCCGATAAGTGTAGGTCACTTTTTAAAAAATCCAGATTGCTTGATTGCCACCAGTTTTTGAAGTAGAAATATTCACCTTATGTAATGGCAGATAAAATAATGGGAGATTGAAGCCAGTTACACTATTTAAAAAAACTGGTGGGAATCAAACAATCTGAATAAAAAAATATTAGCCTACACTACTCGTGAATGTCTCGGGTGCAACGATTAAGGGGTTAAAATTAGAACTACTGCTTAGTGGTGTACCGAGTAGTGCTTTGGCCGAGTAGCCGAGTACCGAGTACTCGGCCATTTACTACTCGGCCGAGTAGCCGAGTAAGTACCGAGTAGTTGTGTTTAAGAAAGAATCACTGATGCGAACATGAAGTGTGCTTAGTGGTAACACTTCTGTGTGTGTGTTTATATATATACCTATTTATAAACATGCATCTCTTGTGCATATTATCTAATCATATTTTTTTTAATTAACTTAAATTTTTTTTAATTAACTTCATTTTTTGAAATTTCATTTCATTTATTGTGGACCTTTTAAAGACAATTTTTGTATATTCAAAAATTTTAAAACAGTAGCATTATTTAAAATATATATATAAAAAAAGAATTGATATATAAATAGTTCAATTAACCAATATGAAATTAAAACTGATTATTTAACACATCTTTTCCCATTTGTCATTTTGATACCTGAAATCTGTCTATCAAAAATGGTTATTGCTTGCTGTAACAATTCCTTGAATAATGCAAAATGTTTCATATTTTTTAAAAGTACCTTATTTTCTTTTGATTAAAAAAATTCGGTACTATTGTGTAATAGCGGCCCTCAGGGTTCGATGATATATATTGATGGATATATATCCGATATTTATTTTCAAAATATCCTGAAGTTTGATATTTTCACATATTTGATATTTATTTTCAAAATATTGCATATAATATTTTTGATATTTTCTGTCAAAACAAGTGTCAAGGAATATTTTAACTGTTATTGGCTTTGTCGTTCTGTAGATAAAGATTTTTCTCTTATAGTTACTTTTTTTAGCTCTCCCCCCCCCCCTCTCCAACCAAAAAAAAAATTCCAAGCTTTATGCTGGAAGCTAGATTTTTAAATGTAGAATCAATAATTATGTGAGACAATATTTAATTAGAAAAGCCACTGAAAGATAAACTATCTAATTTAGATAAACTTGCAGCTTCATTAGAAATGTTTTTCTCGTTTTGGTTTTGTTCAGTTAAGCAGACCAAGCTTACTATATTTATCTTCAAATTTTTCAATTAAAAACAAATTATTTTGTTGTATAAAACTTAAAACTTGATTACTAAATCTTAATAGTTTGTCTTTTGTGAGTGTAAAAAGTAAATTGTGTCTGTTTTCAATTAGTTGATCTTCAATTTGAAAAAAAAAAAATACAAAAGACATTTAGAATATTGTTTTATTAAGTTTTCATTGTAAATGTCATAATGTTTTAATGTCTAATTTATATTAACTCTGAAAATATTTATAATCATCAATAAGTTGACTGTTTCGAAAGTATCGGATATATATAAAAATATCAGTATATATCAAAATA
This sequence comes from Maratus michaelseni, assembly GCA_963931845.1. Lineage (NCBI taxonomy): Eukaryota > Metazoa > Arthropoda > Arachnida > Araneae > Salticidae > Maratus > Maratus michaelseni. The sequence continues at coordinate 76,387,723 of OZ007599.1, read as the reverse complement.
TTGGATATTTTTTATATTTTCGAAAATAACATGATATTTACGAACCCCGGCGGCCCTTGAGGATGGATCGTCAAGCGACCAAGATTTATCGCCAAATTATAAAGCATGTATGACATAATATGATATATTATTACGTTAAATCATTACTTTTGTGATGTATATGGCCGAGTTATTAGTCATATATAACACATATATGATGTATACATATAACATGTGCATAAGTCATGTAGGATGTATATATATATATATATATATATATATATGACATATAAGACGTAAATAATATGTATGTAATGATGTATATAGGTGTTTGGAATAATATGTGTATATATGATGCATATATAAGCTTTTCGATAATCTTGGCGAAATCAGAGCTGAAACCTTGGCATAATTGTAATGGTAGAGACCGCAATAACATGAAAGCACCAAAAAGGGGGCTTTACAGTTTCTTTTCTTTCTTTTTTTTTTTTTTTTTTTTTTTTTTGGTGGGTGTGTAATGTGCTAAAACGCTACTTTATCAGTGCTCGCAATGAACACATTTTTTCTGAAGCAGGCCAAATTTACAACAATAAAAGAAATGCCCTATCTCTTGAAAATGTAAAATGATTGTAGTGTTTTGTACCATAATTTGCCATACAGCAAATTTAATTATTATTTTTTTAATTGCATTATTTGTATTTTCAGTTTCTACGTACTGCTTCTTTATCCAAAATCACAGTCTTTTCCTACAGTTTTAAAAATGACCCTTTTTTTTAAATATAAATATATAAAACTAAACTTTAATTTATATTAGTTAATTTTGCATATGGGTTTTTTCTTACCTTTTTCTATGTTTTATAACAGATCAATTTTTATGTACCGAGTAAATAGTTTTTATGAATTATGGCATATATTATACATTTATATTCAAATAACTTTTTATAGATCACTAATAAATTAATTTGTCTTTAAATATGCTTAAAACTTGAAATTCTTGCAACTACTCGGTATTGGCCGAGTACTCGGCTGAAATTTGGCCGAGTACCCAGTATATACCGAGGACTCGGTACGGCCCTACTACTGCTATTTGATTTTTTTGCTGTAGAAGTAACTATAGTGATTTTTTTAAGTTTTTAAATGTACTATTAGGGTATGTCAAAAGAATTTAAATTTTTTTACTTTTTTTTAGCCCCCTGTAAGTTGTTAGGTATAACAGTAAGCTGCACCGTAGGTGCCCTGCACGTAGAGGACAACCGAACCCAAGTCCTGAGAGACTTTTATCATGCCAGCAGGTTTGTGTCCCTGCGGCACTTTGGCCGGTCAGAGGACCCTTGCGAATCCTCTAACCTTGAACCCACGTGTCGATGACGTAGGCTGTTGCGATACGTGGTGAAACTAGAGCTACTAAATATTCAACATTGCTTATATAATTAATTAGTGAAATGAATGTTCATTGTAAAACCAAATGTTTTCTCAATAAAAGAAAATAAATTTATTGCTAATTTTATTGAACAATAAATAACATGCAGGCTACAATTTGCAATGAAAATCAATGATCAAGTGTATGTATTTTATTCGAAACTTTCATTCCCTATTGTACTTTTTGATAAATTCTGCAAAGCAATAAATGTGCCAAATGGGTCCTACAGGAAAATCTAGCATCAACGCTTTCCCACTTGGGAATATTAATGTCGGATGATGCACCAGCTCTTTAGTATAGAAGCCTTAGGTGAAACCATTGGGAGTCACCATGAGACACTTGGAGACGGCGTCCCCCAACAGCTTCAGAGCTGGAAACCCAAAAGGGGACCATGCCCTAGGCCTTAAGTCGGGATGTTCCAACCCATACTTGCTTTAACACAATTCGAGGGATGTGAAAACCTACAAAGGTAGTCACGGTTCCCTCTCGTAGTGGTAAGTTGTTTGGTATGTCTTAGTTCTTCTGACAGTTTTCGGATGCTAGTTGTTGGATTCTTCTCTATTTTCCTCTTTAAGTGGTCAAAAATCACAACTGGTGGCCGTCACTTCTGTGTTTGATTTCAAGGATGAAATCTCCCCCCTTAAAATGTATGAATCCGTTTTCAGCTGTTTGGATGCTAATCCTGTCCTGTCTTCAACTTCACAAATTTTGTGGAAAGTGTCAGTGGCTTTAAGGTCTAGTTTGAAAAAATGCCTTAAGATGTATAAAATCTCCAAATTTCTATCACTCTTTATGTGAACTAAAATTGGAAGAAAGAAGTCTGTATGATTATATAACACAGAGGGATATATATTCTCTTAAATAACATTTCATGTTCAACAATAGGGGTGAGAAAGTACGAGCTACAGGCTTTGGTATATACGCATTCAAAAAACGAAAATTCTTTTGATACATCCTAATAAATTAATAAAATAGAATCAAAGTCTTAATTATATTAAAGAAATGGAATAAGAAACACAAATATTAAACAGGAGCATGCAGACTTATATGTTTGACCTTTTTTTTTTTTTTTTTTTTTTTTTTTTTGCGCAGCATAGCATTACTTCAAAGGCACTACTGAAATCCTTCTTTGCAACTTTTCTATGAAATGATGAGGGAGTTGATTTAAAAACGCATTCCAAAAAATGCTTAATGGAATGTTAGAAATTTAACACATTCGATTATCAGAGCAGGGTGTCTATTTCAGATCAGCAACAAATTTCCCTGACTTTTCCATACAAAAAAAAGATATTGAGATTTTGTGATGTTACTCACAAAAAATCTTAAAGGTTGAGAATTTGAGAGTGGAACTTTCGCAATTGATTCTGAAACATAAACTTCTACTGATTTGTTAAACAAATGTTTGCAAAATTCACAAAATGTTGAACATCAAGATGTTTATTTCATAATTAATAATTACATGGCACTCCTAAATAAAAATAAAAAATTTCCTCATTTTTTCTTGGATTTTTCAAGTTTAACTTTTTCTCAGAATTTTCAAATTTCCTCAGGAATGGTAAATTTTCCAGTCCATATAGATTTGCTTGACTTTTCCAGGTGGCTAGACACCCTATCAGATTTAAAAATAATACTAAAAAATTATTACTTAAAATACAATGTTAACAAGTGATTTTGATATAAAAACAAATTTGAACAGTTTGGGATAGAGAACATAACACATTAAGCAGGGTATTAATTTGAGAGACATATCAAGTGACTTTGACTGTAATTCTCTGGATATACTGACAGTGGCCTAGCCAGGATTTCCTTTCAGGAGGGGTGTAGAATTTTTCTTCTGCTTATATATATAGTAAGACCTGCTAAGATAATATTGCAAAGAGTGATACAAAATTCCGTGTTAGACAGTTTTTCGTCTTAGCAGGTGTATAGTATTATTTTCTATTTAACGAATGAATATTTCCGTTTAAGTCAGCATTCCATTATAGACAGGTTTCGTTTCCACAAGATTTGCTGTACATATAAAAATATAAGTTATGTATGTAATATGTATAGTAAAACCTGTCTATAACAGATTCCTGTCTTAAACGGAAGCATTACATAGTCCTGATATGGATAACGATACAATTAAATCTGCTGAAAACCTGCCTGAAACGGGATATTTCACCATTCTTTTGTGATTCCGATTTCATCTTGCCAGGTTCTACTCTACTTATAAATACAGTAAAGCCTGTGAAAGCGGAAACTTTCTACAACGGAATCCTATCTCAAACGGAAAAGTTTCGGGATTACCGACGAAACGAACAATGCATCTTAATGAAGTATAGTGACAGGATTGACTGTATGTGTGTGTATGCAATAGATGTATTTCGATTAACTTTAAGAATTTAGGTATTTCCTTATGAATTTCTTAATTTAAAAAATAGCATATGTAAAATAAAGTATGATCAATCTTTATATTGTAGCTAATAATACAATGAAGTTACATTAATATTTACCAAAGAAAAAGATTTTACAAACACTATATTAAAAACTGAGCACACACTGAAGAGAATAGATCAGTTTCAACTGATGTCACACCCTAGCAACCACTTTAGCAACTAGATTTGTTTTTTTGTTTGCCCCTCAAAAATGGTGGATTGTGATTGGTTGATAATTCAGGCAACAAATCCACGATTATGATTGGTTGGTAAAACTTGGTGGGCTGGTGGTCACGTGGTTGAAACTGATATATGGATATTTTCTTTTGACATATTATTAACATACATCTGACCTGTGTGCTTGGCGTCAAGCGCCCGCCTATAAATCATCATCAATATATACAGGGACGAGATAGCACACACAAGGAAATTTACAACACACAGAAATACAGCGGATGCTCCACAAAGAGTGTGCAACGGAGCCAGCGGGATTCGAACCCGCTCCCACCTACACTTGCAAACGATTAGCGGTGTGATGCCTTGACTACTCGGCCACGGTGGGCCCGAGAATGCATTTAAATCAAGTTTCATATAATATAAACATTTAAGTACGTTAAAGTTATGATCAAATGATTAAGTTTATAACAGCATTTGGTTGAAATTGTTTTTTCAATTTTCATGTTTAATTTCTTGTCATTGAATTAAGAACTTGTGCTGTAATAGGTTTACTGAATAATAAGTTCACATAATTGCCAATGCTGTCAGCCGTTGATTCCCCATGGGAGTTTCTGAGATAATGTTTTATTTTTTAAGAAGAAAATCTTGTAATTTCGGCTACAGAAACTAGTAATGTAACAAACACACACAACAAATATAGTTGATATTGGGGAAAATAATTTCGTTACAATTGTCTAAAACAGCCATAATTCTTTTTCCAGTCCCACCGCTTTTGATACTAAAGTAAATATTTGATCTCAATAGTTGTTTCCGTTATCTGGTCGACTTAAAAGATGTTAAATTTTGTAAAAAAAAATTAATTATGAGGGATTAGAACATCTTGGGAATTATTAGACTGTGTAAAAAATAATGGTGGTTTCTGCTATTTTACTTTACAATCAATTTATTTTAAGTAGTTGGAAACAATTTTAGAATGTTTTCCCAGTTCAGCAGCAATATTTCAGGCTTTGTTTGGTACGTGAATTAGCTTCAACCTTTGCTTTCAATTTCTCATTGTTAATAAGCGAATGCCATCTACGATCTTCATATTCAGAACTCTCATTGCCATCATGAAATTTTTGAAAACAATGTTAAAATGTAGCAATGTACAATGTAATGTACACAAGTCGTACTTCGGTCAAATGTAATGCTGAATTCAGACATTTTTCTTCAGAAGGGATTTTTGTGGAGTTCGAGAAAGGGGAGAAATTGCAGTCCAGACCATTAATAAAGATAAAATCTCAAATCTTCCGTGGGGTCATTTCGATGCTCCGGGGCGGATGTCCCACCCTGCTCTCCTGAATTCAACGCTGTAACGTGGTTGATATACAAGCCGTTTCCACTGATTTTCATATCATTTTGAATTAGTACAAAAATCATAAGAGATTTGTTGCAGTATGTTAAACAGAAAAACAGGTACTGTACTGTTACTTTTATATTTTTGTAATTTGCAACAACTTGTTAAGCACTTCCACTTCTACTGGTAGTAGCACGTTAAAACAGTCTTGTTTACATCTCTCTCACCATGTTTTGTGTTATAATTAAAGTTTGAATTACTTCAATTATTTAGTAAGATTTAATTAATATGATTAATCTTAAATGTTAACAGGTTATGGGTGTTACGCACGCTATATGCGTTAATAGTTGAAGTTAATTCTAAAAGTTAGTATGGCAGTATCGTAGTGTTAAGCCTAACTTGTGATCAGCGAGAATAGTTTGTTTTCTAAGTCTCAATTCAAGTCCTGAAATCATTTTTAAGAAAATCCTAAGGAATTTTATAATTGAAGTGGATTTAATAACTTTTTAGTGTTTAACATATATTTGAAAGCAGAGAAAATATTTCGTTTAGAACACTAATTATGGAGATAGGAAAGTTGCAAATGAAACCACTGAGTGGTGAAGCTGATTGGCCAATGTGGAAGTATAGGATCAAATTTGCCTTAAATTATTATGCTGACGCATTAGAAGTTGTCGAAGGAAAGATTACGAAACCAGATCAGCCACTTGATGAATCTGATGCAGCAACCTTGAAAAAGTACTAAGAATGCCTAGCAAGTTATAAAAAAGGTAACACATGTGTCATGATGGCTTTGACTAATGCCATGACAGAAGAAAACATGCAGAAAATCATGAGATTTGAAACAGCAAGAGAAGTATGGCAAGAACTTTATAAACTTTATGAAGCTACTTCAGACAACCACCTCTATAATATTTGCCTGCAATTTTTTCAATTTAAGTAGACTATGAATGACAGTATGGCAGTTCATCTATCAAAACTAAAGAACCTTTGGACTGAATTTAATATGGGTTTACAAAGGAAGCTTGAAGTTCAACTCCCTGAAATGTTGCTGATTTGCAACCTTCTAGACACCTTACCTCAGGAATATCGTTCTTTCAAGCTAAGTTGGCTAATTCTAAATGAAGATAAAAGAACAATTGATTAGTTAACCACTCAATTATGTTCTCAAGAAAGAGAAAATAAGGAAGAAAAATCAAAAGGTGAAGTTCAGAATCAAAAAGCGTTAAAAGCAGAAGCCAGTAAAACAAAAGCAGCTTTTAAAAGTAAAAAGCAATATGGAAAATGCAATTACTATCACCAAAGTGGTCACTGGGTGAGAAACTGTCGAAAGTGGATAGCTGATGGAAAGCCAAAACCTGGTCAGAATGATAAGATCTCAGGAAAAGATAGCATTGCAGCAAATATGACCTTAATAGCTATAGACGCGGAAGTATTTTCATCAGAAGAAAATTGTTATGATTGGTTTGTTGATAATGGTGCATCAAAGCATATTACCAACAATAGTAATTACTTCACAGATTTTGAAGAATTTCAAACCCCTCAGGGAATTACCACTGCAAGTGGAAAAACTTTTCCAGCTGTAGGTAAGGGAATCTGAAAAATTATGACAAAAATAAAAGGAGAGAGACAATTTAAGGAACTTAAAGATGTCTGGTTTGTCCCAGGTATAAGTAAAAATTTATTTTCTGTTCTATCAGCACAAGACAGAAACCCCAAGAGTATGTTTGTAGCAACTGCAAAAGAATGTTGGTTAAAAATCAACAACAAAGCTGTACTCTATGGAACAAGAAATATAAATGGTGGTCTATATAAAGTTCATATGGAAGTACTTATTCCAAATAATCCAATACAAGTGAACATAGCTACTACAAGTGATTCTATTTTGCAGTTATATCATGAGCGCTGGGGACATCAGGACAAACGTCATGTAAAGAGTGTTCTAGAAAAACAATTGATATCAAAGTTGGATTAGACAATCAACTCTGCAAAGCTTGTATACAGGGTGATTCAGAAAAGATGGGCAGAACTTTAAGGGGTTATAGTACACTTAAAGACAAATAATATTAAATAGGAGACTAAGGGTCCCAGACGTATTCCCAAGGAGATAGGGGGCATTAAAGTTTAGGGTCCGAAATTTCAAATGATTATAAAACATGGAAAAATTGGTCGATTCGTTTGCGGTTTTTGCAAAAAATTTTCTTTATGCCAGTATTTTCTTGAAATAAAATTTTAAAGTTCAATTTCAAAAAATGCCGATAGGGGGCGCTTTAGACTTTGGAGTAACAAACAGCTATTTTTTAACGTTATTTTTTGTATTTCTTTAAATGATTTCGAAAGCTTAGACTTAAACTTAAATTTTGATCTAAAAATCTGAGTCCTAACGAGTAGTTAAGTAGCGTAAACTGAAATTTGAAATTTGAAACCCTTCTCCCCCCAGAACAAAAATCAGTTATTCCCGATCTTTGTGTCGTAGATTAGGCTCTAACTACTGCCGCGTTTTGCTAAAATTATTCTTTATGTCAGTATTTTCTTGAAAATAAATTTTAAAGAAAATTTTCAAAAAATTCCGATAGAGGGCGCTTTAGACTTTGGAGTAACGAACAACTATTTTATACCGTTATTTTTTGTGTCTCATTAAATGCTTTCTAAAGTTTAGACTTAAACTTAAATTTTCAGCTCAAAATCTGAATCGCTGAGCGTGGTTCAGTAGCGAGGGGAGGGGGTTCAAATTTCAACTTCTGAACATAGTTCAGTTTGCACTACTTAACCATGCCCAACGATTCTGTGCTGTGATACGAGGCAAAAATACAACTTTCGTCAAGGACTGCATAGTCGGAATTCACTCATAAAGGCACTGGCACAGTTGGAAACGTCGCTCATGCAAACGTTAAAGCTCCATTCCTGACGCTAGTCACCGGGTGAAGAAGGAAACAGAAAGTATGCAAATGTCAAATGGGGAAGAAGAAGAACACGTATGCAAAATTTCGACACGATTCAGGCATAAAAACCACTGAACGGTGAGTCAAGTGTAAGTCGCTGTAGTAATGAATCGGCAGATGGTGTCCTTCACGAATAAGGAAAAGGCTGAGATGCATTTAATTTACGGAGCGGCAGATGGAAATGGTGCAGAGGCACAACGAATGTACGGAGAGCGATTTCCTAACAGGCGGTTGCCTAACCGCAAAACTTTCGAGCGGTTGCACAGACAGTTGTGTGAGACGGGATCATTTCTCGCTTCCCGGTCGAATGCAGGTCGTGCAAAAAAGGACGAATCAGTAGTTGTTGCAGAAGCCATTCTGGATGTAGTAGCGGCGCAGCCAAGTACAAGTACACGAACAGTGGCTAGCCAGGTGGATACCTCACAGTCCACGACTTGGAGGGTACTGAAGGATGAACATTTGCTCCCGTTTCATGTGCAACGAGTCCAGAAACTGTCTCCAGGGGATTATCCAAATCGTATTGAATTCGCCCGCTGGTTTCTGCAGCAGAACGCACTAAATCCACATTTTGGACGAACTGTGCTTTTCACCGATGAATGTACCTTCACACGTGAAGGTACATTTAACACACACAATGCACATGTATGGGCGGATGTCAATCCACATGCTACGTATCCACATGCTCATCAGAGACGCTTTTCCATCAATGTTTGGGCAGGAATCCTCGGAGACCACCTAATCGGACCGTACCTTCTTCCTGAACGCCTCAACGGTAAAACATACCTCACATTTCTGCAACATGTGCTGCCAGACCTGTTAAACGTTGTTCCTCCACGCATCCGGCGGGTCATGTGGTTCCAGCACGATGGAGCGCCAGCCCATTACGTACGAGACGTCCGCAACTATCTGGACATCACATTTCCGAACAGATGGATTGGTCGAGGTGGTCCTGTTGCTTGGCCTGCTCGCTCGCCAGATCTTTCACCCCTCGATTTCTTTTTTTGGGGACGATTGAAGGCTCTTATGTATGAGACACCCATTGAATCCCCCGAGGAACTGGTCGCCAGACTTTCCGCCGCTGTAGGGGAAGTGCTCGAAAAGCCTGATGTTTTCGCGAATGTTCGCCGTTCCATTCGTCGCCGTTGTTCTGCGTGCATAACCTCTGGTGGTCACAATTTTGAACATTTATTGTGATTACATGTTAATAAATATGCTTTGGTAACATAATCCTAATTTGTGTCTTTTTACCTCGTATCACAGCACACAATGTGTGGACATGGTAAACTGAACTGTGCTCAGGAGTAGAAATTTCAAACCCCTCTCCCCAGAAACTTAACCACGTCTAACGATTCAGATTTTGGGCTGAAAATTTAAGTCTAAGCTTTAGAAAGCATTTAATGAGACACAAAAAATAACGGTATAAAATAGTTGTTCGTTACTCCAAAGTCTAAAGCGCCCTCTATCGGAATTTTTTGAAAAATTTCTTTAAAATTTATTTTCAAGAAAATACTGACATAAAGAATAATTTTAGCAAAACGCGGCAGTAGTTAGAGCCTAATCTACGACACAAAGATCGGGAATAACTGATTTTTGTTCTGGGGGGAGAAGGGTTTCAAATTTCAAATTTCAGTTTACGCTACTTAACTACTCGTTAGGACTCAGATTTTTAGATCAAAATTTAAGTTTAAGTCTAAGCTTTCGAAATCATTTAAAGAAATACAAAAAATAACGTTAAAAAATAGTTGTTTGTTACTCCAAAGTCTAAAGCGCCCCCTATCGGCATTTTTTGAAATTGAACTTTAAAATTTTATTTCAAGAAAATACTGGCATAAAGAAAATTTTTTGCAAAAACCGCAAACGAATCGACCAATTTTTCCATGTTTTATAATCATTTGAAATTTCGGACCCTAAACTTTAATGCCCCCTATCTCCTTGGGAATACGTCTGGGACCCTTAGTCTCCTATTTAATATTATTTGTCTTTAAGTGTACTATAACCCCTTAAAGTTCTGCCCATCTTTTATGAATCACCCTGTATATGGTAAAGCACATCGCTTGAAGTTTGGCAGCAGAAAGAAGACCACAAAACCAGGAGAGCTTATCTCAGCAGATCTATGTGGACCATTTGATCAGTCATTTAGAAAATACCATTACTTTGCAGTCTTTAAAGATCATTTTACTAAATTTAGATATGTATTTTTTCTTTGCCAAAAATCAGAAGTTGCACAAGTTCGTGAAAATATGGTAGCACACGCTAAAAATTTAGGACACAACATTAAGGAATTTTTAAGTGACAATGGTGGGGAATTTAATAATGAAACTGTTAGAAGAATCCTGCAGAAAAATGGAATTGTTCCCAGATTAACTGCTCCTTATACTCCACAACAAAATGGTGGAAGTGAGTGTGGGAATAGAACCTTGGTGGAAATAGCCAGAACATTGAAGAATTCTAATTCACAAATAAGTTTTCACTCATTATTATGGGCAGAACTGATTAGTACATATTGAACAGAACAGGGAAAAGTTCAATACTAAATGTAAGTCCTTATGAATTGTGGATAGAGGACAGAAACCTCGAGTGAGACACATGCGTATTGTTAGATCAACCTGTTATGCCCTAATACCAAAACAGAAGCGTAGAAAACTGGATAAGAAAGCAGTAAAGGATATATTAGGATATGATGGCGATGAAAGATATCGCATCTGGGTAAAAGACTGTTATCTGCTCTTGAGATGTAATATTTCAAGAGAAACCCTTAACAAATTGTGAAGTTCCAATAGAAATACCTTTGCTTGAGCCTAGTAGTCAGTTGCCAGAAGCTGAAAATGAGGGAAAGAATGATCAAGAAGACTCAGAAGATCAAATTAGCTCAGAAGATGAAGATGAGAGGAAATCAGATACTATGAAATTAAGAAATCGCAGTAAACTAAAACAGCCTAAAAGTTTTGAAGATTATGTGATGGCATCTGACATTTTCATGTCTGATGTTCATGAACCAGGGTCATATGAAGAAGCTATTGATTGTAAAGAACATATTTTTTGGAAAAAGGTTATGAATTCTGAAATAAGTTCTTTAAATGAAAATAATACCTGGACACTAGCAGCACTTCCAGATAAAGCTAAAGCTCTTCCTTGTAAATGGGTCTTTCGGATCAAGAAAAATCCAGATGGTACTATTGATAAGTACAAGGAAAGACTTGTGATTAAAGGCTTCAAACAGATACAAGGTATTGATTATAATCAGACCTTCAGTCCAGTCAAAAACTAGGAACTGCGCGTTCATTAATAAGTATTGCAGCCAGTGAGAAGATGCATCTTATGCAATTTGATGTCTCTACTGCATTTTTATATGGTGACTTAGACGAACCTATTTATATTCTTCAACCTGCAGGCTATAATGATGGTACCAATAGAGTATGTAAACTCCAGAAAAGTTTGTATGGACTAAAACAAGCAGCTTGATGTTGGCATAAATGTTTTGGAAAAATTATGGTAGATCTTAGCTTTAATGTTAGTGAAGCAGATCAATGTTTATTCATTAGAGAAGAAGAAGGTAAAAAGCTACTTGTAGCTCTTTATGTGGATGAAGGTCTTATTGCCACTACTCATGAAGACTCCAGAAACTTCATAGATCAACTGAAAACAAAGTTTAAAATCACCAGTAAGCCAGCATCTTATTTCTTAGGAATAGAAATACAACGTCTAGATGATGGAAGCATTAAAATTGCACAAGAAGCATATGCAACAAGGATACTTCAGAGATTTGGTATGAGTGACTGCAAGCCAGTCCATACACCCATTCTGAAAGAAAATGAAGTATGTACAGAAGTTAATGAAGCAGAGTTCCCTTATCGTGAAGCTATTGGAGTAATAATGTATCTAATGATGGGGACAAGACCTGACCTGGCATACTCTGTTAGTGTTTTATCACGTAAATTAGAAAATCCATCAAAAGAAGATTGGGTCAAGGTAAAACGCGTTTTTAGATATGTTTCAAGCACCAAGCAGAAATGTATTGTTTATAAATCTGGTTATAAACCTGTTGTTCTAGAGTGCTTAAGTGATGCTGACTTTGGGGGATGCATGCAGACAGGCAGATCCACAAGTGGAATTGTAGTGCTGTATGCTGGTGGAGCAATATCCTGGCTAAGTCAACGTCTAGCTATGGTAGCAACTTCAACAACAGAAGCTGAAATAGTTGCAGCAAATGAAGTTGCGAAAGAATTGATTTGGTCAAAGAGACTTATCATTAGAGTTTCCCTTCTAAAAGAAGTACCAACAATTTATGTTGATAACAGTGCAGCAGTAAGACTAGCTCAGAACCCTGAGTTTTATTGCAGAACCAAACACATTAGTTTTAAACATTTCTTCATTCGTGAAACAGTGTTAGAAGAAGAAATCAGTGTGCAGCAACTTTCAACAGAAATGCAAGTTGCGGATATGATGACAAAGCCCTTGCACAAACCAAGACTGTTAATGTTATGTGAAAAGATTGGACTCTTATAAACTCTGGACTCAAACTGTTAGTTTAGAACTCTAGTTTTATAAGTGTATCTTATTTTTCTCTTAACAAGGGAAAGTGTTGTAGTATGTTAAACAGAAAAACAGGTACTGCACTGTTACTTTTATATTTTTGTAATTGGCAACAACTTGTTAAGCACTTCAATTTCTACTGCTAGTAGCGTGGTAGAACAGTCTTGTTTACATCTCTCTCACCATGTTTTGTATTATAATTAAAGTCTGAATTACTTCAATTATTTAGTAAGATTTAATTAATATGATTAATCTTAAATGTTAACAAAATTTCCTAAAGTTCTATAACTACCTTAAATATCCCTGTACAATAGCAAAAAACAAAATTATAATACTAAGTAGGTAAAAACCTGCCATTCAAAATAATATACAACAATGTAAGATTCCATTAACAGTTTATTAAAAATAACTCAGGTTGAAAAGTTTAATAACAAGAATGACCATTATTTTGTACAAACTCAAAAAAACATCAAAATCATTCGATATCCCTCTGTTCTTTTCAGATCAGAAATAAAAGTATCAAAAGGAGGAAGAAAATTGATCTCCTGAAATATTCTTCAGATTTGACATTGAACCAGATGTATCTGATGGTCAACTTAACAAAGAATATGTGTCTATATATATGTGTGTGTAGGAATATTTGTTTAGTCTTGACTAAAAAAATTATGAGTTTTCTTTAGCAAAGGACTGTGCTCTCTTGATCAGGTCAGAAAACTTTTGAACACCAGTCTCCTCTTCCTTGCTTACTGATTAATGTAAAGTTTCATTAAGCTGAAAAATGGCATCATCAGCATGTCTTACAGCAGAATACAAATCACATTCAGATGCAGGTATTTTGAAAGTGGCAATGTAATGTTGAATAAGAATTCACAAATATCTAGTCGAAGAATAAAGTTACTTTTTTTTAAATTCCAGCCAGCAGATTTAAAGTAAATAATAATATTACTCGATATAAAATTATAAAATGAACAAAGATAAGGGTCACCAAACTCTGATCAACGTGCGGTTATTGCATTCGTGTGTTTCCCGTAAGTGTTGGCAACAGTTGGTACCATCCCCATCGAAGTCTCTGTTGAAGTTTTGCGCTTAATCTATGTTACATTAAAATCTATGAAAATGGAATCGCCAGGGATCGTTAAAAAATACCGTTGTAGACAGATTTCCGTCATATCAAGTATACTTGTATAGTTATCCTTCCGCCATCGAGACCATGAAATGTTTTATGAGAGGATTCAATGTTCACAGAAAACCTGCCAAGAATGAATCACAACCAGAAAAAATTCCATTTTAGATAGGTTTCATAACTTAGCAGGTATAAATATGTAGTGTTGTTTTCGTTGAAGCTTGAACTTTTGCTATTTAAGATAGCTCTCATCTTCACAGCTTTTATTGTAATACATCTATGCTTTTTAGTACAGTAGAAAGAGGTGGAACTAATTGCAACAAAAATGATTTTTGTTGTAAATGTTAGGTAATACACTCCTAATGAACATACTAAAAATATACATTCGTAATGTTGCGCAAAACGTAGTTTTTGGGGTCCATCTTGAAAAAATATGAAAAATTTAAAAAAGCTTAAAAAATCATGTAGGGTATCAAATTACAGGAAATTGGATGCTGAAAAAGAGTATGATATTGGTTTTTAAAGGAAAATGTTTCTAAAGATGAAGAATACGTTTTTTGACGGCCATCTTGAAAAAAATATGAATTTTTTTTTAATCTTAAAAATTCATGTAGGGTATCAAATTACAGGAAATTGTATGCTGAAAAAGAGTATGATATTGGATTTTAAAAGTAAAATGTTTATAAGATGAAGTAGGGGGGAATTAGGAAAAATTATACCTATATAACCCTGTAGGTAAACCTTAAATGCTTAAATTATACTACATTACATTACACCTATACCTGATACTGTGAGACTAATTTTGATTTTCTTTATTGTCTGTTTCAAGTAGGTAAATTTTGTTTTGAGCCAAGAGAGTTTCATAAGAAAAATGGAAAAAGAAACCTGCATTTCCAGTGGACTTTGTGACGATACTCCCCATGTCACATTAACAGTAAAAGTTTAACAGGAATCATCAATGCAAGCCAACAAAGAGATGATAAAATTTATGAACTTTTCAATCCTATGATTACTGGTGCTGTTAAAGTGCACACAGAATGTCGACGTATATATGTCAATTCTATTAAAATTAAAAGTGATATAAAACTGAAAAAATCGCAAGATGATATTCCTTCAACCAACTCGAGAACGCTACGAGGAAGTATTGGATCGTTCAATTTCAAAGAGAATTGTTTGTTTTGTGGCCAGATTATTACGGATTATCAGAAGCGTAAAAATATGGCAGTCATTCCTGTGCGTACTTTTCAGTTTTGTGAAACAATTTTTAAAGTATGCTGTACTAGAAATGATCTATGGGCAGCAAATGTACACGCGAGGATTCTTTCTGTCATAGATTTGCCTGCTGCAGAAACTCAATATCACCAATTATGTAGTGTCAATTTTAGAACGGGAAAATCCATTCCTGTGAAGTATACTCCTCAAGGTAGTAGTGGTAGTGGTGGATTGTCAACATCAGTAGGCCGTCCGGCTGACACTGACAGTTCTGATGCTTTTGAAAAGACATGTGAGTGATTTCAAGAAAACTGTGAAGAGCCAATATCTGTCAGTGACTTAGTAGGAAAAATGTGTAGTTTTTTATCAGAGGTAAGTGAGCCTTACACTTCTAGACATTTAAAGAAAAAATTGCTAGACCGCTTTGGAGACAACATCATAATATCAGGCACAGATGGGAAATGTAACATGATAAAATTTGGAAAAACTGTATCAAACATAATCTTGGACTATCACAAGCAAAACAGACTTGATGATCCCGATGTAGAAAAATTTATATTAATCGAGTCTGCAGCAAAACTGATTAGAACTTTAATAAATTTATTGTAAAAAAATAAGGACTTTTATCCTAGATATTGCATGTGTTGAAGAAAACAAGAATTATTTACACTCTGTTTTACAAACATTTTTGGGTATCCTAATCGGTGGTAAACACAACGAGCTGAAGCAAATTTCGATAGGCCAGGCTGTAATGCAAGCTTGCAGGTCTCGTTCTCTGATATGTCCAATTCCTCTTGCTGTAGGCGTACAGATT
The DNA here is from genome assembly GCA_963931845.1 of Maratus michaelseni. NCBI lineage: Eukaryota > Metazoa > Arthropoda > Arachnida > Araneae > Salticidae > Maratus > Maratus michaelseni. The sequence goes on along the minus strand of OZ007599.1, from coordinate 76,371,770 downwards.
CCCAGAGATTTTGGGTCTCGTTTCCTAATTGATGAACTTTGTAGCCTTGGATTCAATGTGTCTTATGATGAAATACAGAAATATGTACACTCTTCTGTAATGGATGAAAGTAACCAAAGCATCGTGCCATCAGGTCACTTCTTTCAATGGGTCGCCGACAACGCCGACCATAATATAGCAACAATAGATGGCCATAACATCTTTCATGGGATGGGACTTATAATGTGCGCATCAGAAGCACCTTTTAACAACTCTTTATTGCTCACAGACACAATAAAACGACTCCAATCTCGCCCTCTAGCACATGACATTATAAAAGAAGCAAAAATTCCCCTCCACTACATTCAATCCCCCAACTCAACAGTCATGAACAAAATGAAATTTAAAAATTTATTCTATGAACAAATTCAAATTAATCTCTTATATGTTCTTTGGAGTACCAGTAAGTTATTTAAAACTCCCCAACCAGGATGGTTAGGATACATGCAAACTGCTTTAGAAGGTGAACACAGTGGTGCAACAGTAACTTCTTTTCTACCAATGATTGATCTAAATCCAACTTCTTACAGCTGTGTATACACCACACTTATGTTCATAAGTAATGAAGCAAAAAGGCTAAATGTGAAAACTCCTATTGTAACCTTTGATCAGTGCTTATGGATAACAGCAATGGAAGTTAAATGCGCTGATCACAAGGGAGAGTTTGATAATGTGGTAATCGGGCTTGGTGGGTTTCATACACTGATGTCCTTTCTTGGGGCTGTTGGAGGACTGATGGCGGGATCGGGCATAGAAGAAGCTTTGCAGACAGTTTATGCTGAAAATTCAGTACCCATATGTTAAAAGGTAAAGCATATTCACGTGCTCTTCGAGGGCCTTTTCTAATTACTTCAGTTCTTACTGCTTTAATTGTAGCTGATGTATTAAAGAGCAGTCTACCAGTTAAAGTTACTGCAGTTTCAAATTTGAGCGAGATTGTATCAAAAAGTGAATGCACTACCGGTGCTGCAATGGAAGTGGATACAAATGATGATTTTAATCTTGAAAAATTTATTCACCTTTTCAAAAATGTGCTCAAAGGTGATATCAAAGCAGAGGAAGTTATTTCGAATCCTGATCTTCATAAACTTTCCACACTGATAGATGAAAGGAAAAACTTTCTCAAATCAAAAAGCCGTACCGCTAAACTCTGGCTGTTGTATCTGAACATGGTGGATATTGTAAAAACATTTATTTCGTCTGAGCGATCAGGAAAATTTGACATGCACTTACAGGTGGTTGAGCATATGCTACCCTTTTCTGAGAGTTCAGGTCATTACAATTATGCTAAATGCGCAATAATATACCTTCAAAAAATGCGGGAACTAAAATCGAATCCAGAACTCTACAAAACGTTGAATGAAGGCCACTTTACTGTACAAAGAAAGGACAGGAAGTGGTCTGGTGTTTGGACCGATGTGCACATTGAGCAAACGCTCATGAAATGCACTAAAAGACATTCTGGTATAACTCATGACTGAAAGTGAACGTGCAACTTGGATTTTGAGCCATTCTAGATGTAGTGAAGTTGCATGTGCAATGAGTTTGCTGACCAATGTTTCACGTATTGGTAGTGAACAACATACTGATTTAACTGATGCCAGGATGGCCAGATATTTCGAAGATATGAAAAAGATAATGCAATTTTTTATAGACCACAATCCATTTACTGCTACTTAAACTGATTTATGGAATATTTTTAACGGAATTACGGATAGTAAAAACAAAGTAACTGTAGAAAATGCTGACATCATTGGAAGAAACATTCAAGATAAACTTACCGGCAAACATTTTAAAGATGAAACTTTATTGAAATCAGACCAAGCAGTAACCATGAAAGTATTGAAGAAAGGAATTGTTATTGCTGGTGAGACTCACCATGTAGATTCACGTCTTTTAACACAGACAATAATTGCTTGTATCTCGTTGAATAATAGCGCTCAAGATGCAAAGGAGTTTTTCAATTACGAGTTATCCAATCTACCAACTTCATTATTTGACCATAGTACCCAGCAAATGAGAAAAACGGATCAATCATCCTTGGCACACACATTAGACAGCATGAATGTCAGTAAAATACAATGGTCTCTTTCCCAGCAAATTACTTACTATCTTCTTGATGGTGGTGCATTAATTTACCAGTTACCATGGTCCGCTTCTGCAGTATTTGGCGATGTCATGAAACAATACGAATCGTATGTCAACAGAAGGTATGGAGAAGTGACAATAGTTTTCGATGGGTATGAAAAACCAAATATAAAAGATATGGAGCATAGTAGATTACGCATGAAGCAGTCATCTATTGTAGTAGTCTTTGCTGAAAATTCGCTCATAATCATTAAAAAAAACAAATTTCTTTCTAACTCTATAAACAAACAACGCTTTATCAATATGCTTGGGAGTTATTTTCAAGATAAAGGTCATTCCGTCATTCATGCAGAAGGTGATACAGATACAGTAATCATCAGAGAAGCTTTAAACATAGCTCAGGAAAAACATGTCACTATAGTAGCTGATGATACTGATATTTTAATACTACTACTATATCATTTTTCTAACAACATTTTCATGCAATCTGCTGCCACACAATGTGATAATGTTCGTGACATCCAAGCCATGCAAAGATCTATTGGAGAGGAGGCATGTAAAACTTTACTTTTTGTTCACGTATTAACAGGGTGTGACACCACCAGTGCGTTATTCGGTGAAAGTAAATCTTCTGCTTTAAAAAAATCATACAATCCAAAATCTTATGCGAATGTGCTTCACTTTAAGGATCATCCAAAGATGTTACTGTGGAAGAATTGATTGAAAATGGTTGTAAAGTTCTTGTGTCATTATATGGAGGTAACATTGATACAAGTTACCTAAACGTGCTTCGTTATGAACAATACATGAGGAAAATAGCTTCAGCTAGAAAAGAATTTGACATAGCGCGTTTGCCTCCAACACAAAATGCATCAAAATACCGTCTACTTCGAGTGCATTTTCAGTGTTTTATATGGAAAAAAAATTAATATCCCAACTCCTGATCCTACACTATGGGGTTGGCAGTTGGTTGATGGAGAATTTCAGCCATTATTAACAGACTTGAACCAAGACACAGACAAACTCTTAAATATGATTAAATGTGCTTGCTAAACTACAGTTGAAGAACCATGTAACACCACTAAATGTACATTTAGCTGATATGGACTCCCATGTTCTGTAATTTGTAAAAACTGTCGTGGAAAGGACTGTGCAAACACAGGAGACAGTTTTAATGTAGATGAAGATCAAGGGGACATTTGACTTCGACTTATTGTGTACCGATTTCAAATTTTTTAATTTGTTTAATAAAAAGATGTTTTTCAACACTGCAAAAGCTTTCAGTTTTTCGGCCACCAATTTGTTGTTTACTTTTACTTTTAAAAACCAATATCATATTTTTCAACTCAAAATTTCCTATCATTTGATACCCCGTATGATTGTTTACGATTTTTCTTAATTTTTTGTGTTTTTGTTTCAAGATGGCCGCCAAAAAACGTATTGTTCATCTTTATAAACATTTTACTTTTAAAAACCAATATCACACTCTTTTTCAGCATGCAATTTCCTGTAATTTGATACCCTACATCATTTTTTTAAGATTTTTTAATTTTTTTTTTAATTTAAATTTTTTTTCAAGATAGCCTCCAAAAACTACATTTTGCGCAACAGTACAAATGTATATTTTTAGTATGTTCATTAGAAGCATGTTAACTACCATTTAAAACAGGAAGTACTTTTGTTGCAATTAGTTCCACCTCAAGGTGTTTTTTCACTTATTTCTACTCCACTATTTCTGAAATATACACTGCTCAAAACAAATAAAGGATATTGCAGTTTTAGGTGGATTTTGTATCTGGGAAACTTTTTAGCTGATTGATACATGGTCGACAGACATAGTAGGTTATATGAGAATAAATTACACATGTTTGGCAGAAAAAATGCATTTTATTGCGCATTTGTGTACAAAAGGAAAAAAACAAAATTTGTGCATATGAGAAAAAAAGAATAAGAAAAGGTGTTTTCTTCAAAGAAAATCATTTTCAGTAGGGGGTATGGTTTCCACGGGCGGCCAGCAACGTTGAACACCTTTGAGGCATGGACTCAATGAGGCTATTAATGACGAGTTGGGGTATTCTGCCCCACTCTTCCAGAAGAGCTCTTTCCAGTTCTTGGAGAGTTTGTGGGGGTTGTTGGCGGCCAGAAACTCGTCTTCCTAGAGCGTTCCAAACGTGCTCGATTGAATTCATGTCTGGAGAACACGCTGGCCATTCCATTCGAACGATTCCTTCCTCGAAAAGGAAATCCTCCACCAGGTTTGCACGATGTGGCCTGCAGTTATCGTCATTAAAATGAAGTTATCTCCGATTGCTGCAGCGTAAGGGACTACAATAGGTCTGAGGATCTCATCCCTATATCGGCGACCAGTCAGAGCTCCATCTCGAATAAAGTAGAGGTCCGTGCGCCCGTCAATGGAGATGCCACCATACACCAACAATCCTCCACCGCCAAATCTGACACTTTCGTGCACGAACGCAGGATTATTCCTACTGCCACGGTCCCTCCAGATGAAAGCCTATTATCCGGATGCACAGAAAAACGGGACTCGTCAGAAAACAGAATATTGCTCCATTCATTTCTCCTCCAGTTGACATGCTCGGTTGCCCACTCCCTGCGGTCGCGACGATTCCTTGATGTTAATCTAACACATACCATCGGTCGGCGAGCATACAGACCTACAGCATGGAGCCGGTTTCGGACAATCTGAGTTGAAATCGTGGTGCCTGTAGCCGAGCGAAGGTGTTGTTGGAGAAGAGTAGCGTTCATGTTTCGGTGTCTCCGAGCTGTTAACGCTAAATACCGATCTTCATTGGGCGTTGTTGCCCGTCTACGACCTTGCCCTGGTCTTCGGCCTGCACATCCACTCTCCAAAAAACGGTTCCAGATCCTGGAAATGACACTTTGTGACACTCCAATGGCTTGCGCTACTTCGGCTTGAGTTTGGCCCCCTTCTAACCTACCAACATTTCTCCAAGCTTCTGAATCTGTCAAATGACTTCGCTGAAACATCGTACTCATCGAAACAAAGCAATCACTGAATGCCGATCATCCTTGTCTTCATTCTCTTTTATCCAGTTGAAAGTCAAATTTCATTCGCTGCCGCTGAAGCGACGTTTTTGACGTCGAACTCAAAATTTGCATACTCCACAGTTTGAAAACCAGAAAAATTTGCATTTGTGATTCTCTTCTTCTATTTTCGGCAAAAAAAATTTCGTTTATATCTTTATTTTATATAAAACTTCAAATATCCTTTAATTGGTTTGAGCAGTGTACTTTAGAGTGGATACGTTTTAACAGTTTTAGAGGATAAATGACAAAATGGGACGTGTCTATGAAAAAAAAATCCTGTCTTAAACGGAAAACTTTTATATCCCCGGCGGAAGACATACCTTTAAATAATAGCAAGTATTATTTAAAGGTATGTCTTCCGCCGGGGATATAAAAGTTTTCCGTTTAAGACAGGATTTTTTTAAGGACCTTTCTAAAGTGGAACTTTTCATTGGTTCTTTGAAGTTCCATCTTATCAGTTTTTAATGTTGTCCCTTACGAAAATAATTTATAGAGCTGTATAGAACTCTAATAGATTTCATTACAAGTTCTATAGAATAGCTATTCTGTAGAATACTATTTCTAAAGAGTTTTGAAGAGTTCTATAGATTATTTTTTCTAAAGAAAATGTTTCTATAAAATTCTTAGAAGTTCTGTTGAAATTTTTTTCTATAGAACAGTTTTTCAATCTACTTATAATAAAATCCGAAGGCAAGAAAGTGTCTGTAACGATTCCAGGCGCGACCACGCTGGTCTGCGAATAGACCATAGTTAAACGCCATGTTAAGCTTAGTGAAAAACCTATGCTACTTCCGATTCTGCTGTTAAAATATTTGTAAAAGCATATTAAAGCTTTTAAATATTTTAATTTTGTTTAAAACCTTCAAAAACTATTTCATATAAACCATGTATATCAACATTTCTGTAAAAAAAAATTCTGTAAGTACTTTTTCTTTCAGAAATACGGGTGATTTCTTTTGTAGAGAGGATTTGAGGTGGTCGATCCAGTATATTGGCGCCATCTACCGGCGGATTTTGAAATATTTCTTCCATCGTAAATACAGTACAGGACTTGTTATCTGGAATCCTCGGGACCAAAGGCTTTCCGTGTTTTGGAATTTTCCAGATTTCGGGTCTGCCCGAAGTTCACGATTATTTGACAAAATTCATGTTTTTTCGTGATTCTTTGACAAACTTTGCAATTTCTTCTGCTTTTCTTTGACAAAATTTGCGTTTGTTTTCTACGATCCTTTGACGAAATTTCATTTTTTCGTAGTCCTTTGAAGAAATTTACGTTTTCTTTTTGCGATCCTTTGAAGAAATTTGCCTTTTTCTGCGATTCTTTGGGGAATTTTGCGTTTTTTGCTATTCTTTGAGAAAATTTGCCTTTTATTAAAGATCCTTTGACAAAATTCGAGTTTTTTCTGAGATTCTTTGACGAAATAAGCGGTTTTAATTTCGCGATCCTTGGACGTTAATTCGCATTTTTTCCGCAATCTTTTGATAAAATTTGTGTTTTTTTCTTCCTTTGACGAAATTTCACTTTTTTCGCGATCCCTTAACGAAATTAGACATTTTTTCGCAGTGCTTTGAGAAAATTTGCGTTTTTATTGCGATCTTTTGAAGAAATTCATGTTTTTTCGCCATTATTTGACGAAATTCGCGTGTTTTTTTTGCGATCCTTTAACCAAATTTGTGTTTTTTGTATTCCCTTGATGGAATTTTACATTATTTTATATTCCTTGGAAGGAATTTGCGTTTTCCTCTCAAGCCTTTGACGGAAATCGCATTTCTTCTGCGATTTCTTAACAAAATTTGCGTTTTTTTTTTCGCAATCCTGCGACAAAATTTGCGTTTTTTTCGATCCTTTGACAAAATTCTCATTGTTTCTGCAATCCTTTGAAGAAATTTATTATTTTTTCTGCGAACGATAGACATAATTTATTTTTTCCGGCGACGATCGTTCAAAATTCGAGATATTTTTTTTATCCGAATTTTTGGACTGAAGACTAAAATTTTCGAAACTGAATGCCTTAAATTTTAAGGAAAATTTGGAACAAAATCATCCCTGATGAAATAAATATATCACTATTTTTGTTTCTAACGAATCGTAATATAAATTAATTTTAAACTAAAATTTGAGAGAAAAATGATTTGTTTCTAATTTCGGGAAGAGGAGGGGGGATGGGGGGCCGTGTTCATCTGTCACCGAAGTAACAATGTTTTTTTAGTGATTACATATTGAAACACAATAGACTGAAAAAAAATTAGAAATCAGTGAAATTTTCGAAAACTTTCAAATATTCTAAAATTTAAGTAAAAATTTACAAATTTAGAAAATTTTCAAAAGTTTTTTTTCGGAATTTGGGTCCTTCCGGATTTTGGAATTCTGGATAATGGGTCATATACTGTAAAATGATTCTTTCTTATCAAACGTAATTAAAATATAAGGAATACATAGAACAGTGTAATTTGCATTTAATTTTCCTTATGTAATCAAACAATGAGTTATGTGGTGAGTCAAGCTGTTTAGAAACTCATTGATAACACTTTTTTACAAAAACCTTTGCACATGGATTATTTGTTAATATTTAATTTGAATGTTTTGTCCAATCGTTGAACTATTTCAGAAATGTAATACTGAGTAGTGTATATATATATATATATATATATATATATATATATATCCTCATTCATCATTTTTATTTGTAGAAATCATTTGTTATTTTTAAAATGTACTTTTCTACAATACAAACCTTTCAATAATAAAATCTTCATGCTGTTTGTTTGTATGAAGTCTTATGAAAATGAAACGCAAATCAACAATCCGTCATTTTTGACGGGGTTATACACTAGTAGAGTAATATAAACCTTATAGAATTAAGTTCTATAGACTAATGATTTTATAGATTTTTTTTTGTTTTCTGAAAAAAAAAATATATTTCTTGGTATTTTAAAATTTATGTGTGTAGTAATTTATAACTGCATATTAAAAAAAATAATAATAATTAATTTATAATATATTCGTTTAATATATAATCGTACTGCATAGATTTAATATGATTATATATATATAATTTAAGTCATAATACATTGTGATTCAATTATCAATGTAATAATATATCATTCGAACTACTGAATTAAATTGTGATTAATTAATTTCTTGGTTAATTTTATAATCATTTATTAATTTGCTATTACATTTATAAAACCATCCATTTAATTTAATAAACTTTATTCACTTTAATAATATTGTAATTTTTATTCAAATATTTTAATCTGAAGTATAAATATGTAACATGTAACAATTGTTTAATTTTAACGAGTAATAATTTATTAGACTTGAAGAATAATGTCTGTAGAAGTTCAATAGAATTGTGTGTTGAGCTTCTATAAAAATATCTATAGAAAAAAATATATAGCTTCTATAAAAATATCTATAGAAAAAAATATATAGCTTCTATAAAAATATCTATAGAAAAAATATATAGCTTCTATAAAAATATGTATAGCATTTTTATAGAACCCAAGTGGTTACCTCCCAAGTATTAACCACACTCGATGCAGCTTGACTTCAGTGATCGTACGAAGAACCAGTTTTCTCGGCATGATACAGCCTTTAACAGTTTCAAAACTCTTATTACACTATTTAAATTTCATTTATTTTGTGATTTGCATTCCTAATCATATATAGTCTTGTAAAAATATTTAAAGTCTAATAAATTATTATTTGCTAAAACTGAAACAATTGTTTAAATATTTATATTTCAGATTAAAATATTTCAATAAAAATTACAATATTACTAGTGAATAAAATTTATTACATTAGTTGGATGGTTTTATAAGTTTAACAGCAAATTAATAAATGATTATAAAATTAACCAACAAATTAATGAATTATAGACAAATTAATTAATCATAATTTAATTCAGTAATTTGACAGATATATTACATTGACAATTTAATCACAATGTATTAGAAATGAATTAAATTATATATACATAATCATATTAAATCTATGGAGTACAATTATCATGAGAGACGGCAGTATCTCGAGTGACGCAGCAAAAACCGAAAACCGAACGCCCAAAACCGAAGATTTCCCGAAAACCGAACGCCCAATACCGAAGATTTCCGTCACTATATATACGGCTAGAAGGACATCAAAGAGAAATCAAAACGCCGACATTTAATATCTCAGCAAATATGAGGCATACCGTTTTGATTTTTTCACATTAGTCTTATATCTATGGTGTAATTCAATCCTGAAATTTATACATTTCTACGTGCAGTAGATTTTAAGAACTGGAAGTCCATTTTTAACTAAATTTGGGTAAATGTAAGGCCTCTGAAAATTTATCTCGAAAATGGATCGGGCGATTTTTTTAAAATTAATATATTATATTAATCGGTTTTAGACTAAGCAAATGTCGTTTCGCGTTAACGTAGGAAAACTTTTGTTTTTTAAATAATCTGGTTTAAAAATGGGACTATTTTCTTAAGCCTATTGCGTAGACTTTTTACGCATTTCTTACGCCGGTAATAGAATACCTCAGGTAGGGGAACGCCGTGTTTGGCCGGAGCGCCATCTATTGTCAGTAATTGAAGTTCAGCAAATCGAAAACTTTTTTTTTCTTGAGCTGTATTTAAAAAGAAATTTTGTTATGTTTTTTACGAGTTTTTTAGTTAACAGAACAGAAAACGAACTATTTTAAGAGTTTGTAAAATATTTATGTTAAATTTTACAAATTTTAAATAATATGTATATTTTTTTCCCACTGTATTATTAAAAAGGAACAAAAAATATTCATTCTTATTCAAAACAAGCCTGGAACTCAGATATATCTTTGTTTTCTTTAAAATTTTATTGTACTTTGATATCCGGGATTTATCACGTAATTCTTGTAAATATTTTATAGAATAACTTTTTTTTTCTAATTAAAACAAATGATGCAATGATTTTATATGCTTTTATTTATTTTTTTAAATAAATAAAATATGAAAACCAGAACTTTCAGTTTAAGAATTCGTTAAATATTCATAATAAATTTTACAAACTGTAAATAACTAAAAATTATTATTATTATATACATACATTCTGTTTCCCAGCTGTATTATTTAAAATGAGCCAAAAATATCAATTCCTATTCAAAGCAAGTAATTGGAATAAGGTAAATTTTTATTAGCATTAATTTTATTGTACTCAAACTATTTAAAGAGCGTAAGACAGTAGCTAGATTTAAAAAATATATATGCCTACTGCAAATGTAAAATAAATTTGAAACTTGTAGCAATTGTGTGATTGCACGCTAATTGGGCCCTCGGTCCCCAAATTTAGCATGTAATTTTCAGTTAGAGCTGATATTTTATACTAATAGAGTAGGTTAATAATAAATATATTTATCTAATTTTTTTTTTTACATACTCCCATCTATACTTTGAGACATTGGAAATGCTCAAATTTTTGTGAAAATATAGGAAAGGGGACCCTGGAAAAGAGAAATAGGGTTTCATATATTGCTGGATTATTGTAATTTTATTCTTATATTAAATGTAATATAAATACAAATACAACAAGTTTTTTCTGTAAATTAATACACATGTATAATATGAATCATTTTCTACATTTAAGACTTGTTGTCAATAACTTCCTATTTGAAATATACTTTTTTTTTTAATCAAAACATAACTTGATTGTCTATGTATTTATTGCATATGATCAAGATATTTTGATAAATTAAAAAACTTTTGTGCCTATGTGTGTATATTTAAATCAGTACAAAAACCCTTAACGGGTTAAAAGTGTTGACGCAGCACTTTCTTTTGGCTCTATGAATTTTAAATATGGGTCTTAAAAGCAATGATATCAAATTTAAGTGACGCTATGTTAATAATTTTTTTTAATCATAATTTTCTTTTTAGTTTTATTTATGTTCACAGGTGCAATTATTATCTTAATATGAAAAAATATAAAATTTATTCGCTGATGCTTTTTCATTCACATCTCTCATGAATTCAAAATATGGTTTTTAAAAGAAATGATATCAAAATTTGAGTGACACCTTGACGTTAATATAATAGGACTCTTTTAAAATTCAATTTAAATTATTTTTGGTTTGTCTTCTAAAGTATATTTAAGCATACAAACAATACTTTTAATTTTTCAATACACTTTTAAATATATTACTTTCACTGAGCCTATATTATGTATTGAAATGTATTTATTTCAATAAATTGATTTATCTTCTGTGCCACGCTATCCAAAATCATAAGTAAAATTTATGTAAATGATTATTTTGCGTCATATTATCCACTTGCATACATTTCCCTTTGTTTGGATACTATGACGCAAAATAATCATTTACATAAATTTTACTTATGATTTTGGATAGCGTGGCACAGAAGATAAATCAATTTATTGAAATAAATACATTTCAATACATAATATGCTCAGTGAAAGTAATATATTTAAAAGTGTATTGAAAAATTAAAAGTATTGTTTGTATGTGTAAATATACTTTAGAAGACAAACCAAAAATAATTTAAATTGAATTTTAAAAGAGTCCTATTAAATTAACGTCAAGGTGTCACTCAAATTTTGATATCATTTCTTTTAAAAACCATATTTTGAATTCATGAGAGATGTGAATGAAAAAGCATCAGCGAATAAATTTTATATATTTTTTCATATTAAGATAATAATTGCACCTGTGAACGTAAATAAAACTAAAAAGAAAATTATGATTTTAAAAAAAAATTATTAACATAGCGTCACTTAAATTTGATATCATTGCTTTTAAGACCCATATTTAAAATTCATAGAACCAAAAGAAAGTGCTGCGTCAACACTTTTAACCCGTTAAGGGTTTTTGTACTGATATCATTACTTTTTTAAGGTTATTGATGAAAATGTCAATTAGTCGAAATTAAGTATAGGGTATAAATTAATCATTAGTATAAAATTTTAAAGAAATGCTAAAAAAGACCCCTTGGACCCCAATAAAAATATGAGGGTGGTGGATAAGGGAGAGGAATCCAAGACTCAACCTTTAAATTATACAGCGAGAGAGTAACACAATTAGAAGGATGAAAATGCATGGCAAAAACCGATTGATCCATCTTCCTCCGCAAAAGGGCGCAATCTTTTCTATACAAACACAGCTGAAAATTTTCAGGCTGTCGATTCCGAGTCAAATGAGCCATACATCGTCGTGATCGGTCCCATAGAACCCGATAGGGAAGTGCCCCTGGTGGTGAAACTTGGAACTAAAATCAATATATCCTGTCAATGTCGAGTCGAATGAATCAAACTGCATTGTGATGGGACCCATAGGACTTGAGATAGCTGCAAAATCCGTTAGTTCCATCTTCCACCACCAGGGGGCGGACTCTGTTCCATGCAAACATAGTTGAAATCTTTGAGGCTGTCGATTTCGAGTCGAATGAGCCATACCTCGTCGTGATGGGGCGCATAGGACCCGAGATAAGAAAGTGCCCCCTGGTGGTGAGACTTGTAACTGAAATCTATATACCCTGTTGATGTCGAGTCGAATGAATCAAACTGCATTGTGATGAGACCCATAGAACTCGAGTTAGCAGCAAAATCCGTTAGTTCCATCTTCCACCACCAGGGGGCGCTCTCTGTTCTATACAAACATAGCTGAAATCTTTCAGGCTGTCGATTTCAAGTCGAATGAGCCATACCTCGTCGTGATCAGGCCCATAGAACACAAGATAGGAAAGCGTCCCCTGGTGGTGAAACTTGTAACTAAAATCTATATATCCTGTCGATGTCGAGTCGAATGAATCAAACTGCATTGTGATGGGACCCATAGAACTCGAGTTAGCAGCAAAATCCGTTAGTTCCATCTTCCACCACCAGGGGGCGCTCTCTGTTCTATACAAACATAGCTGAAATCTTTCAGGCTGTCGATTTCAAGTCGAATGAGCCATACCTCATCGTAATCGGGCCCATAGAACACGACATAGGATAGTGTCCCCTAGTGGTGAAACTTGGAACTAAAATCGATATATCCTGTCGATGTCGAGTCAAATGAATCAAACTGCATTGTGATGGGACCCATAGAACTCAAGTTAGCTGCAAAATCTGTTAGTTCCATGTTCCACCACCAGGGGGCGCACTCTGTTCTATACAAACAGCTGAAATTGTTGAGGCTGTCGATTTCGAGTTGAGTGAGCCATACCTTGTCATGATCGGGGCCATAGAACCTGAGATAGGAATGCACCCCCTGGTGGTCAAACTTGAAGCTAAAATTGATAGATCCTGTCAATGTCAAATTGAATGAATCAAACTGCATTGTGATGGGACCCATAAAACTCGAGTTAGCTGCAAATCCATTAGTTCCATCTTCCACCACCAGGGGGCGCACTCTGTTCTATACAAACATAGCTGAAATCTTTCAGGCTGTCGATTTCGAGTCGAATGAGCCATACCTCATCGTAATCGGGCCCATAGAACACGACATAGGATAGTGTCCCCTAGTGGTGAAACTTGGAACTAAAATCGATATATCCTGTCGATGTCGAGTCAAATGAATCAAACTGCATTGTGATGGGACCCATAGAACTCAAGTTAGCTGCAAAATCTGTTAGTTCCATGTTCCACCACCAGGGGGCGCACTCTGTTCTATACAAACAGCTGAAATTGTTGAGGCTGTCGATTTCGAGTTGAGTGAGCCATACCTTGTCATGATCGGGGCCATAGAACCTGAGATAGGAATGCACCCCCTGGTGGTCAAACTTGAAGCTAAAATTGATATATCCTGTCAATGTCAAATTGAATGAATCAAACTGCATTGTGATGGGACCCATAAAACTCGAGTTAGCTGCAAATCTATTAGTTCCATCTTCCACCACCAGGGGGCGCACTCTGTTCTATACAAACATAGCTGAAATCTTTCAGGCTGTCGATTTCGAGTCGAATGAGCCATACCTCATCGTAATCGGGCCCATAGAACACGACATAGGATAGTGTCCCCTAGTGGTGAAACTTGGAACTAAAATCGATATATCCTGTCGATGTCGAGTCAAATGAATCAAACTGCATTGTGATGGGACCCATAGAACTCAAGTTAGCTGCAAAATCTGTTAGTTCCATGTTCCACCACCAGGGGGCGCACTCTGTTCTGTACAAACAGCTGAAATTGTTGAGGCTGTCGATTTCGAGTTGAGTGAGCCATACCTTGTCATGATCGGGGCCATAGAACCTGAGATAGGAATGCACCCCTGGTGGTCAAACTTGAAACTAAAATTGATATATCCTGTCAATGTCAAATTGAATGAATCAAACCATGTTGTGATGGGACCCATAAAACTCGAGTTAGTTCCAAAATCCATTAATTTCCCCTTCCACTGCCAGGGGCGCACTCTGTTCTATATGAACATAACTGCCCCTGGTGGTGAAACTAAAATCAGTAAGTTCTATCGAGGTCGAGTCGAATGAGCTAAACTGCATCACGATTAGGAATGCACAACCTGTGGCCCGTGATGGGTAACTGGTGGCCCGCAGAGACCATACATGCCAACCTATCAAAAAATTTCGAATTTCCTTAATAATTCGTGAGAAAAATGCGCAAATTTTGTCCATAGATCGTAGGAAAATATGAATTTCATCGATCAGGTGCATAAAATTATGAATTGCATCGACTGGATGCAAATTTTGTCGAATGGGCATGGAAAAATCACAAATTCCGCCATTTTGTCGCTAGAAAAAAAAGCGCAAATTTCAATAATCGGTCAACAGAAACCAGAGATGCCAAAATCGGTAATTCTGGAGTTGTAAATTTCGTCAATTTTGTAAATCAGTTGAAAAAACCTGCAAATTTTGTCGATAAGGCACTTAAAATCACAAATTTCATGGATCGAGCAACGAATTTCATTAAAGGCATGGAAAGATCGCGAATTTCAACGAACAGTCGCGGAAAAAATTTGTAAATTGTCCATAGATTGTGGGAAAACATTATGAATTTTGTCTATCGGTTCTGCAAAATTATGAATTTTGTCGATAGGCATGGAAAATCGCAAATATTGGGCATGGAAAAATCAAGAATTCCATCGAATGTTTGTGAAAAAATTGTAAATTTCAACAAACGGTAAAAAAAAAAAAATGAAAATTTTGCCATTGTCTAGAGAAGAAAAATTGTGAATTTCATTAAATGGCCGACGGAAAGCATATCAGTTGAAAATCACGAATTTTGTCAATCAGGCACAGTAAAAACATGAATTTTGTGGATCGGGAGAAGGAAAATCATAAATATTGTTGAACGCATGCATAAAAATAATGAATTTTGTTTATCGGGCATATAAAAATCATTAATTTCGTCAAACGGATCCATAAAAATCAAGAAAGTCATCAATCGGGTGCGTAAAAATCTTGAATTTCATTGATCAGGCGTGTAAAAATATAGGACAAAATTGCCATTCGCCAATCGGTGAGTAATACTGAAAATTTGGCGACTGACTTTACTGCCACCACTGGTCAAACTTAATAGTCCCAATTGCGATGATTGAATGGAAAAAGATTTTTTCCCCGCTGTCGCTCGACAAATTTCGAAACCATTTGGCGAATTTCCCGATTTTTTCCCCCGAAATTATTTGACGGATTGTGATTTTTTTTCTTCTCGAAGCCATTCGACGATATTCGAAAAAATTTTCCCCTGAAACCAGTTGATGAATTTTGTGATTTTTCCACTATCAATAAATTTTGTGATTTTTCTGCTATCGATTGATGAATTTCGTGATTTATCGACTATCGATTAATGAATTTCACGACTTTTTCCATGAACGAACAAATTGTGCACTTTTTTTCCACTGCTATTCGACGAATTTTGCAATTCTGTTCCGCGATTGTTAGACAAATTTCACTATTTTTCTCCCGAGATCATTTCATGAATTTTGTGATTTTTCCCCCCGAACGTATTTGACGAATTTCTCTAATTTTTTCACAACAGTTAGACATAATTAATTTTTTTCCTGCGATGCCTGATTTCTTTCCCGAGACCATTTGACGAATGTCGCGATTTCTTTCCCAACACTATTTGACAAATTTCGCCGTTTATTCCACAATCGTTTGACAAATTTCTTAAATTTTTTATCAAGTATTTGTAAATTTGTTATTGGTCATTGCTGAAAAACAGGAGTAAAAAAATCCATGTACTGGCCAGTGGTCACTGAGAAAAAAGTTGAAACCTATACATAAAAGTTGAACCTATACATAAAAATCATGAATTTTTTAGAACGGGCACATAAAAATCACAATTTTGTCAAGTAGCCGCATAAAAATCACAAATCCATCTAGTGGGTGCATTCTTCCAAATTTGCAACTGAACAGTGCTGTATGTATGGATAATGCTAATTATCCCCCCCCCCTACCCAACATCTCCTTGAAACAAAATTCTCTCTGTGCTACTGATGGTGGTCCTCGACAACCCAACAATTTTTTAAGTGGCCCTTCGCCTAAAAAGATTGGGCACCTCTACTATCAATTAACAATAAATTAACCTATCGCTTGTGTCATGTATTCATGAGCGGTGATTGCAATGCAAATTCTTCTTTACAAGAATAAGACTTATATTAGGTATTTTATTATTTATTTATTGTTTGTTTACTTATTTTGATTTGATTTTCTTGTCCTTTTAGAAATTGACTTTAGATTGTTACTTAAATGGTGAGATGATTGTCAATTACCTGTTTTATCGATAAAAATGATACAAGGTAAGGAAATTGCATCGTGTCGAGTGAATATTTAGGAAGTATTTTAAAACCCGCAGACTAAAGAAGATTTGTGTTTTACTTGTTAGCTATATTTTGCAACTCTCCAAATTACTGCAATGTAAATATAGTATGAAGTTAACTTTCCTCTGTTGTATAGCTAATTTTATTGGAAAAAAACCCTGAAAATGCATTGTTGTAGTAATCAATTATTTTTGCAGTTGTGTAAATTCTGTCATAACAATTTTCAACTAAGGGAAATCTTACATTGGACATTTAATCACAGTATTTTAAATAAGAAAACTTAAAATATTTGCAAATTAAAGAAATGAAAAGAGATTTTGTTTAAAATTACATCTAAAGATTTTTTTTTTTACAAAAAATGCAAAATTCGCCAGTCATTCGGGAAATTATCACAAAATTCTACTAATAAAATGGGACTGTAAACAAACCGGTTCAAAATGTGTCCTTTTTAGAAATTAAATTCCATCCCAGCAGCCCTGTTGTTATGTTAGTCGAGCACTAGCTGATCGACAAAATTTTTTAATCTCGCCAACCTTTTTTTTCTGACCAATCTTTAACATAAGCTAATAAAGTATAGCCAACATTTTAACATTGCTATATAGTATCTTAAAAAACTTACTTAAAAATAGCTGAAATATAATCTTGATAAAATACGTAAACATAAACATATCAATACAAATAACAAAATCTCATGTAATCGGGTAGGGGAGACCGGTACACAGTGGACCACTTTTTCAGTTAATTTTTTTTTCTCTTTAACAGACTGACCAATCTGTATGAAAATATTTTTGAATATTCCTTAAACCTTCTTACATCCATCATAATTTTCTCACAACATAGTTTTCAATACATTAAAAATATATATATATATACACTGGTCCACCCACCAGGGTACAGTGGACCACTATTAGGTATTATCTAAAATATAATATAAATCTATTTTTCATTAATCTAATTCTTTTTTGTTGCCTCTTCATTCGCAAAATAACATAGTAATATAAATTTTGAAACAAAAACAAAAAATTAATTATATTTTGAAAATAATAACAGATTAATACAGGAACAATTGCAATTTAGTTGAAGTTATTACTTAAGTACAAAAAAAAATCAGCTCACAATAAAATTTGCAAATGAAATTCCAAAATACTTATCAGTAAGATTGAGCCTGGAATTTTCAAGAAATAATTTTGGGTCTGCGAGCAACATTATGAAATCATTGACATCAACAGCAGATTCATCTACAGTTTCGGGAGAAATAAACTGATTTCCATTCAATTTGCATCTCATGAATCTTACTTGAATAGAATCATCAACAATTAGACTACAGTTATATTTATCAAAGGCAGTAAATACAAAACAAAATATTTCTTACTATGTTAAAAAAATTGTTATTTTTATTTGTTTACTTTATTTTACAGTTAATTCTACTTTAAAACAATCTTTCTTTATAGAAAACAATTATTACATATTTTGAACATTCTGCATTAGAGGAGCAGAGTGGATTGTGGACCACTGTGCCCCAGGAGTGGGTAGTCCACTGTACCCCATGTTGAAGTTCAATAAATAATCATATTAATATTGTTTATAGCTTTCTTTTAAACATAATAACTTTAAAGTAAAATAAAAACAAGTATCTTAGCTTTTCAAAAAAGCTGTTTTATTTTATTTATTTACAACATTTAATTACTAAAAAAATAAAAATATGATGATGAAAAATTTTACTTTTAGAAGCTCAAAACAACAAAGCAGGATAAAATTTGCTTAAATAAAATTAGGATAAAATCAATCTGAGCTAAACATACTTTCTGAAGACTATAAATAATCATTGCAGTGCTGTTGTCTATTAGGATAGAAGAGAAGCTTAAAAAAATTTAAATAAATAAAATATTAGGGGGTGGTCCACTGTGTACCAGTCTCCCCTATATTAATGATAGGCTTAGTCAATAAAAAAATGTTAAAGTAAGCCATAACATAAATTAGAAACATTGTATTTCATAATGAAAACATCGTATCTAATTTTATATACATAAAAGTGAAAACTTACGTTATATAAATTCCCTATATAATATACCAAAGTTTCATCACAATTAAACGTATTTCAATCACACTGAAATAAAAAGTTTTAGTTATTAAATTTGTGTGAGGTGAATGATGGGAAAGTTTGATTTGGAGAGTTGGAAAATATAGCTAACAAGTAAAAAACCAATCTTCTATCATCATCAGATTTTTAAAAGACTTCTTTAAAAGATTCACTGATTATTTTTAACGATAAAACATGTAATACTATTGACAATTATCTCACCATTTACGCCACTAAATCAAAAAACAATTTCTAAAAGGACAATCTAATCAAAATAAGTAAACAAACAATAAATAAATAAATAAATAATAAAATACCTCATATGAGTGTTTAAACTTTGAAGGGGGGGGGGGGCTATGAGACCTATAGCGGCAGGGGTGTCGTCTCGAATGATCCAAACCATCAACATTCGAGACTCGTTGACAACAAACAGATGATTGATTTGTTGATTAGAGGCTGTTTCAAATTAATTGATAAAAAAAAAAAAATCTGAATCTTTTTTTCCTTTAAAAAATGACAAATTAAATATATAAATAACAATTAAATTGTATATATATAATTATAAAATATTTCAATATTTTAATCAAGGAATCTAAATATTTTTCGACTTAATGAAGATTTTGAAATAAGAAATTCTTTATTATAACAAAAAAGAAAAATATACAAACAATAATTTAATTTAATACATATATATTACATATTAAAAATTGCATTAAAAACTGTTTTCGTATTAAAAAAAAAGAATCTAAATAGTTTTTCAGCGATATGGATATGCTTTAACGTTTAACTGTAACCGTAATGGGCAAGAGCTTCCTTATTGCGCAGTAATAAAAAGCAGTGAAAAGGCTGAAGATCTGTAATGTTAGTCTACCAGAAAAAGCATAAGAAAATAGTCCGATTTTAAAAGTGGATTATATTGAAAACAAGAGTTTTCCTACGTTAGCGCAATATCTTAAACGCTTCATCTAAAACTGATTAATATAATATATTAATTTTAAAAAAATCGTTCGATCCATTTTCGAGATAACAACTCTGTGCCCATTACACCATTACATTTTCCATTTTCGTTTAAAAATTGGTTTCCAGATCTCAAAATCTACTGCATGTAGAAATCTATAAATTTCAGGATGGAGTTAGGCCATAGATATAAGACTAATGTGAAAAAATCGAAACGGTATGCCTCATATTTACTGAGATATTAAATGTCGGCGTTTCGATTTTCCTTTGATGTCCTGCTAGCTGTATATATGAGAGTGACGGAATCTTCGGTTTTGGGCTTACGGTTTTCGGTTTTTCGCTGCGTCACTCAAGAGACTACCGTCTCTTATGATAAAGATTACACAAGAAAAATTATATATCTTTATTTAAGAAACAAACATTTATTTAACAAAGATAAATACAAAAAAAAAGTGCCCAGTTAAACTGATGGCATTGAGCTCACAGGCTATTCACACTAATTGTATGTTATACTCTTATTTCAAAGAATAATACCCCTCGAAAAATAAAGAGATCGACAATAAATCAAGAGGGGGGATTGGCCCGCCGTTTCCCCCTTTTATACTTAACCAATGAACCCCCAAAACTAATCAGGGAAGCATCTTACCACAATGAATCTATATACAAAATTTGAAGCAAATTGGGTAATTCTGCATGAAAAACCCATTTATATAAATTAAGGGGGGGTTAGTACCCCGCTCCCCCCTTTATAATTAACCAATGAACCCCCAAAACTAATCAGGGAAGTATTATCACTATAAACATATAACCAAAATGTGAAGCAAAACGGATATTTCTATCAAGATTTATCGCATTATGTACATACTTACATACATACGTACATACAGAACCGGCGCACATTAACTCTCAGGCTTTGATAGCCTGTGAGCTAAAAATATAATTTCAAGAATTACTCGGATATAAACATTTAAAAATCTCAACATTCATCTTTGATTTAAAAAAAACCTATATGTATATATATATAATTCCAAAAAGAGGCACAAAGGCTATCCATTTTATTCAGTTAATTTATCTGATGATTTCCCTTTTTTTTTCCGGAAAGGGTGGATTCATTTTTTGAATTAGTGAAAAGATAAATTGAAGGCCCGCTAGCGGGCGAAACCACTAAGTTTTATTCTTATAAATTTATACCCTATGCTTAATTTCGACTGAATGAAATTTTTATCAATAACCGCACAAAAGTAATGATATCAGTACAAAAACCCTTAACAGGTTAAAAGTTGTGACGCAGCACTTTCTTTTGGCTGTAAGAATTTTAAATATGGGTCTTAAAAGTAATGATATAAAATTTGAGTGACGCTATGTTAATAATTTTTTTTTTTAAATCATCATTTTCTTTTTAGTTTTATTTATATTCACAGGTGCAATTATCATCTTAACATGAAAACATATATAAAATTTATTCGCTGATGCTTTTTCATTCAGATCTCTCAGGAATTCAAAATATGGGTTTTAAAAGAAATGATATCAAAATTTGAGTGCACCTTGACGTGAATTTAATAGGATTGTTTTAAAATTCAACTTAAATTATTTTTCGTTTGTCTTCTAAAGTATATTTACACATACAAACAATACTTTTAATTTTTCAATACACTGTTAAATATATTACTTTCACTGAGCCTATATTATGTATTCAAATGTATTTATTTCAATAAACTGATTTATGTTTTGTGCCACGCTATCCAAAATCATAAGTAAAATTTATGTAAATGATTATTTTGCGTCATAGTATCCAAACAAAGGAAAATGTATGCAAGTGGACAACGTGACCTATGAAAGTACACTTCTTTTAATAGTAACATTTGTAGCTTTTTCTGTAATTGAAATTTTTAAATTCTGCTAGTTTTCATATATAGCACCTTTTTTAAAATAATGTTTAACATGTGTCAAGTTTTATTTTAACTTTTAATGAATTGTTTGATATTTTATTTAACTTTATAAATTTGTTCTTAGTAATATTTCTTTCTATATTTCTTCGTAAACTTTTTTTACAGTAAAATTTAGCACTGATGTTTACAACTGTAAAAAAATAAAATAAGAGTTTATTTTTCAAAACAATTTTAAATAATGAAGTTACATCAAAATTGAGGTATAATTTTTTTTTATTCTATTTTATTTTATTTTTATTATTATTATTTTTCTTTTTTTTTGGGGGGGGGGGGGGAATTGAAGGTGAGTGAAAATTATGACTATAAACTCAGTACGCTGGTCTTTATATTTTAATTTCTTCATCTTTTGATCCTTAACCTAAAAAAAGTAATGATATCAGTACAAAAACCCTTAATGGGTTAAAGTTTGTGATGCAGCACTTCACCTTTTGTCTGTAAGAATTTCAAATACGGGTCTTAAAATTAATGATATCAAATTTTGAGTGACGGTATGCTATAAATTAAAAAACTTATCTTTTTTTCCCCCCTACTGCTATATTGATATTCAGTGGTGCAAATATTATTTTTTACATGAAAAAATATATATAAGTTTTTTGCTCATGCTTTTTCATTCACATCTCTGATAAATTCAAAATACGAATTTTAAAAGAAATGATATCAAAATTCAAGTGACGCCTTCATGTGACTTTAATGGGTTTGTTTTAAAATCCAATTTAATTTATTTTTGGTTTGTCTCCTAATGTATATTTACACATGCTAACAATACTGTTGAAGAGAAATATGCATGGCTCAGTTATAATATTTATTTAAGATTTTTATCCTTTAATTTCCCTTCTAATTGCTGCCCATTCCAACATAACCCTTTTGCTGGGACAAGTTGATCAAAATTAAAGCTTAGAATTAAATACATAAAGGTTTCTCTGGGGTTGGCTAATAGAATAAATTAATTTGTTCAGAAAATAATAATAAAAGGAATCCTTAGAGATTAAATTTTGGATATGTTCCCCCCATTGCATTGTGTAATTTCGAAGTAGCCCATTACCCTTTTTGAGAATGATCATTCTTGCCCTTAGCTGACTTTTAAAATGGAAATCTAAATAAACAAACACATACTAGATAATTTAAATGAGAAGACTCCAAATAATTAACACTATTATTTATTTACAATATTTACAGTTATTTCAAGAAAAAAAAAAGGATTTATCAGAACACATCTGATTTAATTTCCTAACAAAATTTCTCCTATAATATTGGCACTAACACTTTGATCCTTGCAAAGGATACTTATATTTGTTTTTATTTATATTTAAATTGATCTTTGACAACATTATTTGTTTACAATTAAAATTCTGACTTCCATTTGTGACTAAGGTCATACTACCAGCTTCTCTTATAATATTTTGATAAAATCAAATAAACTGGGGAATTACTTAGGTCAGAGTCATATTTACCTCCACACATTGATTGAAGAAGGTTTCTCTTTGTATCAGAGCACTCTTTCCGCTAACTAAATAGCGCTGCACTTATTGAAAATGTTCATTTCACACAACTTAGCGCAACTTCACCACTCTCCATATATGTTGTTCGGGTTCGTTGCTTTCTTACCATCAGAATACCACTCACTCTATTTTCCTCTTTCGGACCGCACAAAACTCATCGCGTCATTTTATTTCACCTCTTACTTTCGCTTCTGAGATCGATGTGTGTTCTGTTTTCATTCTTTTTCACAACTCCTTTTTCATCACCACGGTGGGCCGTACTTCGTTCTGCCCAAAATTTGCATGGCAGTGCTTTAAGCCCATCCTTCTTTTTTTTCATTGGGTAGTTGATCTCCCGTCTTAACTGAAATTTGCATAACAGAGGGTCAGTTTCACCTCCTCTTTACCAACCCCAACCAATGGCTATGCATCAGTTGTTTCTGTAGCGTGTTGTTTTTTTTCTCGGAACTACGTGTGTGTTCTTTGATATTATCTCCCAGACCAACTTAAATCAAAGTCCTTCTTATTTGACTTTTATGGCTTAAAATTGTCGCCAGCGAGTGTCTGGTCATAAATTTGCCATCCTAAATCTTTCAACTGAGGCGACTTATGGGAAAGTCCCGATAATGTAATTTCCTTACATTATCTTTCCCCCCGTACTAAAAGAAAGAAAACGTCCAGTTTTCTTTAGCATTGCATTCCCAAGAAGTCCATCACCATTGCAGATAATCTATAGATCACATAGATGATATCAGTCCACGTTCATCTATACAGAATCATATTGTAGACTAAAGTTCATGCAGAGGAAAATGTTCATTTGTAAATTACTTGTGTGACTTTAATAAAGAACAGTTCATATATGTACACATTTCCTAAGTATTCCCAAACAATTTAGAGATAAAATATTATCATTAGTACAAAAATTTTAAATTTTGTGGTTAAATATAACCGGTGTGTCTAATATAGAGCACTCACCAAATCCAAAATATCTAAATAGCAAAACAGACCATACAAAACAAAAAGATATAATACACTGTGATATGTAAGGATCAGTATTCAACTTTACAATGATTCTTGATAATTATTTTTAACACAATACATGCATCATACAATATATAAAACCCAATTCAGGCAAAATCTTACAATTACACATACATGACTGAATATGTAAGATACCTGAGAGAAAAATTATGATAATGAGTATACATTCAAAATATGTATATATATATACATATTTATATAGAGCAATAAAAGTTTTTGTCTAGCTCTACCTCTCTATACTTTGTTGAGAAAAAAAAATCCTCTAGATACACGTGATTTGGATAAAATATACATATGAGTATATCAACAATATACCAATAGAGCAAAGAGTTTAATCCAATATAAAACTGTACATCCACATTCTCAGATTTTCTTTTTTTTTTTTTTTTTTTTTTTTTTTTTTCAAATTATTTAATTATATCTAGTGCTACTAAAATTGAAACCAAAATTAGGCCAAAACAAACCAAAAGGAACAAATGTATATCTATACATACATCATCATCATCATCATCATCATCATCAACCGTTTTCAATCCACTGCTGGATGTAGGTCTCCCCCAGATTTTTCCATTGTTGCCTGTCTAGTGCTTTAGTCATCCAATTAACACCGGCCACTTTTCTGATTTCGTCACTCCATCTTACTTGAGGTCGTCTTCTTGGTCGTTTTACATCTCTGGGATACCACTGTAGGGTGTTTGTGCTCCATCTATTGTCTTGTCTTCTTGCAATGTGCCCAGCCCATTTCCATTTTAGCCGTTTAATTCTCTCGATGATGTCAAAAACTTTCGTCTGACTTCTTATCCACGTTATTCTCTTTCGGTCTCTTCTGGTTATGCCTGGCATACATCTTTCCATACTTCGCTGTGTTGTTTGTAATCTTTGTACCATCCGTTTTGTTAGTGTCCAAGTTTCTGCTCCATAAGTTAGTTCAGGCAAAACACATTGGTTAAACACCTTTCTTTTCAAACAAAGAGGCATGTTACTCTTCAGAATAATATTGTTCTTCCCAAAAGCACTCCATCCATTTCTTATTCTTCTATTGATTTCATTCATGATACTGTTGTCTGATGATATTTCTTGTCCAAGGTACACATAACTTTCAACATCTTTAATCTCAGTGTTGTTGCAGACGATTTTCTTTTTTGATGCAAATGAGTTGAACATCACCTTAGTCTTTTCCAAATTTATTTTTAATCCCACATTAATGCTAGCTTCTGCCAAATCTTTTAGCATATTTTGCAATTCTTCAGGGCTATTACTGAAAATTAAAATGTCATCAGCAAACCGGAGATGGCTTAAATATTCCCCATTTATTCTAATCCCTTTGTTTTCCCAATCCAGCTTCTTGAAAATACTTTCTAAGACAGCAGTAAAAAGCTTAGGCGAAATGGTGTCTCCCTGTCTTACTCCTCTTCCAAGCTTGATCTTCGCTTTTCCTTTGTCCAAACGGATGGTGGCTGTTGCTTTCTTGTAGATCTTCTTTATGATATTGATATAAGGTTTGTCTATACCAATGTCCTCCAGAGAAGTAATTACTGCAGATGTGTAGACCGAATCAAATGCTTTTTCATAATCAATAAAGGCAAGGCAGAGAGGTAAATTATATTCTTTATGTTTTTCTATAACTTCCCTTACTGTTTGAATATGATCCATTGTGCTAAATCCACTTCGAAATCCTGCTTGTTCTCTAGGTTGAGCTGAGTCCAGAGCTGATTCAAGTCTTGTCGTTAAAACTTTGGTGAAAATTTTATAAATCACTGACAGTAAGCTGATTGGACGGTAGTTTTTAATGTTTTCCTTTTCTCCTTTCTTATAAAGTAACACCATCACAGCATTATTCCAATCTTCTGGTACATCTGATTTCTCGAGACATTTGGAAAACAGTATGGCTAGCATTTTTGCAAATTCTTCTCCTGCTTCTTTGATAAGGTCAATTGTAATTCCATCTTCGCCAGGGCATTTACCTTTTTTCATGCCTCTAATGGCTTGTACAACTTCATCTGTCATCACTGGGATTATCTCTTCAGTTTCTGTTATGTTTACTAGTGGATCACGTAGGTTGATTTCCCTTTGATCTTCACATTTATATAGATTGTTATAGAATTTTTCGACAATGTGTACTATTTCATTATTGATTTTGGTGATTGTTCCATCTGCTCTCTTCAGTGCAAAAATACCTTTTCTTCCAACACACAGTTTGCGCTTAGCTGATTTTAAACTTTTGTTATCTTCTAGAACTTTTTTGACAAGATCACAGTTAAATTTTCTGATATCTTCTGTAACACATTTTCTTACCGTTTTACATAATTCTGCATATTCAACTCTTGATTTAGGATAGTTTTTCTTCATTTTAAATTCTCTGCGTTTCTTCATCAATCTTCTTGTTTCTTCTGTTATTTTCTTTGTTTGCTTTACTTGTACTTCACCAGCTATCGTCCTTGCAATTTCTTGTAGAGTATTTGTTATTTTCTTGTTCATTACTGTAACATCTTGTTCTTCTTCTAAGATTGATTGAAGTACTTGAAAACGATTTTTAAGTTCTAAATTAAATTCTTCTTTATGTTTCTGGAGATTTATAATATCGACTGATTTCTTTGAGCATTGCAAAAGCTTCATTCTTTCCACTTTAGTATTTAAAAGCAGTTTGCATCTAACTAACCTGTGATCGCTTCCTGTATTGAAGTTATTGAGAACGCTGCAATCCTGAATAAGATGCTTTTTGTTTGTCAAGATGTAGTCGATTTCACTTGTTGAGCCATTTGCACTACGCCATGTCCATTTTCTTTGTGGCTTTTTCTTGAAAAATGAATTCATGATATACATCTGTTCACATTCTGCAAATTCAATCAATCTGTTTCCTCTTTCATTACGCACCCCATATCCATGATTTCCTACTGAGAATTCACCTTTCTTTTTTTCCCCAATTCTAGCATTCCAGTCTCCCATTATTAATTTTATGTAGCATTTTCCTTTTTGATGCATTGAAGCTACTTCTTCATAGAAATCCTCAATTTCTTCATCAGTATAGCTAATTGTTGGTGCATAAACTTGGGTAATTTGCAGCTTGTATCTTTTTGACACTTGTATAACTAACCTTGCAACTCTATCTGATGCACTATCATATTCTACGATTTGATTCTTCCACCTTTTATGAATCAGAAATCCTACACCACTTGTTTTTCCATCTTCTGTACCTCTGTAGTACAATACATGTCCACTGGCAAGATCAATCTTCTCTTCACCTTTTCTTCTTACTTCGCATAATCCTAGAATGTCCCAGTTGATTCTTTCTAATTCTTCTTCAAGTTCCTGTAAACGACTTTCAGAAGATAAGGATCGTCCATTATACGTAGCCAAGGTCATCAACTTATGGCAGCCAAGCCGAGCCCGGTGATTCTTAGCACCCTCTGTCTTCATGTTTTTCTGATCGCTGCCGTAATCAGGAACATGCAGACTGCCGGGAATTGAGGGCCGTGATTTGTTTTGTGAATTCATGGTAAAATAAGGGGGGAGGTGGCCAAATTCCTCATATATATATATATATATATATATATATATATATATATATATATATATATATATATATATATATATATATATATATATATATATATATATATATATAATAGCAATACTCTTCTGAGTTCGATGAAATGGCATGTCTTCAACTTTACAATATTTACACATATTAATGAACGAATTCAGCACTATATCTAATTAATAAATGCAAACAGACAAATATTTTAGATGGACACAAAAACAGTCCTAGCAATCTGAAAACATGACACATTCATGATGTTGTAACTTTATGATATTCATCTACTACTTGACCCAATTGTATGGATTAATTCAGTTACCATTTGTATTGTCCATTCATATGATTGTTGTAATTTTATTATATACATACAATTCTTTCAAATTATTAAACAACAAAGAATGAATAAAAAGAAAAAAAAATGAAATTTTTCTTTAATAATTTTCCCTTTTTTCCTATTTTATTGTTCTATTTATTTCTCTATTTCCTTTTCTTTTTCTTTTTTTTTTTAAACGCCTAAGCGTAAAAATTCTCATGTTAATTCTAACATGTTGAAAATAATAACTCCCGGTTCTCTCACTGTTAATTTTTTTTCTGCCCGACAGAAAGAAGAAAAAAAAAACTTCTACTCAATGATAAGAATCGGAAAGCTGCGTGACCTCGGGTCATACTGTCACCCCTTTTCTGTCAATCATGTAGCCCTACTGAACAGGTGATTCATTCCTTCCTCGTACACCTGAAAATGCTGGCCTAATCCCATACCACGACCGGTTCAACACCTAAATGCTTCCTTACCTGTGATAATGCGTTTCTAACACGCCCCCTGAACGCACCCTTTTTTTTCAACCCTGCAGGTGAATAGAGTTTGCGATCCTTCCGTATGCATAACACCTCAACTCATCTCAGATCTACCTTCCTGATTTGCCCCGTCACATGGAGTATGGCTGCGAATTATGATGTAAGTTTACGAGTTATTATTCTCATTATTTATTTATTTAATGATATTTATATCTATATATATAATTTTTTGATATATATTAAAAGCTTAATTATTGAAACTGACTATAAGCCAATTGTTTAAACTAACCCTTCGTCTTGACCCGTAAATTGAGATCACCAAATAACATGCACGTGGTCTTTCATGAAATTCAATATTAAGACAAAAATCCATTTCCCGTTAAATATGTTACCAAATTACCATCTTTATATAAAACAAATATTCCTTTAAAGTTTATTATCATCTAATCACGGCCTTATAATTACAAACACTTAGCGAGAAGGAGGAAAAAAAATGACTTCAAGCCTACAAGATCGTGTGAACTAAGTCATCTCCACGCTAAATGATTATTAAATGGTATATGTCCACTACCGGAATGCCATACATTTATTTCCTAAAATCAGTTATCGAATTAATTTCATAAATATGCATATGGGAATCTTATCAATTTCGGTTCCCCTTTAGATGAGCAGCCCACGTTGAAATGCATAGTACTTAAAAGCCTCTGAATCACTGACAACTTTTAAGATTATCTCCAAATGCTCATTTAAAAAAAAAGTTTAAATATTTTAAAACCGATAAAATTTATTTATTTATTTATTAATCATTATAATAATTATTAATATTATTATTCTTATTATTTTTTTTGTATTATTATTTCTTTTATTTATGTATTTTTTTTTTTACTACCTATCTACTTATTAATAAATAATATCTTAGAACATTTAACCTAACTTAAATGGAAAAAAAAACTTTTATTTATTTATTTATTTATTATTATTGTTTTTAATTACATATTAATTGCCCGCCACCAATTACTGCAGTTAAGAAAATTTTGCCCGCAAAAATTTCCAATTAGTGTTGGAACTTAATATGCAATTAGCATCCTAGTAATTAAAAAATTTTACACAGCTGGAATTATCTGTATATATACTTTATTATTTCTATTATTATTATTTATTTATTCATTATTATTAATTTTTATTTTTTTAAAACTCAGCTTAACGAATTAGTTAATGAGATTAAATGTTAAATCCAAATTGTTTAGTTAAACTAAAAAAAAATAATGTAACTTAATTAATTAATTAATTAATTAATTTTTTTTTTCAAACGGCTTGACTTTACCATGCAAATGTGAATGAAATGATCTTTTGACCGATTCATTTCCCAATTTCATGCAGTCTTTTGAAAAGTGAGCCTTAATTTATAGAAACAAGAAAATAAATTCTGTCATTATTATCATTATCACTTAATTAATTAACTGAATTATTTCCTTTCGTCTTATTATTATTATTATTATTATTATTATTATTTTATCGTTCTCTAAGAGTTTAAAATCGTTATCTAAATTTTCCAAAAAAAAACACGAAATTAAAACAAAATGATACCCTGAAAAACGAATGTTCGATATTTGTTTATCTGTTTACTGATTTCGTTTTTTTCCTTTTTATGATGTGGCCCCTGCCAACCTGACCAAGCGGACGAGCTAGGAACCAACTGCTCCCGTTTCACGCCCCTGGAGGAAACAGAAATTACAATCCAATTTTAGCGTCCAGAATGTATCAGTGTCAACAGGAAAAGACCGGGGGACGCATACGGAAAACTCCCCCCCGGTGTGTGTGTGTGCATTTTATTTATTTATTTATTTATTTTTTTTGGTGTAATATGGAAAAAATTGGTGTGTGTCAGGGACGCCTGGATTTTCCCCCAAGGAATAGACACACACCCAAAGAGTGCACCCTCGCGAAGAAGACATCAACCGAGTAAGTGATACCCTCATTTATCTATTTTTATTTATTTATTTTTATCTTTACTGACCCTTCCTTCCGCGAAGTTGTCAGCAATGCTTGTTGACATGGCAACTGGGGATGTTTGTTGATAAACAAATCCCCACTCCGCGCCTACCTGGTACGTCACCAAAATCTTTCACACCGCCTCAGAGATTTTATTGCCCTGCGTAACCTAGCCTAGGGATTTATTATTACTTACTTGCTTATTTGTCTTTATCCAAATATTTATTCAATTGATTATGTGATTTTCTTTGTTTTTTTATTATTGTTTGTGATACCTTGGGTCGCTTTTACTATGAAATTATTTCTTATCAAAATTTGAAAAATGTGCCAGGGATATCTTATTTTATGTTATTTTATTTTACTTATTTATTTATTTTTTTTTTCAACCCTAATTGAGTATGCCATCGCTTTTTTGAGAATATTTAAAATTTGACAGTTAGTAGAATTCTGCAAACCGCAACTAAAATTTTTACATAAACTGTTTAAGCTATTAGTCTTTCTGTAACAGTAACATCTTACTACCCCTTTTTAATGGTATTTTATTCCCACTATTCTTCCTCCGATGAGCTTGACTCCTCTGTTTTGCACCTGTCAGCATGCTTTGGTGCCCAGAGTCTGTCAATGTGTCTTTTTTTAGTTCCTTTACTTTCTTCCGTTACATCTTGTAAAATGTAATTGTTATTTCGCACTTTTCGAACCACCTGGCCTTCAAATTTTTTTTGTAAAACAGTAGGGTTAATGGACTTAAGGTAAACTTGTTGTCCTAGTTCAAGTGTTGT
Organism: Maratus michaelseni; assembly: GCA_963931845.1. Lineage (NCBI taxonomy): Eukaryota > Metazoa > Arthropoda > Arachnida > Araneae > Salticidae > Maratus > Maratus michaelseni. Next base: position 76,340,232 of record OZ007599.1, on the reverse strand, counting down.
AATTTTATCAAGGTCTTCCTCTTTCACATATTCGGCCATCATTTTCTCCTGCTGTGCCAACGCTTGCAGTCTAACCTCCTGCATGTGGTCCATTCGGTTTTTGACATATGTCTGAGTGTGAATTTGTTCTGTTGGCATGTGTGCAGTAAAAGGAGTGCGTAAATTTCTTCCAAAAAAAAGGAAGGCGGGTGAAAATCCCGTCGCTCTGTGCTTCGCCATATTGTATTGGAGTTTGAAAAACTCTAGGCGAATGTCCCATTGTAAGGAACTTTGTGCCATGGCTGTCAGTGATCCTTTCAGTATTCGATTCACGACTTCTATCAGGCCATTTCCTTGGGCTCTGTAAACTGAACTGAAGCGAATTTCAATGTTTAGAGCACGCATGTACTCTTTGAATATCGCCCCCCTAAAATATGGCCCATTATCTAATTTTAACTGTTTTGGCAATCCAAAATAACTGAAGTATTTATTAAAGACATTGAGAATAGTCTGGGACTCGACATTGCGAATAGGTATGGCTTCTAGGAATCTTGAAGTAGAATCCATAATCGTGAGAATAAATTTATTCTTGCGAAGTGTAAGTGGAAGCTTTCCGACGATATCCGCATGTAATACACTCCCTATCTCATGGTCCTTAACCATTTTTTGAATAGGAACTTTCATTTTTTTATGTGGCTTTGCGGTGTTACATGGTACACAATTGGCACAATAAGTTCGAATATCTGTATACATTCCGTGCCAAAATATTCTACTTTTCATGGCTTCATAGGTTTTGTCAAAACCAAAATGCGGTTTGTGCACTTCTTCCATCAAAGCAATCTTTAAAGCATCCGGCGCTATAATTAGTTCTGTTTTCTGTTTCCCCGGTTTTAAAATTAGCATCTTCTCTTCATTTAAAGTATACCTTTTGGTATTTCTGTTTTCTTTACCTTGTTCTATTTTCTGAATTATTTTGCTTAATTTCTCGTCTGAATATTGATGTTGTTTAATATTCTCATTAGATAATGCGGGATTAACGGAAAATAAATTATTGTGTAAATTTGTATCCGTAATCATATTATTTATATTTCGCGAAATATAGTCCGCTGGGTTGGTGTCCCCTTTAATGTGATCGAATTCATAAGAGAAATCGCTGAGATTTATCACCCATCTTTTAACCAAATCGGACTGATTCTCTAGATGTAAATTTTCCGTGAGAGCCTTGGAATCGGTGAGAATCTTGAAGTGTCTGCCTTCCAACATAGTTCTGAAGTGTAACACCGCTTCATGAACCGCTAATAATTCGAATTTCAAGCTCGGGTAATTCTTTTCCGGTTCCCGTAATTTTCTCCCAAAAAATTCAATAGGTTGTAATTTTCCTTCAATTTCCTGCGCCAGTACCGCTGAAATTGCAATTTTTGAGCTGTCTGTGATTAAAGTAAATTGTTTGGTGTAATCAGGAGGATGTAATGTTGGGTTGTTTATAATTTCATCTTGGATTTTCTTAAAGGCCATTTCAGTATTTTCATCCCATTTAAATTTAATTTTATCTTTAGTAAGATTAACTAATGGGTTTACTATATCCGCATATTTTGGAATAAGTGTTCTAAAGTAGTTAGCCAAACCTAAGAGTGACCTTACTCCTTTTTTTGTTTTAGGTCTTACTAAACTTTTAATTTTATCTATATTCCTTGTGGATGGTGAATAGCCGTGCTTGTGAATTTGAAAACCAAGAAATTCTATTTTATCTTTACATATTTGCATCTTGGATGGCTCAATTGTTAGATTATGTTGGATTAGCGCCTGTAACACTTCTTACAAAATTCTTAATAATTCTGATATAGTGTCAGCCCCTATTAAAACATCATCAATAAAGTAGGCTACCTGATGCTTGTTAAAATGACCCAATACCTTATTTATCAGTTCAGCGAAATAGGCGCTCGAATTGCGAGTTCCGAACGCAAGTCTCAGAGGTCGAAATTTACCATTTTCTGTAATAAACGATAGTTTTTGGCTATCTTCAGGTCGTAAATTAATTTGGAAGAAAGCACTGTGTAAGTCAAGTACTATATAGTACTTCTTCCCACTAATATTCTGTAAAATTTCTTTAATATCTGGAATCGGATAGTAATATGGCTCTAAAATCTGATTTAGCAGCCGGTAATCTACCGCCATTCGAAATTTAGGATTGTTTTTGTTATCAGCTTTTTTTCTTACAAAAATGACAGGAAATGCGTAATTAGAGTCCGATTCCTCGATGATTTTCGCTTCTAATAATTTTCTTATCTCTGTCTTTGCATATTGCTTCACTGCTTGTGGCACTTTATAGGGTTTTGTTTGAATGGGATAGTCGTGGTTAAGTGTAAACTTTGGTGTCACCAGTGAGCATTGACCTAAAGTTTGATAGGATTTCGAAAAAGCGTGTACATGCTTTAAAAGAATTTGTTTGAACGAATCCTGTACATCCGATGGTAAATGATTAAGATCAAAATCTTCCTCATTTATCTCTGCCTCTCTTAATTTATGTACATCTTCCAAATTTAATGCATTGACCTCAAAAATTCTCCCTTGCTCAATATTGTCTATAGATTTATCTTGTTTGTATTCCAAATTAGTGAAAATTTGCCCGATGTTCATACCTGTTTCTAAATGTATCTTGTTATTAGTAATATTTTTAATTAAAATATTTATTTTTCTGTTACTTGGGGTGTCATGGATAGATCTTTCATAGAAAATTTTATTTTTGTGCTGTATTGGTTCTAGGATAAATGTTTGATTTTCCTCTAATTTTATGGGGCATTCTAATTTTACAAATTTTTCCTCCCCTCGGTTTATAATATTATGGCCTACCGTTTTTGCAAACATTTTCCCCTTTGTAGGTTTTCTGTATTTTTTAGTCCTTGTGTTTTGTTCTGTAATTAATGTATTTACTTCCCCAGTGTCCTCCGAATCTTTGATGTTTAATGCCATTTTTCTTCCTTTGAATTTAAGATACTTCTCTTCAAAATCTAGAACCATTTGATTTTCTTTTAAGAAATCGTACCCTAGTAATAATTGATATTTGCGGCCAAAATCTTTATTTGTAACATAAAAAGTTCCTTTTACAAAAGTGTCCTGTAATTTAAATGACATTCTAATGCACTGTTTGAATGTAATCAGTGAATTTGTAAGTGTTTGAATCTTAATTTGATTTCCCAAATATTTAAATTTTATATTTGCTTGTTTTAAATTTTCAAACAAAAGCGGTGAGATCAAGCTCACCTGTGCGCCTGAGTCACAAAGGCTGTTAATTACAATATCTTTAATTTTAAATTTAATTAGAGGAAGTTCATTTGTATCGTTCTGTACACTTGCAATAGTTTTATCCCTTAAAGAATGCCCGCTATCGTGAGACTTGCTCGGGTCTTCTTTATCTGTATTTACAAGTTTCGTATTTAGTTTTCCGCATCCTTATCTTTGTTCTGCTTGTATCTTTTATAATTGCCCCTCTGAAATTTACCCCTTTGATTACTATCCTTGTTACTGTTCGTATGATTTTCTCTGTTTTCCCTAGAGTCCGTATATTTATTGCGATAGTTATTCCTCTGTGCACCTCTATAATTTCCTCTCTGTTGAGTGTAATACCCCTGTGCATCATAATTATTAAAGTCAGGTTGATAATAAGTATACGGCGTGTTGTAATGTTGTTGTGGTGGGGGTGGAAAAGGTTGAGCATTTGGTACATGATTATAGTAAATATTACCCTCCGGAAATGCATTGTGAGAATCGTGTCTTTCATACTGGTTATAATTCTTGTAATTTGCTCTGTAATTACCCCTATTGTTTACAAATCTATGCCTATAATTCTGGTTGTTGTTTTTATTAGCTTTATTATACCAACAACTATCCTCATTGTGTGACCCCTTCTTGCAGATATTACAAAAATTTTCGACTTCCTCTCTTTTTTCGATTGTTCCCAATTTTATGTTATTTATTTATTTTGATAAATTATTAATCTGCTCCGCCGTTTCTACATTTAATTTCAATAACTTCTCAAAAAGTTGCGATTCATTGTTAGCTGTTATAGTATTTACCTGTTCTGCCCCTATATTATTGTACGCCTCTTCTAATTTAATTGCTGTTTTGCAAGCATCCTCAAAATTATCGGGAAAGGTTTTCCTTAAATCCATACTTAAATCCGGTCTAATCGCATCCAAAAATCGTGTCAATCTTACTAAGTCCAAAAATTTCCCGTTTCCGTTCGGATCAACTTCTGTATGGCTTTTCTCTATATAAAGAGACGCTGCGTTTTTGAATTCGCTAATAAAACTTGTTAAGTCTTGTCCCGGTTTCTGTTTCAGATGGAAAAACTCAGTCTGTACCTGCGTAAATGATTTCTTGATTTTGAATAAATCTAACAATTTCTTTTTGAATTCGTTGTAGTTTTTCTCTTCTATAAGCGATTTATTTTGTGAGAGTTTCTCTCTCGCAGTACCCGACAATTTTGCTTTCAAAATTGTAAGCTTCGCATCGTCTTTTAATATTTGTTTAGTTAAGTCCTCAAATTGTCTGAGAAAATACTCGCAATCACTTAACTTTTTCCCATCGAAATTCGGGATTAGAGAAATTATTGTGCCCACTGATGGATCTGCCATCGTGTTACTCGAATCAATTTGCTTTTCTTTATTTAACTTTTTTATATGCCCTCGCGTTAATACGCCAGAAAAACTCGAGTTCAAGCTATTTCTATGATTTCTACGATTCTTTTTTGGCATTCAGCTTTTTGATAATTAAAATTTATTTAGATACTGAATTCTAAATCTAACTTTAAAAATGCATGGAAATTCTTACACCTAAAAATATTATTAAGCCAAGTGTAAACATTTGCAAAATTTCAAAGATATCAAAATATAAATGCATTATACAATAAAGTATACAGTATCAAAATATATATGCATTAACAATCTACTAATACACTATTTTATCTGCTACATAAATCCTTATCTTTTTATTTTTTTATTATTCATATCATTTTACGATATCATTTGATTTTTTTTTATGATTTACTTTCTTAGCACAATGTTTCAGTATACTGTTAAAGATCAAATGCAAAGTTCATATAAGAGTAACATAAAATATACATACAATTACGAATATACTGATATTTCTAAGTTGAATACTGATATTTACGAAATCACCGACTTGCTGGTAGTGGAGCCTTTTAGAGGAAGTCAAACAAACCATCAAAATAATAAAAAAAATCTCCATTTAATCTTCCAATAACTTATCATTAAAATAAAAGAGTTGAAATTATTCTAATTAACAGTTTCATAATTATTATTTTGCAATATACTATATAGATTGTAAATTTCCACAATTTGAATATAAAATTTTAAATTGATTACTTTTAACATGAGCCTGTATTTTAGAATACATTAAAGGTATTTAACTTAATGTTTGACAATAACCCAGTTGCAATTTTTTAATCATTAAAATTGAAAACTCAATTAACAATAATTAAGAACTGGACGGCACCAGTGAATTATATAGGAATTGCAGATGTTGAAGAGAAATATGCATGGCTCAGTTATAATATTTATTTAAGATTTTTATCCTTTAATTTCCCTTCTAATTGCTGCCCATTCCAACATAACCCTTTTGCTGGGACAAGTTGATCAAAATTAAAGCTTAGGATTAAATACATAAAGGTTTCTCTGGGGTTGGCTAATAGAATAAATTAATTTATTCAGAAAATAATAATAAAAGGAATCCTTAGAGATTAAATTTTGGATATGTTCCCCCCATTGCATTGTGTAATTTCGAAGTAGCCCATTACCCTTTTTGAGAATGATCATTCTTGCCCTTAGCTGACTTTTAAAATGGAAATCTAAATAAACAAACACATACTAGATAATTTAAATGAGAAGACTCCAAATAATTAACACTATTATTTATTTACAATATTTACAGTTATTTCAAGAAAAAAAAAAGGATTTATCAGAACACATCTGATTTAATTTCCTAACAAAATTTCTCCTATAATATTGGCATTAACACTTTGATCCTTGCAAAGGATACTTATATTTGTTTTTATTTATATTTAAATTGATCTTTGACAACATTATTTGTTTACAATTAAAATTCTGACTTCCATTTGTGACTAAGGTCACACTACCAGCTTCTCTTATAATATTTTGATAAAATCAAATAAACTGGGGATTTACTTAGGTCAGAGTCATATTTACCTCCACACATTGATTGAAGAAGGTTTCTCTTTGTATCAGAGCACTCTTTCCGCTAACTAAATAGCGCTGCACTTATTGAAAATGTTCATTTCACACAACTTAGCGCAACTTCACCACTCTCCATATATGTTGTTCGGGTTCGTTGCTTTCTTACCATCAGAATACCACTCACTCTATTTTCCTCTTTCGGACCGCACAAAACTCATCCCATCGCGTCATTTTATTTCACCTCTTACTTTCGCTTCTGAGATCGATGTGTGTTCTGTTTTCATTCTTTTTCACAACTCCTTTTTCATCACCACGGTGGGCCGTACTTCGTTCTGCCCAAAATTTGCATGACAGTGCTTTAAGCCCATCCTTCTTTTTTTTCATTGGGTAGTTGATCTCCCGTCTTAACTGAAATTTGCATAACAGAGGGTCAGTTTCACCTCCTCTTTACCAACCCCAACCAATGGCTATGCATCAGTTGTTTCTGTAGCGTGTTGTTTTTTTTCTCGGAACTACGTGTGTGTTCTTTGATATTATCTCCCAGACCAACTTAAATCAAAGTCCTTCTTATTTGACTTTTATGGCTTAAAATTGTCGCCAGCGAGTCTCTGGTCATAAATTTGCCATCCTAAATCTTTCAACTGAGGCGACTTATGGGAAAGTCCCGATAATGTAATTTCCTTACATTAAATACTTTTAATTTTCTAATACATCATTAAATATATCACTTGCAATGAGCCTGTATTATGCATTGAAATGTATTATTTCAATAAATTGATTTATCTTTTGTGCCATGCTGTCGAAAATTGAAAGAAAAATTTATGTAAAGGTTTATTTTGCGTCATAGTATCCAAACTAAGTGAAATGTATGCAAATGGATAGTATGATGCAAAATAAACCTTTACATAAATTTTTCTTTCAATTTTCGACAGCATGGCACAAAAGATAAATCAATTTATTGAAATAAATACATTTCAATGCATAATACAGGCTCATTGCAAGTGATATATTTAATGATGTATTAGAAAATTAAAAGTATTGTTAGCATGTGTAAATATACATTAGGAGACAAACCAAAAATAAATTAAATTGGATTTTAAAACAAACCCATTAAAGTCATATGAAGGCGTCCTTGAATTTTGATATCATTTCTTTTAAAATTCGTATTTTGAATTTATCAGAGATGTGAATGAAAAGCATGAGCAAAAAACTTATATATATTTTTTCATGTAAAAAATAATATTTGCACCACTGAATATCAATATAGCAGTAGGGGGGGGGGGGAAAGATAAGTTTTTTAATTTATAGCATACCGTCACTCAAAATTTGATATCATTAATTTTAAGACCCGTATTTGAAATTCTTACAGACAAAAGGTGAAGTGCGGCGTCACAAACTTTAACCCATTAAGGGGTTTTGTACTGATATACTAAACTGATATATTACAAAATTAATTATTATTTTTTAATTTTAATATATAGTTATAAATAAATTACTACACACATAAATTTTAAAAGACCAAGAAATATTTTTTAATTAAAAAAATCTATAGCATCATTAGTTTATAGAATTTAATTCTATAAGATTTACAGTACCCTATAGAAAAACTGTTCTATAAAAAAATTCTATAGAACTTCTAAGAATTCTATAGAAACATTTTCTTTAGAAAAAGTATTCTACAGAACTGGTAAAGAATTCTAGAGAGGTCTATACAGCTCTATGAACTATTTTCCATATACTGACTTAAAACTTATTATTAAGTTTCATTGAAACCAATACAGGAAAATATTGAAACCCTTCATTACAATGATTTCCCTTACGAAAATAGTTCATAGAGCTGTATAGAACTCTATTAAATTCTGTACAAGTTCTATAGAATAGCCATTCTATAGAACACTATTTCTATAGAGTTTTAAAGAGTTCTATAGAATACTTTTTCTAAAGAAAATGTTTCTATAGAATTCTTAGAAGTTCTATAGACTTTTTTTATAGAACAGTTTTTCTATAGGGTACTATACACCTTTTAGAATTAAATTCTATAGACTAATGATTGTATAGAATATTTTTTTTTCATTAAAAAATATTTCTTGATCTTTTAAAATTTATGTGTGTAGTAATTTATTTATAACTATATATTAAAATTAAAAAATAATAATTAATTTTGTAATACATCATTTTAGTATATAATTGAACTCCATAGATTTAATATGATTATATATATATGTAAATATATAATTTAATTCTAATACATTGTGATTAAATTGTCAATGAAATATTATATCAGTCAAACTACTGAATTGAATTATGATTAATTAATTTGTTTATAATTCATTAATTTTTTGTTTAAACTTATAATCATTTATTAATTTGCTGTTAAATTTATAAAACCATCCATCTAATTTAATAAATTTTATTCACTAATAATATTGTAATTTTAATTCAAGTATTTTAATCTGAAATATAAATATTTAACCCTTTCTGGGACAGACAAATTCTGTTCGTAAAATGAGAAATTACTGACTGACACTGGAATTTACAAACTACTTTTTTTTAGAAAATAAGAACACCTTATTTTAAGCTTTCATTATAGAAACAAAGTTTTATTAAAATATTCTTGGTGCCGTTTGCAAGTTTGGAATTAAAATTAGGTGTGCCCAGAGTGGGACCACTGTGCCGGAAACGGTTAAACAATTGTTTCAGTTTTAACAAATAATAATTTATTAGACTTCAAATATTTTTACAAGACTATTATGATTGGGAATGCAAATCACGAAAGAAATAAAGTTGAAATAATGTAATAAGTGTTCAGAGACTGTCAATGGTTGTGTCATTCTGAAAGTACTGGTTCTTCGTCCTTGTGCTGAAGTCAAGAAGCATCGAGTGTGGTTAGTAACTTGGGAGGGTGACCACCTGTGTTCTATATAAAATTCTATACATATTTTTATAGAAGCTCTATATTTTTTCCTATAGATATTTTTATAGAAGCTTTACAGACACTCAGGGCTCCCACTGGTCCGTTTTTTGAAAACCAATATTTTTTTAGAAAGAAAATTGTGGTAGGTATTTGCAACAATTGCAATTAACACGAGCCTCGAAGTTAGTTTCCATAAAAATTATAAAGGAGATTTTTCTTTAAAAAAAGGTGGTGTTCAAAAAACGGACCGAGTGGGAGGCCTGGACACTTCTATCGAACTTCTCAGATATTTCTATAGCTTTTAGTTATACAGGCTTATAGAAAATTGGGCCATAATTCTATAGGATTTTATAATGTATTTTCTATAAATATTTTTTATAGAATTCTATAAGAAATTTTTGTAAGGGTTGACCAAATAACCCTTATGAAAGTAGTTCATAGAACTGTATAGAACTCTATAGAATTCTTTACAAGTAGTTCTATAGAATAGCCATTCTATAGAATACTATTTCTATAGATTTTTAAAGAGTTCTATAGAATACTTTTTCTAAAGAAAATGTTTCTATAGAATTCCTAATAGTTCTATGGAATTTTTTTTTTAAAGAACAGTTTTTCTATGGGGTACTATATATCTTATAGAATTAATTTCTATAGACTAATGATTCTATAGATATTTTTTTTAGTACTAAAAACAATATTTCTTGGTCTTTTAAAATTTATGTGTGTAGTAATTTATTTATAACTATATATTAAAATTAAAAAATAATAATTAATTTTGTAATACATCAGATTAGCATATAATTGAACTCCATAGATTTAATATGATTATATATAATTTAATTCAATTCTAATACATTGTGATTAAATTGTCAATGTAATATAGCAGTCAAACTACTGAATTAAATTATGATTAATTAATTTGTTGGTTAATTTTATAATCATTTATTAATTTGCTGTTAAATGTATAAAACCATCCATCTAATTTAATAAATTTTATTCACTAACAATATTGTAATTTTTATTCAAATATTTTATTCTGAAATATAAATATTTAAACAATTGTTTCAGTTTTAACAAATAATAATTTATTAGACTTTAAATATTTTTACAAGACTATTATGATTGGGAATGCAAATCATGAAAGAAATAAAGTTAAAATAGTGTAATAAGAGTTCAGAGACTGTCAATGGTTGTGTCATACTGAAAGTACTCGTTCGTTGTCCGATCATTGAAGTCAAACAGCATCGAGAGTGGTTAGTACTTGCCCTTACAAAAATTTCTTATAGAATTCTATAAAAAATATTTATAGAAAATGCATTATAGAATCCTATAGAATTATGGCCTGTTTTTCTATAAACTTGTTTAACCAAAAGCTATAGAAATATCTGTAGAAGTTCAATAGAAACGTCTATAGAGCTTCTATAAAAGATATCTATAAAAATACGTATTGAATCCAGGGGGTCACCCTCCCAAATATTAACCACACTGGATGCTGCTTGACTTCAGCGATCGGATGAAGTACCAGTACTCTCAGCATGATATAGCTATTGACAGTTTCAAAATTCTTATTACACTATTTCAACTTCATTTCTTTTGTGATTTGTATTCCTAATCACACGTGGTCTTGTAAAAATATTTAAAAGTCTAATAAATAATTATTTGTTAAAACTGAAACAATTGTTAAATATTTATATTTCAGATTAAAATATTTGAATAAAAATTACAATATTATTAAAGGGAATAAAGTTTATTAAACTAAATGGATGTTTTTTTAACTTAATTGGAAATACTTAATAACATATCAATTACAGTTTAATAAGTTCATTAAGTTTCAGTTACATATTTGAAAATAAACTTTAACATCACCTTACCGTGAGCAACCGCATGTAAACACACGACTCTAGTAGTACAGTTAAGTTAACAGTTACACATTAGTAGTTTAAGTTAAAGTTAATGTTTTGAGTTACAGTGAATATCTTAGTTACAGGTTACAGTTAGGTTATGGAGATATTGATTTATATTCACCACTTCCCCTAAATCCATACCTACCATACACAAAAAAGAACATTAATGTCTTAAACAAAAGTGTTAAGTTCATACATTCCAATTAATTGACTAAGTTTTTGGAAACGAAACTTTTGGTAAGGGTTTTGTGAAAAAGTCTGCAGCCTGACATTCACTGTCACAGTAGAGAGTAGAGAGTGAGACTGTAGTAGAGAGTGAGACGCATGTTTGACGCTTACTAGTCCAGGTAATGGCACCTCCACTGTACTTGAAGACCATCCCTGAAGTGGATCTTCTTGTCAAGGGGTCCCCTGCATAATCTGAATCACTGAAGGCTTCCAATTTGCTTCTTGTATTTCATTTGTACAAAATGCCCCATTTAGAGGTTCCTTTAAGATACTTTAAAACTCTCTTTACTAGGCTCCAGTGTACTTTTAGGCGTTTGTCTAGAACTTGGGACAGCACACTAATTGCATAGGCAATGTCAGGTCGAGTAACTATGCCTAAGTACATCAAACTTCCTACTGCTCTTCTGTATGGTGTATCTTCATCTAATTTTTCAGAAGGTTCTTGCGATATAAATGCTTTATCAGTTGGAGTACACACAGGGTTGTAAGTAGACATGTTGAAACAGTTCAAGATTTTCTTAGTATAATTTTCTTGATGGATGAAAATAGAACCATCTTCCAAATATTTCAGCTGCATACCTAAGAAATAATTTGCAGGTTCAACCCTAACACTGAACTTTTCTTTTATTTTATAAAGAAATGTATCCAACAAGTCTTTCTCTCTGGCAGCAACAATTCCATCATCTACATATAGAATTAAGAACAGGGATTTATTCTTGTTCACAAATAGACACGGATCACTATCCATTTGCTTCAGGTCACAGCTTTGAAGAAAAGTTTTGAACCTCTGATTCCAACATCTGGGAGCTTGTTTCAAGCCATAGATACTTTTAAGCATTTTACAAACTCGTCCTGTACCATCTTCAAATCCTATTGGTTGCTTCATATATATTTCTTCATCGAGTTCACCATATCGGAAGACACTTCTGACATCAAACTGGGCTAATTTGAGGCATTCGCTTGCAGCTAAGCGAATTACAGCTCTGATTGTGTCCCAGCGAACTACAGGACTGAATGTATCATGGAAGTCAACTCCAGGCTTCTGCAAAAAACCTTTTGCAACCAGTCTTGCTTTAAAGCGTTCTACCTTGCCCTCAGAATTTCGTTTAATTTTGTACACCCAGCGATTCTCAATGGCTTTCCTATTTTCTGGAAGATCCACCAATTTCCAAGTCTCATTTTCAGTCAAGGAATTTAATTCTTTATTCATAGCTTTTTGCCAATTATTTGTGTCAGCAGAGACAAATGCTTCGTGATAAGTCATTGGCTCATCATCTTCTGCTAACATGACGAAATCCTCAAATCTTGATGGCTTCTGCATTTGAGACCTGTCTCGTAGATTCATTTTGTTCAATTCAGTTATGTCTATAGCAGGGATCTGAGAAGCTTCCCCTATGTTGCTGCTCTCATTTTCTTCACAGCTATTTTCAGCTGACAGCATAGTATTCTGTTTCACTAAAGTCTTCTGTGAACTAGCTTCCTTCTTGAACAAAACATCTCTGCTTAGGATCACTTCATTTTTGTCTGGTAACCATATCCTGTATCCAACCATGTCTCCACAGTATCCTACTAAATAGCCCTTCACAGAATTTTTGTCGAATTTTCTTCTTTTCTGTTTTGGAATATGTACAAAAACAAAACATTCTGTACCGAAAACTTTTAGGTGTTCAAATGCTGGTACTTTCTTAAACCATATTTCATAGGGGGATTTGCCTTCTTCAGAAGTAGGACCTGTTCGATTTATTACATATGCAACTGTGTTAACTGCTTCACCCCACAGTCTTTCAGGCAATTCCTTAGCATGCAACATAGATCTTGCAGCTTCAACAAGAATTCTGTTCTCTCTTTCAATCACTCCATTCTGTCCTGGAGTATAAGGCATCGATGTTCTGTGATTCAGACCTGCTTTTTGCACAATATCATGAACTTCTGAATTATTAAATTCTTTACCTCCATCAGTTTTAAGTTCTTTTAGTGTATAACCAGCAGTCTTAACTTCAGCTAGGAACCTAGCCAACATTTCTTTCACTTGACTCTTTGCTTTCATCAAGTAGACAGTTCTGTATTTAGAATAATCATCTTTAAATGCTACAAAGTAACGATTCCCACCAAGAGATTTCTCAGGCATCGGGCCACAAACATCTGCAAGGACAAGTTGACCAGGACATGTAGGGCGATCTTGACGAGAGCCGAAACTCAGCCTCTGCATTTTTCCATACATGCAGGCATCACAAAATTCGTCATCAAGTTTTACATCAATGCCTTTTTGTTTTAAGAATTTTTGTACATGGCGCTTGTTCTGAGGCCCCACACGCTCATGCCATAACTGAAGATTATCGTTTTCTACAGCTACACAAGCAGATTCTGGAATTACAACGCGCATATGAAGTCTGTAAACACTATTGTATATTTCACCGACAGCAACAGTTTCACCTTTTTTATTTCTGAACTCGCGTACCTTATTATCAGCATATTCATATAAGCCATTATCTAATGCTGCGTCAGATGAGAAAAGGTTTTGATCACTTTCAGGCACATACCAGACTTTAATGAGACTACCAGGTTTCCATAACCCGTTAACGAGCATTTCAATACGCCAGCGAAGTGATGACGTCACTGTAATGGCTGCTGGAGACAAGAAGTTTCGGTTTCCCGTTGAGCGTTAATGTTAGCAAAAAATAAAGTCGTGTTAACAGTATTAATATTTAAAAAAAAAAAATTCTGTTACAGTTTTGCTAAATCTGAAGTAAGGCATTCATATGAATTCAACAAACTTCTGATTAAGTGCGTCATTTTTTTTAAATTCATCAAAAAAGATAAGCCTTCATGCAGAGCATCAATGGCCGATGTTTTGAATGTAATTTAAAAATGTTTTTAAGGTTTTAATTTCTTTTAGTTGTTATTTATATTACTCAGACGTACTCTATGTTAAGTTTCATCTGAGTTAAATTGTGTTTCTGCTGGGTTTTTTCTTTTCTTTTTTTTAATTTTTCTCCATTTGGTGTATTATTTACATAATTTTCTCGGCTGAATCGTAAAGCAAGGGTGATATTTTAATATATTTTGCTTGATATTCCTGCAGTTTAAATGTATTTTTCAGTCATTTTCATGTGATTTGTGTTTTTTTTCTTAATTATTTTACTCGATTACCGAAAATGTCTATATTCAGTTGTTTACTTTCCTAGTAGTATTTTATAAAGATAGTCAGTTTTCCTGCATTTAATTATGCGATGACCGCGCAAAAAAATAATAATCCAGTAACTATGAAGAATCATTTGACAAAATTATCATTAGTGCTCTAGTTATTAGAAAAATTAAAAAAAAACCCATTTCAACTCAGATGAAACTTAACATAGAGTACGCCTGAGTAATAGAAATATCAACTAAAATAAATTAAAACCTTAAAAACATTTTAAAATTACATTCAAATATTCAAAACATCCGCCACTGATGCTCTCCATGAAGGTTTATCTTTTTTTTTTGATGAATTAAAAAAAAATGACACACTTAATCAGAAGTTTGTTGAATGCATATGAATGCCTTACCTAAGATTTAGCAAAACTGTAACAGAAATTTATTAAAAATTTTTATTAATACTGTTAACACGGCTTTATTTTTTGTTAACATTAACGCTCAACGGAAAACCGAAACTTCTTGTCTCCAGCAGCCATTACAGTGACGTCACACTTCGCTGGCGTATTTGGATTTCTCCAATACCTGTTGCATGCATTGATCTTCCATCACCTAATCTTAATGGCTTAGGAGTATCAAACTGTTTGAATGAAGAAAAACAGTCAAACTTATAGCAAATATGATGAGGAGCACCAGAGTCAATAAGCCAATAATCTTGGCTTTCAAGTTCAGCAACTGTCACAAACGCTTGTCCTGATTTCAGAGATTCAGTTCGCTCACCATTATTATTTTTCAAGGTATAACAGTTCTTTTTAATATGTCCAGGGCGACCACAAGCAAAACACTTAAACTTTTTGTTTTCAGGATTTTTCTGATCATACACAACAGCTTTATCCAAAGGCTTTTTAGGACACAAAGTATTTGGCTTTGCCACAAAAGCCACACTCTTGTTTTCAACTGGGAGATTCAATTCCTCTAGCCGCTGTTCATGTAAACGTAGCCTTTCTGTAAGGCTTGAAAGCGATCTTTCACTATTTGGCACAGACTCCCATGCATTCTTGAATTCGAGGTATTCATTTGGCAATGTGTTCAGAACTCTGTTAAGCAGCATAGATTTCGGTAGCTGAACATTTTCATTTTTCAATTCTTCTTGTAATTCCTGCCAAATCCTCTGTAATTTTAAAACATGAGTTGCAATATTGTCCATAGGGTCTTTATTATAGTTAAATAGTTGAGACTACAACAAATCTAGCCTTCTTTCATTTTTCTGTTCATAAACAGAATGCAAGGCATCCCACATTTCCTTCCCAGTTTTACAGGTCAGGATGTGCTGTTTGGGTTCAGGCTTAACACTAGACCCAATTGTATATCTAGCAATAGCATCTGCTTCTTGACAGGTCTTCAAAGCTGCCACATACACGTTTCTTTCTGCCTCTGTTGCACTCGCTAGAAGCGGTTCAGGCTTAGTTGTTTCACCCAAAACAATAAGCATGGCTTTCTGTACAGTAAGCTGAAGTTCTATATCAAATTTCCAGCTTATCCAGTTCCTTTCACCTTCCAACTTTTCAATAAAATTGAATTTATCCATATTATTCATTAACTGGAACACACGTTACGATTATAAGGAAAGTAAGCCTAACAACGTGCCAACCGGCGATGTTTTCAAAGTTCAAAAACTACTAACTAAGCGCACTGGGCGCGTGCTTTGCCCATAACCAGTTGGAAATACTTAATAACATATCAATTACAGTTTAATAAGTTCATTAAGTTTCAGTTACATAGTTTAAAATAAACTTTAACATCACCTTACCGTGAGCAACCGCATGTAAACACACGACCGTAGCCTACGATGATGCGCGGCGCTGTAAAGCCTGTCATTTTGAACGATTTCTGTAAGCGAAAACGGGTCAAGAAAATAGTTTAAATATAATCTGGTAGAGGGCGTCATTCCCGGGGAAAACAAACGTTGAAATTACATTACTTAGAGTTCGTTTTAGCATTGTATGACCCTTTAATTAGCTATATTTTTGTTAATGATTATTATATCTAATTAAAACCGACATATTTTACTAATGCAAAGTATATATTACTAATAGAGAAATTTTGACATCGATATATAAAGCCATTGATTAACTTTATGACGTCTGCTCTGAAGAATTTTATAATTTTACAAAATTCTCTGCTTCAATTTATTTTTCTAATTTTTAGTCGTAGATAATAAGTTTAATAAAACATCTATTCCAGTGTTAAGGTTTAAATATGTTAAGCATTTCAGTAAGATACATACACTTTACTTCGTCATGGATTAATATTCGCATTTAAAATTGTCAATCTCCAGTATAACTATAGAATTGTAATGTAATCAATGAAAGCCATCTCTAAATTTTTTAATTTAATTTTTATAATGAGAATACTGTTATGATAGAACGATTTGATAGCTTAGAAAAGTACAAAATGAAAAAAACATGATATCTCATAATCAAGTATAATGGGGGGAAACGGGGGGTAACTCCCCCTTAATTTAGATAAATGGGTTTTTCATGCAGAATTTTCCGATTTCCTTTAAATTTTGTATATAGGTTCATTGTGGTATGGAGCTTTCCTGATTAGTTTTGGGGGTCCATTGGTTAAGTATAAAGAGAGGAAACGGGGGGCTAACTCCCCCCCCCCCTCAATTTTGATACATAAGATTTTCATGCAGAATTATCCTATTTTCTTCAAATTTTGTATATATGTTCATTGTGGTAAGGTGCTTCTCTGATTAGTTTGGAGATTCACTGGTTAACTGTTTATATTGATTATTTATTTATAAACCAAAAACTTAGGAGGGTATCCATTACTGGCACATTTATCATATATTTTAAAAAACATTTATTTTAAATTGATTTATAATGAACAGAAATTTTATAGGTACAAGGTACAGGTAATTGCTTGATCTGTGTAATAGTATTAGAATTTTTACTCTTAAATGTCTTAAAATACTACATGCTTTAATTTAAAATAATTGTTAGAAATTTCATAACTTTGAATATTGTGTTGAGGGAGGGGGGTGGGAGAGCAAAAATATTATATCTAGTTGAAAACTATTAGTTACATTATCTCATTAAATATCTCAAAAAGTATCTAAATAAAATAAAAAAAATTATGACCTGTTATTACATGAAAAAACGAAACTCCTTTACTTTTCAGTCTTTGTGTAGGGGAGAGTGGGGCATCTTGGCGAATTTTTTTTTTTTTTTTTTTTTTTTTTTTTTAATACATCAGTGTAATTTTCCCAGTGTCAGATCAAAGAGTCTCTGTGGCTAAGTGCAACAGCCTTTTACATAAATTTGTTTTTTAATATTTTGTTGTAGTTTTTAAGAGCAAATGCCCAAGAACCCTTTAAAAAATCCAGTTTCCGGATAATCTGGTACTGGTAAAAACCAGAAAGTCATTAGCTTTAAATATTGCACTTTGTAGTTTTAGAGAAGATTGCAATAAACAATATTCAATGATTTTTATTGCATTTATTACTTTTTTAATCAAACAATAAAATTGATAATAAATTACAGTTGATGTGTATCGGAAATTTATATGTACTGAGTATGAGAAACTGTGTAATGTATGCATCTGGAGTACCTTTCGCTTTATATCATTTTTAAAATTCTTTTAAGCCAATGAAAGCAAATTTTGTTCCATTTTGACTCAACATCTCAATACAATATATTTATTAAACACACATTTCTGCTCTTTTTTCAAAAACATAATTATGTGTGACTTATAGTCACTGATAATTCTTACTAAGTGTACTACACATTTTAAGTATGTAACATTTTTAATAAGTTTTCTTGAAAAGTCCTAGTTGTACATAAATTTTGTAAAATATTTATATGAAATTGTTTTACATTTCATTCTAATGTAAAACAAATTATTAAATTATTAAGCACTTAAATCTCCTCCCACCTAAAAGAAAACAATCTCCAGTTTACAAAGTTTAAAATTTTTAATTTTTTCCCCTTAAAACTTTTCTGCAGCTCTATTTATTACTTTATTTTAACAATAATAAAAAAAATAATCTTTATTTCCCCAATTAGCCAAAAATTTTGTGCACCTCCTACCTTTTGTTTTATAAATTTTTTTAAGCCAATGACTGCAAATCTTGTTTCATTTTAACTCTGCAAGTCAATAGTACAATATTTATAAACACACATTTCTGCTCCTTTCCCAAAAGCATATTTAAATTGTTTTACATTTCATTCTAAAGTGATGTAAATGATCAAGTATTTAAATTACCCTCCACCCCCTCATAAAAGAATGATAAGGAAAAAAGGGGGAAAATTCAGTTTACAATGTTTAAATACCTTATAACTTTTTTTTTTTTTTTTTTTTTTTTTACTTTTTCTTAAAACTTTTCAGTTGTTCTATTTATCACTTTATTATAACAATATAGAAAAATGATCATTTTAATATCTTCAACTATCCAAAAATAATTTGTGCACATTTTGTTCATATGTAATTATGTGTGACTTATAATCACTGATGCGTAAAATTCTTTCAAAGTGTGCTACAAATTAAATTTTAAGTTGGTAACAGTTTTATTAAGTTTTCTAAAAAAATCCTAGATGTACATAAATTTTGTAAAATATTTATAATAATTTTTTTTTTACATTTCATTCTAATGTGATCTAACTGATCAAGTACTTAAATAACCCCCCTTCTCCTCCTCTTCCCCCCCCCAAAAAAAAAAGAAAAGAAAAGAAAGGTAGGGGGGGAGGAATCTCCAATTGACAATGTTTAAAATCTTTATTATAACTTTTTCAAGAAAACTTTTTCTCTCAACTTTTCTGCTGCTCTATTTATTACATTATTATAACAGGATGAAAAAAGAATCATCATAATAGCCTCAACTATCCAAAAATTTTGTGCACCTTTTCTTCGTCTGTAATTATGTGTGACTTATAAGCACTGATTCATAAAATTCTTTCAAAGTGTGCTACAAATTTTAAGAAGGTAATAATTTTATTAAGTTTTGGGAAAAATTCTTGTTATACATAAATTTTGTAAATTATTTATAATAAATTGTTTTACATTTCATTCTAATGTAAAACAAATTAATAAATTATCAGGCACTTACCCCCCACCCCCCACCCACCCCCCCCCCCCCCCCCCCAAAAAAAAAAAAAAAAAATATTTTTCTTAAAAGTTTTCTGCTGCTATTTATTACTTTATTATAACAATAAAAAATCATCTTAATTTCGTCAACTATCCAAAAATTTTGTGACCCCCCCCCCTTTTTTTCCTTTCACACAGAAAAAAATTCAACAATAATCTAAATTCCTGCCATCCCCTTAGAAAAGATTGGGGGAATTTCTATAACAATGGTTTGCCAGTAGATGGCGCTCGTCCCGGGAAAAATTCCCACTCCCTGTCCCCTACTTTTGAGTCGAAAATGATAGGCTGTACAGCGACGTGCATCATCGTAGGCTACGACACGACTCTAGTAGTACAGTTAAGTTAACAGTTACACATTAGTAGTTTAAGTTAAAGTTAATGTTTTGAGTTACAGTGAATATCTTAGTTACAGGTTACAGTTAGGTTATGGAGGTATGGATTTATATTCAACAAAATTTAACTTATTAATAAAACTTTATTTATAAATTTAACTTAACAGCAAATTAATAAATGATTATAAAACTAACCAACAAATTAATTAAACATAATTTAATTCAGTAATTCGACTGATATATTATTACATTGAAAATTGAATCACAATGTATTAGAATTGAATTAAATTATATATATAATCATATTAAATGCATAGAGTACTATTATATATTAAACTAATGTATTAAAAATTATTTTTTTAATTTTAATAGGGAAGTTGCAATCAGCTGATCAACCATTGTTCTTCACTTGGAGGTCAGGGTACTTCCACCAATCAGAACTGCCTATTCGTAGTGTGCGACCTCCAACCTGACGTCAATTACAACTGCCCTATATGGAGTTGTAATTAAATTACTACACATATAAATTTTAATGCACCAAGAAATATATTTTTTTATAGAAAACCAAAAAAATCTATAGAATCATTAGTCTATAAAACTTAATTATTATAATTATTACATTTAACACAATCATTATATATTATAGGGTTCATTGAAAAAAATGAAATACTCAAAAATGAGTAAGTCCATGTACTCATTTCGAAATAAGTATTTTTGTATCAAAAATGAACATGTGCATTCTCAAAAATGAGTAAGTTCATGTACTCATTTCGAAATGACAATTTTTGGATCAAAAATGAGCATATGATCAAACCCAACATACTTGTATATTTCAGAATGTGTAATGACGAAATTTCGGAGCCTAAAAAGCTATTATTTGAAGGAAAAATGAAGAATAAGAGAAATGAAAAGTGGATCTGGTTGTTCGGGAATTTCATCAAAGTGGATTCACTACAACACATTTACTACTTTTTTTTTATCACATTTTACACAGCTACTTATTTTTTCCTTGATAGTACATCAAAATTATGATTTTTTTTCCTACTAATTTTTTTAAAATTTATTTTAACTTTTGTAACGTGAGGCAATATTGTGTTATTTAAAAGTTTCATAAGATAATATCTTTGTAAATTATAGCTATGCAAATTGGTATTAAACTAAACTGATTTGGCTTACAAATTTATGAATTACGCTAAAATTTATTATTTTATAAATTGTAATTTTACAAAGTTTATAATTTTTTCCTTAAATTTATAAAATTAGTTAATATTTTTTCTTTACTTTTATAAAAATAAAGTTTTTAATTTATTTCTTTAGCTTATATTTTTATAAATTAAACTAATTTAATTTAAATTAAATCAATAAGTCCAGATTTAAACCTACCTATCCCAAGGTCATTAATTTCAAATTTGTCTCTAAAAATAATTTTTTAAAATTATTTAGTTTAAACAGAATCGTACGCAAAAGCTCTCAGCATAGCTGAAATATAATAATTTAATTTATTATAAAAAAATTTATTTACATAAATTTTTAAAATGAGAAATTAAAAAAAAATATTTTAAATACATCTAATAAACATGATTAAGATAAATGTTGTTTTTATTAGAATTGATAAATAGATAATCATGCAAATAATTTTAAAAATGTATATGTTCGAAGAAAGAAATGTTGGTACTGTTGCAAAAAGAATCAATATTCTTAATGCAATGTTTTATGCATATAATACATAATAAATTGAAATTTATCTGTTATAAAGCTCCAAATCATGCAGCAAGATATTGAAAATTATGAAAAGAAAGTATTAAAAACATTAGAACTGAAAAAAATCCATCTACAGATAAAACCTCAAGTTTTTTGCATCATAAAATAAGTAACAACATTCGAGATGGAGGCGTGACCACTCATGGCGCGTTGGTCTGAGTTGTCAGGTTAGTACACAGGACATCATGGGTTCGATTCCTCTCATGGCAAGGTTTGGTTAATTACTATAAACTCACGCAGGAATGAAATAAATGAGCAGAAATGTGTGTATCACTTATAAGGTTGTCCTCGCGAAGAAATTGTTTTTATCCTATACATTTTATTTTAATGACATAAAAATTTCTAAATTTGAATACATCCACGGGATCAAAAATGAGTACATAGCAGTTTATATTTGAATACATCCGTGGGATCAAAAATGAGTACATGTGTTTCTCAATTTTGAGTACATTTGGATCCAAGCTATTTTGTGTATGTGACGTATTCAAAATTGAGTACTTTTTATTCTATTTTGAGTACCCATTTTTTCAGTGTTATAATATTCTACAGAAAACTGTTTTATAGAAAATAATTCTATAGAACTTCTAAGAATTCTATAAAAACATTTTCTTTAGAAAAAGTATTCTATAGAACTTTTAAAAACTATAGAAATAGTATTCTATAGAATGGCTATTCTATAGAACTTCTAAAGAATTCTATACAGCTCTATGAACTATTTTCGTAAGGGTGGGAGGGTGACCACATCGGTTCTATATAAAATTTTATACATATTTTTATAGAAGCTGTGTATTTTTTCTATAGCTATTTTTATAGAAGCTCTATAGACATTTCTATTGAACTTCTACAGATATTTCTATAGCTTTCTGTTAAACAAGCTTATAGAAAAACGGGCCATAATTCTATGGGATTCTATAATGAGTTTTCTATAAATATTTTTTATAGAATTCTATAAGAAATTTTTGTAAGGGAATTGTTGGGCCCACATATTAATTTCTGTAAGGAGATAAGAGAAGATAGTATTATCCAACTTTTAGATAGTTTTAAGATAACTTTAAGCAAAAAATCTACGTTTACGTAAGGTAAGTATTTCTGCTGGATTAAGAGGATGTAAATAAACACAACATGATAAAAAATAACATTGATTAAGAGAATGTAAATCTAATGCAAATATACAGCAATCATCCATAATTATTATAACAATTACCATACTGTGGAAATGAGCATATACTGGAAGGTTCACTTGTGAATTCAGATCACATATTAGCAGTTACCATTGATACCAGGATTTGATTCATTTAAATAATCTTTACTGTTTAAAGCTAATTTTTCACATATTAAAATATTTTCCTATTAATTTCTTTACAATTTTAAACTTAGGAGGCGTTCCTGAGATTATAAAAGGAAACCCAATCACAAATTTTTAAGTTAAACTGACTAATGCAGAAATTGTGCTTGCATTTGATTTTAAATAATTGTTGAAATTAAAGCTTTGAATTATTTTAATACCAAATGAATCCAACTGATCTTATCCTTCATATCCAGGAAAAATCAATCACTTTTGTTTAAATTATCTCTCTTCTGTAATATTTTATATTATCGTAACATCACTAGTGTATATTTTTTGGAAAAAAATATATATATATGACAATTTTTACTGTTAAATTAAATTTTAGTCTCATAGATATATTTATTTCTGAAAGTAACAATATATAGTAGTATTTAACACAAAAGCACAGAATTTGTTTATGCCACTGCAAAAGAGAATTCAAGAAAAAATTGTATATTTACAAAAAATAAATTAATAAAAATAGGATGTTAAATATCAGGACAGTAAAATCACGGTAGTTTTCTTTATATATATATATAATATTTCTTCTTACATCCCATCAATAACAATTCCATTTCCATTCAAAATGATTTTTAAAGTATGGTAAAAGACTTTAAGAAACTTAGATTGCATTCTTGTTTCTCACATAACAATTTTTTTTTCTGTTTTCAATTGGTGAATAAATAAAAATATATATTTGTAATGGCTCCGAATCAAAATGACTCAAGTTTAAAACATGAATATACGTACTCATTTCTGAAAAATGCACACATTCAAGAATAAAACATCATGTGCTCATATTTGATTATGTCCATGTTTCAGAAATGAATATGAACTGACCTATGTGCTCATTTTTGAGTATTTCCATGTTTCAAAAATGAGTTTGAACTGAATCTAATCATTTTTGAGTACATCCATGTTTTAAAAAAGAGTATGAACTGACCTCTATGTGCTCAGTTTTGAGTAGGTCCACGTTTCAATATTCTGAGTATTTCAGAATTAAAAGCATTGGATCGTCATATTTGAAACAAAAAGTTTCATAATAAAATGAAAACATCCATTTACTCAGGTTTGAAAGTGTCATTTTCTCAGTGTGAGAATCAATTGATAATTTTTTCTAACATATGTTTTTAAAATTAGCCAAAATACTCATTAATGATAAATGTCTCATTTTGAGAAAGTTGGAATAGCAAGACTTCAGAAAACATTTTTGATATTTATTAGCTTCTGTGCTTAAAGTGCTTATTTAATGCTTATGTTTTCATTGTAATAAAATCTGACAAGTTATTTTACCTTTTGAGCAATTTTTGATTTTCTTTGGCTGACCAGTGATGATGGATAAATTCTCCCCCCCCAGCCCCCCCCCCTAAATGGTGCCCCTGGTAAACAATAAAAATTGCAGTTAATGGTTAAGCTCATAGTCATACATAAAGTTAAATGTGGTGTTTTTTCATGAATTATCAATTTTCCAATGAAATAAATCGTGATTGAAGAAAATTCATATATTTTGTACCCTGCATTCAAAAGATAATAATTTGAGCTGAGTAAAATGAACAACCAAATAAAAATAGCAATTTTTACTTTAATTAGGCATTGATTCAGGGCTTAATCTGTGCTGGAGCCCACAGGAGCTCAGCTCCGGTACTTCTCTGTTTTTAGAAAATATTTAAATATTAGCCAGAATTCACTGGAGCTCATAAACACTTTGCTCAGGAGCCCAGTGCAATAACGCTTCTGAAAAACTAATCCTAAATTACCCTTTCCTTTCCATTCCATCTCCAATTTTTGCCTTCTTTTGCATCAAAACACTTATGAGTAGAGTTGCAAAGGCTAGAAAAAACCCGGTTTAAACCTGGGAATAAACCGGGTTTTTTGGGAACAAACCGAGTTTTTTGGGAATAAACCAGGTCTTTTGGGAATAAACCGGGTCTATTGGAAATAAACCCGGGAATAAACCGATTCTTTGCAACTCTACTTATGAGTGACGTAATATGTCGCTCACGTAAGAGATGGAAAGGAAAAAGGCTCGATTTTTATTTTAGTCTTCGGGTTTGGACAGGCTTGAGCTCAATCTGTCTTAAATTCAAAATTTATTTATTTCCATTTCAAATCATTTTAATGCTATTTTGATCAGAATAAAGAGTAAACAGAAATAATATTTTTCTATTTTGCATAGCTGCGAACTATTCATTTTTTGTTTTAACAATATTTCAGAATCATAATCCTGAGCTTATTTAATCACAGAATTCTGTGATTAATTAACATTAAGATTATGCAAAGGTTTCTATTTGGAAGTAGTAGTAATTAAAAAGTGGAATAGTTGATAGCTAAGTATGCAGAGATAGATGTATGTAAAATTTGTATTTTGCTATGTAAAAAAACAATGCTTTAAATTTTAAAAATATTGTATGAAATATAAATATGCAGATTGGAGTGATGGCAGAGGGGGGGGGGGAGAGTAGGCTACGGGTGTTGTACTGCAGAATATTAGGGCTCCGGTACTTTTTTCTTAGAAATTAAGCTCTGCATTGATGTTTGGTTGGTTATGTTTAACACAAATGTGCATTTCTCTGAAACGCCAATAGAACTGTAACATTGACTTTATCTCAACATTGTGTTTGTTTATTTTATAATACAAGTAAATATGTTTTTTTGGTCGGTTGGTCGTGTAGTGTGAAGGTTGTATTAGCGCTCGGCAGGTATTGGGGGGCGTTGACCGTTTTGTAGCGACCGGCTGTTGTACTCTGCTGTCTCGTGTGTTTTCTTTTGGCTTGCGGTTATTGTAATATAGTAAGTGTATCGTTTCTGCTTTGTCTCGGTTTGGGTCGCATTTTTACTGGGTGTTTGTCTATATTTCTGTGCTGTAGCTGTAAGTAGTGTTTTATTTTTCTTGTGTTTACTATGTAACTTGTGGTTTGCATGTCGGGTATGGCCAACTCGGCTTTTAAGTTTGTTAATGATGATATTGCTGAACAAGTACCGGCAATTAGCATAGAAATGGGGGATGTGGATAACTATGTATTAATTAGCGACTCTAACTACCCTAATGTCGCTCGGTCATCTGCACCGGTGTCCTCGTTATTAGATATGGCTGCGGAGAATGACGGAAAGTTTTTAAATATTTTTTTACAAAGTATGGACTCTAGCGCTATACCTACTCGTGACCCTCGTGTCGTGCAGGCGGAACTTAAGGCCAAAGTAACTCATGCGGCGGACATAGATACTGTACGGTATACTAGGGCGGGTTGTATAATTATAAGTACTCGACAAGTGGTTTGTGCCAAGGAGGTTTGTAGCCTGTCTGAGTTTTTGGGTGTGGCAGTTAAAATTCGTGTTGTTTGGGAAAACATAACCAACGGGTTCCTGCTTTTCAACATCCCGGTGGATATTCCGTTGAATGAGATTGGCCACGAAATCGCTGAAAGTAATAACGTTCAAATTTTGGAACTCCGCCGGTTTCTCCGTAAGGACTCGAAAAATTCAGTGTCTCCGGTTCTTGTGACGGTTATTGGCACATCCTTTCCGTCAGAGATAAAAATGTGGTTCACGATACAGAAAGTACGCCAATTCTTCGACAGGCCTCGACAATGCTCGCTCTGTTACAAATTCAACCACCCTTCGGGGAGATGTAAATCACCACAGCTCTGCGCCACCTGTGGTCTTCAACATACTGGCCAGTGCTCTACACCTGTAAAATGTGTAAACTGTGAGGGAGAACACCGGTCGGACTTTAATCAGTGCCCTTCCCGGATCTCAGAAGTTGATTTTTTAAAATTCAAATGTAGCAATTTCCTATCTTTCGTTGACGCGCGCAGAAAATATTCCATAAAGGCTACTCCGGGCAGGTATGCTGAGGTGGCCAGTGTTAAGACATCGGATTTTGAAGAAATGCGAAAATTCATTGAGGCCAGGACCAACAATATGCTCAAAGTATTGGTTGATTTCTCTTCAAAACACTCGGAAAAAATCATCGAAGCGATTAATGCCCTCAGCGTCATGTTGATGAACTGCTTAGCTAAGCTGAGTGAGGCTTCTCCAGAGCGTAAGCGAGTGAATAAAGGTGGCGGAAGTCACTAAAAAAAAAAAATTGTTTTTGGGTGTCTGCAAGTGTCAGTTTTCCAGTTTTTTACTAACCCAGCTTTGCTCCGCTATTTGTTTTGGGACCTTTTTCTTCACTTTTAATGGGGTTCAGTGTGCTGCAATGGAACTGTAGAAGCATATTAAACAAACAATCCTGGCTTAGGTGCCCTCTGTTTACTATAGCGGATGTTCTTGTGTTGCAGGAAACGTTTCTCACGCCAGAAAAATCTTTGGTCATCCCAGGTAAAATTGTCTATCGTCTGGATAGGATTGACCGTCCAGGTGGTGGTCTGGCTATTGCCGTTAATTCTGCTTGGTCGTCCCGCCAACTTAATATTAACAACCTTGCATTTGCTAATGAGATCATGGGTATTCATCTTGACTACGGTTCGGTGCATCTAAATATTATCAAGGTTTACTCTTCCTCCGGCCTGATTGTGGCCGACCTCACTAAGCTCTGTGATAGGCTTGCTGACTCATCTCTCATTCTTGGGGATTTCAACCTTCACTACCGTCTTTGGGGTTCCCCGGTGTCTTCGCGGGCTAGTGATAGCTTTGTTGAGTGGATGTCGGCAAGTACGTTTTGCCTAATGAACTCTACTTCCCCTACCCATGTGGCTCCAAATGGAACATGCTCACTGATAGATCTCTCGCTGTGCACCCCGGATCTTCTCACCCGTTCTACGATCCATGTCGAAGAAGAATTATATGATAGTGACCACTTCCCAATTACTATTGCTATGGATCTCTGCACTCCAGTTCAGCCGGGCTTCACCCTTTTCAACTGGTCGCGTATAGGTAAAGAGGTCAATGAAAATCTGCAGACTATTACTGACATCGACTATCAGTCCTTTCATACGTTAGTTCTCCTGGCCATGAATAAACACAGTTTCTCTAGGGTCATGCCAGCGAAGTGCCTTCCAGCTTGGTGGAAGGCAAGGTGCAGCAACCTGAGCAAGCAGAAGCAATTCCTCCTTAAAAGAGCCCGTCGCCTGGTGTCTACGGAATACTGGGTTAAGTACAAACGGACTGCGGCAAAGCTCCGTCAGGTGGTGAGAATGGCGAAGCGTAGTTTCTGGGATGCGGAGTGCCGCAAAGCGAATGACCCGCATATTTTATTCAAGATTTTCCGCAAAATCAGAAATCGCTCAAGCCCGTCTCCAGAGTCACATTTTTGTATCCATATTGCCAATTCCTTCAACTCTGATGCAGCGGCGCAAGCCGAAGCCTTTGCCAACCAGTTTAGTCAGGAATGTGACCATCAACCCCTCCCTTTCACCTATGGTAATGAAGTAAACAGCCAGCTTAACTCTCCTTTTACTATGCAAGAATTGAAAGATGCCATCAATCGGACAAGAATTACCACTCCGGGTGAGGATAAAGTGAGCGCTGCCTTTTTTTGAGACCTTAAATGACCACTCTCTCCAATGTCTGCTGCAGATTTTTAACAACAGCTGGATCTCAGGTGATATCCCGGATGCTTAGTCCTCTGCGATTATCCTTCCTATCTTAAAGCCTGGTAAACCTAAATCCCATGTTTCCTCCTACCGTCCGATTGCTTTGACCTCTGTTATGTGCAAAATCTGTGAGAGAATTATCTCCTCTCGTATTAATCGTTACCTGCTTGAAAATAACTTAATTGACAGAAGACAGTTGGGTTTCCAGCCGTTCTGTGACTGCCATGCTGCCCTTGCCGTTCTCCATCAGGATCTTTTACTGGCAAAGAAGGAGAGGAAATTCATTTTGGGTGTATCCCTAGATATTCAGGCTGCGTATGACTCTGTTTATATAGATGGTCTTATGTCTAAATGTGCTCAATTGGGCATTACGGGCTCGATTCTTCGATGGCTGCATCGCTTTCTTTCCGCTAGAAGGATCAAGGTCTCCTGGAGAGGTGTTCTTTCGACAGCCCGTGGTATCGGTAAAGGTGTGCCCCAGGGCTCTGTGTTGAGTCCGATTTTGTTCACAATTTATTTGGCGGATTTTTATGAAGTGTTGGAGGGTCTCGACATTAAGTTTCTTATATATGCTGATGATATTTTTATATATTGCACGGCTGCCTCTTTGGAGTCCTGCAGAGAAAAAATCCAAGATGCGCTCAGGCTCATGGTGCAATGGTGCTCCTACTGGAAGCTATCGATCAGATCAGACAAATGTCATGCCATAAATCTATCAAGGAGGTTGGAGGAATGCGAGTTTCAATTTACTATTAACGGCGGTCTGATTGACTGGTGCTCGGAAATTAAGTTTCTTGGTTTCGTCTTTGCTCGCCGGGGTGGATTTCGTAGACATGCAGAGTACCTCCGGGTAAAAGCTTTTAAAAGAATCAACATTCTGAAGGCCCTGGCCCAGAGGAGTTATGGAGCAAGATCTTCCCACCTCCTGACGCTAGCCTCCTCCGCAATTCGAAGCGTCCTTGAATATGGGGCAGCCATCTTAGTCTCAGCATGCAAGACCATTTTTCTACAGTTGGAAGTGCTGCAGAATTGTGCTATAAGGGTGGCACTGGGACTTCCGGGATGGACCCCGATTTTGCTTTTGCGTAAACATGCTGACGCTCTTCCTATTGTAGACAGGATCAGGGATCTAGCTTTCCGGTTCTGGATTAAACAGGTTTCTCTGGGCAGCTGGTCATCTTTCTTTGAATTTCGCACGGATGGTTTGGTCTCTTTTGTAGATAGTTTACCATGTGTTTCTGAGAATTTGAATGAGTTCGGCTGCAGGCTGGATCATCTGCTGCGTTTCCAAGTTCCTCTGCCTATGAATACAGATAAAGTACAATTCTTTTCCTCGGGCTTACCTTTTCAGAGTACAGAGCTGGAATCGAGTATTATAGCTTCCCTTTTTGCAGATTTTATCCAAGAGTTTGCGGGATTCTGGAACATCATTGCCACTGATGCATCGAAGTCTCCCTCTATTACGTCGATCGCTGGCTGCTCACGAACAGGTCAGTTTGGCTATAGAATCCAACAGGTCAACTCTATTTTTTCAGCGGAGGCTCTGGCGATGGGCATGGTTTTGGATGAGCTGGTATCAGTGTCGCTTCCAGTTGTAATTCTCACTGATAGCTTGTCTGTTTTATCAGCGCTCCAATCTACGCACTTGAAGTCACCTAAGGTTGTTATATGGCTCTATAATAAAATTCTTCGGGTCTCAGCCCATATTCCGAAACTCTTCTTGTACTGGGTTCCGGGGGATCCCCTTAAATGAAAAAGCAGACAACCTGGCCAAGAGTGTATCTGAGTTTAATACCATGATCGAATGGGTCTCTCCAGAAGATTTAATCTGCGCTAATAAGGAAAAGGTTAAGAGTCAGTTTGGGCTCACCTATAGCTCCTGCAAGTATCAGTACTCGCAAGGGAATATTCCCAGTGCTAAGCAGACGTTCCGTTGGTCTCGCAATAGACAGGAGGATGTTTTAATTTCAAGGTTTCTGTGTGGTATGCTGATAACCCCCGCGATGTTGGCTCGTTTTAATCTGGTAGCGGACGGCAGTTGCCGCACATGTGGAGTAGCTGACTCCTTGGAGCATATTTTGTTTCGGTGTACTAAATATCAGTCCCAGCGTAGTTGTTGTTGGAATAGTGATACCTTGAATAGTGGGTCTTTTCGTTCGATGGTGTGCTTTATTAACGATTTCTGTTCTTCGAAAGAGTTTCGCGCTGCTACTCTGAACTTTTTCCATAGTATTGATCGCTTTTAAGTGGGTGTTTTGTTTGTTGTGTTGGTTGTTTCTTGTGTACTAAATATCAGTCCCAGCGTAGTTGTTGTTAGAATAGTGATACTTTGAATAGTGGGTCTTTTCGCTCGATGGTGTGCTTTATTAACGATCTCTGGTCTTCGAAAGAGTTTCGCGCAGCTACTCTGAACTTTTTCCATAGTATTGATCGTTTTAAGTGGGTGTTTTGTTCGCTGTGTTGGTTGTTTCTTGTTTTTGGATAATTAGAGACAACAGCCAAGTAGCTATAGGTCTCATGCCCCCCCCCCCCCCTTCAAGTTCAAGTTCAAGTAAATATTTCTTTCAGTAAAATTTCTGTGAGTGTATTTCTACCTACTTTTGCATGCCACATGCGATTCTTCTTACAAGTTATTATTCACTGATACTGAAACAGCCAAATTCAAGATTTCAGTGGCTTTCATATTAGAGATGCAAAAACCAGAGAATTTTTAAATTATGCAATAGATGCAGTTGAATGCTGTACCTATATTTATATTTTTAGAGGAACAAAATTTGGTTCAACAGCTAGCTTGTGGAGATGTGCCAACTATAACTCAATCAATGACTGAATATGGAATTACAGCTATTGTTTTAAACCACACTGAAACAGACATTGATTTTGATACTGAATAAGAGATTAAAAACACTAAGATAACTTATGTACAGGGTTTTAATAAATAAAAATATAATAAAATTGCTGGAATTTAAATATTTAAATTTCTTTGAGAAACAAAATTTTATCTCAGAGCAGGAAGTAATAAGTGTTCTTAGACTACAGAAAAAAATATTGACAACAAACCAAAACATAGCTTACTACAGTAGAAGATCTTTATAACACAATTCTATATAATGCAATTCTCTATATAACACACAACTTCTGAGATGTAAACAATGAATTTTGAAGTTAAGAAACACCTGCATTTCCACTTTGTAAAAAGTGGCTGAGAGGTTCTGCTCTCGAAGCTGGTAGACGAGAGGTGCTGGGTTCAAACCTGTGTCGCGCTCGTCGACCTAACCGTTTGGAGTTTTCCGTGGTTTTCTTCGAACCTTGCCGTAAATACGGGTTAGGATCCATTAGAAAGACCCCCACAGAGGGCACTCCCCCTTGGGCCTATATCCCTCATGTTGATAATTGGCCGTCATAAATCAACCCAACCCCACTTTGTAAAAAAATGTTACTTTTTAGAGGACTAAATTTTATACATTAGTTCAACTTTATCACCTAAATTCAGAGCTTTCTAATGAAAAAATCACTATTATTACAATAAAATGTTTTGAAAATGAGTATATAATGAATGATGTGGTCCAGGCATATTTGGATTATGTTTATAAAGTAAATTTAACAATGTGTGGAATGATCTGTAATATACAAAGAATTATAATCTGCACAACTGATCCCAATGAATGCAATATAAAGATCCCCCACTGTATATTGATGTGTTTTGGACATGTTTAAAAGATAAATTTAACGATGTATGAAATGTGATCTATATAACGCAAAATTCTATATAGCGCACAACCTTGCGTTTTTAGATTTGCGTTATAAAGATCTTCTACTGTATTATGTCAAGGTTTTAAAAAAATTAGTAAACTAGTAAAATTTGTACTGTATATAATTTAATTTTTTTTAATATTAACTTAGTTATTAAATATATTAAACCAATTTTGCATTATAGTTTCCTTTTCTATTGCAATATTTATGTAATTGTTCTTAATTCATACTTAAACCTTAAAAAATAAAACGTAAACAAATGAATGATCTATTATCCGGAAAACCCTTGGTCCCCAAGTGTGTGGATTTCACAGAGTTAACTGCATTATCAGTACTTCCTGTGTCTTTATTGCAAAAAAAAAAAAAAAAAAGAAAAGGGAAATAAAAACTTATTTAGGACAAATTTTAGAAAAGAAAAAATATCTAATATTAGTTCTCTCCGTTTTGCAACAGATATTTTAAATCAAGTGATGCAATGAGGTACAATCATCCAAAAAACGTCAATATATTTCAATCTCTAAATTGTTACAGAAAATAAGGATCAGGAAGAGCCATTCAACGAGAAATTTTGGCTTTTTTCAATTTATGTTAAAAAAATAATCTTGGGTGGAAAGGGGGGGGGTCTTCATACTGAAATTGTACCAAACTTTGAAATTTTCAATAAAAGCACTTAATTTTGGCATCATATTTCACCTTTTCCATAAATTTTACCTTGGAATGCCAACTGGGGAGTCATTCAGTCAAGTAGCTTAGGTATTGTAAAGGGTTTTAAATTTGGAACTCCTAATGTTAAATTCATTCTTAATAGCTGCATTGTGGGTAACTTTTTTAAGTATAACTCAAGAACTAGCTGGTGAAATTAGCTGTAATTTTATATTAGCATAAGTCAAACTTCTAGAAATTGATTTCTATTTTTAAAAAAATCATGCATTACAAATCATACTTTTTTTTTAATTAATTAAAAATGTTACATATTTTCAAAAAATTTAGAACTGGTAACCTAACATTTATTTATTATTTTCTAAAGGCTTTAAATATGTGAGATATAAAATTACAGCTTATTCCAAAAAGTAATTCTAGAGTTATGCTTAAAAAACTATCTGCATTTCAAACTGTTTTGAAACGATTAATAATGAATTTAACATTACGAGCTCAAAATTAGGAGTTCAAAATTTGAAATCTTCATAAAAGACTTCCAGTTTGGTATCCTAAGGTAAAATTTAATGACAAAACCAAATATGATGTAAAAATTAGGAATTCGTGTTGAAAATTTCAGAGATTGATATTATTTCAGTATAAAAACTACCCCTAAGCTTTTTTATAAAAACATATATTGAAAGATGATATTACTTCTAGTCGAATCCTCATTTTTTTTTCCCTGGACAATTCTGTGAATGTATGTACCCTACCTTATAATCTTCAAATTTACTTGATAATTTAACCTTTATTTATGAAATTGGTCATCATATAAAATTAGATAGCACTTAGCTTAAGATGTAGTTATTTACAGAGAAAAAAAAGAGTGTATTCAGGATAGAAATGTTTTATGAGAAGGATTACAGAATGTGTCCCCTTTATTGAAGAAGGCTACACAGTACAGTAAACTCCCTCAAATCTGCAACCCTAAGAGCGCTTTTCCATCTAACGACACGACGACGACTTAAATCGGACGGTAAATAATGCAACGATAGTACGATATCGTGTCGTCTAGTAAACTGCTTTTACACTTTACCGATATCGTTTCCCGACATCGCGAATTTTCCTCGTCATTTCATTCCGAGATACCACGACGTTCAC